>CAUEEP010000737.1:3257500-3857500 GCA_958450365.1 Mesorhabditis belari | reverse complement strand
CATTTCAGGTGATACGAACCGAGTACCGTCGAGCTGAGAACAACAATCTGAGCGAGATTGAAAGAGTTCGGTGGGTGGAAAGTTGAATGAAAACTTACAAAATTTACATACAAATATTAATACAGTAAACCCTATCAGTTAAACTCTCAATTAAACCCCAGCTGGATAGTGGAATTTTCTTGAGCCCTGCTCTGCTCAACTGCTCAATTGCTTCTACTTTAATCAGTCTATCAAATAGCAAAATAGCGACAGTGACTCAGTCTATCAATTTATAATAATTTGACCTTCAGAATCTTTCGTAACGTATTTAATTACTAGATTTTAAGATCTATTACTATTTTATTTTAAATTTAAATTCAGAAATCTCCGAGAGAGCGCCTGGAAAACGGAGCGTTTGCGCGAGTTGGAGAAGTGGCGAACGATTCCCGCGTTTCAATATGCAACTTTTAGAAACAATTTGATTCTGGATGTTAGTTTTTAAAGCTAAATTTCTATTCATTTTAATCAATTTCTTTTCATTTCTTTTTCAGAATGAGTTGAAGAAATTCTTCTCGGACACATCGAGCACATCAGCCGTTGAGGATCGACACATCGCTCAAAAGCCACCGGTTTGAAGATTAAAAGCAAAATTTGCATATCTTCCTGTAAATTCAAATAAACAATTGCAAAATAATGATCTAGTAAAGGAATCTGTTTTAAGCTTCTTCATTGGACAGCACTCCCACTCGAAGAAGAGATGCAAATCGTCTTGAGATTCACTTTTTCTTTATATGGTAATTTGCAATTTTATGAGAGTGCAAATTGCATTTAAACAAAGTCAGAGAACTTTAAAATACGGGAATTCCTAGGCCCAGCCGTCTCCGTTCTCCGATCGGCAGCTGAAACCTCACAAAGCTCTTTCGACTCGACTTATCACTGGACACACGGGGTTTTGTTGACCTGTGAACCGGTAAAAAACATTTTAATCTGACTATTATCTGATATCTGATAACCAGCAAAAAGCAAAAGAATTGACGGCGAGAGAAGTCGAACCCGCGACCTCTCTCTTTCGTTCGTTTGAGAGACCTGGCCCTTAACCATTCAGCCATCCTCTTTCATAGATGGTGCAGTGCGAGCACACTTGTCTCTAACCCACAAGACCTGGGTTCGACTCCGATCCGTGTTGGCACTTTTGGTTTTTTAGAAATTTAAAAACATGTTGCACAACTACATGGAATTCTAAGCCAAACTAGCTATAAGTCATTTGAAACGGCCCACTGCGCGTGGAGGAGACAAATAGACAGACATAGCTCTTTTATAGATAGTAGATTCGTCTAGATAATAATTTTCCAGGTTCGTGTTCACCTTCAATTGTTAACGCCGCAACGGCTCGAGATCGCGGGACGGGTGGCCGTTGACGAATTGGAAGGTGAGTTGCTGGAGATTTGATGACTCTACCGGTTACTGTATCATTGTAGCATGACAGCTAGATAAATAGCTTTGGTTCTTGTCTCATTACTTATTCAAATACAAATTCGAAAGCTAACTAAAGCTGTTCAACTGGACCCTCTCATACCGTACTCTTCTAGAGCTCTAAAACTTATCAACTTTTGTAATCCTACCGTAATCTTGTCTCTAGTTTTATCCCATCCTACCTTTTTTGTCTATTCTGTAATACAAAGATATCAAAAGATAGAAAAATAGATAAATTGAATAAACGAAAGGCAAGACTACGATAGCTTTCAAAAGTTGACATGTTTTAGAAGTTGTAGTACTGTAGTACTGTACTCTTTTAGAAGTACTGTAGTACTCTTTTTACCAAAGCTTTTAGGCGAAGAGGCAAAAGAACCGCTGAAAGCCGTTTGGCCTTATCTCTCAGTCGTGACAAGGAATCTTCGCGATGAACTCCGCCGACATCCACATATTCAATACTCGGTGCGTTGAAAGAAATAGTTTTAATTCAAGATTTTAGATGGAATTGATCCCGTTCGGCACCTCACTATTCATTCCACCGATCGACTGCCGGGTTTTCGATCTCACACTCTTTATGAGCACTTTGTTGAAATTCGGCAAAGTTGGGTTCAAGTTGGGCGAAACCGTGCACGAGGTCGATGTGAGGACACTGTTCCCGGGTAAAAGTTCTTCGTAGAAGCATTTAATTTCAAGTTTAATTCAAAAGATAACTTATATAAAGCCCACATTTTAAAACCTATACAGCACAATGACACAATGACATGTTCTATAGCCTCTATAAAGCTTGCTCCAGCTACCGTTCGGATAGTTGCTCTAGAACAAGCATCAGCTATCACAACTCAGATCTCTATATGAAAGGTCTTACAGATCTTAGCGTTTCCTATCCTTAACGTAAGTTATTTGTTTTAATGTTAACGCACAGATACTTGAGCTACTGTAAAAGCGACTAATGGATTATAGGATACGGTCGAATCACATTTTAGACTATTTGTAAAGGACTGTAGGGTCTCAGAAATCAATTTGCTTTTAAGGTTTAGTGATTATTTAACGTACTGTTAGCTAGCTAATTGTAACTTTTGAAAAGCTCCTTTAGTATCGCTATTTAGTAAGGAGTTTTTGTCAAGAAGCTTTTACTAGACCGAGTGGCCCACAATTAAAGCTTCAGAGGGCCTAGAATGGTCAAAATTGGATCAATCGTCCTGATTTTTCTAGAGGTAAATCTTAAGTATGTCTCTTGAAATCGTGCCCATGATCTAATCGATTCAAGCTTTCAACTTTTTTATATAGCCTGCCAAAGTTGAGAGCTTGTTCGGAGTTATGTATAACGCTGCTTTTCTCGATATTTTTGTAAGTAAGAGCCTAATCTAATATTGATCACTATATAGTCAAATTTTATGAGAAATCGAATGAAATCAACCGCAAGTCGCTCGGACGTCTGTAGGTCGAGATCTTAAACTCCGGCTTCTGTAGTGTATTGTAGCCCAAATACACTACAGAAGCCGAAGTTTTAGATCTCGACCTACAGAAGTCCGACCGACTTGCGGTTGTTTTCATTCGATTCCCCATATTGAGTTTCTTTTTTGATTAAAAGTGCGACGCTATAATTGTGGGTCACCCGGTACAGTACTTCGGGTTGGTGGTAAAATCAAAAGCTTAACTTAAACGAATAATTAGTGCTATCGTGCCTTCTTTATTTCTTGATTTTGCATTAACCTTTATATTTCAGGCTCAATTCCGTCAAGTCTCGCCGATTTATGTTCTCAAACGCCTCCATCACCGAGTGTACACAACAACGAGAAGCTCAACGGGGCTTCTATCGCTCCGCTCATCAACGAAAAGGTTCAACTCTTGCTTAAAGTTAAAATGTCTTGATGGAAAAGATTTCTCTAATAAAATTTCCAATGGAATTCTTTTTAGCAGTTCCGATCGTACAGCATTGCCGGGGTAAGCCTCTGCTTTTTATCAAAAAGGGTTTCCAAAGGGGACAATTTTTCTTTAGCAATGCATGGCTCTAAAATTTGCTCGAAAAACAAGAATGCAGTGCTTTTCAAATTAAAATTCTTCAAATATCGAAAAATTTTAGGTTTCCCCATTCGCGAACTCTTCGCCGCCAATGGTGAATTCGTTGAAAGTGGCGCACAATCGAGGTCGCCGGGTTTCCTTTGGAACGATCAAGTGTGAGGGAGAGGCATTCAAATTGGATGATGGGTGAGAAAAATCAAGAATTTCAAGTACTATCAAAGGTCAAAGTTGGAGGATTTTTCTCTCAAATGAGTTTTCCAAAATCGTACCAACTTCCAAAGCTACAGTAATCGCAGTTAATATAACAGATTTTATTGTAATCTAAGTGTCAAACCAAATCAGGTAAATCTAATGAGAAGAGGCAGAAGAGACTTGTAAACTTTTCCGAGCATCGACTCTGGTAGGCGTTTTAGAGAATGGTCAGCTACCGTAACTCAGACGTTAACGTAACTCAAATAGTTTACGAGTAAAGATTACTGTAGCATCTAACTTTAAGATAAAAGATAAGAAAGACGAACGATAGAAATCCATAAAATTCAAGGAATGAAGATCTAAGACGGATTGCGGTAGCTCCAGATTGGTCCAGAGTTGAACTTTAGCAAAACGTTCCCAATTAGCAGAAGTTACCGTAACTCAAATAGATCAAGATGTGACTTTTTCAAAGTTTCTGTTCTAGGATTCAAAAGTTCTTGGCAAAGCACAGGTATGGGAAGTTTGCCGTTCAATCTTTTTCATCAAGCATGTCAACAGAGATGACTTGATTAAATAGATTAACATGCTGTTTACCAAAACTCACAATATTCAGTTAATGCTAGCTTTGGCGCTGTAAAGTCTCACTACAGTATTCCACAAAGTATTCAGCCTTGAGGACCAAGTAATTTTGGCTCGAACAGAACATTTAGCTATTTAGACAGCTGAATACTTTTGTATTACTGTAGTGACGCGGGATACTGGAATCGTTACAGTAATCTACAGTAACTACCGTAACCTACAGTAGCCTACAGTAATCTAGCATAGTAGCGTATTTACTCTATTAGTGGGGTCCCCCACTATTTTTTCAATCCCCTTCCAGACGACCCCACTATTAGAGAGGACCCCACTATTAGAGAAATTTAAAAGAACATAAAACCAAAGTTTTAAATTGAAAAGATATCAATTTTTCTCCGAAATTCTTGACAAAACAAGTTTGGCTTCATATTTTATTTAGCTTTAACCGTAACAAAACATTAACAAACAGTAAAAGAACTAATCCAAGAGATCAACAATTGATGTATCACTTTCGTTACCAATATCTTCTTCCAATTCGAGAGGACCCCACTATTTTTTCAACCCCCCTCCAGACGACCCCACTATTAGAGAGGACCCCACTAATAGAGTAAATACGGTAAGTAGTGAACCTATTCATTTTCGGTCTAATTGTGTAGCAAGAAATCCTGAAAAAGTTTCTGTCGGAATGTTTAAACCTCGTTTTTCCGTTGTACACCTATTGAGAATGAGACCAAAAATGAATAGGCCTAGCAAGTAGCACAGTACAAAGCTAAAAAGTGAATGATCTTAGCTCGACTTGTTAGCTATAAGAATTATACGTACAATTACAGGGTGGCTGAGAAGTTCTGATTTGTTTTGTCTTTATATTAAAACTTGTAAAAGCCTAAAACTTGAATGGTTACATAATTTTTAATTTTACGTCAACCATACAAATTTGGAAATACGAAAAGTATGCTTTCAAAAACCTTTTTATTATTATTTCCTATAAGCCAATATTGTTTTTCAGTTTTTTTCGCGTGTCAATTTTCTACAATTCGTTCTAAACCAGTTTAGTTTAGAGTCAGTTTAGTCAGCTCTTCGTTCTAAACCAGTTTAGTCAGTTTTAGTTCTCTTAAAAGCAAATTTTGATACCTATCTGAAAGAAGAATGATTTTTCTTTAAAACCACCCCTTATATAGTCAGATTGCTTTTGAAATTATCGATTTTGAGAGCTTTAAACATTGTTAATCGAGCTTAGAAATCGCTGGAGTTCAAGGGAGTTGACTCGATTGAAAAAACATTAAAAATATACTTCAAAAAGCAAATTCCTTTGAAAATAAACAATATAAAAAATAAAATAGTCGAATTTTCTAAATTTGAGTTTTATTTTGCTCGATCTCGACGGAGTTTTATTAAAAAGATACGTCTATTAATGCGGACAGAGCTTTTCAGCCATCCTGGCTAACCGAATCAATCAACTGTTGACATGCTTGATCTATTCAACCCATTTTGTTTCAATAACCCTCTAGAGGCTATTTTAACCACGTGTTTCTCAAAAAAAAAAATCATATCCCGAGCTTTAAATCGAAATGCAAATCTCAAATTGATATGTGTTTTTCAGAGCCGACGGGTCGTAACCAAGAAATGATCTCGTAGTTTTCATTGCAAAAATTTTTGTGCCAAGATTTTCTTTTTCTTTCTTTATACTGCCTGATTATTTATATTATAATAAATATTTTTTTATTTTTAAAAAAACGTTTATGGCAAGAAGTACACAAAATTAAACTATTAAAATAGCCATCGACAAGATCGGGGAAAAAAACAGAACCCGTTGAAGAGAGACCATTTTATAGACAACATTCATTTGTTTTTTTTTGGAGTCTGCTCAAAACGCACCCCTTCTGGTGCATTCGATTCCTCATTTTCTCTAAACAATATTTATTGGGTTGGGGAGAATGAGTCGGCGCCGAAATTTAAAGAAACTTTTTGCACCCATAAAACCTTGTTTAAATACACGTTTTGTTTCATCAAAATGGTCGACTATTTCTTTACAAAATGGCTTTTGAGAGATTCCACAAAGCTTTTCTTTTTTGGGATTTTATGGATTCCCAAACACAGCTAATCAAAATGACAAAAAGTGCGACTCATTGCTTGAACAGTTTCTTCCACATAAACCTCCTTTGGTGTTTATATAAAAAAGATAGAGCACACTCAATTACATAAGTTACCAAATTTTCAGGAAGATCCCTCCAACCGTTTACTCTAGATGACAGTTTATCGATTTTGTGAAAAAATGATCCTTTGTTGGGTTGAGGCGCTGTTTGAGTTCTCTTTTAAATATTATTTTGTAGAGAATTAGTTACCCTTCTACGGATATCAAACGCATATCATTTGACAAAGTCTGCTATAAGTTTTAGAAATTTCTTTCATTTTCGGCGCCGACTCATTCTCCCTAACCCAATATATTATAATAAATATTTTTTTAAAAAAACGTTTATGGCAAGAAGTACACAAAATTACACTATTAAAATAGCCATCGACAAGATCGGGGAAAAGAAGAGGACCCGTTGAAGAGAGACCATTTTATAGACAGCATTCATTCGTTTGTTTTTTTGGAGTCTGCTCAAAACGCACCCCTTCTGGTGCATTCGATTCTTCATTTTCTCTAAGCTTGATCTAACATGGAAAATGAAGATTTCAGTGCGCCAGAAAGAGTGTGATACTGGTTTCTCTGAGCTCAAAGTTCATCCTATTCATGTATATGTCGTAGCCGTTTACGAAATTCAGCCGCTAATGAATGAGGGTATTTCCGGCCATCTGAAGTCGTTCCTCGCCCTCTTTCTCCTAGCTTTGAAAAACAAATGTTCAATGTAGCTTTACTTTAAGAAACTACATCAAATTGGCTACAAAATGAGCTATTAGGCAAGTTTTTTGGCTGAGTAGAAAATTTTTTATAGCCATTTTAGGGCATTTTTGAACCTAAACTTTAGGGGCTCAAAAAAAATTTTCTACTGAACCAAATGAGCTAGTTTCAAAAATTTATTATAAAATATATGTATTATGAACATTTTTTATGTGGGTGACTTTTTGATTGGATGCCCGGAAATACCCTCATTCGTTAGCGGCTGAATTTCGTAAACGGCTACGACATGTAAAAGTGTAAACAAATCCTTTCTAGTGCATTAAATTCTTCATTTTTTTTCAAGGAGAAAAACGAAGAATTTGTGTGCCAGAAAAGGTGCGTTTGAGCAAAAAGTAAACCCCGAAAAAAACAAATCGAGTACAAAAGAAAATGCAAAATGGTAAGAATACATAAATTAATGAAAGAAAACGAAAAGATCATAGATAATAAGATAATAAGACTAAAATAATCATAAAAATTAAAAAACCAAAACCTTTGATGATTTATTGGATGGAGAATGAGTTAAGAAAGATTTCTGCGGATATCTGACCGCGTGACGCGCCCACTATTGTGTTCATCGACGTGTACCGGGTCAAGTACGGCAACTCTTTCAGCATACCGCTCTGAAAATTGGAAATTAGTTGTTCAGCAGGAAATTACAGTACACCTACACAGCTACAGTACTCCAACGTCAGAGCAGTACCCTCTACACCAGTTACAGTCCCAGTCTATATCCCAAAATCAACACAGTATCTCCCACCCTTCTACAGCAGCGACAGTACCCATCAACCACAGTACCCCATCAGCTACAGTATCCCATTAGCTACAGTATCTCATCAGCTATGGTACCCCATCAGCTACAGTACCCGATCAGCTACAGTATCCCATCAGCTACAGTATCCCATCAGCTACAGTACCCCATCAGCTACAGTATCCCATCAGCTACAGTATCCCATCAGCTACAGTACCCTGAATCATGTCTTTACCGTATACACAATATCTCCAAAGATTGTGGAACATTTGAGGCCCCGCCCCCTTTCCTATTGGCAATCCAACTTTAAGCTCAAATATCTTGGTATTGGGCTGTCCAATTTAACGCACTTTTATACCAATCGATAGAGAAAGACTTGACGCATCCAATGATACCAAGAACATTCAAATTGGACAGCCCAACACCAAAAAATTTGAGCTCAAACTTAGATTTCCAATCGCAAAAGGGGCAGAGAATCAAGTGTCCGATAAGCATCTCCAAATACTCACACAAAGTGCTTGTCGCAAATTCATCAACTCCCCGATCGCCCTCAGCGTTGGTACTTCTTCGCGGAAACGATCGCGCACG
This sequence comes from Mesorhabditis belari, assembly GCA_958450365.1. Taxonomy (NCBI): domain Eukaryota; kingdom Metazoa; phylum Nematoda; class Chromadorea; order Rhabditida; family Rhabditidae; genus Mesorhabditis; species Mesorhabditis belari. The sequence continues at coordinate 3,849,038 of CAUEEP010000737.1, read as the reverse complement.
ATCTGAAAGAAATCGCAGTTTGAATTTATATTTTATTTAGAGAATTATACTGTAATATGTAATATATTTATTTCAATTTTTTTTAGAAATTCTTTTTTTGTGCCCTTTTTAAATATACCCAATGTTATCCGGGCCTTCTAATGGTTTTGGTTTTTGTTTTAATGGTTTTGTTATCTATAATTTCTATTCAAAAGTGGATTATGTTTAAAATAAAAGAAACTTTAGCAATTTAAAAGTTCTAGAATATCGAAGTGAATCTATTTCCTAATAAATCACTTTTGATTTTCAACTTTTATTAGAACCCCTCAATTTCGAATTTCCCCTCAAAGTTTTCCGCTTTCGTTTTCCCCAATGATTCAATATCCTTTAAAAATCATCGAAACAATGTTTTCCGAAAAAAAATTCCCCAATCTTTTAATATTTTAATGATTTGATGCGTAATTGATGTCAAAAAGTTTGAAATTTTCGATTTTTTCGATTTCGATTGAACAATTATCTCGACTTTTGCTCTTTTGACTAAACTTTTCAATAAATATAGTTTCATTTGTTAAATGAACAATTAATCGTTTAGTCATTTTTGTTTATCTAAAGTAATAAATATAAACGCAAAGTAGGAAACGCATCTGATCTGACCCTAAATTGTTGGATTTTGGTCCAGTTACCCAAGTCAGCATTGCAAGAGTCTTCCAGAATACATAAACGCAATCTGGTTCCTTAAGATTCAGCTCCTTAAGATGCAGCTCCTTAAGATTGAGCTCCTTAAGATTGAGCTCCTTAAGATTGAGCTCCTTAAGATTCAGCTCCTTAAGATTCAGCTCCTTAAGATTCAGCTCCTCAAGATTCAGCTCCTTAAGATTCCTGGATTCGTTTATTTTTTATCAAAATATTGACCTGAACAAGAATTGCTTCATATTTGGTGCGCGCTTTTCGCACAATGTCAGCGCTTTTCTCCGAGAGGCCGAGCGCTGAAAATGAATGGGGTTGCTGTAGATATTTGAATAATAAAATGCATTAGTTATTGTCGAATTTCATTAGAACAATTCAAGCTCTTAAAAACTGACCATTACTGAAGATGATGATATTCTTGAGCACCACATACTCCTCATCACTCAGCCGCAAATCTTTGAACACTTTGAGCACAGTTTTCTGCATACACAATGCTCCTTGCGAGAGAACTTCGGCAAATCTAGAAAAAGATCTTGTTTATCTGACTTGTTATTAAGTCAAAGTGCCTTCTAGATCTTTATTTTCTATAAGATTTGAAGTGTTGAGCTTCAAAGCTCACTCTGGAAAAAGTGTCGAAATGTCCATATCGGAGAGGCCAGAAAGGAGGCCGTCACGCTCCAATTTGTACGTGTAGAAGAAAAGTTGAAGCGGGAAAAGCATTGTGAAGAGACGAGAGCAGAAATAAACCTGAAAAGTTTGGATTTCGTTTGGCTTTGGACGTATCTTTTGGAGTAGAACCGGCAGCAAACCAACAGTTTACTAAAAGTCTACCCAATTTTCGTACAATAAACTGGGTCTAGTGTTTCCTTATCGAACGAAAACTGCTAGTTTAATTACGGTTGTTTTCTAAAATAGAAAACTATCGTAGAAAAACTCTTAGAAAATGTACAAAGAAGGCTTTTTGGCTTTTTTATCGAAATCTAACCCGATCTCGATCCTCGAGCGCCCAAACTTCTGGAGTCGCTTTGAGCCAATCGACGAGATGGGCAACGGCTCGGGCACAGCATTTTGGCATGAATGAGGAAGCTGTCTAAATGCAAAGCTTGCTTTTATACCATGAACTGAATGAATTAACATCTTTATAGCTAATTGATCTAATTGAGCTAATCGTCCGTAAACTCTTTCCCCACCTGTGCCTCTTTCAGCGGGAGATTCCAATCCATCATCTGCTCGTCGGCGTTTGAGCCACAGGTTCTGAAATGAGTTAATTTAAAGTTGATATGTTGCTGAAGTTAAATACTAGCATTTTTTTAAGTAATTAAGGACTTAAGATCCCTTTTTACCTTTCCAATTCAACAAGGGTGATCGCTGTTGCCTTGTAGTTAGGCTCAACGCGGAAAAGACATTGCGGTGATGGGATGAACTCGATTGGGGACGGGATCTAAAATTTAAATGATTAGAAGTGAAATTTAAATTCTTGCTAACCATAAAATCTTATTTCTAATCTTTTGGATACCTGTTTTGGTTCGACTTTCCCCACCAATTCTCCTCGTTCCTCTTCGGTCATTAAGCGACGTTTTTGAGCTCGTTGACCGGGAACTAAAGACATTTTTAGATTTTACATATATTAGATTTAGATCTTAAATACATATAGAATATAATATATATATTTAAATATAGATTTAGATTAGAAAATCGGCATTTAAAAAGCTATTTAAGTCTAACTCACTGTTAGGCAAGAGTCCAACCCGAATGCATTTCTGGTAGCGACAAGCTCGACACTTTTTCAGGGCAAGTGCTGAAATGGGAATATTGAAAGAGGTAAAATCTATTGTAATCTACAGTAATCTACAGATTTAGACAGTAAGCCGAAGATAGATTTTATAGTTTTAAGAAAAGAAACTCACGCAATGTGCACTGGCCACCTTTTGTGCAGAGCAGCGGTTTTCCACCAACCGCGCACCGAAGGAAAAAGATTTTGCAGCCACTGAAATTTGCATTTAAAGCTAAATCTCAATTTGCATTCAATCTAGTTTACTGGGATAGATTTTCATTCAAAAATTGGGTCAATTCCACGTAAAATCCAGGATTTGAAATACTTGAAAGCGAGAGCGCTTTGCTACAGTTACTATGTCGTATTTGTTACAGAATACTATGTCGTATTTGTTGCAGAGTACAGTTACAGTACTTGTCTTTATGCACTTTAGAATATTAGTATGCAAATTTAAGATTTAAAACTAGTACCAACCCGCAGCAATACGATCCATAGACGTGAATGGCGGGCACGGCGCCGCAAACCCGACACGACAACTCTATCTCACCGTTTGGTGACGTGGCACATGAGGACTGAAATCAAGCGATTTTTCAAATCTCCATTACTATTGTACTTTACTTTATGTTTTGTACAATACAAGTCACTTTTAACCCACTTTACACTCGATTTTTAAGTTGAATTTGACATTTGTGCGAAGTTTAAAACAGATTGCAAATCCTTTTTTAACTTTCCCGCTTCATAACGAAAGATATCTGCCAAAATTTAGTTCAAATTTTTCATTGCTTGTTTCATTTTTCAAAATTCCAATACAAAGAGTGATATTTGCTCTTAAAAAAAGCCATAGATTTGAGCTGATAAAAGACTTGAAACTCAGAACACAGCTGCTACTAAAGCAACGCAAGTCCAAGTCTCGAGCAGGTGGTTTTAAATTGGTTTTAACATTATTTTTCTTTTTCACAAGTACTACAGTTTTCAACTACAAGAGAATATTTAAAGTTTTTGGTAGGAAATCGTCAAGAAATCCCTAGGTAAGGAAATCAAAGTCTAGCAATTTTTAGTTTGCCAAATCGAATCCGTTTTTTGCATCTTTAAACCAATAAGGGAGGGCTTAATAGCTGCGAATTTGAGGAAATAAACGAATCCAGGAAACTTAAGGAGTTGAATCTTAAGGAGTCAGATTGCGTTTATGCATTCTGGAAGACTTTTGCAATGCTGACTTGGGTGACTGGACCAAAATCCAGGAATTTAGGGCCAGATCAGATGCGTTTCCTACTTTGCGTAGCTAAACAAGAAATTCTCTTGTTTATTTGTTTTGATTCAGGGTTTTCTTTTCCTTAAAGAAAAGTACACCAGTTTCATTTTCAACTACATCAAAATATTCAAAGATTTACAAGAGGAGATTGTGGAAAAAATACCAGACCCGGCAAAGATCACTGCTAATCTCGAGGATGATTTACCAGCCTTAATCTAGATAATCTAGTTAGACTACACTTCGTATCAGTCTGTAATTTGAATCGAAAAATGAAAAGATTAAGCGTGTTTTGCTCAGCCGTTTTGCTCAGCCGTTTTCCTCGAGAATGAGTCATTCTCACAAGTACACTAGCGGTAGTACACTACCGTAGTGTGTACCGTTTTTTGCATCTTTAAACCGATAAGGGAGGACTTAATAGCTGCGGATTTGGGGAAATAACGAATCCAGGCAACTTAAGGAGCTGAATCTCAAGGAGCCAGATTGCGTTTATGTATTCTGGAAGACTTTTGTAATAATGACTTGGGTAACTGGACTTGGGTAACCAAAATCGTAGTGTGTACCGTAGTGTACTACCGCTAGTGTACTTCTGAGAATGACTCATTCTCGAGGAAAACGGCTGAGCAGAACACGCTTAATCGTTTCATTTTTCGATTCAAATTACAGACTGATACGAATCATGTAGCATTGATTTAAGGCTTAGATTGTTTTGGATGTCTACTGGATTTTGTCTGAAATATCTTTTAAATGTGTAGTCAATTGGTTATAGCTTAAAAAGAAGTTAAAGTTGGGTAAATGAATGTACTTATAACTTTATAAATTCGCTTAATAACTTTGCCTGGGATAGCTCGGGTTTACTTACTTTGTGCTCAACGGTAAACGCACACTTTCTTTCTCAAGTTCTCCATTTTTCTCCGTTTTAAAGTAATGAGGGATTCAGTGCGCCAGAAAGAATGCGTTTACATATTTAAGCATAAAGTACAGCTCTACAGCAAGATTACCGTGGAATCTCTGGAGTTAAAGTTAAAGTTAAAGTTAAAGTCCAATCAAATCCCCCAAGTCAAGCAGATTTCTGTAAATTTCCGATATTCTGCCTACTAATATCATTTAGTATTATCTTCAAAAATAAATAGAGAAATTTTACTTGTATCTTAACGGGGAAGAGATCGGTCGGCGATTCAGGACTGCTTGACGTCAACGAGATCGAACTCGACGTTGATGGAGTGGGCGAAGAGGAGAAAGTTTGCATTCAAGAATATCTGTAAATTATTGGCTATTAAAAATGTTATCTATAGTAGAATCGAATTGAAAAGTTCAAAAAGAGGCATAAAATAACTCGAACAATAAAACAGCAATGAATAAAAACAAGAGTTGAGTGGGTTAAAATTGTTCTAAGGTCAAATACCGTAAGATGGACTAACAAGCTAGAAGTTAAATTTAACAAAAACAAAAGATAGAAGTTGTTGGGGAATTCTCGAGTCGAGAAAATAAACGTTTGAACAACTGAGTTAATTGGAAAGTGGTTAAGAAACAGAAAAAACTTAACTGAACCAACTGGTAACTTAACAGGTACTGAACTGGTAACTGAACCAACTGGTAACTGAACCAACTGGTAACTTAACTAGTACTTAACTGGTACTTAACTGGAACTTAACTGTTAACTAAACCAACTGGTAACTTAACTGGTACTTAACTGGTACTTAACTGGTACTTAACTGGTACTTAACTGTTAACTAACTGGTACTTAACTGGTACTTAACTGGTACTTAACTGTTAACTAAACCAACTGGTAACTTAACTGTTACTTAACTGGTAACTGAACCAAATCCAATCCAATCGTCACGATCGAAAAGATTTCTGGTTAAACTGGTTGAAACTAGTACAAAAATGACGTACATGGCTTGTCAATCAAAGAAATTAAAATCAATTTCTCAAGCAGCTATCAAAACTGGCTCAATGTTAGTTTTAGTTAAGTTCTAAAGTTAAGCCCTAAAGTTCAGTTTTAAAGTTAAGTAACTGATTTGATTTAAAAAATGCAAATCTCATCATTTCAACTATTTAGAGTTTATGTTTGTAAAGTTTTCTCAAGAAAAAAAAGTCTATACTTGTTCATTTTATACTCGAAACTCAAAGTAGAATAAGTTTAGTTCAGAAATTACAAAAAGGCGTGGCTTTTTTGAGCTTTTCCCCCGAGGCGGTACATTGTAAAACGAAAATTCCCAACGAAAATTCCCTTTTCCCTTTTTGTGAATAAGTACACTGTAAATTGCAACCAGTTACCGTATTTAATTGAGCTTTTCACTTTCCGAATCATTCCAAACATCACTAGAGCACAAGCAAGTACAAATATTTGCCTTTTTGGACTTTATGATTTTCAAAATACAGTCCGAAAAATGTTTTTTGAGTAAATGGACGCGATTTGAGCCTAAACAGTGTACCAAAGTTCTAAAATTTCTACAATAATACAAGTTCTAGAATCCTAAACGAAAACCAAAGTACTAAAAGAAAATCCTAAAAGAAAAAGAAAAAGAAAATCCGAAAAGGTTTTGTAAATGAAATGAAATCATAAAAGATTCAAGATTTGAAAAGACAAGATTTAAAATTCAATTTACAAACACAGATTTTCACTGTAGAAGGTTCGTGCAATCTGGCGTAGTAGGCTTATTTATTTCATAGGATTTTCAAGATACACAAAAGGATTCGTTTAATTTGTGGGCTTAGTTTTGATTTAACCACCGAAACTTTGTTGAAATCGGTTTAATTACGAAAATTTGTGCTTTTAAATCAATTTCAAATCTTGAATCTTTTAGGATTTCATTATTTGTGTTTGTTAAAATCTTTTCGATCGTCACGATTGGATTTGGATTTGGTTCAGTTACCAGTTAAGTTACCAGTTAAGTTAAATTACCATTAACAAACACAAATAATGAAATCCTAAAAGATTCAAGATTTGAAATTCAATTTACAAACACAAATTTTCGTAATTAAACCGATTTCAACAAAGTTTCGGTGGTTAAATCAAAACTAAACCCACAAATTAAACGAATCCTTTTGTGTATCTTGAAAATCCCAGAAAATAAATAAACCTACTACGCCAGATTGCACGAACCTTCTACAGTACGATTCTCAGTAGATTCTCGGTAGATTCTACAGTAGATTCTCATTTTGTGCACCAATAAGCACAAAGTAAACACTTAGAATAAGATTTTAAACGTTTACATTTACATTAAAACACTCATAGAAAAAAAATATATGCAAATTGCTATATTATTCGAATTATTAAAAAGGAAGATATTAAAAAAAGTAAAAAATTCGATCAAAAAACTTCAACTAGAGCTAGATTAGGTAGAGGATTTTGAGAAGGGAAAAATGAAAGGCTTAACGCAAAAAAGTGACCTATTTTCTTACTAGATTGTAATTCGCGATTGAAAAGGATTATTTCTGAAAAAGAAAAATAAAAATCACAAAAAAAATTCGAGTACTAACGAGAAGAAATCACTGAGAAAAATCACTTTATAATGTTTATCAACTAAAAATGTACGAAAAGTGTACATAAAAATGGGAAATGTGCTCGATTTAATGGAAATTAAATGGAAATAAATGGAAATAAATGCAAATGAATGGAAATAAATGCAAATTTCTTGGTACTTGTCGGTTAAAAATCGACAAAGACTCATCTCGTTTAAGCATCCCCATCCGAGTCTTCTCGGTTATCGATTCTCGTTCGACTGATCGACTGATCACTTCAGGCAAGCACTCTACTTCACTGAACATCACGCTTCAAAAGTTGTCAGCTCTTTGCTTAACCGAGCTGAGTCTCTGTGGATTTATAACCGACAAGTACCGGCAAAACCCATTCGGCAATAGTGAATCCAATACAGTATTTAGTTTTTGCCAAGGGGACCGTATTCTCGAGAAAAAGGCGGGTACCTGTTGGCTATACATCGACAAAGACTCATCTCCGTGAAGCATCCCCATCCGAGTCTTCTCGGTTATCGATTTTCGTTCGACTGATCGACTGCTCACTTCAGGCGAGCACTCTACTTCACTGAACATCACGCCTCAAAAGTTGTCAGCTCTTTGCTTAACCGATTTGAGTCTCTGTGGATTTATAACCGAAAAGTACCAATTTTTTTCATAAACGTATTGTTTTTGATGGTTTTTGATGGGGCAATGAATGAGATTAGAGAGCAAAAAAGAAAGCTCACTCATACTTTTCACACAATTTGTGTACTTTGTGAAGAAATTTGTTTCTATGAAACAGTTGACTCATCGAAGATGGTAGATACTTATCCGATTACCTCAATAAAATGAAACATTCAGTGCACTAGAAAGGGTTTATTTACACAGATTTGAGCATAAAGTACAGTAAAGAATGAGGATGAATCAAAGAATCGATCAAAGAAGCAAAGAATCAATCAATTTCATCTCTAGATCTCTTGATTTACAAGTGCAACTTGCAGTAGCTCATTACAGTATGCCAAAAACGGTAATCAGCTAAGACAGAAAGCCTATTAGAAATCGGTTTTCGGTCCGTTCGCCGATAAAGCAGAAGTTCACGTCTTGAGTCCTTTCAAATCGACTTTTTCAAACGACTTTTTATCATTAGAGCTTATAAAATCCTATCAAATGCAAATTTCTAATACCTATCTTGACTTTGGTGCATTTAAAGTACATTTAAAGTACATTTAAGTACATCTAAAAATACAATGATACAAAAATACAAAGGTACAAAAATATAGTACATTTAAAGTACCATATGACCAGCATATCTAAACTGAAACAGAGGTTGAAACTCTTTAAACATATAAAATGCTCGATCTTAAGACAAATACGAAAGCTTTACAGTACATCTAAACTACCGTAGGACAAGCAGATGCAAATTTTTAGAAAAAAAACAATCATTAGTAGGTACAATAAATTTCTCATAGCACTTGTACTGCAATTGAATTTGAGTCCACTTAGACGCCAATTTGCCACGCCTGACTTGAGCAATGATTGAAATGAAGAAAAGATTGAAATGAAAAGTACAGATTCACGATTTACATCGGATTTACACAGCTCATTCTTCAAATTTTCGCCAAAAAGTACAGGAATTCTCTCATGATTCTCTCGCTATACTTGGAATGAATGCAGAACTTTGAGAAGCCTTTCCGATGGGAAAAATGTTTCAAATAGTCTCGGGATTTTAGAAAAACGTGTTATTCACAGAAGTTTGAAAGTTCAGAAAGATCGAGTTGGGTAAATGAATCGGCCAAATTGCACAATACCAATACACGTTTACGGTTGATTACGGTATATAAGTAATAGTTTATGGGGTTACTGTAGGGCTCTGTGAGGCTTGGAGTACTGTAAGCTCGGTGGCTCATAGCTAAAATAAACGTAAAGTTCGAAGGGTACAGGTAAACTGACGAGAAAGTCAAGGTTACAGTAAACGAGGTAAGCTGACAAAAAGGCCAAGATTACGGTAGCTAAAGGAGCTAAACTGACGAGAAAGCCAAGGTTACGGTAGCTAAAAGAGGTAAGCTAACAAGAAAGCCAAGGTTAAGGTAGCTAAAGGAGCTAAGCTGACAAGAAAGCCAAGATTACGGTAGCATAAAAGCTCTTAAGTAAGAATCAAAAACTTAAGTAAGAATCAAATACTTAAAAGTCTACCGTAATCTTGGTGAGGATTACGGTAGAAATGGCACGGTTCTTTCACCAAAATGATCACCAAATACGAGAATAACAGGAAGAAATCATAAGCAATTTATTGCATAAATCCGGCTTAGCGAATAAATTTGAAAGATTACAGAATTTAATCAAAACTACAGCTTTAGTAAGCCGCGATTTTCCAAAATACAAAACAAAATCGTCTTAACTTTGTCTGCAAACGGGGAAATCCTCTCATCTCCTCGTCCAGATCTCTTGCTACATCTCTTGCTCAAATAAATCTATTTTTTTTGTCAAATCCTGATCAAACAACACGGATTTTTCGAATATTCAAATGCACATATGTACGCGAATTATTTTTCCCACTTTTGCCCGAATCAACAATCGAGAATTCACCTACGTGACTGCGGAAATTGTTGAATGTAGCCAAATATGAACTTTCTTTGGCCAAAATTCAATGATTAAACTTGTGATATGTTTATCTATGCATAGAGCAATTTGGGTTTGTTTTTGAGAAGAGATTCTAGAGACTATATTGTCACTGTTGATCCAAAGCCAAGTTTCCAGGGTCAAGCAAGGCTAGGTTTGGTCTGGAGCCAAGTCCTGTCTTGCCTAACTGGGACTTGGCTCAGGCTTCTGATTCCTGGGTCCTCTAGAATTGAAGCCAAGCCCCGACCCTGACTTTTGATCAGATCAGTCGATAATCAAATTCGATCAAAATCAAAACAAATCGATTGGTCAGGAGCAATCCTTGGACTTGATCGGAACATTCCTGATACGTTATGTACTCAAGTATGCAAATATCGAATCAGATTTTGTTTTTACTGCACATTACAGTAAGAAAAAATAGTTTCAAACATACTATAAAATTATGAATTCACTTGAAAGAACAAAACTTTTTGCTTGGAGCAGTTTGTGATGGAAAACGAAAAGACAAAGATATCATATATGTAGATAAGAATAAGTGCAATGATTTGAAGCAATTATAATATAGTCTGATCGTGAATCACAGTTGGGAAAAACCCAAAATCAGAGACTGTCGTGAACTTTTGCGCGGAATGTTTCGATTCGAATCAACGCAGATCGAAAGGAGAAAGGAGAAAAGCAGGAGTTTGTGGAGAAGAGGAAAAAGGCTGGGGGAAAGGAAGCGAATAACGAATAGATCAAAAAAGCCGACTGGTGGAGGAGGAAGGGAAGTGGAAAGGAGTAAGAGGCGTACAATGAGTTCAGAGTGGGAAGGGAGGCTAGCTTGGGATAGACTTGGAACTTGGATTGGCTGACTGAACCAGATCAACCTCTTGATACGAGTCTAACTACAGCTTTCGGCGTTCCTGCTACTGAGTCTTTTAATGGAAAGCCAATCTACCCTAGGGATGTGTTCAACGGGTAGCTGCTGGTATGACTCTGGCCTGTAATAAAGAAGTGAAGGAATCGGTAAGAAAAAGTAGATTTTCGGAGAGGGGATTGGTTCAATCCCCTCTCTGTAAGTCAGACTTGCTAGGAAATGCAAGGCCACGAGCTAGGAGCTGGTTTTTAGACTAAAGTACTCTAATTTTATTGCTAGTTTTGAACCTTAAATCGGAGAATTTCAAAGTTCCAAACTTCTAATGGATACTGAAACAAATCAAGGATAGCTGCAAGTCTCAGACTTTAGCAATGAGTTCCTTGAATAAGGAACTAAATTTCAAAGAATCGAAGAATCGATCAAAGAATCGAATCAATCAAAGAGTCTCAAATCGCGTACAAAGTTCACCAGATTCCCCCATGATTGCGTGAAGTGGAAAACAAGGAAACAGACCAAGATCCAGTCTTTTTCTCGATTCCCAATTCATTTCATTTTTTCCATCTTTCGACCTAAATTTAATGGGTTTAGAGAAAGAGAAGCAATGATTTCGCCTTTGTGTTTGGTTGCAAAAAAGCGGCGATGCCGATTTCGATCTCACTTTTCTCTCTTTAGTCATTGTCTTTGAAAGAACTTGAGACTGAATTGCATGGAGACAGTTTACCGATTACTCTAATTTCTTAGTAAAAACAGTTAATTGAAAATACTCATCGAAAAGTTAGTGCCAAATAGAAAGCACATCGTTTCCGTAATCCGCATATCGATTTCACACAAACTTCCTAAGTTACTGTAACCCTTTTAATTATTGTAAGCTAAAAATTTAGATACTAATATATGTGTTTCTTTGTTTAATAATGCAAAATAGGCAATAGAATAGGAAAGCTATTGATCGGAAAGCTATTGATAGGAAAGCTATTGTAAATGACAAAAACAGTGATCGATCTCTATTCTCCCTGTGATAGATCTAAGTCTACCTAGTGCGAAATAGAAAACGGATTACGGTAGCTACTCAGCTTATCTGTGATTTCTCCTTTACACTAATTTTAACAAAGCAATAACAAAGCTTGTGCGAATAGACAAAAATCGGGAAAAATTCTCCAGGCACTCAAGTTCCACGTCGATTTTCTCGATCAAGAGATTTCTCTTTAAAAAGCTAGAGTATTTTTCATCATTGAATCTTATTTTGCATTTAAAATGAACCCCCGCCAAAAACGGCTTCAATCAATAAGTACATTTCGCAAAACGCCGAGCACAAAACGCCGAAAAATTTCTCTCTGAAAATCTCATCTTATCAATCAAAATTTTTGGTGATCAAGTGACAAAAACTACACTGAAATCGTTGAGAGAAATGGCTGGTAGACAGAAATTTCTCAAAAAAAACCCTTTTCTAGAAACAAATATGTGATGATCAAAGTGTTCAGGTACAGTAATCCGCGATCAATTTTTAAAACGATCAAAACCACAAAATTTCTATCAATTCAATAAGTTAGACACAATAAACAAAAGCTGCTTTTCAAAAAAAATGGCTTAAAATTTCCTAAAATTTCCATTAAGCCATGAGTAATCAGTTACAAGAATCCTTTAAAAATCTTTTAAATTCTTTAAATCCTTTAAAAGAATCCTTTAAAAGAATCCTTTAAAACTTTTCCAAAAGCTAAACAAAAATTTTCAGATAAATCAACAGACTTAAGTTGAAGCAATAAATCAACCAGAATTTTCGATTCTCTCCCAATCTTCAGTCTTTTTTATCAATGTGATTGGATCAAGCAATGGGGAAAAGGCATTTGATGAGGTCGTAAAAGGATGAGATTGCTCGAGAAGATAATTTAATTCGAATTCTCATCATGACTCGTACAGCAAGTACTCAACGATGAAAAAACTCAATTAGCAGTGACAGAGCCAGAGAAACAAAGGTTGCTGGAAACAAGAAGTCATCTTGAGAAAAGGCAAAAACTTTTGACTCGAGCAGGATTCGAACCCTCATTGTGAGGGCAAGAGCCCTTACCGCTATACCAGTGCTGGCAGCTGCAGCTGGTTAGAATTAGGCCTTATCAACCTCCCCCGTTAAATTCTGGGCTCTCTACTAACCGGATCGATAGTTAAACAACATTGCAAATAGAGAACTAAGCAGTCAACTTAAGTGAATAATTATATTTTGGGGTACTGTCACCATAGAAAAGGGACAACTTTAGCTAAACAAACTACTTTAGTAAGGTAATACTGTTTGCCAACGTTGCTTTTTAGTCTCAGCACCGTGCTCCTAGAAGTCTTGTAACTACTGTCCCCTTTCGCTTAGCTAGAAGCTAATCGAGAAGCCTACAGTATCTGCTCAAACGCTCTTGAGATGTCTGAAGTTAACGTAACCGTACTTGAATAGTAAGATACCGTAACCGTACTTTTGATCTATCTAATCTATAACATTTCGATTAGTTTAACTTCGTCGTTAACCATGAACCATATTTCAATTGAAAATCCAAATTAATAGTGAATAGAAAGGTACTGCTTTTTTACTTGTTTTCTCTGAATTCTGAAAGAAGTCTAAAAGTGATTATCTTCCAATTAACCCAATCAAATATTCAATTCATTCAATTCCCATCAAAAAACCATCACCCGAAACAGAAAAAAGTTCCTCGTGACTCTCCATTCCCCCATTTATAGTCTCCTTTCCTAGCTGAACTTAGGTGTTATTTTGGCAGTCTCTCTTTCTTTCTTTCTTTTCCATTTCACCTCATTCGCTGAACTTATTTGTACCCTACGAATGTACGTCTCATTCTTTCGATTTTCGAGTCAGAAATGAGGATTTGATTCATGTTCTTTTCTCTTTCTTATTTCTTTCCCTTTGTTTGCCAGTTCCGTGAAGCTTTTCTATTTCAATCAGTCTCCTCTTTTTTCTACGATAAGTTCTAGTTTCTTTTTTTTTCTGAAAATGATGGTGAGCAGTGTCTTTAAGCGAGTTTGACAATTGAGTGACAATTGAGGAAAAAGATTGGTTTGTGGTGAGACGAATTTTGATGAAGATGTCTAGAAGATGTCTGAAATTGTCTAGAAATTGTGCCCATTATCCGGAAATAGATCTTGCCGAAAAACAACAAAAAGCCATTTCAAAGGTTGGCATCATTCTCAAGCCGAAAAATCATAATGCAATTAGCTGCAAAATGCTAGAAGTTGCTCCAAAAAAATGACAAAAACAAAAAGCTGCATCGGGGAGAGAGCCCTAGTCCTCTGGGTGGAAACCTAATGCGTTATCGTTATCGTTATGCGCCATCAACGCACGTTTTGGAAGGAGTCTTTAGGAATCAAAATAGGAACCGTATTAGAACCGTATTGGAACCGTCTTATGTTAAAATAGGAACCGTATTGGAACCGCATTAGATCAAAATAGGAACCGTATTGGAACCATATTGAAACCGTATTGGAACCGTATTAGATCAAAATAGGAACCGTATTGGAACCGTAGGAAGGAGTCTTTTAAAGCATCCGTTTGAAGAAAAATTCTCGATTGAAGTTTTACACGCCTGGAAAGTCATTGGCAGATTTTGATTTTAGATTCGGATTTCTCATAGCTGATTCTATAAAGTGCACTAGGTGCCCAGAAAACAGCTCACCTTGAGCTTGTGCCACCTTGCTTTTCTGGCTTTTAACTCAAAAGCAAAACAAAGCTAGCCCTGGCTTTTTATCTCGACTTTGGGATTTCTTAGGCAAGCTTTTTTCTACACCAGAAGCTGGCCTTAGATCTGGTTTATATCTGGTTTAGCTTTTTAGTTTTAAAACAATTCTACCAGCTTTGAAGAGCTTTGGGCTTTGAACTAAAGTATGCTCTTGAAGCCAAAAAAAACTGGTTGTGATTTGACTTTTGCTAGTCAGGGTTTTTCTTGACCAGAAGCTAGTATACCCTGATCAGGATTGATCTGGTTCGATCTCCTTGGATCTGGTTTGGATTTGACTTACCTTTTTGGCTTCAAAACAGTCTTACCAGCTCTGGCTACCAAAGTAAACAAGTGACAATAGTTAGAAAGCTTCAGGAGGAATGATTATGTGAATAGTTAATAAAGAGTATATCATGAATAATCCAAAGACTTATCTCATTCTTCGAAACACGATACACTTCATATTTCACATCAAATTCGCATTTGATTAAAAGAATCTCCACTCTTCTCATTTTCTGAGTGTTAAGCACAGTAAAAGTACTCAAATTCCTTTCTCTTTCTCTCAAAAAACTTGTGATTGGTCAAAAATTATAGTCAGGTGCATTGAAAATCCTATACGGTACTTGAGATTTATCTTTTTTTTCCTTGAATTAATCTTTGCTTGAATGATTTCTCAAATTATTGCTTTTGTAGGGTAAATCTTGACTATGTGCTGATCAAAAATTTTAGGAAAACCAATTTTGAACCGGGATAAAAAACTATAATGCGGGGTATATCAAAGTAAGTTTTTTTTCTAAAACAAGGGCTTTTTGGGGCTCAAAATGCCTGGAAACATTTGAACAGGTGATGTGAAATTGAGATTTTCAAAAGTTTTCAATAAAGGCAAAAGTTTTGACCTTCATCTGAACATATACGGCAACTTATCCGACAAGTCGCGTTTTGACTGACTTGAATAAGCTACCGTACTCTTCTTGTGGCTGATTTGGGTAAGCTACCGTATCTTTTAAAGACTTGGATACCCTTAAATGATGATATGATAGTTTATCCAAGCAAGTTATCCTTAAAACATTTTAGATCCAAATTACTATTCAGCTTTCTGATCTCTTATCCAAAAGAAACCCACTGATCGATCTCATGACCACGAAAGTACGGTAATATCATTGAACTTAGAATAAATCCTGCGGTGGACTAATCCGCAAAGATGCAAATGTGAAGTAACTGAACTTTACATCGAAGAAAAGATTTGGAAGAAGAAGATCTTATTTTTTTCCTTTACCAAACATAAACTAGACTGGGATTAGAAATAAAAAGAGTATTCAGCTGACTGAGAGAAATCCGCCTTTCCAGGAATATTTTTCGTTTTGCACTGGTCAAATAGGTGAAAGTCTATTTTGCGATGCACGGATTTTCATCGATTCTGGTACAAAAATCTGTGAGATCAGAGAATTGCTAAAAAGGAATGAAGCTGATGAAATGAGTCGATGAAATGAGTTCGAAAAAACAAGTCGAACGTTTTAAGAAAGATGTGAAAGCGGAGGATTACTGTAGTTTGGTTTGCTAAAAGGTAAACTCTAGTAAAGTTATCGTATCCTGTTTATATTCTTAACGATGGTTACCGTAGCCGGCCTCTGAATAGATTAACTTGTTACAGTAGCTTACGGTAGCCAATGGGGTTACTGAAAATGAATGGGGTTGCTGTAGATATTTGAATAAAAAAATGCATTAGTTATTGTCAAATTTCATTAGAACAATTCAAGCTCTTAAAAACTGACCATTACTGAAGATGATGAAGATTCTTGAGCACCACATACTCCTCATCACTCAGCCGCAAATCTTTGAACACTTCGAGCACAGTTTTCTGCATACACAATGCTCCTTACACTTCTGGCTTCTTACAGCTACCGTAAATACTGTAATAGTACCCCTTCCACCTCGTACAGTCGCGTAGTCGCAAAAGTTTTTTAGTATTTCATTTTTTTCAAAGCGCCCGAACTTTCAAAAAATGTGTCTTTGGTATCAAAAAATAGCTGAAATTCAGGGCTATTTTTTGATACTTAAACGCGCATTATAGCATAAACCAGTGTCGAGGAAAACTCGTTCAAAGCTAGACTACGCAACACTCCGCACCGTCATTATGGGGGTGGGGTACTATTACAGTATTTACGGTAATTTTCCTCTGGCAATGTGATTAAGGTAGCTAGAAAATAAAAATAGAATACGGTAGAGCATATTTTAGAAAAAAAAGACACCAAAATAGAAATAATTAAAGCTACAAGCAATGTATTATGTTTTAATTGTACTACGGTAACTTTAAAACTAGAAAAATGAAGCTAATTTTCTCTTATCAAAGTCTACAGCTAATTGATTGCTTAAAATAGCCCTATCCCTATGATAAAAAGACTAATTTACTGTATCTTATGTGTTCTCGAGTCACCCACAATAGAAACGCACCCTTTCTGGCGAACTGCTTTCTTTCTTTTCTAATGATTTCTAATGACAGTGCGTGTGTTTTAAGCACAAAAATAAACCTCTAAAATCACCTGCATTATTCTCAATTTCTCAATCGCATAGCTTAGAAACAAAAGCTCTGTTCGATGAAATTAAAAAAACAGAAACGCTTTCTGTGAACTAATAAACAATGAACCCAGGGAGCACAAAATGAGTACCTCAAAAAAAAATAGATGAAATAGATGAAAAACGGATTGTTGAAGCCATTCTCTTCGTCAAAAACCGTGATCAAAATCCACTCAGTCCATTGAACGAATTTTCGAAAAAGAAAAAGTGCTCATCAAAAATTCCCCGTCACCCGTTCTTGGAGCCCAATTTTTCAACGCTTCAACGAGAAAAATTGAATGTACCGAAATTTCTCATTTTTCCCATGAGTTTTCAAAAGAATTTCTCAAAAAGTACAGCAATTTCATGAAAAACCAAAAGTTTAGTGCAAGAAAACGAAAATTGCAGTTTTGAGCGCAAAAATACATTAATTACAAATGAAAAATTTGCACAAATTGCTGAAAGTGGTTTAAAAGTTGGACTTGAAAGTCACTTTTTGAAAAGCTTCAAATTTAGAGGCTTTGGTAGAGCAATTGGCTGGCAAGAAAAGGCTCAAGGCTCAGGCTCAATTCTTGGCGCTGAAACAGCTTTGCAACGAGAGAAACAGGTCAGAGAGTTACAATAAGGGCTAAAAGTTCCTTCTCTAGTAGGCGAAAGAGTTGAGGCTTTGGCTCGGTGGTTGATGTTGCTCGTCAATCAAAAGCTTAAGGCTTCAAGTCCGTTTTTAGCCAAGAAGTTTTACAATTTTCTTTTTCAACCCAGCAATGTACAGAAAGCATATGATTCAATGTACTTTTTGTTCAAAAAACACCAATTACAAAAATGACAAACGGAAATTTAACCGCAAATTGCTCCTGTCAAAAGTTTTGTAGTTGGCCAAAAACTCTGATACAATTGGCACAAAAAAAAACTACAAATCTCTCGACTAATCCAATCTTTTTCAGAAAAAAAAAAATTAAAAGTTAGAGGACATGAGAAAAATGATGAAAAAAAATAGGGATTTGTACTTCAATGGAGATTGCGATCAAGGAAAAATAGAAAAATTTAGCGATTTCACGAACAAAAATCAAGAATCATGTGCTTTGTGGGATCGGATCGAAGAGAAAATTGGAAAGATTTCATAAAAAATCGGATCGGATAAAGATTAGAAGAGTTTTTGAATGACTTTAAGGATCGAACGATGGAAGAAGTTTAGTGCATCAAATATAGAACTACAGCAAAATGAAATTCTATAAAGTGTCTTGTAGAATAAGAAATTGCAATTTTGCACCTAGTTATTTCCTAAAATGGGCTCTTTTTCGAAAACTATCGTAATATTGTCTCTATCTTTATTCAAGCCATCGACTTTTTAAATATTACAATATCCTTGTGAACTTTCGTCAAATTAGAGTTGATTGATTAGATAAACTGAGACAAGACTACGGTAGTTTGATTGGCTTTCGAAAGTTTTAGAAATCGGATTCATTGAATACAATGGAAACACTTTGATTGTTAGTATTGAAAGGTGAAAAATGTCAAAACTGAAAAAACAAGCTTTGTCCTACTTGCACAATTATCGATATCGTAAAGTAAGTAATTAGATAGACAAAAAATAAGATATCACGGAAATTTGAAGAGTTCGGTAGCTAGGGAACAAAGATGCGCTTTAGAAAGTTTTTAGTTACAGTATAGAGAATGGTAATAAAGTAAAGTAAGGAATAGCAAAGATTGAAGCGGGGATTCCGGAGCGGGGATTGAATTGAATTGAATCCTCGACCTTTGCTTTCTGGGCAATTGCTCTAACCACTGAACTATCCGGTATCTTAAGAGCCGGAGGAAGAGAAAGAAGAAAGAAGAATTGAAAATTGCCAAGAGAAAGAAGGAAAGACAAGGGAGAAGAAGAAAGGAAGAAGGGAAGAAGGAAAGTTAAGAATGGCTTCTGGTAATGGATTCAAAAAAGGATCAGATGTAAAGCAAATTTGGTTTGAAATTTCCAAAATTTGAGTGACACTGGTTGGTAAAAAAGAGATCAAAAGGGATTATAGAAGACTTCAAATAGAAAAAGTTTACGGTCAAAAGTGTCAAACGGAAAAGGATTACCGTAGCAAAAAGTCCTAAATAGAAACGACAATGTTTCAATTTTTAAGCTTTATTTGCTTTCTTATTTTGTTTGCTTTCTTATTTTATTTGCTTCTTAATCAAAAGTAAACACGTTTAATTTAACGAGAGAATAGTTTCATTTTCGGCTCAGACATCAAACAAAAAAAAGCTACGTGTGAGTGTGCAAAAAAAGGCGCATTATGATTGAATAGGTGGTGGTCGATGAGAAGTACTCGATCGCTATGTGCTCAATTTGATTGGATATTTGGTGAAATTGTAAAAAGCAAAATGATCGACTGAAAACATACATCAGTTTGGGGAGAAAAAGGGAGGGCACACATGCGGAGAGCACAACACGTACTTGTACCTTTCGCCCCCATTTACGAATCCCGACTGTTTTCTCCCGTTTCCCCCTCTTTCTCTAGGTACTCTCGTGAATTATTCCTTCACTCACATCTTTTCCCTGGAATCTTTAAATCTCTGCTTTACATTTTTCAACTCTCCCTATAGCAGTGCTATCTAGCGTTTCTCTTTTTGACTAACACTGGCAGATCTAGCTGTCCTTCTCCATTCGTATTCATCTCTCTTTCTAGCCTATCTACCACTTCTAGATCACCATTTTTCTATAACCTTCTATATTCTCTATGTCCTTTCTTGTCCTACAATCATCTCTTTGCTAATCTCTCACTCTTTTCCTTTAATCTCTTCAAGTTCAACAATTCGCAACCTCTTAAACTTTCCATCTTTTCCATCTTTCTCGTATTCTCCAAAATCTTTTGCTAACTCTCTCACCCACACCCTCTTCCCCAACACTGTTAAATTCTAAATTCAATTTTCTGTTTCTTAAACTCAACACTTCTACACTAGTCCATCATCTATTCTTTCTCACCTCTCGTCATACTCAAAACTGTGACTCCTACTCTCTCATCTCATCTCTCATTCTTCTCTGCCTCCGCTACAACACTCACAACTTTTCCATCATCAATTTCTCTAAATCTCTTTCCCCAAAAGATCTATAATCTCACGCCAAAAATCCTACACCATCTTTCCCCCACTGAAATCTATCTATCCTATCTTCGTAATCTACATTTTAAAATCCGACTTTTCTCTTCTATTTCTTTCTCTGACAACAATCCTCGACTCTCATTCCTACATTTCTCCCAATCTTTCCCCTCTCTCCAAATCCCTTTTCAATCATTTCACTGGAAAGCACACGGTTGCTACTTATTGTTCGCCCTTTTCCCCTCTTTTCTCTTCTTCCCCCTGCAATCGAGAAAAATTTCAAAGCACAAAATGTTCAAATTTCTTCTCTCCGCGAGTTTTTTCATTTTCGCCCGTTTTTCCAAATATCAAATACCCGTGAAATCCACTAATTGTGTCTTCAGTGTAGATCTGCACCACAATACGGTGAGTACACATAAAAGATTAATTTCTGATATGCAAATTGGATTAACGACTAACAGTATTCCAAAATTGTACCAGAATCCGCAAAATGCTCCCGAGGAGTTTTTGACTTTTAGACTCTTTGAACCAGAGTCAGAGAATTGCAAAAAATCTCAGCTCCGAGATCAGGTCTGACTTTTTAGCAAAATCGGGTTACACCCGAAATAGAGCTCATTAGTTTGTGCAATTATCAGAACTAATTTGTTCAAAGAATTCAGCTTTTCCCAAGGTTTTCTCTTTCTTTTTTTGACTACCTGAGGTACAGAGCACAAAATCGAGAGAGTGAAAGGGATTTTTTGAAGAAACGGGTGTGAATTTCGGTGTACATGAGAGAATTGAATGGAAAATGGAGTGGGGGAAATTGGAAAGCTGAAAGAGTTTTAAAGATTGAATCACTTTTGAAAGATGCTTTTAATTGCATAGATATCTGAAGGTAATCAATTTTGGATTATTGACGATTTGACGAACTTGCAGTCTTTTTGAGCATTACAAATTCGATTTTTGAAACTAAATTTTACTACAGTTAAAAGTGCTGCTTGGCTGAATAGCAAAGCAATAGAAAAACTACTTTTAACAGAGCTTTTTCTCAAAAAAAAACTATAAGTTTTAGTGGCAAGAGTGTTGAAGTGCAGTTGAAGAAGATTTCAAATCAAAATCTTTTTTGAAAAGAACAAAACTTTAGGTGTTTGACTTTTAAAATGTAAAGATGAAAGAGTTTGGAAGATTGAATGACTTTTGAAAGATGTTGGCAACAAGATTGGCAACAAGATTGGCAACAAGAATGGAAAAAAAGATGGTAGATGGTAGTCGGTAGTCGGTATGGGAGTCCTTTCTGAGAGTTTAGATAGAATATAGCCCAAAAAACTAGGAGCACGGTAGCTGGGAGCACTTTTTTAGAAAGTTCTGCATATTAAATACAAGCTAAACTCGTACTGATGTGAAAGAGTAAACCGGACAACGGTACCTGGGGCAACTTTTAGATGCAAAAAGCAAACGAGTTACAGTAGCTTTCTCCTGTTAGCACGTTTTGAAAAATGCAAATAGAATCCGGGTGGACGACTCTTTTTATTCCGATGTCAAAGCAAGTAAACATGCAAGTAGTCCAAGTGTTTTGCCGAAAAAAGTTCCGCGATTGACCGAGATTATCTGTTTTTTCTCAAGCAAGCTCGATATTTTGCTTCTGCAATCGAGAAAAACATGAGAAATGGTATTTGTCTTCAAATGAGTACATTAAAGAAAAGAAACTCGACAAAAATCGAAGAACTTAGTGTAGCCTACTTTAATACTTTAATCCTACGTCAACGGATAAATAAATCAAGAAGCTTAAAAAGTTCGCTTTTCGGAAAAACAAGATTTTTGTTTTGCTTATTTTTTGTGAATCAGATTTAGAATGAAAGCAAATTCAGCAAATTCAACGTTTTTTCAAACAAACCCGTCAAGTTTTGAGCAAAATTCGATTGCCAACGGCAAAGAAGAAGAAAAAGAAGCAAAGTTAACATGGCTGGCAACGAACTTTACTATTAACTTTGCTATTTGAAATTCTGAAACGTGCCCAAAATCTCTGCGTGGCTGCTCGGGCCAAATGCAATCAGTGGCCGTCCGGGGCAGTTACGCAGAAAATTTGAGGCACTTTTTAGATTCGTTATATCGAATTTCGATTGTATTTTGCTCGTATCTTAGCCGGATTTCTTTGAAAAACGTTGAATTTACTCTCATTTGACTCGAAATCAAATTTTCTATCGAATGAAAGCAAATTCAACGTTTTTTCAAACAAACCCGTCAAGTTTCAAGCAAAATTCGATTGCCAACGGCAAAGAAGAAGAAAAAGAAGCAAAGTTAACATGGCTGGCAACACGATAACTAAAGCATTGCCAGATCTAAAGCTTAAAGTTTCAAGTTCACCACCAAACCTGAACCTCCTCAAACCCTTAAAAATTGAATTTTCAATGACTTTCTGTCTCTTTTAGACCTTTGCACTAATGGTAATTGAGAAATTCTAGAAATAAAATAGAGGAAAACAATCCGAGTCACAATTAGATCAGTCTATTTTAGAACTAATTTTGATTTTACTTACACTGACTCAAGATTTCAGCATCAAAACTCTAACTCTTGCATAAATTGGCTAATTAACATAATTTTAAAAGATTTGATAGTGGGAAACGTGCTTGGATTAGCAGTAAAATCTCAACCGAAGTGTGTGACTTTAAAAACGAAAATTCAAAAGAGTGGATGAAAAAGTCTTACGGTCGATTTCAAAATCAAAAAATCAAAGCCAGGTACACCTTTTCACTGGCGCGTATATGGGGAAATGATTTTGTGAGTGAGAAAGAGAGGAGTGGACTCTTATCGAAGAAAAATAGGAGACATGGTTCTATGGAAAAATGGGGAATGAACTAGAGAAATTTCGACAATCACAAATACGCGAGTGAATAGATCGGCAGAAAAAGGGAGCAATTGGTGGAGAGACAGAGAGTGATTCCGCAAAATAGCACGTATTCAAACTGTTATGTCTGTGAGAGAGCCCTGTTATTTCAAAGTGATCAGACTGGGCAAAACAAAAAAGTATAAAAATTTTAAGAGAAACGGGTTATATTTTATTTTCAAAAGTAAAGAAAAGTCGAATTTTATGCAAAGATTTATACGCAAGGAGGTACCGAAATCCGCTTCAGAAACAGAAGCTTTAAACATTGATTGTCGCTGATTATCTAGCAAAATCATCCGTCAAAGCTCAGAAACAGAAACAGGCGCGAACAGAAAATCATCCGTCAAAGCCAGAAAAGACTTAAACATTGGCCGATTTCTAGCAAAATCATCCGTCAAAGCTCGGATTTGGTTAAATGGTAATCGTTCAGCGTTCAGTTTGATCGTTCAGCTACCAAATGTTCCTGCTTCGATCTTTTTACCTATTTACGATGGTTCTATCTTCAATATGTCCACTAGATTTCTTTTTAAGTTAGCCAAAGCTCTGAATATGATAAAACTACTATTAGGTTGATGCATAAGTCTTTTCGTTCCTTTTCGTCTGCCGTTTCAAGCCAACAAATGCACCAATTAAACTACGGTTGATTTCATTAGAAAAACCAATTATTTTTCTGCAAAATAACATTAAAACGGGTTTAAAAATATTTAATGCCTGGATTTTCTTGAGAGTATGAAGTCGGGTAGTCAAAAAGGGCTAACTCGATGATGCGGTTTAGACACCTTAGCTAAAGAAAACCTATCTTCGTGTCAATAGATAAAAGATAGAGGAAAAAAACGTTTGATATTTCGCCAAAATTTCAGAGAAATTCATTCAGCCAATTTTTCCGTAGAGTTTTTTATAGATTTTTACGAAAAAGGCGTTTTTCACTCTCGAATTTGCTTGAAAGTGAACCGAAATTCATTTAAAAAGATGCAAATTGAACAAAAAAACACTTTTTTTATAGAGCAAACTATAGATTAATTGGTGAATTTGTTACTTTTTAACAGAAGTACGAAAAAAACGAAAAGACTTATGCATCAACCTAATATTTTCTTTGCACTCATTAAAGCTATTATATCTGTAAATCTGTAAATCCTTTCTGTTATTTTCAACCAAAAAAGGTGATTAGGCTAGTAAAGAAGTATGGAAATTTTTGAGGATTTTCTGCTCTGATAGGTGATAATTGTTGAGGGGAAAGGCTTGGTTGGGGGATTTTTTTGGCTAGAGTAAAACAAAGGCAGTGAGCTATTTGTTTTTAATCTATGCAAAATTTTATCTAGTTGAATCATAGCTATTGTATAGTTAAGTGAAATCGTAACCAATTGATTGCGTATTTAATTCAACGTAAATTCAACGGGATTAGAGTTCATTCAAGAAAACAACTGACTCACCCATTTTTTTTTTGCGTGTTTTCCTGGTGACCGAATGTACACTTTCAGAAAAAAAGTCGAATAATCTAATAAAGACATTGAGTCAGACTTCAAAAGTTGAGCAAATGAACCAGGGATTTTTGATGATATTACGGACTCAGTAGTCACCTGATCTGACCTCCTGATCCAGGTTTAACCAGCTCAGAAGCAGAGTCATGGCTTTCTCCGGAAAAATTGTCTTTGAATAACCTTGACTTCAACATTGAGCTCTTTAGATTCAACAAAACAATGTAATAAAGTAAGAATCTTATTGCAAGAGCCTTTTTCTTATAAGTAATCACGCCTTTTCGCAGATTCTATTCCCCTTCCTCACCCAAAAAAAGGTTGACTTCCTGGTTGGCGGCCATTTCATCCTTTGTTATCTGTATTCTGATCAGACTTATCTCTCTCAATCTCAACGCAAACGCAGACTTCAAAAAGTTTTATGAGGCGGAGAGTTGCAGGAAATATATAAGTTTTAAAAAATCGGTCTGATTCGGTTATACATTATGTTTTTATCAATCATATTCAGACCTTTTAAGAAAAAGTGTGAATATTTTAAGTATCTGATTTTTTTAAGTTATAATTTCAGAACAATGATAAGCATACAAATATAAGATAAAACATTATAGGTTTAACCTAGTTGTTGACCATTTCATCCTTTGTTATTTGGATTCTGATCGGACTGTTAAGGAATGAAGATGTATCATCAAATAGTACCAGAAAAAAATCTAGTTCTTACGATATCCAGGTACTCTTTTGAGCTTGTACATGCTTAGTACTTGTACAGCTGTACTTGTACTTGTACTTGTACAGCTGTATACTTGTACAGCTGTACTTGTATAACTGTACTTGTACTTGTACAGCTGTACTTGTACTTGTACAACAGAAAAGTTTACTGCCAACTTTGTCTGAATATTTGCAATTTAGGAAATTTCTGAAAATTGTAAACCAGTTAAAAGCCGGAAAAAAAGCCAATAGCTTTCAATTGACTTTGATCTAGAATTTCAACTTTACCATTGAAACCTGACCATTGAATTTGACTTAAAACCTTAGCCTTAGCCTTGGCTTGCCCTGGAAATTGACCCTTTTTGAGAACTTTTTGGCTAAACTTTTCCTCTGTACTCCATTTAAAGCTTGCAAAATTTTCTCCAAATTTTCTGAGAACTTGAGTCCAAAATATTAGCTTTTTGCAAAACTTGAACCTGCAATTTTGCAATTAGATTTTGCAATTAGATCATAAACTAAACTCCCCCATTTCGATACTTGATCTACTTGCAGAAATCTTTTTCATCTAGTCAAAGGTTTCCCAGAAATCTTTTCCAATTTCAACAAAATTACTCCGAAAGTCTTATAGAATTTTGGCTTTTGTAGAGACTCAAAAAGTTCGGTAATTTCCTCAAAAAATATTTCCGCAAATTTACGAGATAAAAGAACGAGAAATTCTTTGCACCAAAGCATCTGCTTAAAGTAGTTTGTAATTTTGAGTCAAAATCTCAAGTACTCCATTTTCGGGAGTGTTTTATGCTCATGAGAACAGAAAGAATGTAATTGTTGTGCTGTACAGAGAAATTTTCTCACCAATAATGTAAGCCCTGGGGAAACAGGAATAGAATATAAAGATTGATACGTGCAAACGGTTGACCAACTCTATAAGTGAAACTAGGGACGAGTAAAAAGTCATTAAATGTTGAAGTTGACAATTCTCGCCTAAGCCAAGTCAAACCTAGAATTCAATTTAGAGTCTAAAGCCAAAGCTAGCCATGCCAAGCCAAAGCCAATGCCTTTTAACTAGTCTTGGCCTGGAATTTCAGTTTAGCCGAATTTCCCTTAAAACCTTGTTTTTAGCTTGACTTGGCCTTGACCTGGTTCTGGCTGGAAAAAAAGCTTTGAACTGCGTTAATTCTTGGTATTGCAGGTCCACTAGATTTATTCTTAAGTTAGCCAAAGCTCTGAAGATTTTGTATTTAATGATAATCTCTAGTAGGCCAATTCATCTAATTGTCAATAGGTAAATAATGAAAAAACGAGATTTGACCACTTTAACGGCAACTTTTTCAGAGGTTTTTTGATCAAAAGATCGAGCTTGAAAAATTCTACCTTCATTAGCAAGAAATCATGAAAAAGTTGCCGTTAAAGTGGTCAAATCTCGTTTTTTCATTATTTACCTATTGACAATTAGATGAATTTGCCTACTAGAGATTATCATTAAATTCAAAAGCTTCAGAGCTTTGGCTAACTTAAGAATAAATCTAGTGGACCTGCAATACCAAAAATTAACGCAGTTCAAAGCTGTTTTTCCAGCCAGAACCAGATCAAGGCCAAGTCAAGCTAAAAACAAGGTTTTAAGGGAAAATTCGGCTAAACGGAAATTCCAGGCCAAGACTAGTTAAAAGGCATTGGCTTTGGCTTTACTTGGCTAGCTTTGGCTTTTGTCCTTTTTGTCCTAGTTGAAAGGCTTTCCTGAATCAATTTTTTCATCTTTCCAAGGAAACTCTTTTTTCTTTCTGAATTTTTTGTCAATATTTTGTACGTAAACCCGTTTGTATCCATGTAGGCGAGATAATCTGATCAAAGAAAAGATTGGATTAGTTTTATGTTTTGGTGCCAAATCTGAACAAAATGGGATTCATTTATATGAAAAGATTAGGCAATAGGGATGGTCAAAGTTTTCCAACTTTACACATAACAAAATCTATTTGAAATCTTTTAAAAATGAGCTTCGAGTGTACTTTGTGCTCAAAAAATGAAAACGCATCTCTTCTAGCGATTGGGTTTAGGTTCATAGCAAAAGAACGAATGTAAAGGATCTCAAAAGACAACTTTACTATTTTTTGTTCTCTTCCGAGGTAGATTTGATCAAATGAATAGCTCCAATCGATTCCTCGAGCCGAAAACCCCCCGGGGTACAAATTTACAGATCAATATCTTTTTTTAAAGACCATCTACAAAGCAACAGGGAAATTCCCATGAAAATGACTGGCAAGGTGTGCTTTGTGCGACCACATAATCGCTCGCGATCTGGCAAACCGTTTCGGTATAAAGTGCGTCCCTTTTGGAAGCTTTTTCTACAAATTCTACAAATCTACAAAGTCTACATCCTGTTTAAACTATGTTTAAACCAAGAAGCCAAACCGAGAGAACAATGAGATCTGACTGAGTGTCTTCTGTCTTGATGCTCTGAGAATTCATTCGTCCACTCAAACTCTATTTGATAGCATTGAAAAGACTAAAGTGTCCTCTTTAAAATTATATAAAAAGTTAAAAATAATATTAACTCCAAGCAAAGTTATGAAGCTTTAAAGTGAAATACTGATTCAAAATTTTCGGTGTTCAAAAACTCGTGTGATCGCTATGTTCAACACCAACAAAAGTCCTTTCCCCCACCTTTTCAATAATCTTAGGCTAGCACGTGTGGCTGACTGGTTAAGTGTCTTTTATCTTAATCGGAAGGTCGAGGGTTCGAACCCCACATGCGACATGGTCACCCCCTTCGGATTTCCTTTCCCTTCGGGTTGAGAGGTTTTATGGAGGGCAGTCTGGTGGTTGTGGCCCCAGTTCTTTAAAGTGACAAGCCACTCCTTCATCGTCATCTTCCCTTCACCACCAAAAAAGCTATTTAGTTCCCCATTGAGCTTAGGGTTAGGGAGCCGTCTGTCATGACGTGGGTTAAGTTAAGATATAGCCTAGTATTGTGTGTGTCGTTGTATTGTGATTGATATATTTCGTGTATGCGATAAATTCACCACTGGTAGCCCCAGTCGGTATTTTTTTTTTTTTTTTTTTTTAAATCTTCAATCAGCAATTCAATTTCAAATCACTTATCTACGCAAGTTTCTCCAAGTATCTTTTCAAGAAATCTCCAAGAAAATCTGAAATAAGTTGCCCCATTGTACCCCATAAATTACCCCTCAAAATGTGTAATTCGCATCAAAATTTTCATACTTTCAGTGCTCAAAATTCTTAAAGTTCAATCTTTTCAAAATCTTTTCAAAATCTTTTCAAAAGATCTAAAAAAACTTTATCTTTTGTGAGGGATTTTCAATATTTCAAAGAACGAGCAAAGCTCGCATCAAAGTTTACTTTTTTGATTCAAAATGATGAAAAATTAACACTTTCTGGTTTTCGAAATAGATCTAGAAAGTGTATTAATCAAAAATTTTATCTTTTCGGACTCTGTTCTTTGTCTTTAACCCATTCGAAACTTCTGCAGCGAATAATCGCTGCAACAAAAACTCAGGAACGGACCGCTGCAGCGATTATTCGCTGCAGCGCTAATTGAGCTATTTTCATTCAATTAATTGCTTTTTTTTTGCTGTTTTTCAGCATTACATGTATATACCAATTGTAGCAGATCTACAAATTACGTGGGCAAAAAAGATGTTTCATATTTACCCGGAATCAATGCAGTCTCTGGTTTTGCATTGAAATGTTCCATAATAGCTCTAATCTTATACAGTCGATCTCCTGCAGGATCCAGTTCATTATCACAAAAACGCAGGTTTCGAAGAATAGATTCAAATTTTGCTCTTGACATAATGTGGGACATGTGGGAAAATCCTCCTAATCCAGGCCTGCTACTCCAGTAGTCACGAATCCTCGGTAATTTGACGATTCCCATTTGAAGCCAGGAAGAGCTTGAAAGATTTTGCATCGAAATCCTGCCAGTTTGTTTTCCTTTTTCCATGTTTATTAGATTCGCCTACTAAAATATTGTCGTCGATAAAATAAGAACAATAATCGTTAGGATCTTGAAAAGTACTGAAGTCAAATCCAAATCGTTCTTCATCAAAAATAAATGCTGTAGGAGACTCTCTTACATCTTTCCAACCATAAATAAACTGCTTCGGAGTCAAAAATGTCAAAAAAGGCCTTGGTTCGTAGACGAAAAAAAAGAAAAAACGCTGCGGTTTCGAATGGGTTAAAAAGTGCAAGTCTATCAAGAAACGCTATGTCAAGAAAGAAATCACTAAGCCCTGTGTTAAACGTTTTAAGGGAGAATTCTGGAAATATCAGAAATCAATATTGTGGAATACCTACACTTTATGGAAAGACACTTTACAGTACAAGTCTCTTTTGGATATATCATAATGTTTTCTAAAAGATGCACTAAAGTGAAAGCTACCGTAACCCACCGTCTCTTACTGTTTTTGGCTATCTAGGCTTACTGTATTAGGCTGACTGTTAGCTTGAATTATACAAAAGCCCGAGATACGATATTTATCAAAGTTTACACGCTTTAGAAAGCATATTAGCCAAAAGGAAGCCAAAAGGAACTCAAATCTCTAAGCTGATTATTTTCTAAAAGACACATTAGGTAAAGTTTCCTAAAAGGACACCAGGTCGAAGTTGAGAATCGCTTCGTGACCGAGTGCATTTCATAGACTCGGCTATGCTGATTCTGAATCTCCTTGCCGAATCTTTGCATTTAGAAGTTCATAAGTCAGAAATCGATGAACTTTTCAGAAACTATTTTCAGAAAAATACATCAGAAAAAGAATTGGCCAGCGGAGGAATTCGATCCCAAATCAAAAAACTTGATTAGGCTGAGTAGGTTAGCACACTAACCGCTAGACCACCAAAGCCGTTGAAACGTTTCTTTTTGGCGGCCTCATTCAGGGAATTTCAGGGAATTTTCTATGCCAGATTCCTTGCGATTGCGTGGGTTTTTGGAGCTAATTTTTACAGATTCAAATTCAGCATAGCCGACTGGTCGGCCCGTTTCTATGAGATGCACTCGGTCACGAAGCGATTCTCGACTTCGACCTGGTGTCATTCCCTTGTAAGTGTCCCTAAGTTAAGTTACTGTTTACACAAATTAAAACCTTTTTTCAAATGGCATAGGCTAAATAGGACAAAATCCACACACTACCGTACCCGTCCATTAGCATTTCACTTAAGCAATCAACCCTTGTACTTCATTGTACGTTCGAATAGTTGCATTTACAAAATTCCCTTGGGAATTTATTTTTATAAAGAAGCGTCGACATCTCACTTGCATCTCGTAATTAGTGGGTCAGAGATCGGTCATTTGAGAGTACTAAAAGGGGCACTAATTACGACAAACCGCATAGAGCTTTCCCCCTTTTCCCAATCAAAATTTGTACATTGAGATGGAAAGCTGTGCTTTAATCGAAAATTTCCATGTAGAGAATTGTGGACTTGATCTAGTTTATGAAATATTTTAAGGCCATAAAAGTTCAATCGTGTATTTTGTGCACAAGATGGAAACACAGCTTCTGGTACACTCCATTTTTCTCCATATATAGGCAGTGCAAAACTTACTAAAACCAAGAAAACGTTGAGTGCGTCAGGAAAGGTGCGTTTTTAGCACAGCTAATTGCACAGTCCTGTACTTTGTGCTCAAAATGGAAATACACAACTTTTGGTGGATAGATTCTTGAAACAGGGAAGAATTTGGTGCACCAGAAGCTGTGTGTTTTGAGCACAAAGACATGACAAAGAGTCATTCGAGCTCAAGAATGGATCTAAAACGAAAGGCACAAGAATGGTGTAAAGAAAGAAAGAAAGAAAGAAAGAAAGAAAGAAAGAAAGAAAGAAAGAAAGAAAGAAAAAGTCGAATCCAAAGTATGGTCCTTGAAACATTGATAAGCACAAATATTCATTCAATAGAAAGCTTGGTGCTTCGAATGCTGAACAAAGTTCTAGATAATTGTATCTAGATTTGTAGCTAAAGGACACAACTAAAACTAATAAGGCGATGTGTGTTTTGATCGCCAATTGCTACTTTCCACCCACCCATAAGCTGCGCCAATATCACAAATTATAGGTGTTGCTTTTCTTTTATCTAGTCCAAACATAAAACCTAATCTTGAAGAATAAAATTTCCTTTTGCTTGACAAAGAGGGAATTTTATGCAAAGGAAATTTTATGCTTCAAGGCTCGCAAAAATCAAATCGATAAAATTTTTCTTCTTAAAAGGTTTTAGGGATTTTGAATGGAAAGTTAAGCTTTAAAGGATTATAATTTTTTTTTGTTAATTTGATAGAAAAGAGTTTAATCGTTCAAATGAAAAAGCTAAAAAAAGCTAAATTTTAAAAAAGTTTAATCGTTTGAATGAAAAAGCTAAAAAAAGCTAAATTGGGATGAAAATTTCATACTCAAAATCGGCATAAAGTTTAGATTGGTAATTCCAAACGTGTTGAAAGTCTCCTGAGACATTTGAAAAGCTAATTAAATGAGCAAATCTTTAAATTATGAAAAACTAACCGGATTTTTTAGATCTCTCAAAATGAAGTACGATTAGAGTTCGGAAAAGGTGAAGGGCAAAGGTTTGACGCTTTTCAAGGAACGCTAAGGCTTCGGATCAAATTTCGATTGGAGAAAGGCTTTTGAATCGATCTTTTTCAGAAATTTATGAAAATAGAAAATTTTCTGATGAATCAAAAAATCGATCATTCATTTTCCTACTAAAAAATTATGGTAACTAATTTTTTTTTCATTTTGGGTACATAAAAACGGGAAGCTAAACATTGGGTACATAAAACCGGAAGCTAAACACTTTTGTTCTCCATTTTTCGGAGGATTTCCTTTTTCGGAATCATTTTTGATCAGTTTCATTTCAAAAAAAACCAGTTTTCACACTAAATGCACTTTCATTTCTATATCCAAAAAGCGATTTCGATCACACAAAAAAATACAGGCGAGCAAAATCCACAAAATTCTACTTCCGCAATCTTTCGAAAATTTTTTTGTTCTCCATTTTTCGGGGGATTTTACGACCGAGCGCTATCAGTCTTTCCGCTGAGTAGAAATATGTACACCTGTTTTTTTTTCTTTAACAAACTCCCAAAGAGCACAAAGGGTATCAAAAAAGGTCTGATTTTCCTAAATTTTGCGATGTACCAAGGGAAATTAGTGTAAATAAGCTGCAACGAGTTCAAGTGCTTTAAATTCAACAACTTCAAGGGAAACATTTAAGTTTTTGAAGGAATTCAACAATAATGTGGGATTTCGTTCATCCTTCGATAAAATAAGGCCATCAAAGCTTCAAACAATCAACATCTTCTATGGGGCACGCGTCTCAAAATTTCCTTGGTACGCTGCTGAAGGGCTTCAGTTGGTGCTAAGTTCGAACTTGGGTAATTAAACCGAGAATGGTGGTCTCCGTCGTCCTATGTGGACGGACTTTGTGCCAGATGCCACTTTTTCCTATGAGAAACACAAAGGTACGCACAGCTTTGTTTAGCTTGGAACGCACAGCTTGGAATGTTAACATTCCAAAACCAAAAAACAAAGATATAATCATATATTTTTAAAGTCCAGTATCAAAAATCGTCAACTATTTTCCCAAATCCCACCTTAGCGAAAGATTCCCACGGAATCTCGTACTTATTTTTCTGAAAATAATGGCTTAAACAAAATATTTGGCTCTTTGAGAAGTTTTTAGCCTTTTCACTCCTCAAAAAGTTCAAAATATCTTTTGATCTTTTGACAAAGATGTTTTGATTCACACCTGGGAGAGCAAAGTAATGTAGTCAAGTAATTAAACCAAACAGAATCTCGCTCTTTTCCTCTTTTTTTTTGCTCTTTGACTTCCCGTGCAAGTACGGTGATTTGATGTGGAGAATGTGCTTTGAAAAAGGGAAAGGAAAAATAATCTTGAGCGAAAATCTTTTTCAAATTTCGAGGGATTTTACGAAAATGGATTTTTAAAGATTTTTAGAATTTTTAGAAGATGGATTTGATCGATGAAGTGATGAAGCTACGAAGAAGTCGATTGAATGAAAAAAATGATGAAGAAATCGTTCGAAAAGTTTAGTCAAAAAAAATTCTGATTCATTCTTAGATTACACACCAGCTTTCTAAAAAAAATTGTCTAAATAGAGTCAACTGTGAATCGGGCCAACTACCCAAGAAATTCTAAGCCACTCTTATTCTGTTTTCCAGAATAAAATTAAGCAAGAACGAGCCTCATCTTACATCTCTTCTTCATTTGTGCATCCCCATCCCGACATTTCTTCAACCTCAAACTTGGGCAATTCAACCGAGGAGCGAGGTCTCTACCGTCCTATCGACGTACAGGCCGTGTACCATATGCCACTTTTTCCTACGAAACACATGAAAGGTACACATAGCTTTGTTTCAGCTAGACAAAATCGAAAAGCGTTGAACCCGTTGAAAATAGTTTTACAGTTTTCATTTGAAAACAAAAATCAGCTCATTTTTGGTGCGCAAAAAATGTATACTTGCTCTGCTCATTTCTCGCTCTCATTGAAACAAAATGGCTTCTCCGCGGGGCACAAAGCTCAGGGAAAATACAGCTGCAAAGCTATAATTTGATTCGGAAAATGGCGATGAAGGAGAATGGTTTTCTGACATTTGAAAAAGTTTGTTACTTCTTTTCTTACTTTTTCTCGGCATAGTCAAGTGCCCTGAGAATTTGGTACTCTAGATACTATAAGATGAAAATTAGATAAAAGTATGATGAAACTTGTGAAATTATGATTGTAAGTTCGAGTTTAGCAAAAGCAGCAGCTCTCAATAGAAACTAAGAATGGATTTTCTCGATTAATCAAGCGAATGTTTGAATTTAGCTACTTTGATCTATACTTTCCCTACAAGGTCTATACTTTCCTTACAAGTCTATATTTTCCTTGTTAGCTGCTAAAGTTTTACATTTTCAAATAATCTATTTAATAATGGTAAAATAAAGTTCTCACGCCACTTAAAACCCAGTACAAAAACTTACCTAAAGTCATGAATGCGAGCTTTCAAAAAACATATAACCACCACGTCAACTTGTGGATAACAATCTCCCCTTTTCTTCCGTGATGACGAATCAAACAGGAAGTAAAAAAAGATTCGTACATTCCTCGTAAAAATGCGGGGAAAATCTCACGAGAACTTTGCTGTCATTTTTGCTGATCAAGTGCCGATTTTTGTGTTTTCCAACACTCAATCGACTGCCTGCAAAGCTCTCTTCTCTCCACACAAAAATCTGATATGGAAAATGGAAAAAATTTTGATGTGCGGAACAAGAGATTTTTGAGAAATCACACGTAACTTGTTTTTGAAAAAGATTCACCGGGAAATTTTCGCGAGAAAAAGTGATTTCCGATCAGCGGGATCTTGAGTGGAAAAAGCATTGGTTGATTGATTTTGTCAATGATGGATTTGGGAAAAGTTTCAAAAGTTGAAAATTGTCTTAAGTTCAAAAGTTCAGTCGAAAATCGCCATTGCAAATGAATACGATCAAAAGAGTAAAGTAAACGTCAAATATTTAGTATTATCTACGACACAAAATACTTTTTCTATCGATCTTGTGTACTAGCTCACTAAGAAAACACACCTTCTAGCCAACTCAATTCGTCAACCTTGCGATTCTTCAATCTGATTTTTACTCTAAGAAACGATGAAGACGAATGCGTCACAAGAGGTAACTCATTTTTGAGCATAACCTACGGGATTGTGAGGATATAACTGGATCAGGATGTTCTGAAACTCAATAACCAGGCCAAGCTCAAGCCATAGCCTGACCAGCATCAGGATAACTGATCGTTAACATTCCAAAAAAAAGTTGTGAGTCAGCCTGTGCCTAACAAAGTGATCATGCAAGGTATATCATAGCAAAAATAAAACTGAAATGAACTGACCCAAAAGTTCAAAACTAAACACATGTACAGCTAATTTTATCTTGTGATTGTTGACTCAATGTGCACCTCGTTGACAATAACAAAATGTGGAAAGTGTACTTAATGCGCCGTTGATCTTTTGCCCCACTTTTCTACAAAAATTTTTCTTTTCATTGACGCATTTCATTTCATTTTCATTTCTTGTTTGCGCAAAACATTTAGATTAGAGTGTGTTCCTCGCGAGTAAGTAATTAATTGAGTAAATTTGCACGAGTAATTTTTTACTCGAGTAATGCGTTTTCTAAAAAGTGCGCTTGCGCGAAAATAAATATAAAAGCAATTTTTTGGGGGTAAGCTAGTTTCCGCAACTTTTTTTGGCGCAACAGGGTCCTTTGCGCAACTCGCCATAACTTTCTTCTAAGTGGACCAATCTTTATGATTTTGGTTTCGATTTTGGTTTATGTTGCACTTATTGAGATCTACAAAATGAAACCAAAATCATAAAGATTGGTCCACTTAGAAGAAAGTTATGGCGAGTTGCGCAAAGGACCCAGTTGCGCAAAGGACCCAGTTGCGCAAATAACCCTGTTGCGCCAAAAAAAGTTGCGGAAACTAGCCTACCCCATTTTTTGCGCAGGCTTTTCAAAAAAAATAATTTTTTACATTGGAAGGGAATTTCCCACCAAATCAGTTAAACGGCTGAGTATCTTTAAAAAGTGTCGTATATAATGCGGGGCTCGTCATTTTTGCCTCATTTTTTGGGGGTGGGACAAATGCAACCTTTTTTTTGCGCACCTGGACATTTGCGCACCTTTTTTTGCTGGAAAAGGCCTTAGGCAAGGCCACAGAGCTTCAAAAATGTTTTCATGGAAGGGAATCGTATGCGTAGATTCCGAATTTCGACAAATCAGACCTCGCTGACACGTCAAATTTGGGCTAAAAGGCAAAAACTACGCAACTGAACGCTTTTCCGAAGTTTGTGCCTTTTAGCCCAAATTTGACGTGTCAGCGAGGTGTGATTTGTCGAAATTCGGAATCTACGCATACGATTCCCTTATGTGGAAATATTTTCGAAGCTCTACGGTCTTGCCTAAGGCCTTTTCCAGCAAAGGTGTGCAAATGTCCAGGTGCGCAAAAAAAGGTCGCATTTGTCCCACCCCCCATTTTTTTGCAATCATTTTTGCTAAAAGTACGGTAATTTTTTTCCCAAGTGTGCGTTTTAAAAAACGCATTACTCGCATTACAAAACATCGCGAGGAACACACTCTAATTTAGATCAAGACCACATAAAAAAATAATGAGGATTGATGAGATATTTGATGGGAACTGAGATTAACTTTTTAGGCCAAAAAAATCAATCACTGTTAAAATTTTGGTCAAATTTCCAGTAAAATCCATTCAGCCGTTTTTTACAAATTTCAGTTTATTCACAGTGCTTCATATGATCAAAATCCTTTATTTGAGGACTTTTGTTTAAACCAAAATTCAGACAAAAACGGCTGGACGGTTTTGGTTGAAAATTTTATTGAAAATGTGAAAATCTAAGAGCTTTATTTTGTGCAAAAAAACTGAAACTAGTACTGATCAAAAATGTTGTAAAATCAGCGCTTTTCTATTTGGTCAATTCTGACAACTTTTCTTTGCATCTCCGAAAATGTTGAAAAACAAAAGCTTTTCAAAAATCTCTCAAAAGCGATATTGTTGAGAAAAGAAATCTCTTTCAAATGATATAAACTAGATCTCATTTGGTTCAGCCATCGTTTTTAAAATCCACTTTTTCCAAAAAAAGAATTAGGTTTCTTATTTTACAAGAAGTAAAGGGTGGCTTTAAATTTAAAATTACCTACCGTAAATACTGTAATAGTACCCCACCCCCTCGTACAGTCGCGTAGTCGCAAAAGTTTTTTAGTATTTCATTTTTTTTCAAAGCGCCCGTACTTTCAAAAAATGCGTCTTTGGTAGCAAAAAATAGCCCTGAATTTCAGCTATTTTTTGATACCTAAGCGCGCATTGTAGCATAAACCAGTGTCGAGAAAAACTCGTTCAAAGCTAGACGACGCAGCACTCACGCAACACTCAACACTCACAACACGTCATTATGGGGGTGGGGTACTATTACAGTATTTACGGTAGCCAATTTTTGCAAGTCTTATACAATAGTTAACTAAGATAATTAGGAACTTTTGAAAACAATAAAAGTGAATATGGGTCCATAAATTAGCCTGCTGGTAAAGAAACGTAGCTAAACTTTAAAGAATTTAGAATTTAGAAAAGAATCATCAAAACTATGTTTTTGCATATCTGCTTGATTTGAACGTTTAATTCTATATGATTTCGAATATCCCATCTGGTTTTCTCTGTACTTAGACATAATCAAAGAACACATAAATATCGAGGATTACGGTCATGACTGGGTATTTTATTCTTGGCTTTTTTTCCTTCATCACACCGGAAATTGTTTTTTCTTTCTCTAACACGATGATTATTCTTGGAATAACTGGTGCCCATCAAAATCACATTCACAAATCACAAAGAGTTCAAAAATCACAAAAACACGGAGGAGGAGTACGATAGTTTTGAGACATTTTCAAATTATATGAACCATTTGTACATCACTTTTTTTCAAACTATATCCGGAATATAGGAAAATAGAGAAAAAAACAGGAAATAATTATATAAATCACAAGGTGTTCAGCCAAATCTCCGAGGTGAGCTGAGATCGAAGACCCTCCGTGTTCATCACGGTCATTCGGGCAAAATATGGAGTGGCGATTTGGGAGAGGCCCTGTAATGGGCCAAATTTAACGATGAACTACTGCTATTTTTTATATTGGATGATAAAACTAAAGTTTCCCTACCGTAACCCTAAGCGTCCCTCTGCCTACTTTTTTCACTATGCTACTATGCGCAAATTTTCGGGGACAATTTTTGCCATAACTTTGGCTGTATTTCCGCTACAAATTCGACACCCCGTTAAACCGAAACCAGCCGAGACGCTTAAGGTATAGTTATTCGGCACGAATAATGAATTACAATACAATGGAGGAAATTTTTACCCTTAATTACCCCTATTGTCGATTGTTGTTAAGAAAACAAACCCATAATAACGGGAAAAAGAACTAATCTTTCTAGCCGCCGGGATTGAACCCTTAACGGGGGGTTAAGAGATTAGGAGACAAGACTCCTATCCGGTCGGCTACGACGGCTTAAGGCTAAAACACCTGAAAAGCTGATTTACTCCTTTAATAGCCCATAAAGTCACACATCTTATTCTTAGACAACAAATTATTCATAAAGTTCTTACTACCTGAATGATTGAGACAAATTGCATGATTTTGCCCATCACCTCGACTGTTTTCGCTGCGTCAGATACCCGTGAGCAAACTGTCTGAACAATTAGCGATTTAAGTGAGGGTTCGCAATGTGAAAGTATTGCACTGGGTAGTTGTCAAATTTAAGGAACTTTTTAAGTTATTACACCAACCTCCACAAGCATGGCCTCGTAACGGCGTCGAGCGTTTCGAACGATGAAAGCGCTGCTCTCGCTAAGGCCTAGACCTAAAAATGATTTAGTTTTCTTTTGACAAAGTGAACTCATTTACCTAGTTTCGCTAAATGAGCTCACAATCAATTCGTCTTATTTTTAGAATTAGTATCCCAGTAGCCATTAATGCTTAACAAATCAAACTCACTAGAACTGAACATCAGAACATTCTTCAGCACAACATATTCATCTTCGGTGATCCCAATATCGTTTAACAACGGAATGACAGTGCCCTGGGTGAGATCACAAAGAGGTTTGTAGAAATTTCGAATATCCGAATCGGAGCCAAACAGTGGAGAACTATAAAAAAAAGCGTGTTTCTTTATCTGTAAAAAATTTTTTTGGCCAAAAATAAAGATTATAGAGCGTATTGCTCATTTATGATTTACCCCATAAGGAATCGTTTTTGCAGAAAGTGAGCTGAATTTAAGCTTGAAAATAAGACTTTTTCAAAGAACTCTAAAATCCCTAAGGGAAAGTTGTACTTATTTTTGACGAGTAATTTCTTGGAGACGACTTGTAAATAGTAGAGCAAAGCGTTCTTGAATCGATGGATTCGTGTTGAAGAAATTCCAGTTTAAAACTGTGCCAAGATTTGCCAGCCTAATATTATGTTTTCACCTACCCCTCTTCAATATATTGCCCACCAAGCCCCGTCAACACACCCTCGCATTTCGCTTTATAAGTGTAATAGAAAATTTGTAGTGGATACATTATCGGAAAGAGGCGGGCACAGAATTGGATCTGAAATCGTTTGAGAATGTTTTTTTGGAATAAGATTTCAATTATGCAAATAAAATCATAAAAGCGAAGTGTCCGAGTATTAGAAGAATTGTAAAACACTTCCACAAAGTACTTCTAAAGATTTCTTATAGAATTTAGTCATTCAGCCATTTGGACAGGACTCTTCCTGGAGTCATTTTTTTGGGGGAAAGCAGGCAACTTTTTCTTTTGACTTTTCCAACAATGAGCACTGTTTGCCTAAAACAAACGAATGCAAGTCAAAAATAAACCATTCGCTTGACCCTGTTCCTTGGTTTGACTTCGTCAACGTTTCTTGGCCGATTCCTCTGAAATTTGGTCTGCAAGCTGAAAATGTCGATTTCTATTTGTAGACAAAATTTCAGAGCAATCGGCCAAGAAAACGAAAGTGGAATTAGGTTCAGGTTGGAGCTTTCCCATGTCTAATAGAATCTAGTCTACTATTGGCATTGGGAAACGTTCGAAAAGATCTTTAAACCGACATCAAACACAAACTTTACCCTATCAATCATTGGCATCAAATTGAATTCACTGTTCGAGCGAACCCAATCAACCAAGTAAAGCATTGCACGAACGAAACACCTAAAATGATAGCTGAACAAGTAAGTTTTGAATGGTTTTACTCTGGCTCAATCACTCACCTTCCTATAAAATTTGGCGGGCACACCTCGGTGTCTTGAATCGCTTGAAAACCCATCTGAATTTTTTGTGCTCAGTGATTTAGTCAAATAACTTTACCGGTACTCGAGGACACACAACAGTCGGATTTATCAATAAATCAACAATGCCAACTTGCACATTGAACTTGAAATCGATTTGATTTTTTAATGGCGAGTCCTCGAAGAGACACATTCTAAAGAAAACTCCGGTTCAATTACGTGATAACTTCAAAAGAAAGCTTCAAAAAGTAGAAAGAAACCCAGTTGCTTGTTTATCAAACTCTTTCTTTTCAACAAACCTCTCAACATTGACAAGCGCTTGAACAGCTTTGTGATTGTTTTGCAAAGCTGGGAAACGAAACGGTTTTGGAAAGACGAGTGCAGGCAATAAGAGGTGATTCTGAAAAGAGGTGAGATGTAAAATTGAAAACGGGATTTTTATTGGGTAGTTCTTTTGTTAGAAAACAAGTTGGTAGACTCAAAACTGCCAAATCTACTAATTATAAGTCTTTTCTCATACTTGCAGTGATCGTGGTCACTGCAAGAGTGAAAGATCGTGCACGTCTCACTCACCTTGACAATTGTCGCTGCTTTAGTTGAATTCACAGTTGTGTCCGGACTATAACACTCGACTTCATCTCCACTTGAGTCGATTTCTTCTTTCTGAAAAGGAATTAAAACTTATCGTAAATCCTCTATTTAGAGCGGTATGCCGATCTATTGTTCTGACGCTACAGTCCCTCTTGCATTGCGTGCACTGAACGGTGTACTCAAGAAAATAAAGCAAAATTATAGAAATTATAATTAGAACCCATATGCATCATTTTAAGCACTTTCGGAGAAAATTTTTTTGGATAATTTGGATCTGAGAGCTGCCAAAATTAGCATTAGGAGATGCCGTTCTAATGGAGGATGCCGCTCTAATAGAGAATTTACGGTAATTAAAATATTAACCTGAAACCTATTGAAGGAACTCTGTAAAATCGATTCAAGTAAGAGTCTATGTGACTTGACGAATTGTAAATCTATCTATCTGAATCTATCTGAATCAAAAACTCCATTTCAAAAGCAAGAGTTATTTACTGAGAAGTTTACTAACCAATTGTGAGTTCTATTGAAGTTTTAAAAGCTTATATTTAATTCAAAACTCACAATCTTTTTCATTTTCTTTGCGTAGGATGTAGACGGTTTTTCGAGCCGTAATGTTGAGTCGACCCTTCTACCAACAACTGAAAATGTTTTTTCTTGTCTTTGTCAGTTCAAATTGCATATTTCAACAAGTTGGCTTAACAAATTTCAACAACTTTTGGAAACTTTATTAGAAAAACCCACTCTCTGGTATCATTCCGACTTTGAGACACTTCTCGAAGCGACACGCACGACACCGCGATTTTACTAGAATTTTTGAATTTTCTTTTAAACAATTGAAAGCTATCGATTTTGTCAAAAGAATTATTAGAATTGCGATATTTTCGTTTTTGAAAACTCACAAAAATTACACCCAGATGTCGGGCAATGGAGTTGCTTTTTCGTGATGGCGGCCCGAAGAAAGAAAGACTTGCAAGAGCTGGAATTTGGGGAATTCTTGAAAATGTTGATTGACAGATGATAACTAAAACTCACTAACAACAAATCGATCCATAAAAGCGAAACCCAGGTGTTCGTCCGCACACCAAACAACTCAGAAATTCGGTGGTCGAGTCGGGCAAATCGGGCAACTCCTCGGGCTCTTCCAATCGGGAACTGGATGGCTCATCTTTCACTTTTTCCACTTTCGTGTTCATTCTGAGATTTCCCCCAACTAGGTGTTCAAGCAGTTGTTTCCAAAAATAGCACGAATAAGGGAAAAGTATACATTTATTCAATATGAATAGTGTAACACAAACAAATACAGAACTCAACCCAGAACCCCTACCCCTAAAGGTAGTTGAGAGAAAAACCCATGTATATGGAAAAAGATCCAAATTTTCTAGCCGCTGGGATTGAATCCGTGACCTCCTGACTAGGATACAAGACTCCTAACCACTCAACCATGGCGGGATCAAGAATTTGAGCGTAAAAGCTGAATAGAAACACTAGAAAATTTGGCTATTTTTGATTCAATTTATCTCAAAGCTTTAGGAAACTAAATCTTTAAAACTACCAGGAGCAAGTTTTGGATACAAAAAATAACTGTTTTAGCAGTTTTCGATTCAGGTTATCCGTTTTAATATCAGACAAACCCAAGTAAGCAATTTATCGAAAATCTACTACACTATACTTTATTTACTCCTTATAGATGATTTTTCGGCTCAATCTCATTTCGCCTAAAGTTTTTCGATAGCACAGAAACGGAAAAGAAGCAAAATTTGACCAATTTCAAGTCAAGTTTTTCAGCAATGAATTCATCAACTCCGAATGATTTCTATGAGCAGAAATTGTGAGTTAAAACTTGTG
Source organism: Mesorhabditis belari (assembly GCA_958450365.1). NCBI lineage: Eukaryota > Metazoa > Nematoda > Chromadorea > Rhabditida > Rhabditidae > Mesorhabditis > Mesorhabditis belari. The sequence goes on along the minus strand of CAUEEP010000737.1, from coordinate 3,806,767 downwards.
GAATCAAATTTCCGATGAAAGTGAGATTGCCGACGGAAGCTCAGGGTGAAAAGCAAAAAAAAAATCAGAACAAATACCAAAATTCGTTTGACAATTTTCAAGTGAAAAGCGCAAATTGTGATAAATTTGGATCTTTCACATTTAAATGAAATTTTTTGCAGAATTCGCGAGTTCGACGCTGAAACAAAAATGTTCCAAAGAAAAGTTGATTTCGAATAATTGTCAAGTTTTTTTGCACAAAACCTAGTTTGTAGTGGAGAAGCTGAAAATGAGCAGTCAAAAAAAAAGAAGTAACATGAAAATTTCAAAGTACAAGGTCACCTAGGAGATAATCGGGAATGGGAAAAAGGGAAAAGGAGAGGAGTTTGGCCACACTGAATCGATTTTCCACGTCTATTTACCCATTGAATATGAGAGAAAAAGTTTCTTTTTGTCTTTCTATCGACCAAAGCACAATTTGTTGACTACAATCATTTTTGGGCAAGATCAGAATGACGTTTAAGTTCTGCTCGGTGAATTTTCACTTTTGCTTCACCCCAACAAATCATCTTTTACAGATTTTGACAGATTAAGATTAAAACAAAGATGATATTTTACAAATCTAGTGATTGACGCATTTTTAAGTCGATGCTTGAGCTGAGAAATTGATTTTTCGATATTTCTCCAGCTCTACAGCTATTCTGCTAAAGATTAAATGTCTTGAAGAACACGCGGAAACTATAAATACCGACAAAAATCTATACAAAAAGCTAGTTTTTAAACGGTTACAAGTTTAGGCAAGTTTTTACTGGAGTTTTGTTCAAAAGCCAATTATTAAAGTGGGTTTTATAAGGCAGTTTGCAAAAGTTCCAAGAAAAGAATCAATGCACCGAGAAAAGACTACAAAATATTGTACCTGTGCCCGTCTGATAACGAATTATTTGCCCTTTTTCTGTTCAGTTCTCTGAACAGAAAACCAGTTTCAAAGAAAAGCTAATTAGATGTCATTGAATGAAAATTTAATAACTTGATTTTTGCAAAATTCTAGGAAACAACAGACAGAGTTTGAAAAGTTGCTCAGTTCGAGTTTATGCCGTGAGAAAGTCAAAAGTTGAACCTGAAAATTCGCTGTTTCACCTATGATTTTCTAAAACTCTGCTTACAAGTTTAGGCAAAATTTATTATTAGGTTAAAGCATATAATATATCACAATGCAAATAAGCGCAAAAAGGATAAACACGTACCCTAAAGTCGCGAGTATAAGTTCTGTTTGGTTTTCGCATGCAAATTGACGGCTGTCTCCGGTGCGGTGTGTCGAGGGTTCGAACCCCGCTGCAGCATAACTTTTTGCTTTTTAAGAACAATAATAGAAGTAAATTTATTGAGGGTTATAGCATGCTGTGCTTTATGCTGTTATTTGTTGCTCCGGGCGTGGCTCGGCGCGTCCGCCCTGCTCCTCTCCGGTGCTCAGTCTTATGGATCCCTCCCTGGCCTCTTCATCCGGCCAAAGTCCACGTCGACGGTCGAAAGAGATGCTTTCCATCGTCTTCTTCAACACTATCGTCTGGATGTATCCATGCACATAACAAATAGCAATGGTGATAGGCTGTCACCCTGTAGTATCCCGCGTTCCAAGAACCATAATAAAAGTTTATATAACAATAAAAATGTATAAAAACCCAACAAAAAGAAATTCAAAGCAATTAAAGCGAATGTAAATTAAGGCAGAACTTATACTCGGATGAACTTATACTCGAGACTTTAGGGTAATTGTGGTTGTGGATAAACAACGTAAAAAGGATAAACAAAATGATTACTCGGATGATTTTGTGGAGGGATTCGGCTTGTCTTCCCAAATTGAACCCATCGGAATGGTGATGAATTTCGTGTCGCCTCCGCTTTCTTTCTTCAATTCTCTTTCAAGCCATTGTTTCGGATCCAGGTAGAACTGAAAAGAAAAGAGATTCTAATATCAATTATGCAAACCCAAGTAAGCAGTTTATTCAGCAAATTTACTATATTTGCTTTATACTTTACTTACTCCTTAAAAATACACAACTAGCCTAGATTGTACGTGACAAACTTTGATGTACTTATTAAATTCATATCGCTTACTTCGTACGATCCCATCTCGTAGGTTCCCCAATGAATACCAATCGACGTTTTTGCTTTGATCAATTTGTGAATGCTGATAGCTTCGGGCACATCGATGTGTTGTGATTTCATGAACCATCTAAAATAAGCAATTAAAATACGTAAAGAGTTGGAAGGGGTACAAAATTGAACTAACAATTTAAAACTTGTGTGTTAAATCGACTTATTTTTTTAAGACTACCTCGGCGCATAGCATCCAATGGGAATTGCCGCAAGATCGATACCACCAAACTTTTTCCCAACCTGAAACCCCACAGATTTATAGAAAACCGAAACGCGTATACCTTTTCGTATTCACTGTTGCAAAAGCCTGTGTCACCAGTGTAGAGGAATTTCTTTGTCGGCCCTTCCACAATCCAACCAGCCCAGAGTCTCTAAATTAGCAATAACTCTGATGATAACCGTTTTTAAATTTAAAGCATTATTAAAATTAAATTGACACACCTTATTACGATCAAATGGTCCTCGCTGGCACCAATGTTGAGCCGGGATGCACCAAACTGTGAAATTCTTCCCGCTTATCGTAACTTCTTTAGATTGGCCCCTAAATCAATGTGTATTTAAAAATTTATCTGTAAATCCAAACATCTAGAATGAGCATCAACTGATATCTTTAATTTACCATGACATTTGTGTGACCCGTTCTCGATTCGTCGCGTCGCTTTCGATTCCTTGTGATTTCAGCCAATCACCCATTCCCATCGGCACAAACCATCGCATTGAGGGGAAACGGCTAAATTAAAAGTTTAGCCTTAAATTAACAGATTAGAATTAAACTCCAACAATATTAACGCCCCAACCAACCTGTTAATCTTTTTCACGGCATCAATATCCAAATGATCGTAGTGGTCGTGTGAAATCACCCCGATGTCCAGCTAAAGTTAAAACTTGAATCAATTTGACAGACGACTTAATAGATAGACTATCAAAAGACATAAACTATCAAACGCCTTACCTCTGGTAAATTCTCAATATCAATTGGAGGGGGTCGATATCGGCGTGGACCCGCAAATGGAAAAGGCGACACTCGTTGAGCCCACACTGGATCGGTGATCAATCTAAAAAATAAAAAAATAGAATGTTCAATTCCTTAATGAAAGTTTAGTTCCAATTTAAAGTGATAGAAAGATCATTTTTGTGCTCACAAACAATTAAAACTTGCTAGTCACCATTAGAGTATAAACCTTACTTTACACCATCAACCGAAGCCAAAACAGTGGCGTGTCCAAGCCACGAAGCGAAGAGGGAGCTGTTAGATTCGAAGGACTTCATTGGAATCACGGGAATCGTCTTGTTCAATTCCTTAATGAAAGTTTAGTTCCAATCTAAAACAAAATCATTTACCTTTTCATCGCTGGGGATTTTGCTTTCGTCTTTCTCGGTGAGACGCCATTTGATTAAAGACGATGGGCCGGGGATGCCGTCCCAATTCGCAAACGATGATGGGTTTCTAAATAATTGAACGTATAAACGTAATACAATACAAAATCTAAATGTACCAATGGCCAAAGGAGTCGTTTTGACAGTGAAACAAAATAAAATGTATTATAACGCAGGCTTTTAAACTTTTAATACCTAGTTTAACATAAAGTAAAACTTCAAGGATTAAAAGACTTTTGAGCCAATGATTTTTATCTATTGGACTACTCTGAAAAGTTAGAGATCTTCTCATTAAGCTTTTACGAATTAAAACAAATTAAAGCCTTACTTGTATCGGCCACCCTCGATGTCCGGTTTCGCAAAATCATCGGTATCCATCGTTGTGGTTGGATCCTGCTTCGAAGCGTTGGCCGTTGAGAGACAAATTCCTAAAACCAGAGTAGAATCTGATAAAGGTAAGAGAAAAAGTTGAACTATTGAAAGAAAAACAAACTTTTTTTGTTGTCATGACAATTTCATTGAAGATTTGCGCTTTACTGAGACTAGATTGAATATTAAATGTTGACAAGTGCGGTAAACAATTGAAATAATGGAATTCACAAAGGTTTCAGCTTCTTAGACTTTTAGAAGTTAGATTTTGCTGGAGAAGGCTTTTATAACTTTTTGTGTCATTAAAGATTCAGCCAATTCTAATCAATTTTTATTTACATTTTTAAATTGATTGAGTTGCATTTTAAAATGCACAAAAATGGCAAAATTTTGTTGCTTTACAAATAATCAAGTTTTATATTACCTATCCAAAACAGCAAGAATAGCCATTGGGTCATTGGATTTAGAGATCGAGAAATGGATTGAGGCGTGAATGGAAATAGTGAATGATCTCAAAGCGATCATCCATCCTTTGTTTATTCCGAACAGCCGCCTCAAGGCGATCACATAAAAAAGTGTTTAGACTTTCACCAAGGAGTGGCCCGATAAGCCCGATGAGACCCGGAAGAGAGGGTTTTTTTAAAGAAATTTCAATCACAATTCAATGAGTCATGCTTTTTAAAGAATTTTTTTTGGAATTGATAAAGTTGCGAACAAATCATATTTTGTAATATTGCTCGAGGATTTAAATGTAAATTACGAAAAATGGTAATCAAGTCGGATTCTTTGTATCAAAACTCGAGATGGGTGAAGATTTGGATCAACCGCACAAAATGAAAAACGAAAATTCAAAATCAGCATTTTGAGGTGTTGAGCTAGAAATGCCAGGAAGGATAAATAAATTAGAAAAGTTCAAATCGCAAGTTTTTTGTTTAATTTTATCAGAATCAATCAGTAAAGCGCTGGCTTTATAAACGATTTGCTTTATAAACTTCATAAACAACAATTATAAACGATTTGATCGATGCACCAAATCATCAAATTTTTACACTGAACACAAATTCCAACGTTTAGAGAACTTGCGAAACTTTGGGATTGGGTGAGAATTTTTTTTTTCTCTGTGCGCACGAAAAAATAGATATGAATCGAAAGGAGATTGGGCAGAAACCACAAAATTTTCTTGGGTGATGCAAAGGAAATACGAGCCATGACAAGAAAAAGACGGCCTTTTTCAACCATCAGCGAATACGCGGGAATACAAATGATGGGGCTTTGAGGAAATTTGGGGCCACTTTAGATCCTTCTCCCTAGCTCTTTCAAAGAATATCTTTGCCCAAAACGCATTCATTCATCCAATTCATCACCAAGATAGATCTAGATGAATTGCTTGGCACAGAAGTTAAAAGAAAGACTAATGTGAGAAAATAACTTTTATAGATGAGTAAAGAGAGATGAGACTCATTTTTTTCTTACTAGCGTTAAAAGCGTTTTCTAAAACGGCCTTTAACGGCCTAAAACGACCCACCGTAATCCTGCCTCAGTTTTTGTTCGATCCTCTTTTTTGTCTAAAAGTTCATGAAGGACACCAAAAGCCACAAAAAGTAGAAAAGCTGGAGGTGATTTCGGTACCTTTCAAAGGTTGAAGTGTTACTTCAGTTCTGAAATGGAATAATTATGTTTTGCTATGTTTTGCTATACAAAAAAAGCTATATTTTGTTTTGTAGCAATTGTTGTAGCAATTGTTGAAAAGTGCAACGAGATCTTGACCGATACCGCAAATAAGTCGGGGTTCAAAGCTGTGCTCAAAGTTTAATGTCAAGGCTATTTTTGAAACAGGTTTCAGAAACAGTAGAAACAGTAGAACTTTTAAAAGTTCACTGATTTTCGTTACTATTAGGCTGTCCAGAAAGTCTTTTCGTTCCTTTTCGTACTTCCGTTTAAAACCGACAAATGCACTAATTGAACTACGGTTTGTTTCATTAGAAAGGCCAATTATTTTTCTGCAAAATAACATTAAAACGCGTTTAAAATGTCTTATGTCTGGATTTTTTTTTGAGAGCGTGAAGTCGGGCAGTCAAACAGGGTTCGATGATGTGGTTTAGACACTTTAGCTAAGGAAATCTATCTTTTATTCAATAGATAAAAGATAGAGTATAAAAAGTTAGATATATAGCCAAATTTTCAGAGAAATTCATTCACCCGATTTCTTCGTAGAGATTTTTATAGCTTTTTACAAAAAACACGTGTTTTCACTCTCGAATTTGCTTGAAAGTGAACCAAAATTGACTTAAAAAGATGGGAAATTAAGCAATAAACACTTTTTATTTAGAGTAAACCATAGGTTAATTGGTGAATTTGTTATTTTTGAACGGAAATACGAAAAGGAACGAAAAAACTTTCAGCCTAATAATTCTAAATCCTCAAGAATCCAACTGGATACTAAATTTCATTAAAAATCGAATAGTAAGTAGGTTTCCTTCTTCTATTTAGAGTAGTTTTTAGCTGCAAAATAATGATTTTCTAAAAAAATTCACATTCGCTCAAAGATTATTGTAAATTTTACATGAAAACAAAGTCAAGGAAGCTGCTTTTCCGCCTCAAATTATACCTTTACCAAGATTCCTAGAACAGGTGGAAACTATTGATGTGACCAGTTTTGAAGCCGCAATGATTTTGTCAACTTTAATTCTATTGACTCTTTCATCTTTTATTCTATTGATTATGAGTTTTATTGCTTCGTATTTGGGACTATTCAACTCTTACAATATCCATTTGTACGTGAATTCTCGAGTGATGTACGCGGCGAATCAACAGACGATCATTTGGTGTCTCTTTTGTGTGGAGCTCTTTGTAATGATTTTGACAATGTTATGGATCCCGTGCTCACTTTATATTTGCTTTAAGACACAAGTAAGCTAAAATTGTTTTAAAGAGTTAAAGGTTCATACTAGTCCTCAAATTTGTAAACAAATCCTCTCTGGGGCACTCATTTCTTCGTTTAGTCGCGATTTCAAATCGTTGCTTTGAGAAAATGAAAGAATTAAGTGCGCTAGGAAGGATTTGTTTGCAATTTATGAGTACAGAGCACATGAAAAAGCATTTCTGAATGCATAAAAAGTAGTAAAGGGTTTGTTTAAAGGTTCTTCAATTGTCTTTCCAATTGTCAATTGTTCAATTGTCTAGGTTTTTCATCGGAATCTCGTTGTCATCTTCACTTCTGGTATGGTCCACTCATACGGGTTCATGTTTTCTCGGATTGTCATTTTTCTTTATCAAATGCAAATTATTGGGGACAATGTTGTCGGTAAAATTTTGAGAAGCTTGATTGCGATTGTAGGAATTGGGGGTGGGACAAATGCGACCTTTTTTTTGCTGGAAAAGGCCTTAGGAAAGGTCGTAGAGCTTCAAAAATGTTTCCATACAAGGGAATCGTATGCGTAGATTCCGAATTTCGACAAATCAGACCTCGCTGACACGTCAAATTTGGGCTAAAAGGCAAAAACTACGCAACTTCACGCTTTTCCGCAGTTTTTGCCTTTTAGCCCAAATTTGACGTGTCAGCGAGGTGTGATTTGTCGAAATTCGAAATCTACGCATACGATTCCCTTCTATGAAAACATTTTTGAAGCTCTACGACCTTTCCTAAGGCCTTTTCCAGCAAAAAAAAAAGGTGCGCAAATGTCCAGGTGCGCAAAAAAAGGTCGCATTTGTCCAACCCCCAGGAATTGTGATTAAACTCAAAGCCTATTTAGATCAACCGGATCCACCAACAGGGCTTATAATAGCGTCGGCTATTCGAACCTATGTGATAGCCCTTGGAATTTGTAAGCTCAAATTTGTCCTTGATAATTTAAAGAATTACTGAAAGAAGTCACATGAATATCTTATAGTTTGGATACTGTAGATTTCTTAATTTCAAGCTATAGTAATGGTATAAATCTTGCAGGGAATACGGTAGATGAAAGATTGTGATATGTACTTTGTGCTCAAAACGGAAACGCATCCTTTCTAGTGCAATGAGTTTTCAGTTTTAGGAAGAAAGTGAAGAGAAGTAGTAGAAATTGTGCAGCTTCATCTTTGAATAAACACATTCAAAAACATATCTGATTCTCCAATTTAACTAAAGTTTTTCTAAAACTGAATTCAATATGCCAAAAAAACTATTGTTCCATTTTTTAGGCACAAAATAAGTTCAGCTCAATTCAGAAAATTTCAGTGTGCATCGGCTCATTGATGGCCGAACGCTATTTTGCAGTGGTGCACGCGGAGACTTACTCAACAAAGGTACAAAATGAAATTGACTTGAAACGAAAATATCTGTCGGTCCTTTTTTGCCGTTTGGAATTTAAAGTTTTTCTCAGCACCAACCCTTCTATTTTGAGTATTTTGACTATCATTCGATGCGGAATAAAATTGCACGGCGAATGATGCCAAAATTAACCCAAAATGTAATATCCACGCAAAGTTGTTGGCTAAAAACCTAAACGCCGCCCATTACGGGTGGGACTTAACCTTTTGCCCTCATAACTTTGCATGGATATTACATTTTGAGTTAATTTTGGCATCATTTGACGTGCAATTTTTTCCGCATCGAATGATAGTCAAAATAGTCAAAATCGAAGGGTTGATGCTGAGAAAAACACAAAAAACTTTAAATTCCAAACGGCAAAAAGGGCCGACAGATATTTTCGTTGCAAATTTAAAATGAACTGGGCTCCTTACAAAAATGTTTAGCCGTACCGAAAGGTTTCTGTCACAATTATGACCGTTACAATTACCACAGCCGCCTGGGAAGCTGTTATTTTCACATTTGGTAACTGTTGTACATCGTCAAAACGAGATCGGATTTAGGTGGTCTATCACAGTTGATGTCCACCATTTGGGCTGTTGGTCATGCGTTACCGTTTTCTTTGGTAAGTACACTTTGTTTTACAGTTAATTCAAAGTCTTATACGGTTATAATCAGAGTAATCCCAGTAAAAATAAGTCTGGCTTTGATCATCTACTGTATAAAAGAGCAGTGTTTGTCCGCCCGTCTGTACGGGCATTTTCTCGGCCGTGTTTTGACCAATAAAACTAAAACTTCTTTAGAAAACCTTAGAATATATTGTAGTGATGCCGTTTAAAATAAAGGCTTTGAAAATTCAAAATTGAGTGGCACTACGGGATCGTGTAGGCCGTAGACAAGCGCGCTCCCGACTGCGCCACGGCGTCTATGCGTCAGCCCAAAAACATCCAGCCAGAAAAACCCGCCGTTAGCTGGGTTTTTCGGCTGGTGTTATCATAAATTTAGATGGCTTTATGGATCCTCCGGAAAAACGATCTCAAGCGAAAACAGTTACTGCTGCATTGGAGAAAATCCGGATATTCCCTAGCGAAACGATATCAAATAACGGAGAATGTAAAAGCTTTTCGGGTATATTGCCTGAAATTTGATGACTCAGTCAAAATTCACAGGTTTTAACAGTTCTCATCATCTACACAGTTATTTCTCATTCATTTCTTGGCGCAACTTTCATCTTTTATCTCACAGCGAATATTTCGTGGGAAACGAAGAATTATATTGGAGCTATACTGGATCTAAAATTTGCTATGTGAGTAAATACTGTAATTATGAAATAGAGATACTGTATTACTGTATTCAGCTATGTATTCCTTATGAGTTTCCTCGGTTATTTGACAAATCGTGAGTGGTACAATCTCTCCAAACATACACTCACTCAACTTTTTCGAAAGCTCAAGTTGGAAAAAAGGGGAATGAGATAACATTTCTCATTTAGCCTCGCTCGCAGGTGCTATAGAAGACCTTTGATTACACCTGACGCGCGAAAGGAAAGCGAAATGGAGATTTCAGAAGCGAAGATCGTTTTGGATCCAATGGGAAAGGTTGGACTGTAGTTTATGATCAATAACTTTTCCGAAAATCTAAAAAAGCCTTTACTTGCCGTAACCCACTCACAAGAACTGAACACAAACTTGGCAGATACTTATCCTAATAAACCAATGGGATTACTGTAACCTGTACACGTATTAGTGAGTAGAAGTAATTTAGATCTATTTAACTGTGTAATAGTTTAACTGTGTTATTTCCGATAGCCAAGAATCGATTTCTTTCTTTTTATTTCATTTCATTTCAATTTCAATTTCATCTCTAGATTTCTTTATCGATTTTCAGCAAATGTACCTGGGCGCCACTCAAGATGATTACTTCAAGCAACTCAGCAATCAATGGGAAATACCACGGAAATGACCTCAAAAATATATGATATTATATGACAGCAGAAGTTCATCAGAATAGATTAGTAATAGTCTTTATCAAAATCTCACAATCGAGGAAGTTTTAGCGAGGAAACAAGAATTTTCCACTCACTAAAGAAATTTTGATTTTGAATCTCAAAATTTGCGTTTAAATGTGGAATAAATAAAACATTCTCACCAAAACCATTTCATTTCATTCATTCTCCAGTTTTTTTCTCAAAAAGTTCGTTTTTACACATTTGGATTTTTTCATTGTTTTTGTTTGTTTGTTTTAGTTCTTTGTTTTAGTTCTTTATTTTAGTTCTGTCACATACGAGCTGATGGCTAATATGGCTGACAACAAGGAAGCGCCAAACAATTGAGTGGGAAATGGCGAACAAATTGAGAACAGCCAAGCAAACGATACGCAAAGTAAGGGTTTTACTTGCACTTATTGAGTTACCTATTCATGTGCTTTAAGAAATTGAGCTTTAAACTAGACAATGGCAAACTTTTACCTCTTTGAGTTTCAATTTTTGTTGAAGCAAAATGAAATACCTATGCAAAAGAGTAATTTTTGACCTAATCTAACTAGACTAGGCTTAAATTTCTTTCAAACACATGAGGAGAAGCTAACGACCATTAAAATATTATTTTAGATACCATCAAACAAGAAGAGAACGAGAAGGAAAATAAAGTCGAGACCAAGGATTTTTTTATAGATCGTTGTTTCGAACGCCTCCGCGCTAATCCCGATGCGCAAGGTTTGTTGTTTAATTCGATAAAATGTTCGATAGTTATATTATGTTGAGTAATTTTACCCCTATCAAAGTAAATATCAACATTTTCATTATTTCATGCTTTAGATTCTAGATCTCCTCGGAGAACTATCCGTGCTGAAGAAACAATGTGCAATTGCCCCAAGATGCTAGAGCTTAGTACGATGACATTGGTTTTTAACAATTATTTTAAATTTGTCATTTGAAAAATGCTTAGTCACTACAAATCAGCAAAATTTCCAGTCTAAAAGCTTGCTTAATTTTACATTTTGTGTTAACATTGAACTTTATACAATTTTTATCATTTATATTGGATTTATTTAGTCCCATATGTTGGCTGCACGTGACGTGTAACCGAATTGTCGTCACGAATTAATGGCCACCGATCAATAAAAAAATTTATCCATTGTAAATGAATAATTCCTCTTTCCTATTCGCAGTCAAATGTCGTTTTTTACAACTTGCTTGAACGCCTTTGATGATCCTTCCAAAGCTAGCATTTTTTCAAACAAATAGTTGCCCACCTTGATCTTGGTGTGAAGGATCGGTGGAATAACCATGTTTCTTGGTACCGGGATGACGTCATCTTTTTTGGGGACCAGCTTTAAAGTTGCAATCATATCCTCCAAAGCCTTGCTTCGTGGCGGGTGCTTCACGAAATCGATCGAATCATTGTCTTTGTTCTTGCCTTTGTCGAACTCTTGCGAACACCAAAGACAGCTGAATCGCATCCCATTTCTAAGGCCAGCATTTGTTGTCAAAAATAATAAGTCTCCACCAAGTAAGACTTCGTAGCCCATCTTCGTCAATTGCTCATAATAGTCAGCCACATTTCTTTCTTGCAATTCTGAGTAATTATCCGGGTCTTCCCATACGATCAATGGGAGAAAGTTAAAAACCAAGCACGGCTTTTTGCTGTTTCGATATGAGACCGTAGCCATGACTCGTTTATGGCCTTTATCAAGAGAGAACACTACGATTTTCTTTTGATCTGAGTCCAACTTCAAGCGCTTTTCCCATTCCACTAGCACCCTCCCCACGTTCAAGAGGCGTATTCTTTTTTTGGGTCCGCTTTCGTCGTCTTCGTTTTCATTATCGCCGTGAATTACGTATTCCACAATTTCTTCAAGCTTTTTCCGACATGAGCGCAACTGTCTGCTAGATCCGATGAGGTAATCACAAGCCTTCCGCACAAACGTGTTGATCTTAGAAAATCCGCGGTCTGAGACCCCCTGCTTTTCTTTTGAGTGCTAATGCCTTTTCGGGAGAAGCTGATCGCCTTGGTGTTGCTGGTACGGACTGACTGCTTTGCGAATTGGTCACTTGTTTCTCCAGTTGTGTCACTAAGACAGCGTTTTGTCTCGCTTTCTCCTGTGATTTCTTTTCGTCAGCTTTCTCAGCTCGCCGTTGGCGAGCATTCTCCAAATGCTGTACTTGATCAAAGGGCTGGCTTACATCAGGGCGTTTCTTCAAGACTTTCTTCACAGGCTCGGCTTGAACAGCTTTTGAGTTCCGCCGTTGACTGGAGCTCGGTATGTTGAGGTTTGCGAGACGACCACCTTCTATATTATGTCTCCTTGAAAGCACCTTCTTTGTTGGTCGAGCCATCTGAAAATTGTTTCATAATAAGGTTTTATAATATACGTTAATATACAATAAATACAATAAATAAATGTAGGAATACAATAGATTGTGTTTCTTCTGACATTCATGACTAGAGTGTGTTTCTCTCAAGAAATAGTGTGAAATAGGGAACGCATCAGTCAATCAACTGAATATCATGAATATCTTGTACAATTTGTAAGATATTCAGTTTATTTTAAATGCACTCGTTTCCTATTTTGCACTCTTTCTTGAGGAACATACTCTATTCATGACGCCTTCTCGACTCTTATCTGGCAGATCTATGTAAATTCTCTCACGGAATTGTCTGTATAAAAAACTATTTTAGGAACAAACCAATATGTTTTTTAATATAGATTCAGAATAACAACACCTAGGAACTCAATTTTGCTTCTGCGGTCCTGAAATGGGCACTCTTCCCTATATTTGTCTAAAAGTGACGCCGGGAAAAACCTCAGAATTCATCGCGAACAAAATGCAGAGAAATGGCAAGGGTATTGTTCGAAAGAGTAGAACCAGGGCTACAACTTTGTAATACACCGTTTGGCACGTTCTTGCGGCGTGAATATGAGAAAAATAGGATAAATCAAAATTTTGACGAATTCCTTAACATTTTGTTCGTAAAACTTTACGCCGTAATAACTTTTTTGTGAGTAGGGGATTTTTCTTGTTTGGACAACAACTAAGAATTGTCCGAATACGGATTTTTGTTTCCAAGGCATTTTTTTTTTGACGCGTTGTGCACCGTTATGCTTGGCTTTCTAACACTTTCAGCACTGGCAGAATGATTTGAATTCTAAAAGCGAATCTCACAAAATGTCCGAACGTTCTTACTCATAGTCAGGTGACTAGAAATTGAAATGAGAGGCGAAGAAAATAAATTATTAAATTTGCGTTTTAAAATCGAAATTTAGCACACAAATTCCTCTTAAACCACGAAAGTCGAACAATTTTTCATTATTCTTGCAAATGCACCCACTTTGGGCGGCGATACTCGCTATTTCTCGTAAGTTGTTTTTCTTTTACTTATTTCTCGATTCTATTCTTTTGTCCAGTGTCAGAACCCGTTTGTAATACGATTTGTTTAGTGCTTTCAACGCTGACTTCTTCGACATGTTCAACTCGTTATGTGATCTCATCGCTTCCGCTCATTTTCACCGCAGTCTTCTACTTGTTCAGGAATAGCAAATGCCCGCCGGCACAGGTAATGTCTTTTTGTGATTTGGTAGTAGTAGATTGAATGTAAAAGTTCACAATTCTTTTAATGTGCAGTTGAATGACGTGGCTGACGCATATTTTTGTTAAAAGTTAAAAGTTTAAAAACTTTGGCTTACAGTAAAGTAGTTTTTTGATAAAACTGACCATGTTTTAACTGTGTTTTTAGTCAATGTCATTCTTCACTGGGATCATCATCGGTGGTCATCGGGGCTCCCCTTGGAAAGAAGCCGAGAACAGCATTGAGTCATTTGATAGTGTTTAAATAATTTGAAGTTTAGTAGTTAATGTTGTCTTTTTAGTGCAAACGAGATGGATGCCAATTGGTAGAGTTTGACATCGAAATCACAAAAGACTCGATTCTCATCATTATGCACGATGAAACCACTCACAGGCGGGAGCTTATTTCGATTTTTTTATTTTTAAGATTGAAAAAATTTTAAAATCGCGGTAATAGTCTACATTAAAACTAGAGGTTTCTCATCTCAAATCTGAAATTTTGTCCGCAACCTTCTAAGTTTGAATATTTTAGAACCACCGACAAGCAATGGAGCATTCGTGAGAAGACGCTGAACGAGATTAAGGATCTTAAATTGAAATTCGTGCCACCGTAGTTGGTTTTTCTTACTTTAAATGTTCAAGATCTCATTTTTAGTGGCGGATCAGTTCGTGTTGGTGGTCGTGTGCCGACACTCTCGGAGACGGTTGATTGGTGTAAGAAAAATTCGATCAAGATGCTCTTTGATGTGAAACATTTTAATGGGGCGGTTCGTTTTAATCGGAAAAATCGCTAATTTTTTTTAGGTAATGAAGACGATCGCGATGCTTTTCAAGCGTCTTCGCCTTTACGAGACGGCTATCGTTAGCAGCTTTAACCCGCTAGTGCCTTACTTCATCAAGCGGCGTGATCCGAGAATTCTCACAGGTGAGGCAAACTTATTTTGGTGTTGTAATACTTTAGAATAGCTATCTGACCGTACAATTTTCTTATTTAACATGCGTTCTTTACAGGTTACACATGGCGTCGCTTTTGCTTCTCGACCCAAGCAGAGGTTTGCATTTTTGCTTTTATTTAATTATTGATCAATTTTCATTTAATTTAATTTAGTTTAGTTTCTTATTTAGTTCGACTTCAGTCCGAAGCGCAGTTTCCTTTGGAATGGCTTAATGGAGATTGCTGATGAGGTTGATTTAAGCTTCACTATGAGAAATTATTTTTTCTTGAGCTTAATAATCAAATGACCGCTCACTTCTTTCTGCCGATTTTCCTTGGTGTCGACATGCTGCTCGTCAATCATCACGATTTGTCTCAGTGAGTTTTTGAAAGCGATTTTTAACTTGTTATAGTCAATTCATAAATCGTTTTGTTTAGCATGCTCGTCAGTCACGCTCGTTATCATGGACTTCAGGTAAAATTTATAACTTGCATATTAGAATACCTCTGAACTACTCTTTATTCAGGTGGTTGCTTGGACAACCAACGATTCGATTGAGGCTCTCTGGATTCAGCATTACCTTAAGTGAGGAATTTTTACAAACTCCTTATTGGTTTTATTCATTTCCATCAGCCTATCTAGCAAATTCTGCTTTTAGAGCTTTTGATTGTTTGAGTCGGTGAATCAATATTTTCTTAGGATCCCCTTCCTCACCGACTCCGCCGACACCGTTCGCACAATACCCAAGCAGGTGATACTTTGATAGCAAGTAATTTAAGATGAACTTGGTTATTGGACTTTTGAACGTTCCTCTTTTACAGATCTCGGAAGCATCGATCTCGTCGGGTCACAAGCCTCTTCTACCGGTGCAATCGATGAGTGATACGTCGGTGAGTGAAACGAACAAGACTGATGCGAGCAAGCCTGAAACAAACAAGCCTGAAGCGAACAAAAAGACTGAAACGAAATGAGCCCTAAATTTCTTGCTTTTTAAACATATTGTCGTCTTCTTTTTTGCATTTTTGCGATGCTTTTTTCTTTTTCTGTGATTCTCTTGACAAGATTTAAACCAGTTTACAGTGGCAATAAAAGGTGAATTCTAGAAAAATTTTCTTCGATTTTTGCAAACAATTTTTGAGCAACTATTGTCCAGGTGATTGATTACTCAGCTTTGATTGAAAGTTGCTTTCCCCGAACTCTTGTCTACAATCTATTCACAAATTCATGACAAACACTAGAAAAGCCACAAAACGTGACTCTCACACAAATCACGTCAGTGAGGGGTTTTCGCCAAAAAAAACAATCCATACGTTCGGACACTCATTCACTTGGGGAAAAGCCACGTGAAAACGAGCGGAAGAGTTGAGAAAAGAAAAAAGCAGAAAGACATGCCTCACCTTTTTATGGCCATCCGGAAAAAAAGGCCCATCCCCCACTTCAAAAGCAATGATTTCTCTCGATCTCTCTTTTGTTTGTTTCTGGGAAATGATTTTTGAGCCCGTTTTTTTTCGGTGGTTTCTCTGAACTTTTCCATTGATAATGGGATCTTTTTCTCTCGTTGAGTTGATATTGAAATCTTTCCGCTTTTCAAAACTCAAAAAAATTGCCTGGCTTTGTTAGAATTTGAAGAACTCGAATAGGAAGCTCACTTTTTATGAAATTTGTAAACTTTAATCGATTTGAATCTATGAATTCAAATCAATTTGAATCGATTGAATCTAAGTTCTGGATCTTATTGAAAGTAGTTTTGATTCAAGACTCTTGAACTCAAAATTTGAAGCACCAAAACTCGTCCTTAATTTGCTCTACTAAAAACTAAATTCCTTTTAACACATTCGCGACGAGGCGTTTTTTTGCGTTACTGCCCCAGTGGACGCAAAGCTATTAGCCCCGAAATGCACCTCCTATATGTAAAATTTCATACTAAATCCGAATCTCTAATCATATTTTGAAAACATTGCTGCCTCAAAAAAAACTAATCGAATCTTTTTACATTTTGAAATTATCTTAAAAAGTTGAGAAGTTATAGCGCGTCAAAAATTTCGTCCACCAGTGGACTGAACCGTCCCAGGGGCCAGACGGCCTTCGTCCACCGGTGGACCAAACCATCCCAGGGGCCAGTCGGCCTTCGTCCACCGGTGGACCGAACCATCCCAGGGGCCAGACGGCCTTCGTCCACCGGTGGACCGAATCGTCCCAGGGGCCAGACGGCCTTCGTCCACCGGTGGACCGAATCGTCCCAGGGGCCAGACGACCTTCGTCCACCGGTGGACCGAATCGTCCCGAACGTGTTAAATGATAATGTTTTCTAAAGCGTGTTAAATTTTTGAAATCATTTGAATATTAACTGTGACTCTAGTTTTTATCCAAGCAATTATTCTGTGCTTCTTGGTTTTTTTGTTAGGATTCACAAAGTATACAGAAAGATGCGGAAAGTAGATAGTAGATTAGATAAAACTACAAATAAGATTACTGTAGCTTTTGACGATAGCAAGCTTTAGAAAGCGCAATAACTCGAAATTTTATTCTCTATCTAATCTTTTATATTTCGTAGCCGATCATAAACTTTGACCATTTTCTTCAGCAATTCCATCTTTTCCTCTTTTTTCTTTCCCAGAGACGGTTTGTCGGCGAAATTTGCATCAATGTCCAGGGGTGGCTGTCTTTTCTTTTCTTGTTTTGATCGAGAAAAGAAAAAGGACCACAATGACTACGTCACAAAATCAAAGCATGCTCGAGAATGCAATCAGAAATTGTGTGCTCATCATTTTGAGATCATTTTGCTTTTTGAGCATTTTTGCTTCTTTATTTTCATTTTCTGTAAACTTATCACCTAGAAAAGTAGATATTTATCGACATACGGTAGTCCCTTTTCATCCAATATAGCTGAATACCCAATCCAATACCTTTAGTTAGTCAGTTTTAAAAATAATCTTCAATATTCCCGTCTTACAGCTACTATTGTAGGGTGTTTTTAGGGTTTACTGTAGGTTATTTTAAACTCTGATTAAAAAGCTAAAGATCTTCAGGCAGCTGTTAGCTATACTATAAATACGGTAATAATCCCCACCCTTGTAATGACGGTGCGGAGTGTTGTGTAGTCTAGCTTTGAACGCGTTTTTCTCAACACTACAATGCGCGCTTAGGTATCACAAAAATAGCTGAAATTCAGGGATATTTTTGAAAGTACGGACGCTTTAAAATGAAACGACTACGAACTGTACGACTGTACTATTACAGTATTTACGGTAGTTATCGATTTCACAGGCATAGTTTGTTTGTAATGTAATCGACTACAGCAACAGGTACCGTAAATACTGTAATAGTACCCCACCGCCCATAATGACGGTGCGGAGTGCTGCGTCGTCTAGCTTTGAACGAGTTTTTCTCGACACTGTTTTATGCTACAATGCGCGCTTAGGTATCAAAAAATAGCTGAAATTCAGGGCTATTTTTTGATACCAAAGACGCATTTTTTGAAAGTAAGGGTGCTTTGAAAAAAATGAAATACTAAAAAACTTTTGCGACTACGCGACTGTAAGACGGGGGTGGGGTACTATTACAGTATTTACGGTAGGTACTTGATCTTGAATTAGATTTAGTCTTATCTTATCTTCTTTAAATTTTATCTCAAATTTAAATTGCAACAAAGATATCAATTGCTTGAATTGCTCAACAAATAGACTTTTCTATCAATTTTTGATCTTTCTAGAACCGTTTTAAAGTTCAAAATGGTCAATGTCTCGATCAGATTTCAGAGATTTGACCAGTTTGAACCGTTCTATTGCGTCAAAGCAAACGCTTTCATTTCGCTTTTTGATGCTCTCTGCTTTGTGACTAATCTCCCCATTTTGTCCAGACGTCTACTCCTCTTTTCATTTCAAATTTCGAATGTCAAAATCCCGTTTAGTCAAATATTTGACTGACCCTTCATCTGCTTTTGCCATCTTTCCCCCAGATCTTTCCATGCCTTCTTTTTCTTGCATCACACAAGAGAGTTTATCCGAACTCTTTTTCGTCTTTGAGTCATCTTTGAGTCGTCTTTGAGTCTATAGCCGGTAAAGAGCTTTTAAAAGGTGCATAGTTTTATTGGAAAACTTGTTTTTTGAAAATTCGTTCTTGGGAAAAATTATCATTTCTCTACCATTATATTTAAAGATTTCTGCAATCATTTCATCCTTTGAAAAACGATCACAACATTGGGAATGAATCTGGGAAAAAAAAACAAGAAAGCTTACAATTCTTTTCATTCATTATTTGCGGGGACTCACTCCTAAATCTTGAGCGATGCAACTTAAATCAACTTTTTCTAACTGTTTAATAAACTCACTGTCGGTAGTATTGACAGACGACATTGGTGTAGCTTGTGAAGCCGGATGGTCCATTCTTGCACAAGGCATACCCACATCCCACCGTTTTTGTGGTCGCCCAGGCCATCTGGAAAGGGCCATCGTTGGCGAATTATTATTCAAATGTGTTAGTGCCTAAGATATGTGAAATAATTTGCCTTCACTCACTTGCGTGGCATGTCCAGTTTTGCTTGAGAAAGTGTATCCCTGTGGCCCATAGTTGTAGAACTCGTCAGCCCATGCTTTACTAGCAGCAGCTCCTCAAAAGTTATAAGGGTACAAGAAACGTGTGACTCGTTTAGTTCTCAAGTATAGGTACCCAATCCAGTGACGACACTCGATGAAGTGACATAAAGATTCTCGCCGACTCCAGGCGTGCCCGAGTGCGTCAGGAAGATGCATTTTGCAGCATAGTTCGAGGCACTCGTGCCCAACGTTGTGTTCCATTGCTGAAATGGTCTATTCATTTGTGAATAGACCATTTGAATAACCACAAATGGTCTATTCATTTGTGAATTTTAAGCGTAGATTCCGAAAAACACAACGAGAGCTTGGGAAAAGGCGTTTCAAGTCGAGTTTCGGGGCTTCAAAGTAGCTTCTATGGTGTACTTCACCCAAGCTGTCGACTATTGGGGCACTTCTCAAGGTCAAAACTAGAGGTAAAACCATTTTGGCGTTTCAAGTCGAGTTTCGCGGCTTCAAAGTGCACTTCACTATATGGAGCCCAAGCTATCGACTATTGGAGCAACTTTCAAGGTCAAAACTAAAGCCAAAGCCATTTTTAACCACTCAATATTTCTGTGTGCCAGATGCCGCTTTTTCCTACGAGACACACGAAAGGTACCCACAACTCTAGTTCTAGCTTACCATTCTTACCCAATTTTTTTTTTGTAATTGCTAGATTTTTCAAATCCAATCTAATCCAAGGACACATTCGTTTTTGACAAAAACTTTATCTGTCCAAAGTCTGCTTTCCCTTTTGACACATAACTTTTGCTAAGCCAGTTTTTTTTGTGATCTCACCAAACACCGTCACTTTCCGAAACTGAAATTTCCCGTTTCCGATTTTTATCACATATCGTTGAAATCACTTCATTTTTTTGCGTCTACTCATATCAAATTTCAAAAATGAGAAAACTACCCACCAATTGACCGGGAAATTTCCCTAATTTTTCATTTCCAAAGGTGACTTCAGTATTTCTCTCATTTTTGCTCTGGCATCAAAATTGAGATTTTTACAAAACGTAAACTTTTCTTAAAAATTTTTTATGCACTTTGCTATGCTTCTGAATTTTTTCTACCATTTCTTAGTCACTTCCCGTTTTCCTCTCACTGTGGAAAAGATGCTTCGTGTCTCACAGCCACCCGTGCTCAGGTTGGTCGTCAAATTGATCAAAAATGAGAACTGCATTCGAATCACATAGATAAAGAATAAAATTGAAGTTGAAAATTTGAAACACTTTCATATTAGTTGCTAATATTCATATTAAAATTTTTTTTTGTTTGAATTTCAGTGTTAATGAAATGTTTTACAATGTAAAAGAGTAATCTGTGGGTTCCAAAAACAAGATTTGACACTTTTTAGGTTCAAACTTTTTAGATAAATTGTAAAATATAATAGAATAAGTTTTAGAAATGATACTTTCGAAAAACTACTCACCAATTCCTTTGTGAAAAACGAAGAACACTTGGTGAAAAACGTTTGGAAGAAAGCGGATGCAGTGTGCTTTGACATGGATGATACGGTGGCTGTGGTGGGTTTGAAGAAGAAGAATCACATTCAAGATTTTGATATTAGAAAAGATTAATGGATGGTAGAGATAATATAAAGAGTTTGCTTCTCCGAAGTGTCGGTTTGGTTATTCGATATGAATAGGGTATCGAGTTGGGAAATGAAATGAAAATGGCTGTTGGGAAATGAATCGAAAATGTCTTCGGTTTTATGTTTACTGGTTATGACCCTACATTATAGATTTATTGAACTTTCAGCTCAAATATTAAAACCATTTCTAGGGTGATTCGAATGCGGAAATCGCCGAGTTTCTGGGATTTGGCGACATCGCAAAAGCCACTCAAACGGCCATGAATGCAATTCATAAACCCTTGTCGTGAGTTTAAAAGTTGATCATGATTAGAGTGTGTTTCTTTTCAAGTAAGTTGAGTAAAATTTTCATTTGCATGAGTAATTTTCGATTTTCGATTTCGATTAATCGGCGTTTTTGGTCTATTTTCTGAATTTTTCTTTTGAGTTGTTTAGAAGTTGAAAAAAATGCCAAAAAAACGATAAAAGGGCTCAATAAAGAGGTTAACTGAACTTCTCTCGACACAAATTCTGTTTTAAGTGATCCCAAAGTATGCAAAATGTAGATAGTTTTATTCTGCATCCAATAAGAATAAGGAATACATCGAAAGTTTTTAAAACTATTGGCAAGTTCGAAAAAGCCGGTGTTTACAAACTGCTCCCCCCTCAATTACTGTAGCAATTTTAGACTCGATATCATGGATCGTTTCGATCGAATGCGGCCGAGTCGGCAACAATTGAACACTTTCTTAAATCAAAGGAGTTTACGGGTAAGAAAACAATAAAATTAAACTAACTATCGGGCAAATTAGTGCCAAATAGAATTAGAATAGAATCCTAAAATGTTTCTAAAAACTCAGTAACTCAAGATCCGTTACCTTAAGACCTGATAGCCATTTTCTACCGTAATCGATTTTACATTAACTTGAGGAAGTCTAATTAAAACGGTTTTCAGATAACTTCAGGAGCCAAGCCTTTGATTAAACTATTGCATGCACAAGGAAAAGAAGTCTTCTTGTTGACGAGTGGTTTCTACGAAATGGCGTTTCCCGTGGCCGAATTACTGGGAATTTCACGGTAAACAAAGAAAAAAAAAGCTAAAAAGTAAAATTTGCTAATTCCAACATGTATAATATAGTAATAATATCAACTTTTTTTAGGGAGAACGTCTTCGCGAACTCGCTTCTTTTCGATGCAACAGGACAATACCTCGGCGTGGAGACCTCCGTTAGCACAAAAAGCTCTCAAAAAGAGAGCTTTTAAGTGAAAATGTTATCGTGTATTTTGAGGTCACAAAAGGCGATGTGATTACGAGATTGAAGAGGGAGAATCGATATGAAAATGTGGTGATGATCGGTGATGGGACGAATGATTTGATGGCTTGCCCGCCGGCTGAGGCTTTTGTCGGATTTGGAGGGAATCAGGTTTGTGAGTAGACGAGTAATTTGACTGTAGACATGAGCAAAGCCACTTTCTGCAGTTTAGCAAACAGCCTTTGCTGTGTGAGACTTTCAGATTCACGTTTTAGAAAACTATCTAACAGACTATGTTTTTCTTGTTTCTTCTTGCTTTCGAAAGTTTTCTAAAAGGCGCTTTTACTTACGTTAGATGAATAGATACTGTGTTTTCCTTCTATGTGAAGCATTTTCTAAAAGGTGCGCTTTAAGAAAAGCTATCGTACCCCACACTTGTAAGATCCGGGTTCACCCACCTTTAGGCCTTTCAAGGTAGCTTTTCTTTTGTCTAATCTGGTCTAGTAAAGCAGGCTGATAAGCTTCCATCAAAAATGTCAAATGCTAAATATTCAGTACGTAAAACTTCAGTCATCAAATTCCAGGTTCGTCCAAATGTGCTCGCCGCCGCCAAATGGTACGTGATGGATTTTGAGACGCTTCAACGAGAAATTGAGAACTGAAAACCGTCCCCATTTTCTTCAATCAAAATTTTCTCAATGCAACGGGTTGTCTTATAGTTTTCAAGAAAGACAAATTAGTGATATGCCATGAATATGTACTGAATAAAATTTCTGACTCAAGATGAAAACAGAAAGCAAAAATAGTAAAGGCAACAAATTCGTTAACTAATGCTCGCTGGCGGTCGTCTATTTCAGCTGTCTCTACAGCTGAATATTATGATAAGAATGAAATAGAGTATCGCAGTTTCATCGTAATTCACATTTTTGGTTTATTTGTGCATCCCCAGAGGGGACGCGTTCCAAAATTTTTTCGAGACACTCTTGGAAGGTCTCGGGGTTAATGCTAACCTCAAACTTGGGTAATTAAACCGGAAAATCGGGTCTCTGTCACGCTATGTGGGCGAGCCGTGTGCCAGATGCCGCTTTTTCTTACGAGACGCACGAAAGGTACACACCGTCGTGACGTTTCGCGTCTCTGCGAGGGCTGATGCTCTCTCGTGTCCGCCGCCATGGCGTCCGCGTATTTAGACTGTCTCTCATAGCCCCGGAATCGCTCACGACCATACCACGTTGAAAACACGGCATCCCGTCCGATCTGCCAAGTTAAGCAACGTTGGGCTCGGTTAGTACTTGGATCGGAGACGGCTTGGGAATCCCGAGTGTCGCAAGCTTTTTACATTTTTGTGGATCGAAATTTACGCATTTTGATTTTCGATCGCTAGTAAAACCAGTCAAAATTGGTCCCAAGAGACAGAAATTTCTGTTCTTTACAGAAATCAAAAAATTAGTCATCAATTTTAAAACATACATACAGTCAGCAAAAAAAGTCCTGCACCATTGTCTCCCAAAGGCTTAAAACAAAAAATTTTCCGCAAAAATAAGCGTTTCAGAGAAAACTTGTTGGCAATTAATTCTACCATTGTGGTCTAGTTTCCGAATGAACAAGTGAAAAATTTATTCGTAACAGTAAAATAGAAAAAATAACAAAAGAGTTAGCGGCCAACAAAAAAGGAAGCAAAAAAAGTCTTGCACTATCAAACAAATCCAATAAGTTTAATACTTCGTCGCAGCTCCTTTTGCCTGAATGATCTTTTGTAGTCTTCTGGGCATCGATGAGACCAATTTGTGCAACACATGTTGAGAGATCGTCTTCCATACTTGTTCCACATGGCCCCATAGTTCAGCCTTGTTTAGAAATTTTTGTCCTTTGAGTTTTCGTTTCACAATCGACCACAAATGTTCAATCGGGTTGATGTCGGGGCTGTAAGGTGGTGTTCGAAGCAATTCCACTCCATTTTGATGAAACCAGCCGGGCATCCTCACAAAAAATCCCCTTTGAGTCTTCAATCGACGTCCCATCATAAGCTGATTTGTGTGCTTCGGGTCTCCATCTTACATGAATAACCACCCCTGTCCCATTTTCGCTTGTGCATGAGGTAGCATATGTGTCTCCAATATGTCCTTGTACTTGTGAGCATCCATAATTCCGTCTATCAAGACTAGCGGACCAACGTCGGACGATGACATGCAACCTAAATATAGACAGAATTAGGCACAATCTAAAAAACATTTACTAACCCCAAGCCATGATTCCTCCACCATTGAATTTGACTGTAGGACGCATATACTTGAGTTTTTAGCGTCTTCCAACAGGCCGACGAATCATTCGACCACCATCCGGATTGAATATATTGATCTTCGTCTCGTCACTTCATAGTACCTTCTTCCAAACGTCGACCGTCCAATGTTTGTACGTCTTTGCGAAGGCCAATCTCAATCGCCGATTTCTCAAAACCATTAGAGGCTTTCGTGCTGGTCGTCGAGCAAACAATCGAACCGATTTGAGCTGGTTTCGAATTGTTTGAGCGGTTATTTCAAGCCCAAAACAAGATTGAAGCAACTTGGCAACGTCGGTACTCGACCTGTTTGGATCCTTTAAGAACATCCCGATCAATGAACGGTCCTGTCTGATTGTTGTTTTAGGTGGTCAACCACTTTTTGAATGGCGTTGCACATTTCCCTCTAGTTTTTGTCGTTTACAAAGCCTGGAGACGGTAGAGCGATCAACGATAAAGAGATCACAAATGGCCTTCATTTTGATCCCTCCTTGACGGGCTTTGACAATGTTTTCCTTAGTCGGAGTGTCCCGATATCGCTCCCAGGGCATCTAAAAAAATAAATTAATGCACAAAGAACAACTTGCTTGCTGACTTGCTGACTTTTGACTCTTTCTCGTACGCTAGCAAATTAGTTTTCTAAAGCAGCTCCTACAGCAGCTGCTTAACTTTAATGAACACTCAACAATGGAAGAACCGAAATCTTTGGAATGACATTAGAAAGCATTTGTAGCTGCTTGTCAAAAACTTTCTTGTTCTTGTTTGAAACAATTGAAAAATCTTTATCATCTGGAAAGCTTAAGAATCAACAATAAATTTTGATTCTTGCAACAATCAGACAAGCCACTTCGGTTTGTTAAAAGAGTAGATGATGAAGAACCGCAATCTTTGGAATGACATTAGAAAGCATTTGTAGCAGATTGTTAACTAAATAGTGTTTTCGGTTATAGTTTTACCTTGACAAGCTGTTCCTTTATAATGTTCGGAACATGCACACAATGAATGGTTGTCAGAATGAGGCACAGAGTGGCGATCACGTACACAGAAAAGTTAGGGACACGTAGAATTGCAGCAAGTTGAAAGAGAAATGGATTGATGCTCATCGAAACAAAATCTCTAAAAGAAATAGAAAGAAATGACTCTTGTCATCATTTATTTGATCATAAACCATTGAGGTAAGTGGAATCGAACATAGTTGCTTGTCGAAAACTTTCTTGTTCTTGTTCTTGTTCTTGTTTGAAACAATTGAAAAATCTTTATTATCTGGAAAGCTTAAGAATCAACAATAAATTTTGATTCTTGCAACAATCAGACAAGCCACTTCGTTTTGTTAAAAGAGTAGATGATGCCATTGTCGAAGATTTGACTGCTCTCACTTCTCTGGCTTTAATCTAATCAAGGTTTTTCTGAAAAACAAAATGAAAGTGTTTTAAGAAAAAGAAAGTTAGATAAATGATTCAATTTCTCTTTTGTTTTTATGCAAAAGCTCTTTGTAGACTTTTGAACTTTAAATGATTTTTGAAGATTATTTTTGGGTACAAACTTTCTTTTTTTTTGGAAGTTCATCGTTTTTTCAGCAATTTTTGAAATGTCAGCACCGTTTTTCACCTGAAACTTTTCCGATTTGATTGCCCGGCGTAGTCGGTTTATTTACCAAAAAACGAATCAACCATTAGGATATCAAACAGCCCAAGTTCTATTCAAGTTCAAGTTCAAGTACAGAACGGAATTTGCTAAGATGTACAGGGTGTCCCAGAATTACGGTAACCGGCTCTGCCCCGCTGCTTTGCCCGTTTTTGAGTTTTGAGTTGCCTGTGATTTAGCTTTTTTTGGTTTATTCTCTTTTTTTGAATGTTTTGTTAATGTTTACATCAAAATCTGATTTTAAATTTAGAATGACGAAGCCTTCTGCTCATCGTAACTCGATCATTCAACTTCACAAAGGCGGGACCCGAGCGATTGATATTTCAAAGCGATTGAAAGTCTCGAAGAAGCTGGTTTCGACGACTATTGCAAGATTCAAGGAACTGGGCACCAATTTCGATCGGAAAGGACGAGGTAACAAACGATCTGTTATCAACAAAGCCATCATCAAGAAGGTGCGCGACCGTGTCCGTGAATGCATTAAAGTGAATGCGCAGAATTATCTGGATATTTTGAAAAATGAGCTTCTTCCTTGGAGCAAAAACCACTTTGGGAACAGGATTTGGTGCTTCCAACAAGACGGGGCGCCGGCGCATAAAGCAAAATTGGTTCAGGATTGGTGTGCTAACAACTTCTCAGACTTCATCAGTTTCAACCAATGGCCACCTTCGTCCCCGGATCTCAATCCAATGGATTTCTCTGTATGGAGTGTTTTGGAGTCCCAGGCTTGCGCAAAATCACATAAAACAGTGGAATCGTTGAAGAAAGCGCTTCAAAAAGCGTGGGAGGCGATCGATCCACAATACCTTCTCGCCACCGTCGACGCTTTTCCAAAACGTTTACAGGCTTGCATCGACGCTAAGGGATCTCACTTTGAAAAAAATTGAATTATTCTGTTGAATAGTGTTAAAAGAATAAATTTGTTCGTTTACTTTTCGTTCTTGGTCAATTTTGGCTTTCTAGTCCCGCTCCTTACAGGTTACCGTAATTCTGGGACACCCTGTACAAGGCCCAAGCTGATTCCTAATTCTTCTAATTCCTATTTTTCTAATTCTTCTAACTGCTTGATCTCTGATTTTGAAAGAATATCAAAACTGTACCGTTTATCGTTTTAATCTTCAAAATTTGCGTACTTTCAAATCTTCAGTAGATCTTCAGTAAATCAAAAAGCAGCTAAGTAACAGCTAATCATTTCGTGAGAAATTAAAATCAAATTGATATGTGTGAGTCTTTCCTCGAGTTGAACTCCAAATTGGTGTGTGAGTGTGCCACGATTTCCCCTTCCTCGATTCCCTTTCCACGTGCTTCGAGTGTTTTTCATATCACGAACTAAAGTCTTGTCAACAATCTGTTTTTTGATTTAAAGGCCGTCTTCATTTCAAGCAACCAGAGATGGACTTTCCGTTTACTCAATTCCGAGCGACTCTCTTCACAACGGCTCACCAGATCTCTGATATAATTTCAATCGGAATGAATGGACTATTGCTATATCTCATTGTATTTCAAACCTCGAAGTCTTTCCGATCATATTCTATCATTTTAGCAAGGTTAGTAAAGCAAAAGACTGTAAAAAGGTTGTGGGTAGTAAGAGAAACTTAAAGTATCCAATTGGTTAAAATATCCAAATTAAAGTATTCAACTGGCTAAAGTATCCAACCTAAAGTAATCAACTGGTTAAAGTATCCAAATTAAAGTATCCAACTTAAAATACAATAAAAACAGGAAAATGAAAGTGACAAATGAAAACTGCCATTAAAGTAGATGGTAAGAATTTGAAGTCAAAACAATTTCAGCGTCACTTTATCCGAGTTCTTTCTCGGCCTCACAGCCGGATTGGCTACTGCCAGGTGAAGCTCAAAGTTTTCCATAACTTTTGCCAGCTTAGAATTATTCCAATCAACTACGGCCTCATCTTTCAGTTTCACGGTTTATGTCGAAAAGTTTCACCTCAGTTTTGTGCTACTGGTAATCGACAGTAATTAATGAGAAAAAAAGTTGTTCAGTTCACTCGCTCACTTTGCATTGCATCGCCTATGGGTATTCACTTTTGCCCCTTTCTTTTTGGTAAACACAATTGCTAGGCTTGTTTAAACCTATCGTAAATACTGTAATAGTACCCCACCGCCCATAATGACGGTGCGGAGTGTTGCGTAGTCTAGCTTTGAACGAGTTTTTCTCGACACTGGTTTATGCTACAATGCGGGCTTAGATATCAAAAAATAGCCCTGAATTTCAGCTATTTTTTCATACGAAAGACGCATTTTTTGAAAGTACGGGCGCTTTGAAAAAAATGAAATACTAAAAAACATTTGCGACTACGCGACTGTACGAGGGCCGTGAGGTACTATTACAGTATTTACGGTAGTTATTTAAATGTCCAAGTTTTTCAGAAATTATGATTAGTTAATCTATTAGGTACTACGAAAAAATAACTACGTTTTTCATACTCTACTTCAATCATCAATTTTAATTTATAATACTAACTAAATAATATTCATTCAATCAATGCATTTTTATCAGAAGACGGCAAGTTTTTCGATTCCATCGATGTAGAAATCAGAAGTTTTAGTGTTAATCAAAAACGTCAATGGCATTTTAAACCTCTACAGATTATTTGGTCTCTAAGAAAGCAATCAAAATCAAAAATAAGTGATAATCAATTGGCGATAGATCTGGTGAATAGACTGAATAAGGTAGGACTTCGATGCTTAAATCATTGAGTGCCCTGAGTGTCATCACAGAGACGTGAGGAGGCGCGTTGTCTTGCAGCAGTTTTGTTTCCTTTTCTCTACAGATTTGGTTCCTCCTCGTTACAGACTTGGTTCCTTTTCTCTATAAATTTGGTTCCTTTTCTCTATAGATTTGCTGTCTTCTGTAGCAGAATAGAACCTTCTCGATTGATCAACAAAATTTTAATTTATAATACTAACTAAATAATATTCATTCAATCAATGCATTTTTATCAGAAGACGGTAAGTTTTTCGATTCCATGGATGTAGAAATCAGAAGTTCTAGAGTTGATAAAAACGTCAATGACATTATGGCATTATTTGGCCTCTAAGAAAGCAATCAAGATGCTTAAATAAGTGATAATCAATTGGCGATAGATCTGGTGAATAGACTGAATAAGGTAGGACTTCGATGCTTAAATCATTGAGTGCCCTGAGTGTCGTTACAGAGACGTGAGGAGTCTTGTAGCAGAATAGAACCTTCTCGATTGATCAACGTGCGGTTCAAAGTCTGCAACTTTCAGTGCATCTCCTTGATTTTTTACACGTAGACCTCCGAATCGCTGATTTAGCAACGAATAGTGCATCACTTCTTTTCTGATATCACCAACTTGACAACATGATGTTCTTTGGGTGAAGATCCGGTTTTGGAAAAGAAGCGGACTTTCGCCCTTGTCCAACCATTCCGAATTTCGCTTTCAATTCAATTCAATTAAGTAAAGGACTCATTTTTCATCGCACGTTATCAATCGACCCAAAAAAGAGTCTTTCTCATTTCGAAAATTCAAAGACGATGAAGCGAGACATCGAGCAAATTTTTGTCGATTATTCACTAGATGCGGAATCCATTTCTCGAGCTTCTTTACCTTGCCAATCTCTTTCAAATGATTGCTGTTAATAACTGTTATAACTCCAACACCGAAGTGTTTCGCAAGCTCCAGCTCCGTGTTCCGAGGATCAGCTTCGACAAAACGCTTCAAATCCTCATTTTCAAGTAGTCACCTCGGCTCTCCATATCTTCGAGATCCTCGTCTCCTTCGTGGAATCGCTTGAACCAAACTTGTGCAGTGGGAACTGATCTAGTGCCTTGTCCAAATACAAGATTCATGTTTTTGTCTGCATTTGTTGATGAATGCCTGAGTTTGAATTCATACAAAAGAATCGTCCGAATTTACTTTTTGTCCATATTTGGAAATCCGAGTCCTAAACATCATAGATAATTAGAAACACAAAATCTTTAAGGAAACTGAAATAAGAATAACCTAACAAGAAATAATTCCAAGAGTCAAATCTAGTCAAGTCAAATCAAATTTAAAAACTATGTCAAAGTCAACCAGCCGGAAAACATGGTTATTTTCTTGTAGTACCTAATAATAATAATATTTATTGTCCAGGTACCGTCACTACGTTCTCTCAAACAAAGCTCCAAGCCCAAAATTCATTGCTTTCCTTTGTTTTCTTATCTATCTACCAGCTTTCATCACAATGGTCAGTTAATAGAGTTCGAAAAGAAAACTGTAAAAAAGAAGAACATCGGCAACTGTCCACTACTTTCCAGATTCCATTCGCTTCTTCGACCAGTGACCCAGCTATTGCCAGACAAATGCTTATCGATCATCAAAATGGTTCGCTTTTCCTGATGATCCAAAAATCGCAGCCATCATCGGCTATGAAAACATTCTCCAATCAACGTAGGTTTTATTTATTGTAAGTTTCAAATTCTTGTCCAGAACAATGCCACTTCTGGCTTTGCTTTGTCTGCCGATTTTCCCCGGCTACACAGCAGCCATCATTTATCGGATTCAAATTCTGCGAGTTCTCGAGAAAGACTCAATGAGTCCAAAAACGAAAATGGCACAGAAGAAATTGGTGAAGGTTTGTAAAGAAAAAGTAAAGTTTCAAACAGACCCTGTCTAGCAAACCAAAGTGAGTAAGGAAGACAAAAGCTCAGCTAAGTCCAGCTCTTGCTCCGATCAAACCCTAGCCTTGACCCTTGACACATCAAGCCTTGACACTCAAAAAAAAGCCAGACTGATCAAAGCATTTATGAATCGTTAACATTTGTCTTCAACTTTTTTCTTTAAGCTATTTTCATCTTTATCATCAACTCAAGTTTAGATCATTTTTTAGGCTCTAACGAGCATCGATTTACGCTTGGAGACAATTTCAATTACCGTAAGATCATTAATAGAGCCTGAAGGTCAAGTAATTGCAAACGTTCAAGTTAAGGTTTGCGCACTCGGTTCCGTACTTTGAGGAATGGGCTTTTCTGTTAGTGGCCATGGTGAGTTGGGTGATAAAACGGATGCTAGGTCGACGTCTGAAACGAATAAAATCGCCTTTTGATTGATCAGTCCAGACAACCAAGTCTAGTTGACCACTCACGCTCATTGTCTACCCAAGAACAATACCAGTTTAAGGTGTAAGGTGTAACAATAACAGTTGAAGGTGGTCTTTTAAAATCTCGTTCAGGTTAGCTCAATAAACCCGTGTATTACGGTCTACTACGTGACTCCGTATCGAGAGAAAGTCATCCAAATATTCGGCCATTTGAGAAGAAAACGAGAAATCTACAAAATCCACGATCATTCGAATGCTTCATCAAGGAACACCATGAAAGACACCCACAACAAGCAAATTTCAACTCAAATCACTTCACAATATGATCTAACTTAAGTTTTAAATAAAGATTTCAACTTCCAACGGTTTATTGTTTTACAGGGTGACAAAAAATTGAAGGCGCACCCTTTTGGTAATTTAGTTGTAAAAAAAATCAAGTCAAAACCAAAGGAAGATAAGATAAAAGAAAGGTTTTTTGATTCAGACATTCAGACAGTCTTTTGAAATTGTTTTAACGTATTTTATTAAGTTATTAAGTTTATTATTTCAGAATTTAAAGAACATTCGTAAGAACAACAATTTTAGCATCCCAGCAAAACGCAAGGCTTGCAGACAGAAACGCGAGTTGAAGAAACACTAAGGAAGAAGGAAGATCAAACATCGGGCCAATAAAAGAAAGACTTGTCGGCTGGAAACATCTTACGGCAAGCATCCACTCACAAAGAGAAAGCCACTCGTTTGTGCGACGTTGAGCAACATCGCAACATCGCACAGAATTCCTCGTGCTCTCAAAAGAATATCGTCAAGTTGGCCAGGATGTCTGTCTTGGCTGTATGTGAAGGCCGGCTTTACAATCTTCTCACCTTCATCTCCTCGTCACACGGTTCTCATCTGGCTCTTCACGGAGAATTAGAATTTTCTTTTTATCAATCTGCAAAGAAATGGAAAGATTCTTGAAATAAGAAGAAATATTGTTGTCGAGCAGGCAAGGGAATTGTCCAGCTCTTGCTCCGATCAAGCCTAACTTGACACTCAACAAAAAGCCAGGCTTAGCAAAGCCTTTATGAATTGTTAACATTTGTCTTCAACTTTTTTCTTTAATATCCGATTAGCTTGTCGTTGTTAAAATGACAAGGTCATACGAAATCGTCAATTGATTGATTGATTGTTCGAGAGGAAGTGAGTTGGAAGATTATGAGTACAAGCGTTCAGAGGACGATCAAAATTGTTGAGACCAAAACTGAGATAGTTGTTGCTAGCTTAGAGTTTGGTTCTTGTAGTTACAAAAAATGTGAATTCTAAAATGAACTGTTTTAGTACACTTGTGTTGAAGTTGAAGTTTTTAACAGCTCATCATGCTAATTATAAGATGGCTCTCATTCTCATGGCTCTTATAAGATGGCATAGACTGTCTCTCGTGAGCAGGCTTTTCGACTATCTCTCGTGCGCAGGCTGATTGCAAACTTAAACCCAAAAACAAGCACAATTTACAAGCCAGACTTCAGTTTTTCGGTTAACGATTTTGTTTTCATTAAAATTCGGAACAGCAAAAACAAGTTAAAAGAAGAATTTTTGTTCTAAAGTTCTCTGAAAGTTAAATTAGAAAGTCCCCAGGGATATTTTACCCTCAAAATATTGCCTAACAACTTCCGATTCCGATTCACCACGAAAAATCAGTCATCCACCGGTAATTGAACATGCAAAAAGCGCACTACTCACGAAAACAAAACGTTGAGCCCAACTTTAAAACTTTACTCTTTCATCATTTCGGAATAAAGATGCCACTTCAATTCTACGATTGGGCATCAATCATTCTCGATGTATCAATCCCATTCGCTGTTCTCGGAGATATAGCCATTTTTGTAGCTTTCGGAAAGCGGACTAATACACTTTGCCCGATTTTTCTTCGCTCAATCAGAAATATTGGTTTGTTTTAACTGGGGATTGATCTTGATTTAAAGATCATTAGCCAAGACGCTAGCTTATTGTTAGTAATCACAAGATCACTAGCTTATTGTTAGTAGCTTTTATGTCTAGAAATCGCTGAAGAAATAGCCTTTTCAGTTCTAATCAATTTCTTTCTTTATGCCGAACAACTGCTTATCAAAGAGCCCGCCAACTTTGGCTACTTTTATCAATTCTACATTGAGAATGGATGGTGGATTGGAAAGATAGTCCTTATGAATACTGCAAGTATGTCCTTTCGATATTTATTTTCATTTTTCTTCTACAACTTTTTACACCAAAGATTTTCAGTTTGGCCAGTGATTGGAGTAGTTTTCCAATTCGAGATCGCTGTTTCGAGATTTTGGGCAATCTGGGCACCGATTTCTTATCATAAGGTGGAAATCTTTAAATAAAAAACGATGAACTGTTCAAAATTGATTTTTCAGCTTTGGAAAACTTCAATCACAAGCTACATCACAGTGTTCATTTGGGCTATCGGCTTCTTGTTGTCTCTGCACGTGTGCCTTTTTGTTCAAACCGGTGCCTACAGTCAGAACGGACTCGTACGTATTCATAAGTATTTATGTATTCTACTAACTTAATTCAAAGTCATTTTATTTCTCTTTACAACACGCGTTTAGGCGATCGGCAACTCTCTGGCATTTAAACCGATTGTTCCAAACTTTCTTTATACAATCATTTTGGTTTACGTGAACGGGTTTCTCATCACTGCTATCACTTTTTCCTATCTCTCTACGACAGTCGTTTTGTGGAGGTGAGGAAAAAAAAATCTTTTCATCAAGTTTTGTCAAAAGCTCAACAATTCATTGCTTGTGAACCGATTGTTCTTCACAAGCCAACTAGGCTTTCCAGTATCCAGTTTCCAGAAGCCACTAAAGATTAGGCAGTGGTTAGGGCAACAACAGTCTAATGTACAACAGTCTAATGTACAGGATGCGTCATAATTATGGGCTCAACTAGGCTTTCCAGTATACATGATGCGTCACAATTATTGACCCAGATAAATCAGTCGGTACTAACAGAAAAACAGGTCACCCAAAGATGACAAGAGACGTGGGCGGAAGGCGTCAACTGTGGCACGCAAGTAGGCAACATCAAGGTCGTACCATGCTTTATGGAGCACTTTCTTTAACGCGCCAACTGTTCGATGTGGCTTAGCATATGCCTTCGCTTCTAAGATTTACCAGACTAAAAAATCAAGCGGATTAAAATCCGGCGAGCTTGGATGCCACTCGTTGAGGAGATGAAGTCGGGTAGGTTCTGCTCACACCAATCCTGAACCATTCGAGACTTGTGAGCCGATACTCTATTGTGCTGAAATACCCAGCTACGTTGTCCAAAATAAGATTGAGTCCAGGGAAAAACGTCTTGTCGTAAATATGCTTGACTGTTGAGCTTGACTCTTGATAACACGAAGACAAGAGGAGTCTTTCCATCCACCGTGATCCTTGCCCACACCATGACTGAAGCTGGATGAATAACGCGCGATTTTTGTGGGTTCGAAATGGCATAAATTCGGTCATTCTACTTGTTTAGCACTTGTCCAACGTTGAATAATTTTTCATCTGAGAACAAAATATCACGACAGCTGCGTTGGTTGAATCGCCTGAGAAGGCCCTCACATCGTTCTTTTTTTTTAACAGCTTTGGTGAGTCCTTAACATTTGTTCTTTTTGAAAGCTTTCATCTTGAGTTCGGCGAAAAGAAGGCTCAGAAATTCCTATTTGGCGTGACATGGTCGTTCCGGGTTACGACGCAACCTCTCGCACTTTTTTGATGTTGGCCTGAATCCCTACGGGACGCCGTTTTCCTCGACCACTTCTATCAGCATTTTTTTCCAATTCCTTGAAGCATTTAATTGTCTTATTCACGAGTCGCGTAGAAACTCCGAAATTTTGAGAAATTTCACGTGTCAAAAAGCCCCCATTGATGCAACGCTATGATCGAGTTCCGATAAATACTCGGCTTGACAATCTCTAAAAAAACACTATATAATCTTAGAAATTATATCAAATAACAAGGGTAAACATGAAAAAAGCAAAAGATATAAAATAACAATAGATGGGACCGAATGGTCACAGATAAAGTTGACACCCCCAGGTCCATAATTATGACGAACCCTGGATATCAGATCAGTCGTGTCGGTTCAATCCATTTGGAGGTCCAACTGAGCCAAGCTAAAGCGATGCTCAGACCAAAGGACAGACCAAAGACCAAAATCAGATTAAAGAAATGTAAAATTTACTCCCAAGAACAAGTCCCGATTCAGTTAGTAAAGCATTACTGTTCACTTACAGAATGAAAACGCCGGCCAATTTGAAAAGGAAACATTTGTGGACATCGACCACAAAACGAATCGTCATCACTCAAATTGTTATTCTTTTGCGTGAGTGTTCTTTTTTGGGAATCAAAAGAAGTCTTTTTAGCAAAATACATCTACGTGAGCTTCACGGTG
Organism: Mesorhabditis belari; assembly: GCA_958450365.1. Classification (NCBI taxonomy): domain Eukaryota; kingdom Metazoa; phylum Nematoda; class Chromadorea; order Rhabditida; family Rhabditidae; genus Mesorhabditis; species Mesorhabditis belari. The sequence goes on along the minus strand of CAUEEP010000737.1, from coordinate 3,771,280 downwards.
TACTGGTATTTGATGAATTTCTTCCCGACTCTGAATCTTCCGCCTCTCAACATGAGCCTTTATTTTCTTGCAAACAAATTTCAAGCGACTGGCTACGGAGTCTTAGCTACAATCGCCATTCTCATTTGTTTTCCGATGGTGAGGGTTATTTGTTTTGAAAGTTGCTAGTTGTTAAAACTGTTAAAACCTTGTGTCTAATTGAGACTGAACATAAGAAACGTTGTCGGTACACACAAGGCCATTTCGAACAGATAAGAAGTTATTGTTAGTTTGCTAAAGTTTGCAAATTCGATATTGTTGGAGTGAAGAAACCTTTTTAGACACTTCAAGCAATGAAGGGACTCTTTTGGTGTAGCCGTTTACCAAACGAGAGATCTGTGGCATCTTGGGAATCGGCGAGAAACGAGCGGCCAAGATCGGTGGCCTCGTTGCGTGGCGCACAAATGCTCATTTCTCATGTGACTTGATCATACTTTTCGATTTACGATTTCGATTACTTTTATCTTCATTTTTCTTAGTTTTATTGAATAAACTCCAATGTTTAGCCAAGAAAAAGAACAGATTTAGCGAAAGAGTTTTTGATTCAAAACAAACCCAAATTTCTCGAAAGGCTTTGAAAACAAGGTTATAATTAACCTTGTTAGGTTAAAAGGGTTAACAAGGTTAAAATTAACCTTGTTTCGATTCGATTCAATCTGTGACGTCACTTTGAATGTCTGTCTTAAAGTTAAATGTTAATTTGTTTTTGTTAAATGATAATTTTTGACGCTACGTTGCTTTCCTACTGACTCACCAGGTTGCGTCGCGTATTCGCTCTCTTTTTAACTGCAAAATCATTTTTCATGTCAATTTTTATTTTTTTAGGCGTTAATAGTTGATAATTTGTGTATATTTTAGACTTTTAAGCACCATCTGACGATGAATACAATAATTTGCTTTAACTTCTATTCTGGACGTCCAAAGTTGATCTTCGTTGATCTTCGTCTCGTCACTCCATAGTACCTTCTTCCAAACGTCGACCGTCCAATGTTTGTACGTCTTTGCGAAGGCCAATCTCAATCGCCGATGTCTCAAAACCATTAGAGGCTTTCGTGCTGGTCGTCGAGCAAACAATCGAACCGATTTGAGCTGGTTTCGAATTGTTTGAGCGGTTATTTCAAGCCCAAAACAAGATTGAAGCAACTTGGCAACGTCGGTACTCGACCTGTTTGGATCCTTTAAGAACATCCCGATCAATGAACGGTCCTGTCTGATTGTTGTTTTAGGTGGTCAACCACTTTTTGAATGGCGTTGCACATTTCCCTCTAGTTTTTGTCGTTTACAAAGCCTGGAGACGGTAGAGCGATCAACGATAAAGAGATCACAAATGGCCTTCACTTTGATCCCTCCTTGACGGGCTTTGACAATGTTTTCCTTAGTCGGAGTGTCCAGATATCGCTCGCAGGGCATCTAAAAAATAAATTAATGCACAAAAAACAACTTGCTTGCTGACTTGCTGACTTTTCTAAAAACTTGACTTGCTGAAAGTCAGAAAACAAAAAGAAAAAGTTTACAACAGAATAAAACGATGGTGCAAGACTTTTTTTGCGCTCTAAACCGTGTTTTCACCGTGATGCCGTGTTTTCAACGTGGTATGGTCGTCAGGGAAATAGGCGGACGCCAGCGCACACGAGAGAGCATCAGCCCTCGCAGAGACGCGAGACGGCACGACTGTGTGTACCTTTCGTGTGCCTCGTGGGAAAAAGCGGCATCTGGCACGGGGCTCGTCCAGATAGCGCGACGCCGACTTCAAGCTGCGGTTTAATTACCCAAGTTTGAGGTTAGCATTAACCCCGAGACCTTCCAAAAGTGTCTCGAAAAAATTTTGGAACGCGTCCCCGCTATGGGATGCACGAATAAAGCAAAAATGTGAAATAAGATGAGGCTACGATACTTTATTTCATTTTTATCCTATTATTCAGCTGTAGAGACAGCTAAAATAGGCGACCGCCAGCGAAAATTAGTTAACGAATTTGTTGCCTTTGCTATTTTTGCTTTCTGTTTTTTTTGCTGGTTTTTCGAACTTATAGTGTTTTACCAATGTTGATCCTTGTATTCCAGATGAAAAGTACACCCTCAACTCACATTTCACCGCCATTTCAACTAGAAGTTCCGAAATTCTCCAAAATGAAACCAACTACTCAAAATCTCACTCATTTGAAAACAATAAAATGAATCAATTATCAATTTCCAGCACTAGGAGCATTTCAATAATCAATTTCCAGCAATTCCCGGGCCATTGTTTTACTGAAAATGAAGCGAAGAGTTGGCACATTCTTTGATAAGTCCCACTCATATTTAGTTTATTTTTGCATCCTCTAGCGGGGACGGTTTCCAAAATTTTTTCCAGACACTGTTGGAAGGTCTCGGGGTTAATGCTAACCTCAAACTTGGGTAATTAAACCGAAGTTCGAGATCGCCGTCGCGGTATCACGAAGAGCCGTGTGCTAGGTGCCGCTTTTTCCTACGACACACACGAAGGTACGCACCGTCGTGTCTCTATGAGGGCTGATGCTCTCTCGTGTTCGCTGGCGTCCGCCTATTTCGCTGACGACCATACCACGTTGAAAACACGACATCCCGTCCGATCTGCGAAGTGAAGCAACGTTGGGCTCGGTTAGTACTTGGATCGGAGACGGCTTGGGACTCCCGAGTAAAGCTTCTTGCATTTTTGCCGATAGCTCCCGACTTTAGTTTCTTTATTCTCGGAGCTTTACAGTATATAAAGTGCAAGATCAATGTCTCTATCCTTCATATTAGAGCTTCAAAAAGGGTCGTTTTCAAAATTTTAAAATTCAAAAGTGAATTTTAAATGCTGACGAATTTCATGATTTGTGAACTTCCCAAAAAGGGAAATTCGTTCCAAAATTTTCTCGAGACATTTAATGGGGATCTCGTGGTTTACACTAACCTCTAACTTGGGTAATTAAACCAATTTAGAAAGTCTCTTTCTCGGCATCTATCTGCCCCGTTTGCCAGAAAGCGCGCGATTGTCCTCCTCTCCAAAGTACATCTTTTTACTTGTTGCCACATTGAAACCTGCAGAAATTGTGGAAATTCTGTCCATTTTACAGAAAGTACAGAAACAAAATTTTTATCTTACAGAATTTTAAAGTACAAAAATATCCATTTTATTCGTTTTTGAATAGACATGATAACTATCTATACAAGTTACCAAAATTTTTCATTTTAGTGTTAATCCATTCTCGAGCTACCGATCAATCAGTCAATTATTCGACTATTCAATGTTGAACTTCTTCGAACTTTCTTTGCCAATTGGCTTGTAATAAATAATGCAATAAATGCCAATCATGCTTTGTAATAAATAAACTGTATAATTTAACTTTAGCAACGTCAAATCAAAATACAGAGATGTATATTTGATAAAAGATGTACTTGATTCTAGCCAAAAAAAAAAATATCAATTCTAGTTTGGCTTCTTATGACTTTTCGCCCTAAATTCCACGCTTTATTTGTCGTCTGACCGCAGCGTATTTTGAGATCGATCTCCGTATTTCATCTTTCTGAAAACTTTTCCATTGCATTCTTCACTTGAATCCCAAAAAAAAATGTGAGTGGGGATGGGTGGTGCAAGTTGACACAGCTTTCCTCATCACATGACTTTATGATTTCATCCGCTATGCAATAAAAAGATCTATTCTAAAAATGCAAACAAACAAAAAGGTGATCATGAGCACAAATTTGGCTATAAAAAGATCCAGGCCATGCTTGGGCTCATCATTTTGTTGGCTCTAAAATGAAGCTCATCATTTTGTTGGCCTTTTGCGGAGGTTATTATTAAATTCTTTTATTCTTTTTTTAATTTTAATAAATCTAAATGCAAATGTTTATTTTCAAATGTAAATTGTGATCAAAAGTTCTCACAAATACCAAAAGAATTTGTGTTTATTACCTTATTGCCAAGCATAGCCAGTTGTCAAAAGCTAGTTCAACAGAAAAAGAAACTTATAAAAGGTAGACAGTAATAAGAGAGCTTCAGCCACCTCGGCCACCCTCTTTCCCAGTGACCAGATCGCCGCCATCGTAAACGTGAGTGCCTTTCATTCACTCACATCCACCAACTTCTACAGTACCACAACTCGTTCCGCTCTCAGCTGGCCAAAGGCACATACAAAGCAAAGGATGGCACAGTTTTCGCCGCAGCCACCAACATGCAAACCATGGTGGGAAAGATGGAAGAGGCTGCATGGAGAGTCGATCCAGATTTAGTAGTAGCTCATCAAAGGGTGATGTGGTCAAACAAATGACATAACCCATAGACCATTCGACGCAGAATTTCACGCTGAATCCAAATTCGCTTTTCGTTTTTGCAAAATAGCACTCTATCAAAAGTTCAAAGCATGCAAAGTTTTGTATGGGATTTCAAAAATCATTCTTCAAGTTTATGGGCAGATTTTTTTCAAAACCACTTTTCTGGGGTAGTTTTGTGCGTAGATTCCGAAAAACACAACGTGAGCTTCGGAAAAGGCGTTTCAAGTCGAGTTTCGGGGCTTCAAAGTAGCTTCTATAGTGTACTTCATCCAAGCTGTCGACTATTGGGGCACTTCTCAAGGTCAAAACTAGAGGTAAAACCATTTTTAGCCACAAAATCTTCATTTTATAATTTAAATTGACTGAAAGATTACGTTTCTGATCAAATTGGAGCAAAATTAAAATTTTTTTTTTAAGCTTTTGACCATGTGGTCCCCCACATGAGTCAAAATCTCAAAAATATTTTTTCAATTTGCTCTGCCTCTATTAATCAATTTAAGTTAGAAAACAAATATTGAGTGGTTAAAAATGGTTTTGGCTTGAGTTTTGACCTTGAAAATTGCACCAATAGTCGATAGCTTGGGCTCCATATAGTGAAGTGCACTTTGAAGCCGCGAGACTCGACTTGAAACGCCAAAATGGTTTTATCTCTAGTTTTGACCTTGAGAAGTGCCCCAATAGTCGACAGCTTGGGTGAAGTAGACTATAGAAGCTACTTTGAAGCCGCGAAGCTCGACTTGAAACCCCTTTTCCCAAGCTCTCATTGTGTTTTACGGAATCTACGCTTAAAATTCACAAATGAATAGACCATTTGTGGTTATTCAAATGGTCTATTCACAAATGAATAGACCATTTCAGCAATGGAACACAACGTTGGGCACGAGTGCCTCGAACTATGCTGCAAAATGCATCTTCCTGACGCACTCGGGCACGCCTGGAGTCGGCGAGAATCTTTATGTCACTTCATCGAGTGTCGTCACTGGATTGGGTACCTATACTTGAGAACTAAACGAGTCACACGTTTCTTGTACCCTTATAACTTTTGAGGAGCTGCTGCTAGTAAAGCATGGGCTGACGAGTTCTACAACTATGGGCCACAGGGATACACTTTCTCAAGCAAAACTGGACATGCCACGCAAGTGAGTGAAGGCAAATTATTTATATCTAGGCACTAACACATTTGAATAATAATTCGCCAACGATGGCCCTTTCCAGATGGCCTGGGCGACCACAAAAACGGTGGGATGTGGGTATGCCTTGTGCAAGAATGGACCATCCGGCTTCACAAGCTACACCAATGTCGTCTGTCAATACTACCGACAGTGAGTTTATTAAACAGTTAGAAAAAGTTGATTTAAGTTGCATCGCTAAGCTAAATAGACCTTTCAATAATCTTTACATGAAATACTTTTCAGGGGAAACTACATTGGACAAAAGGCTTATGCCCAAGGTACCACATGTACCAAATGCCCATCTGGTAGCCCATGTCAGACGAGCACAGCCATCTCTGGACTCTGTGGAACGGCCTAATATGTTTAACAATGTAATAAAAAGTAACAAAATGATTCCATCGATACTCTTTCTTAACTTAAACATCTCGAAAGATGAGCAAAAAAAAACGATTCCTTTGTTTTTCTTCATTTTAAATGAACTCATTTCAACCAATTCATGCAATTTTCAATAAAAATCCATATTAAATCCACTCTTTTTTTTTGATTGAAGTAATATTTGTTGCCGAAAAAAGATGAAACTAATTGCTCCAATAGTCGATAGCTTCGGCTCCATATAGTGAAGTGCACTTTGAAGCCCCGAAACTCGACTTGAAACGCCTTTTCCCAAGCCAAAAGAAGTATACCAAAAGCTCCATCAACCAATTCATGTAATCATTCAATTTTCAGTAAAATCCATATCAAAACCCTCTTTTTTTGATTGAGTAATATTTGTTGCCGAAAGCGAACTAATGCCTAATAGTCGTGCTTCGGCCCTATAGTGAGTGCCTTTGAAGCCCCGAAACTCGACTTGAAACGCCTTTTCCCATGTTCTCGTTTTGTTTTTCGGAATCTAAAATTCACAAATGATAGATTGTGTTTGGTAAATTCTTGAAGTTGAAGTTCTTCAAACTATAAAAAGAATCAAGCTTGTCAAACTTTTAATGAATTTCGTGCTCTGCTAAAAGGTCGATGTCTTCAACGAAATCTTTGTGCTTATTGCTTCTACAACCATTTCTTTTATGTAACCAAAAACTTAAATTCTAAAAGCAAGTTTGAAAAGCTTGGTCTTTCTGAAGTAGTAGCTTTGAAATTTTAAGCATTTACAGTTCTAATCTGACGCAAAAAGATGCAGCAGAAAGTAAATCTGGGCCCATTTCCACCAAACGATTTTGCGCTTTGCATTTTGCAATTTCAAACTTTTAAAGGCTCTTAAAACTGAGTTATCTGAGTGGTGAAGTTACAGCGAGAATAGAGCCATCAATAAGTTGATGATCATCTAGGTAAAAGTTTTGGGATGAATTTGATCTCCACTAGATTGTATCTTGTATGATGTTTTGATAGATATCTTGTATAATGTTTTCATAGATATCTTGTATGATGCTTTCATAGATATCTTGTATGATGTTTTAAACTCACTTCTATCATCAGGCGACCCTTGTGTTTTAGGTAAAAATGATTTGAAATGCATTGAAATAAAAAGACTGGATCTAATACTCTAATATTGGCCTCAACTACATAACTCTATTCCTTGTAGTTAATCCTGAAGCTTGACTATATCAACATAGAAAACAATTTAAACATTTATTTCTTTATTTCATTTTTTTGAAGAATTCGATTGGTGGGTATGACTTGGCACGCTTTTTGAAATAAAGTTTTCTTCAATTAACAACTTGAAATCATCCGTGATATTTGCATTATTTTGTATGATTTATGCCTACTTTACTGGTAAAAGTCAAATGCCTCTCTTGTAGAAAATCTTCGGTTTTCACGCAAACCAATCTGTCAGCTATTTTTTGACCTCTTCTTCAGAATCAAAGTGCTGTTGTTCGCTAAATCATTGCCCATCACCTGGAATAAGTAGTAATCAGAAGGTGCAAGATTAGGGCTGTATGCCGGATGGACCATCACTTCCCATTCGAGTGAATTTAGTGTAAAACGAGTCATCTTCGAAACATCCGGTCTAGCATTATCATGTTGAAAAATGATTTTTTTCCTTAGGGTCTTTTCTCTGGCAAAGATTAGGCTGACTTGTCAAGTTACTCCGAGTATTTGGTTAAGTTGAGTGTTGTCTTGCTATCCAAAAGTTCCTGGTAGAAAGGCTCTTCAAAATCCCAGAGCATTGAGAGCATAAACTTCTTCTCATGCACATTTGGCTTGACGTTGGGTTCGGGCTTTTCCCCCTCAACAACCAATTGGCGCCTTCTCCGGCAGTTGACAGTTAGAATCCATTTCCATCCCCCGTCCCAATACGGAATAAAAACATTGCGCTCGTATCAAGAAAGATGAGTGGCATTGATTTCTGACACGTCGCCATTTCTAGGTGTCCGTTAAATCATGTGAAATCCAAATCCCGAATAGGTTTTGAACCCAAGTGTATGCAATGTTCGAGTATTATTGTATTGGGTTGGGGAGAATGAGTCGGCGCCAAACTTTAAAGGGACTTTTGGCACACATAAAGCCTTCTTTAAACATACGTTTGGTTTCATCAAAAGGATCCACTATTTCTCTACAAAATCACTTTTGAGAGATTCCACAAAGCTTTTCTTTCGTGGAGTTTATGAACTTCGAAACGCAGCTGGTTAAAATGGCAAAGAGTCCGACTCATCATTTGAACAGTTTCTTTCACATAAACCTTCTTTGGTGTTTATATAAAAAAGATAGAGCACATTCAATTACTTAAGTTGCCAAATTTGCAGGAAGATCCCACCAATGGTTTTTTCTAGATCACAGTTTGTAGCTTTTGTGAAAAAATGGCTTTTTCTTGAGCGGAGGCGCTGTTTGAATTTTCTTTTAAATGTCATTTTATATGATCAACTGATAACTCTTCTGCTATTTTGCGAAAAGAAAGCCTTTTATTGGTTTGAAAAATTCCGTGGAACTTGGCATTATCCAGCTGGAGTGCTGGATGATCCCTCTATTTGTCTTCAAAGATTCATCCCTAGAACAGAATTTAACAAACCAGTTTGCACATGTCCGTAGTGGAGCTGATCCTTCCACCTAAACATTCGCAATATTAGTCGAGCATTAGAGGCCCTTGTGTCCCTGTAGAAATACAACATCACGTGTCGCAGATCTCCAGGTGATAGATTTTCAATAGTTAGAACAAGGTAAAGTAAAATTTCAAAAACCAAATATGTCGAAAACGAAAGTGCATTGTTTTCGCAAGATTGAATGCTCACTTACCTATTTTCCACAAATCCCTCTCGCACAATTTTGTGTACATCTCTGGGTTTAATTTGAAAAAAAACGTGCCAAGTCATACCCACCAACCCAATAGATATTCAGTCAACATAAATATAATTTTCTATTGAATTTTGCGTTCAGTGATGAAACGATAAGACATTTTACAAGTGTCAGACGAAATTAATGGCATTTCTTTTAAGGATTTGCTTTAGATTTGCGGTAAAGAAGTTACCCGAGATGTCAGTGTCAAGCATACATTTTTCCACTTGAAAATTCATCTCTACTCACACATGGCTCGGAAATCACAGTGTTCAGGTGAACAACTAAGAGAAAAACATAAACAAATTAGCAATGATTTTCAGAATGCAAAATGATTTTCAAAACATTCGATAACTTCAAGCAAGTTTTATCTTTCATGAGTCATGATCAGACAAATTCTAGTTTGTGTGGTTGCATTTTACAATTGTTCCTCGTTATTCGTTAATAGATTTTTCCTTTAAATCACGAAACCGGGAAACAGGTGAAAAAAAGAGTGTACAGGTGTGGACGAGGTGTGGGCGAGGAAAGATCACCGACAAACGCAAGTTAATAACTTTCTCAAATAACTCTATAAAGTTAATAACTTTCTCAAACAATTTGTGCTCAATCACTGAGTATTTTGAAAAGTTGTGATGTTTCAAGTGCCAACCGTTTACTTGTTCTGTGGAATTGTGATCTCTCTCGTCGGCACTCCGCTCAATGCGTACACTTTGTATTGCATTTTGAAGAAGACACCGCCAGAGATGAAAGAATATAAGGCTCCACTAGCTTTTGCTCAGGTTTTTAGTGTTATTGATTTGAATTGAGATTGAGATTGTTAAGATTGTCATAAATTAAAGGATAAAGTTGTAAGGAGGTAGAAGATATTCAACTGACAACTACGTATTTTGGGGCTAGGTCAAGCCATTACAACTTAACATGGTAGAAATGATTATCGAAATGATTCACGAACTTGTAAAGATCTATTGGGTTGGTGAATTGAAAACTGCGGGACTTTGAACTAAAATTGATTCAACATAAAAGCATCAATTCATTCCAAATAGCTTCCATTATTATTGACGGCTTCTGCCCATTTTACAGGCAATTTGCGGATTCCTCTTTCGTAGTTGGATTTTGGTTTTGAAATGAAAAACTTTCAAAGCCAATTTTTGACTGCTTCTTCCGGATCGAAGTGTTCTCCCGAAAGCTCATTACTCATGGTCCCGAATAAATAGTAATCAGAAGGGGCGAGGTCCGGACTATATGGGGGATGCGCCAAAAGTTCCCAACTAAGGCTGTTTATTTTAGAGCTAGTCAGTTTTGCAACATGTTATTAGTTATTATTTAGATAAAAAGTAAATTCTCTAACAGATTTCCTCTTTTATTGGGTTGGTGAAAACTGCGGGACTTTGAACTAAAATTTATTCAACATAAAAGCATCAATTCATTCCAAATAATTTCCATTATTATTGACGACTCCTGCCCATTTTACAGGCAATTTGCGGATTCCTCTTTCGTAGTAGGATTTTGGTTTGTGTGTGAGACAAGTTTGAGACTCAAAAATTGAGGACTGAATGTTAGCTGTCAACCCAGTTTGAGCACTTTCTTCAAAAGAAACCCATTTTGGTGTCAATAGAAAAGTTGTAGAGAATCAAAAATGAGGCTTATAGCCAAATTTTCAAAAAGATCCACTTAGTAGTTTTGCTTAAAATGCAAGTTTTGTGAAAATTCGTAAATTTGGCATTTCTTGAAAACCAGTTTTTGAATCGTTCTGAAAATTTGGATTTAAGCTTGATTTTTGATTCTCTACAACTTTTCCATTGACACCAAAATGGGTTTCTTTCGAAGAACGTGCTCAAACTGTCACATATGACAATAGCCCGCAGTTTTCAATTCACCAACCCAAGAGATCGGGATTAGCCTTGATTTGGGGAGAAGTCAATGTCCAAGTCAAGATTCGGATCGGTTCAGTCTCGCCTGGCCAAGGGAGAGGGAAGGGGGTTATGTAAAGGCCCTGCGCCAGACGACGAGCGATTACGTGGCCGCCCAAAGAACAAACAGAACACACAAATTTTAAGCGGAACTACTAAGTGTATCTTTTTGGAAATTTGGCTATAAGCTTCATGTTTGACTCTCTACAACTTTTCCATTGACACCAAAATGGGTTTCTTTTGAAGAAAGTGCTCAAACTGTCACATATGACAATAACCGGCAGTTTTCAATTCACCAACCCAATAAATTTTGTGTTCATGTAAGTAAACTTTAAATCTCTAAATCGGTAAACGTCTGTGAATGTAACTGTAAATTAAAATACTTTTCAAAAGAAAAATCAGCTCTAGATCTCCGCAATGTCGCTCGATTTGGTGTTAATCTCCATTAAACCAGAGATATACTTCCCAGCGATTGCTGGCCGAGTTTTTGGCATTTGGGATTCGGTTTTCAAGCTTGGAGCTCAAAATGCTATGGTAACAATTAGTTTTAAAATCAAATACCGATTTCTTCTGTTTACTTTAAAAAAAAGATTCAGGCAGCTGGTGGCTTCTTGGTCGTTCTAGCAATAGCCTCTATCACTAATTTGTTCTTTATAAAACTTCAAAATCTTTTAGATGCATCGAGTCGTTTCAAGTTAGTTTAATCGTTTAATTAAACGATAATTAATTCAAAATAATTTAGATTTCAATTTTTTGGCAAAACAATCTTCATGTTACCGCACTTTTTCATTTATCCCATTTGGATAGCTGGCTCTTTAGAGTTAGCAACCCTGATTCAAGGCACAGATACCATTCAATTTAAAGAGCTAGTGAAGGCAAGCTAACAATAAACATATGCTAAATTGAGATTGAAAATATTTAGCTTCATCCAACTTTTTCTTATCTAGCAAACATTTCCGATATCTATGTGGGCCGTCTCGAGCCTCTCTACCCACCGTACATCAATTTCACTGCGAATCACCTGTTTTGTGTGGGAGTTTTCGCATTTATTTTGCATTCAATTAGTACTGTAAGTGCTCTTCTATTAGTATTTCATAAAGAAATCCCTAGACTTACACATGCATCTCTTGGTGTTATAATCTGATTCAATATGGTTGTCCACATATGAGCGAGAGAACGAGGAAACTACAGAGGAAGTTTTTTGTGGCACTTTGGATTCAGGTGAGGTTAGATGGTTCCAATAAGGTTCCAATATGGTTCCAATATGGTTCCAATATGGTTCCAATAAGGTTCCAGTAAGGTTCCAATATGGTTCCAATATGGTTCTATAGGTTCTAATATGGTTCCAATAAGGTTCCATTAAGGTTCCAATATGGTTCCAATAAGATTCCAATATGGTTGCAATATGGCTCCAATAAGATTCCAATATGGTTCTAATATGGTTCCTCACCATATTGGGAATTAAAAAAAACAGTTGAACCAGAATTTTCGAGTATTTTAGTGTTTTGAATTTGAAAACTCTTTCAGCACGTCATTCCCACTCTGTCAGTTGGTGGGCCTTGGTTTTACTTTGCCGGTATTCTGATCTCACAACCAGATTTCATCTATCAATGTAAGTGTAATTGAAAGAGATTTTTAAAATTTCGCTTCCCAAGAAGTTTTCTTAAATTTTCAAATGAACCTAAAAATTAGTAAAGAATTTTTAAACAGCCCTAAACAATTTCTTCTTTGCTCTCCTGGGATCTCACGGTATATTGGGATCAATCTCGTTGATTCTCTTGACTCAACCCTATCGTCAATACACAATTGGTCTCATTTCGAAAACGCCGATATTGAGGACTTTTGGGAAATCATTCTTCAAACTGCTGAGTAGACACTTTGTTGCCCCAATTCCGTCGACTCTTTCGAATTCGACCCAATATTGATGTGATTGTATGAATTTCATTTTTCTGCTTCAAAAAAACCCCCTCAAAATAATGGTTTTTCAGTTTCAGTTGAGCTAAAATCAACAAGGAAGCTGTGCAGAAAAGCAACTCTTTTCTGTGAAATCTTATTTGATGTTTTGATTTTGAAAATCTCTGATTCTCTTGTCCTTTCTCTAAAGATCGTTTTTGTGACTTTGTATTGCTTTTCTTTGGCTTTGAAACACTGAACCAACTATTGATTCTATTTTATTGTATTTGCTCGCTAGATTAGTATTGTGCTAGATTCGGAATAAATATCTAATAATCATTGCCCCATCGGTACCCTCTCACGCACTGCACAGTTTCTTTCGGTTAAATGTGAAGAGGGATATTGAAGAAGTTGTTGCCGAAAAGGGAAAGTGTTTGCGAGGAGGATTTGAAGTTGGGTATATATAATATTTATATGTATTTATATACATTATATTATATTAATATTTATTTAAATAAATATGGTTTCAATATGGTTCCAATCATTGAACCATATTTGAACCATATTTGAACCATATTGGAACCATATTGGAACCGAATTCCTCAAAGGAGCCATCCTGGAACCATATTGGAACCGAATTCCTCAAAGGAGCCATCCTGGAACCATATTGGAACCAAATTCCTCAAAGGAGCCATCCTGGAACCATATTGGAACCGAATTCCTCAAAGGAGCCATCCTGGAACCATATTGGAACCGAATTCCTCAAAGGAGCCATCCTGGAACCATATTGGAACCTATTGGAACCATATTGAAACCATATTTGAACCATATTGAAACCATATTTGAACCGAATTCCTCAAAGGAGCCATCCTGGAACCATATTGGAACCGAATTCCTCAAAGGAGCCATCCTGGAACCATATTGGAACCTATTGGAACCATATTGAAACCATATTTGAACCATATTGAAACCATATTTGAACCGAATTCCTCAAAGGAGCCATCCTGGAACCATATTGGAACCATCCTGGAACCATATAGGAACCATATTGGTATATAGATAAATATTCGGAATAAATTTCTAATAATCATTGCCCCATCGGTACCCTCTCACGCACAGCACAGAAGCTATAAATGCTAGATTTTCCCACCATTTAACAAAATAAAAAAAGTAATATTGGATAAAGTTTATGGAAAATGGATTGTGCTTAAAACAATAAAGAGGACAAAATGTGCTAACTGTTTTCACGTTAAGAAGCAACTTCATAAGAATTTCATAAACGTTCATAAGAAGCAACTTCTTTAAAATCGCTTTTCCTGATAACATTTTAGTAGACAAATTTGGATAATCCTTCAGCATTTTTATGCAAGCTTAAAGCCAACACTTTTGGCTACACTAGAGTTTTATGTGCTTTACTTTATGTGCTTTACCTAGACTTCGGAAAACAAAACTTAACCAAAACCAAAACCACCAAAACCAAAACAGACCAAAACCAAAACAAACCAAAACCAAAACCAAAACCAAAACTAACGAAAACTCGCCAATATCTCGCGACTGGGAGGAGCTAGCGAAAATCTGTTTGCAGATTTGCCATCAGCGTCCAAAAATCTATCCCATAGGCTATTTTTTGTTTCGAAATTTCGAGGTCGTGTTTTGGTCCTTTTTTCGGCCGCGAGATTTTGTGGGAGTGAGAAAAAGTGAAAGGCAAATTTGCATTTTCCATTAAAATTTGCATTTTACAATTTAAAATTTGCATTTTACAATTTGAAATTTACATGTTATTTTATATGCAAATTGAGTTTTGGTTTTGTTTTGGTTTTGTTTTGGTTTTGGTTTTGGTCTGTTTTGGTTTTAGTTTTGTTTGCCGAACTCTAGCTTTACCTTGTTCTACTCATCACCGCTTCTTTTTTTGGAAGGTTTGTTGAGAAATCTCAAGAGCTTATAAGTAAATTTCAAGGTATTTATGTCTTCCTTGGAAATCATCAATCACTTTTCTACAATTCGTTCTTTCAAAGCGAATGTACTCAAAGTTCTCCGAGAACGTACGAGATGTTTTGATGATCGTTTTGGCGATTGGATCTTATTCGGTTTGTTTATGATGACTAAAGAAAGATGGAATCCGATCAGGAAGGCTAATTAGGCTTTCTTGGATTTAAAAAATGCTGACCTCTCTTTCTTTGTTGCTCTGCCTCCTGAAGTTTCTTTTATTTTGTCTTTTTTTTCGTCTTCTTTCTTACGTTCTTTCACTAAAGGAAAGCAATTAACTTAAATTTTTAAAATATCGAAAATATACAGAAAATGTCCTGGCATTTTGTGGTCCTTTTCTCGTTGGATTGACGATCTTCTTCCCTTGTTTGTTGTTTTTAAAAACAAATATTTGTTTAAAACTATAAAATTCCGATAAGGATAGAAAAAAAAAAGAAGTAAAACTTTAAAAAATAATAAAAGAGTGTTTAGAAAATGACTTTGCTAACGAGCACATTTTAGAAAACATGATTTGAACGATTTGTTTTGAGTTACGATTTGATTTGAGAGAAACTTGTAGAGAATGAGTAAATTTAAGAAAAAAGGGATATGAGGGACTTCAAAATGAAAGTGGAGAACATTTTCATTTTCACAAATTTCTCCTAAACCCCAGTTGGCCAAGCGGAGCGTTTTCGAACACCAAAATTTGTTTATTTTTGATTTATATTTAAATAATATATACAAAACAACATCAGATCAGTAAACAAATAAATAAGCCACATTTGAAAATAAAAAGAAGTTAATGACGAAGCATTTTTGCAAAGCTTTGAGCCAAAAGAGAAGGGATCTCATCTCTTCCGCGATCAGCTTTTCGAATTGTATTGCAGAGATCGTCCGTACAACATTCAAACCTCAAATCGCCTCTATTCTAAACAAATTTTAGCTATTATTTATTAGAGGTACTAGTTTTAAAAAGCGAATTTTCCAATTTGATTTAACTGAGGCAGTACTTTGTAGAGTAATGATTTGATATTGAATCTGGTCCGTCTCACCTCACAGGCGTCCATTGTTATCCCACTCTTCTGCACAAGACATCCACAACTCCAAATGTATTTACCCTAAAGATTGTTTGAAATTGAAATAAACAAGAAATATAGCTGACATTAGAGGGAAACGATACACAAGAGTTTCCACATACACAACATTGTTGAATTGCCTGAAAAGGGAAAAGCTTGATGAGTGAAGCGATCAACAGATCTTCTACTTTAAATTAACTTAAGCTGTTGATCAAGTCTAGTTTTACTTTCAAAATATGACTTGCTCGGAGACAGTCTTCCCATTGGTACTGTCCATCCAACATTTGATCGAGAAAGTGAATCGAAGAAAAGTGACGAGATAAAGTGCGATGAGGAATCTCATCGATTCAATTGAAACTGGATGTGATTTAGATGTTAAACTAAATCGAAAATGCATTACTGATTAAGAAATCTATGACATTAGATTCTAAGAAAAACGATGCGTTACAATTTGGCAAAAGCTTTATGGGAAATACTGCCCCACCCACCCGAACTAACGTTCCCGGCTGTGTCGCCACAACCAGCACAACGCTTACCACTAAAATAGATTACTTAGTTGAAGAGCACGTAGTCCCTTCGCGACATTTAAGAGCCAGCGTCTAAAAATGGAAACTACAACAACGCTTACCACTAAAATGAATTGCTTAGTTGAAGAAAGTCGTGATTTTAAAAGATGCAATGTTATTTTTAACAGCTATTTAACATATTTAAAAAGCATATTTAAAGCATATTTAAAGAATATCTAAAAAGCTATTTAACAACAACCATAAAACAGTTTAAAAACGCAAATGTAAATGCGAACAACAATACAAAGTGTCACTAATTTAACAACCAATAACGAGCTCTATATAAAGCTCATTTCCTGATCTAATCTCTTGCCATCTCTTGCCAAATCCAAATGTTTATTTGTGGTTTGTTGCTTTCTCTTTTAAAGCTAATGCAATCAAAATGAAATAAGCTGATAACATTCATTTCATTTCTCTTTTGCCCATTTGAGATTTATTGCAAAGAAAGTTGTTTATTCAGGTTATGTGATCGAAAAATTGTAAACAGTTTTGGGATTAGTTGAATCTGGAAGAAGAAGAAGAAGAAAAAAACAAAGGCCAATCAAGCAAAGATTGACTCTCTTTCTGTTGAAAACAAGTAAATCAAGCAAAACTCTTTGTTTTCTACCTTTGTTTTTCAAAACTCTATCACTTAATTTTTTATTTTAAATTCTTTTTGTCTAATCTACGGTATCCGAGAAGCAGGCTCATAGGCTTCGATCAAAAATGTCAAATGCTATTTAGTACACAAAACTTCAGCCATCAAATTCTAGTTACGTCCAAATGTGCTCGTCGCCGCCAAATGGTATCAAATAAAATTTCTCAAGATGAAAACAGAAAGCAAAAATAGCAAAGGAAAAAAATTCGTTAAAAAGTTCGCCGGCGGTCGCCTATTTCAGCTGTCTCTACAGCTGAGTATTACGATAAAAATGAAATAAAGTATCGTAGCCCAATCTTATTTCACATTTCTGATTTATTTGTGCATCCCCTAGCGGGGACGCGTTCCAAAATTTTTTAGAGACACTGTTGGAAGGTCTCGGGGTTAATGCTAACCTCAAACTTGGGTAATTAAACCGAGGAGTGAGGTCTCTGTCGTGCTATCTGGACTAGCCATGTGCGAGATGCCGCTTTTCCCTACGACGCACACGAAAGGTACACACAGTCATGTCGTCTCGCGTCTCTGCGAGGGCTGATGCTCTCTCGTGTTCGCGACCTTCTATTTCAGCCGTCTCTCAGAGCCGCATACTCGCTTACGACCATACCACGTTGAAAACACGGCATCCCGTCCGATCTGCCAAGTTAAGCAACGTTGGGCTCGGTTAGTACTTGGATCGGAGACGGCTTGGGAATCCCGAGTGCCGTAAGCTTTTTACATTTTTGTAGATCAGTCTAAAGAACTGGGGATCCATTTTTGTACAAATTAACAAAGTAAATAGATGTAAATCGATTGCTTTTTGAATTTCAAACTTTAATTTCTTTATTCTTGGAGCTTTGCAGTAGACAACTTACAAAATCAATGTGTTAGGTAGAGGGCTTCTTTTGGATTAGAGCTTCCAAAAAGATTCAAGGTGATTGAATCGCTGGGATTTGTGGAATTCCCAAAAGGGAAATCCGTCCCAAAATTTCTTTAGACACTTTACTCGCGTCTTGGGGCTGATACTAAACTCTAACTTGGGCAATTAAACCAACTATGAAGGTCTCTTTCTCGGTATCTACCTGCCCCGTGTACCAGAAGGCACGCGATTGTGCACTCCCGCAAAGTACATCAGTGACAACGAGATAATTTGTGTTCAACAAAAAATAAGCTCACTTTATTGTTCATTACTCTAAAACTGTTAAAACCCGAATGAATTACAAGTCTAATTTCCAATAAATCCTATTAAAATCGTCTCATTTTCATCACTCCTTTTCCTCCATCTCAATCAATTTCTTCACTCCATCGTACATTTGTTTGACTGCCTCGTATTCGGAGAGACCCAGACGAGCCTTGAAATTTGATTTCTAGAGCAATCTCGATGTGTTTTACCTTATTTGAAATATCGTACACTCCTCCCTCTGATTCCGAGTGTTCACCGTGAATTCCGCGCACTTGAAGATTCAACTTCTCGCAGATATCCTGAAATGTTCAATCAAATGTAATCTTTCAGATACTCTTGACACCAAAGCAAGCACACAAATGGTTATTGTTGTCGCACTCTTTTAAGATTTCCCCAATCACTTTCTACCTTGAAATCTTTTCGAGCGGAGATCTTCGGCAATTTGATGTGAACCGACGCTCGAACAGTTGATCCAAGATTTGTCGGGCAAAACGTCAACCAGCCAAGGCGATCATCGCGAGAAAATGGTACTTGTTTCTCGATGTGCTGAAACGAACAGTCGTTTAAAGATTACGGTATCACTGCGAGCAATTACAGTATGAATAGTATAGTTGACTTGTTCATCAAGATCAAGCCAAGGTAACTGGCTTACCTTAACCCCTTTGATAAGTCTATCAAGAACTGTTCCAACATCACTTCCATCTTGCATCGAAATGATTCTCATATGATCCTCCTCGTTCACCCAAATCAAGAACGTCTTGTCATTGTTGTGGAAAATGCCACGACCCTAGAATTTGATAATCCAAATTTGATAATCTGTTACTTTCTACAAACTTTTGGCCAAAAATTGCAGGCATTCGCGTGTTGCAAGTGACGATCGCCTTCTTTGAAGAGGAAATGATCGGCGATCAATTTATTCTGTGTTTCTTTCGTCATCCCATCCAATGGATAGTATTGACCCTAAACGAGGAACAAGTTGCATGTCTATAAATAAAAATAAAAGTTGAAAGAGATTCAGCTAATATCTATCATCAAACTTTGATTTTTTAAATGGCCAAAGTTTAAATGACCCAACTACAATATATTCAAAATCTTCTAAAGAAGTTTTAGCTTTATTGGTCAAAATATGGCCGAGAAAATACCCGTACAGACAGCCATACAGACAGACATACAGACAAACACTGCTCTTTTATATATAAGAGATCTGACTATGAGTTGAACCTGGCTAAAGTTAGATCCGGAACTGATTTTTAGCCTGATCTGCCTTGAATTACCATGACCTGGCCTCGTTCTTCTGGGTTCTTCTGGGATGACCCGGGGGAATCAGTTTTGATCATCCTTCCTTTTTGATATTCCTTACTATAAGCCTATTCTACTATAAGCCTTTACTATAAGCCAAGTGCCTAAAGCTCATCAAACCTTTAATTGTCCATCAAAAGTGCTGAAAGCTTTCTTCACTTTTCCCTCCATCGCCAAATAATCGTCCTCTTTCAAACATGGATTGAAGGGATAACCGGCCAATGAACGACCACACCTAAAGTTCGGCAATTTGGTAACCTATGAAACTACATAAAAGCTTAGAAGCTCAACAATTGGTATTTTCGGTGATATCAGAGATCACGGTGCTTGTCGGAGTAACTAGCAATTGTTGAGCTTTTAAGCTTTCTTTATATAATAAATATTTCCATATTTATCATATAATTTATATTAGATTATTCGGATATAAACAAGCGTTACTAAACTAAACTTATTGTTGTGAGGGAAGCTTTTAAAAAATGTCTTTCTTTATTTAAAAGTACTTTATCTTGTGTATATTTGGAATCTTTTTAAACGGATAATTTCTTATTTTTAAGATCTTTTTCTCTTGCTCATATCAAGTCTGCCTACTTTACGACTTCAAACTGGGCAAAACAGTCGCGGAATCTCATCGAGATTTGGTCAAAGCATTTGGGAATGATTGATTGTTCGAAAGCCGTTGCCGAGCCTGATTCCAACGCCTTCGGAATGGTGATGAAAGTCTTGAAAAAATCATGAACACTCTCGTCGACCTCAAGCGGTAGGCAACGATATTTTGAGGACTACAATCGAATCAGATCCATGTCAAACGACGCGTAAACTTGCTCAACAATTTCTATGTTCAAATTCTACCATTGATTGTTTGCACTGCTTAACTCGTGAGGAAGGCATTTCCCGTATCTGATCGCCTTTCCAATGGCGTCGAGATGCTCATCAATGGTAGAATTTGAACATAGAAACTGTTGAGCAAGTTTACGCGTCGTTTGACATGAATTCGATTCGATTGCAGCCCTCAAAATATCATTGTCTACCGCTTGAGGTCGACGAGAGTGTTCATGATCTTCGAGACTTTCATCACCATTCCGAAAGCGTTGGAATCAGGCTCGGCATCGGCTTTATATCCGAACAACCAATTAAGTTATTCACCGAATTCTTGTCGATTTGATGTATTTTCCTTTTGGGTCAAGTGGCGGGAATTCTCGAATTTTCCCTTCCCCGAGATCGACTGGCGGCTGTTTCTCATTTGGTTTAAAGCCGTGATACTCTTCGATGATTGGGTCGAAAAGGCCAGAGAATACCTAAAGTTTATTAAATTTAAAACTGGAAATCTCGAAAGCTAAGCGAAAGCAAAGCTAAAAGCTTTGCGTCAACTTTTCCCAAAAAACATTTCCATTTACAAGCCTACCTTATAAGCTTCAGCATCGGGTGCATAAACGCCGACACCGGCATCGAGATTATAGACCCCCGATCGGATACAATCATACAACGTGGCGCCCAGTTTTGTCTTTTTCGTCTTCAACTCGTCGATCACATTTTTTGTCAAATGTTTCTTCAGCAACGATTTGCATTTCTCTCCTTCAGGTCCGTTCAATTTTTTGTACGCCTCTTCGATTTTCTTTACCGTCTCACAGTCAGCTTTGTTGTCGCATTTCCAAAACATTTCCGCCTGAAGAGGGCTCATTTTTGATGAGTTTCGTAATGTTCTAGTTTTGAATTTGTTTTCTAAATGGTACTGCACTAGTAAAGACTAGACAAAAATGTTATAGTAAAGTTTACACAAGTAAAGTTACCGTATATTGGTGCCTAGGTGAGCTTGCTTGTTACTCAATGACTTTCACCGACTAGTAGGCCTAAGAAATAGATTAGATTGGGGTAGATTTAGTTGTTTAAACCAAAAACATATGGATTACGGTAGCCTTTTCTGGGGAGAATTACAATAGCTTTTTAGAAATCATTTATGCAATATGTAATAGGTTAGTTGTAACGTACTTATGGAGTGAAGTCATAGAGTACAGGAGGAATACCTCAACAGCACAACAGGAATCAGAGTTTTACCCGGTCTATTCTTGGTAAACTCTTCTTTTTAGATTTGCAGGTACCAAAGCCAAATTATATGGACTCTAGATTTTGTAGGTTGTGCCAGTTTTGCGAAAATAACAAGCTACTTGTAACAAACTTGTGGAGTGAAAGCATAAAGGGTCGATCCAGCTCCGAGAGCAGCAAGGAGACCCGATGTGAGACGATTCGATCGAATGAATTGAGCTGCCATTTCAAAAGAGAAAGCCAAGATAAATTACCCAAAAAAATGACTTATTTAAGATAAAACAGCTAAAGCAAAGAGTGAGAACTGGAAACTTAAATCAATTTGAGAAAGATACCTTTCAGCAGCAGGCCATAGAAAACTTTGAAAAGCAAAAAAAACTAAAATACTTTACAAGTCAGGAAATTTAAAAACTATCTATCCTCCAAAATCGATCAATAATTTGTGGCTTCTTAAAAGCTTTGGTGACATTCCTCAAAGAACGAAAAAAAGCGACTCGGAACGAATGGTCATTTTTCTGTGTAACTCAATCGTTTCCCTTCTTTCCCCTTCAAAAATTGATCTGTCAAGGAGTGGCATTTGTTTGCGGCTTTCTTTTCAGCTCACGAAATCCCTCGAACAAACAACTTTAAGCGTATCTAATGTAGAACTTTTGACCATTGCAAAATTTGTTTTTTAAAAAATTCGAGTAAAGTTTCAAAGTGCTGCCTATTTCAGCCATCGCTCACAGATCAACAAGACCGTTGTTTATCGAACGATTCAAAGGTTTAAAGTCTTGGAAACAACTTGTTTTCGTTGATGCTGGTGTTAGGATCAATCAGGACGCGTATATCAGGACAATCAGGAAAATCAGACGGAAAAAATTACTACTCGAAATCTCACTCATCTGAAAACAATAAAATGATGCTGGGAATCAATTCTCAGCACTAGGAGAAGTCGTATTTTTCAAAAGTTTCTCCACCATATAGTGGACGATCTCCCGAGTGGTTCCGCGCCACCGTTTAACTGAAAGTGAAGTGAAGAGTTGACACATTTCTTGAGAAATCATGATAAAAATGGCTCATCTCACATTTTTAGCTAATTTGTGCATCCCCTAGCGAGGAGGCGTTCCAAAATTTTTTCGAGACACTGTTGGAAGGTCTCGGGGCTAATGCTAACCTCAAACTTGGGTAATTAAACCGAAGATTGGGGTCTCTGTTGCGCTATCCGGACGGGCCGTGCGCCAGATGCCGCTTTTTCCTACGAGGCACACGAAAGGTACGCACAGTCGTCTGTCTGTCTTGTGTCTCTGTCTCTGCGTCTTGTGTCCCTGATTCTCTCTTGTGTTCGCGACCTTCTATTTCAGCCGTCTCTCACAGCAGCACAACCGCTTACGACCATACCACGTTGAAAACACGGCATCCCGTCCGATCTGCCAAGTTAAGCAACGTTGGGCTCGGTTAGTACTTGGATCGGAGACGGCTTGGGAATCCCGAGTGCCGTAAGCTTTTTACATTTTTGTGGATCGATCTAGAGACTTGATTTTATTACTCAGAAAATTTGCTAATTTTAGGAATGTTCAGCAAAAACTATTCATCGCGAGTCGATCATAGTGAAACATCGGCGACCGACATCTCCAAGCGACTGAAGATCAACAAGATCGTTGTTTATCGAACGATTCAACGGTTTAAAGTCTTGGGAACAAATGAGAATCGAATTGGAAGAGGTCGGAAGCGCACAGCCAGAACTAAGGGCAAAAAGGAACTAAGGACAAACATCACAAGATCAAAAAAGTTCGGAACAGGGTCCGCAAAAACGGTCGTCGTTCCGTGTACAAAATGGAGATTGGCTCTCCACCTTCTCTTTGAAGAATCATTGTTGACGACCTGAAATTGAACGCCTACAAGCAGAACGAAGTCCAATTTTTGTGGGTAGCTACAAGCTAAACGATTAGCACGCTCAAAGGCCCTGCTGAGACGTTTCGGAAACAACCGGCATCTTCATGTCGTGTTCAGCGGTGAAAAGATATTTTCTGTTGAAGAGTATCTTAGCAAGCAGAATAATCGCATCTATTCGAAGATTGAGTCGAGATTCTCGAATTCAGCAAGTTTTTCATTCACAATCGGTTGGAAAAGGCTTTGAGCCTGCGCTTGGTTTGCCTTGGTTTGGTTTTAAGCTGATAAAAGCAGATCCTTGTTTACCCATCTTTTGTTAGCTATTGATCCATGTCATTCTTTTAAAGAATATTCAATGAAAACCAAAATATCTAGCTTGCAATTAGATTGTTTCCAACTTCGCTAGAATCCTTGCGTTTGTGCTTGATTGAACTCTCGCCGAAAAGCGCCTTAAAATTCATCCGATAACTCTCAAATCGACACCCATTTTTGCATGGGATTCATCACCGAAATTCGCATAAATCTTTTCACATAACATTTTTCCGTTTGACACAAAAATACTTCTATGACGCTTTCCCCCTAAATGATTCAGGCAAATTCACGCCCCATTGGAACCTGCAGAAGGACAGAAATATCCATTTTATGATTAACAAAAAGTGAAAACTTTAAAACCTTTAAAGAATCTCCATTTCCTGTAATTAATTACAAAAATTGTTCCCTTCTTCGCGTTAATAAATCAAAATGCAACAGAGTGAATCAAAATAGCAAAAACAGTTAAGCACCTGTTCAGAAAAAGAAAGAAAAACGATTTTCCCCTCCAAAAAGAGAGGAAAGCTAGCAAAATCGATTTGTAATCTAAAATCTAAAATTTCAAAATGCTTTTACCGAACGGCTTTTCAATTATGACTTTCATCGATGTGTCTTCAATGAAAACGGATGGAAATGGGTTTTTTGTGTGCATTTTGGTGTACACAAATTTGAGCCTATTATTCGTTGCGGTACTTGTCTTCCCGGTGGCGTGTTTTCTCATGAGAAAGGTTTTGTTTTGAAGATTTATTAAATTTGATTTCAAAATCAAAAGCAGCTCACTTGACTTCTCTGAAAGTTTAAGGTGTGATTTGTTTGCAAAACCAAAAAAAAAAACAAATTATCTTTCTTGCTTTTTACAAGAGAAAAAGGTAATTCATAGCATTCTTTAATAGATTTGGTAGATAGAATAGATAGATTTAATAGATTGGTTTAAGAATTTAAAGTATCATTTGCAAATTTTTGATATCGCATCGGATTTGTCCGATAAAAAGTTCTATCGGATCGGTTACACACCCGACTCGATCCGATCTAATCCAGGTCTAAATCTATGTATATGTTACGTCCGAATCTGAGGAGATGTCCATCTCCGATCCGGACGTTCGAATCTGAGGAGATTCATTCTCCTCTGAAACGGACGTCCGACTCAGAGATGGACTGAGTCGGACGTCCGCTTCGGAGGAGAATGATCATTCTTCTCGGAATCGGACGTCCGATCTTGAGAACAAATAGTTTAAATGCAAAATCCAATGTTTTGAGCAAAACAAATGAAAAAGGAAGTTAAAATGGAAATTCTCTCAATTTACTTTTTTTTCTTCACAAATAATTTGGTAATACGTACGGTTTGGCAATTCTCCTCTGAAACGGAGACTCAGAGATGGACGTCCGACTCTGAGTCGGACGTCCGCTTCGGAGGAGAATGAATCTCCTCAGATTCGGACGTAACATATACAAAAATCAGAATCAGTCGTTCGTCTCAATGTTATTACTTGGGTTTACTGTAAATAGACAAGAGATTGCTTCCGAGATTCTGCCAAAAGCTACCGTTAATTTCGCAAGAAAATAGACGTAGTCATTTTTTTTTTACATTTTCCTACGTTGTATAAAGATTTTTACCTATAGAAAACCCTCCCTAACGACCTCGAATAGCTACGTTAGCTTTAGAGAAGTTTCCGTTGTATCGACGGTATAAAGCTTGACTTTGCAATTCATTTTTTTCATCCAGGTTCTCCACCGTAACCTTCTGATCCTTTTCGGGATCACATTTCCCGGTTTATATGCGATGTTTGCGACGAATATTCTCATGTATTTGCACGTGTTTCAAATTTTACCCACATTAAGCCTTGGTTGGTTTCAAAAATTGATGAAAACCATTGATTGTCATTGTCATTTCTCATTGTCAGCTTCCACCGATCATCCTTCGCTTCTCGTCATCGCATCTTGTTCAAAATTCACGGTTTTCGTGTGTAGCGGATGTGAGTTTTATAAAAATGAAGAAAACTGAATATCTTTTAGAATCTGAATATTTTTATAAATATATATGTTGTGTCCGATTTAGATTTCCGTCCGATTAAGATTGAACTTATCGCGGACGTCCGATTTAGATTACAGTCTATATCGGACGTCCGATTTAGATTCAATCTAAATCTTATATAGATTGAACAATAATATAAACCTACTTAATATATGTTCTTAAGCGTTTTCTGTAGTTTTCTGCATTTTTCAAAGGTCTGTTACTGTCTTTTTCTGAAAAGAAAACCCAACTATGAAATAATCAATAAAAGACCTTTGAAAATGCAGAAAGCTAAAGAAAACGCTTAAGAACATATATTAAACATGTTTATATTATTGTTCAATCTATATAAGACGTTCGATTTAGACTGTAATCTAAATCGGACGGAAATCTAAACTAAATCACAACACATAGATTTAAAGCTCGGATCGATTTCAGTAGCTTTCCTCTTGTTCCCTTTTGAACGTCTCATGGCTACGGTGTTTGTGGCGAACTACGAGAAGCCAAGATTCCTTCTCGTTCCTCTATTCTTCGCATTAGTTGAATATTTGATAGCAATTAGTGCTGGGTATATATTTGCTTTTAGTGAGTTTTGAAAATTTTATTCTAAACTGAAATCTTGTAGAAGTGGTTTCAAATAATGCGATAGTAATCGCAGGAATGCCCGCCGTTACATCGGTTGTCTTGGTGAGAATAAAGCTAAAGTAAAGTGCTAAAGTTCTATAGTCTACAGTGACTATATTTCTCTATCTATTATATACTGTTGTCTGTAATAGTCTGTAGTACTTTGGTCAACCATATACCGCACTAAGGCTACAGAGCTTCACTATGGTAACGAATTTTAGTGTTGCTAAAGCCTGTCGGTTTACTTTAGTATGTAAATTCTTAAATTAAAATCCTTTAGGTTGCCCAGCTGGTTCTCTCCTATAATAAGAAGCTCGAAAGGGAAATGGAGAAGAATTGGCGAAAAACCGGCTACACTTTGGGGAAACGATTTCAAGTCAATGAGAATATTCACAGTCTGAAAGTGGGTAAAAAGAAAGTTTCATTTTTGATTTGAAATGAAAACGAAGTATATAAGCAGAAAATCATTTTCTGTTCATTTTGCAACCTCTACTGGGGACGAGTTTCAAAATCCCTTCAAGATTCTTGGAGGGTCGCGGGGTTAATGCTAACTTTAAACTTTTTTTTCCGTTCCTTGGTCCATTGTCCATATGGCATCCTGATGCCCCGAGATTGGATCGCCTCTCGGCCTTTGCTTGATCCCTCTATGCCGGAAGAGAGCAAGGAGGCCGTGCGGGGTACTGGGGCAGAAGTGTAGTCGTCGTAGCTGATGATACTCCGATGGCAGGGCTGGGGCGCTCGGAGGGGAACCCACGATTATCCCGCGCCGACGTCGTTTAACTTGGCAGATCGAACGGGATAGACCGCAGGGCCTTCCTCTTCTCGGCCACGCTAACTTTAAACTTGGGTAATTAAACCGGGCAGGGTGGTCTCTGGGCGGCTATCTCTGGGCGGGCCGTGTGCCAGACGCCGCTTTTTCCTAAAAGAGACAGGGATGGTACGCACAGTCTGCAATAGTTTTGCAATTGCAAATCTGATAAAACTGATCTAATGATACGTTTAAGGCTATAAATTATCTCTGATCTTTTAGATAATCTCTCGTATCCTTTGGTATATGATGATTTGTGTCATCGTAATGGCTTCACTCTTCATTTTGTGGACGAATTTGGAGATGACGTCAAAATGGAGGAATTTGATTGGAGCAACTCTTGATCTGTGCATCACAATGTTTGATTTTGATTTAAAAAATTAGATCTTAAACCAATTTAGCTCTTAAACCGCTTTTAGGTTTATTTTATCAATGATCACCTCGATTTTTATGATCAACAAAAATTGGTTAATAATTTGGCGGCAACAATGGAAATTGTTTCTGAAAAAGACCAAGTAGAATATAGAAATATGGAGAATTTTAAGAAATGCTTTTAGAATTCTTCCCACTGACTCGAAGAAGAATATTCCCTTGGTCGAGGCTTACAAGGCTTGTCTTATTGTAGGAGATTTGTCCAACTAACAAGCTAAGTTTCAGCCTGGTATTGCAAAAGAACAACAACAAAACGAGCACTTCCGTCAACTCCACTCGCAATGGAATCAACGAAGAGCCACTATTTTGCATTCGTCAAAGATGTCTTCCTCAAAAATGCAATCGAAAATCTCAATTTATGAATTATCGCTCGAGATGAGAAGACAAAACCTTGCAATAAAGTTTTGACAAAATTTTCATGGATTGAGGAGCTTGAAGTGGAGAATTGGTTTGATACAGGGATGGAACAAACGGACTTATCATAAGATCTGTAAGTCAGAGCAGGAGTGTAAGTCCGATAACAAGTCTGAGTGTTGACAACCAGAAGCCTTGACTAGTACGGCAAAATTTGCCTTTTTCAAGTTCAAGACGCGAGACGACACGACTGTGCGTACCTTTCGTGTGCCTCGTAAGAAAAAGCGGCATCTGGCACACGGCCCGTCCGGGTAGGGCGACAGAGACCGTATATTTCGGTTTAGTTACCCAAGTTTGAGGTTAGCATTAACCCCGAGACCTTCCAAACAGTGTCTCGAAAAAATTTTGGAACGCGTCCCCGCTAGGGGATGCACAAATAAACTAATGAGGGGAAATGAGTTGGAGCAATGATACTTGATTTCATTTTTATTGCGATTTATCAAAGAATGTGCCAAATCTTCGCTTGATTTTCAGCAAAAACAATGGCGCGGAACCACACGAGAAATCGTCCACTTGTTTTGAAAGCTTGAAAAATACGGGCTCTCCTAGTGCTGGAAATTGATAATTGATTCTCAGCATCATTTTGTTGTTTTCAGATAAGTGAGGTTTGTGAGATTTTGAGTAGTTGGTTTCCTTTTGGAGAATTCTAATTAGTCTAGAAAAACTTCTAGTTGAAATGGCGGTGAATTGTGAGTGTGGGAGGTGTACTTTAGGGGAGCTCGGACAATCGCTCGCCTTCTGGCACAGGCGACGGATAGATAAGGAGAAAGAGACCGCGAAACTCGGTTGAATTACCCAAGTTAGAGGGCAGGACTAACCGTGGGATCCACATTAAATGTCTCGAGAAATTTTTGAACGGATTTCTGTTTTGAGAAGTCCACAAAGTCGTTTATAAAGCTCTAATTTAGAAAAATTTCTCTACCCAACATATTGATCTTGTAAGTTGTCTACTGTAAAGCTCCGAGAATAAAGAAACTAAAGCTGGAAATTCAAAAGGCAATCGATTTACCCTGTTTCTTTGTGTCAAAATTGATTTCCAAGTCTCTAGACCGATCCACAAAAATGCAAAAAGCTTACGGCACTCTACTCCAATCTTCTTAAAACAAATTTTGCAATGGTCAGAAGTCCTGCATTAAATAGGAAGTTTTGAGGTTAGTACTAGGTTGAGGAAAAAGTCCTGACTCAGCTGCGAAAAATTCAATTTTTATGCGCACTTTAATAACAAAAATAGCAACAATTATTCCTCAAAGTCTAACCCATGACTATCTGCGACTTTCTGCCATCGATCTGCAAGCTTTCGGATCTAGTCAAAGTACCACTCCTTCGGTCTCGAATCAAAGAACTCTTGGCAAGCTTCTTCAACTTCTTTAAATGTTTCTGTTTCAAAAAACTCGAAGCCCTTTTTCTTGCAAGCTCATCTGGAATACAAGGATCAACATTGGTACAACACTATAAGCGCGAAAAACCAGCAAAAAAAATGCATAAGAATTGAATTTTTCGCAGCTGAGTCAGAGCTTTTTCCTCAACCTAATATTAACCCCGCGACCTTCCAACAGTGTCTCGAAAACATTTTGGAACCCGTCCCCGCTAGGGGGATGCACAAAAACCAACATTTCGAGTTAAAAATCAATGCTCGTGCTTGAATCAAGACTATTTCCTCGTGACTCTATCAAAACGCACACACACCTCAATCAACTTACCACTTAAATTGCCCATTTTCTGCCCGAATGCTGTTTTTTTCAGCAATTCTGTTAACTTTTTCTTTTTCTTGTACTTTTCTTTTGTTCAAATGAATGGTCGCTCTGCGATGTTTTTAAAAAAACGGGTGCACGATTCTTGGAATAATTTGACACGTTAATTAAATTTATCGCCCCACTTATTGCATTCAATATTTTTATGAAAAGTGGAGCAGAAAATTTGAGTGAAAAGGCCGAACCGTAGACCGAACAAAATGCCCGATTCGGTTCTTGGCCGAGCTCAGACGAGTTAATTGCTTGTTTTGCATCTTTTATTCATTATCTCTCTCCATAAAACTCTGAACCGCTGAGCCGAAAGGTCTTAAATTGTTCATCAACGATTTAAACTTGAAACTGTACAGTATCTACGAGGTTACTGTAACTTTTGATTGACGTTTCTTGAAAGCTGCCGGTCCGGAGTCATTGCAGGGTTACCGTACCTTTTGTTACTTGAAGATTACCATAACCTTGCAAAACTACTGATAACTATCATAGACTGGGAACTGCTTATCGGGTTTCTTCATTTAGTGAGATTGTTATTGGACTTTCTCCTGCTTTGCTTTAATCACCCCTTTTTCTAAACCATACTTTGCAATCTTTTCTCACAAAAAAATTGTTTTCTAAATTGTAGGGCTAAACGTTTTTCGGTGGGGTTTCCCATCCACTCAAATATGCAAGTCCTAATACAAAAATGGCCTTTTCACTTTCACCTGCTTTCCCGCGCAGACGATTTTTGATTTTTTGTGTCTCAAGGTCTAAAAATCTTCATTTTTTAATTAACTTTATATGTATGTTTTAAAAATTGATGACTAATTTTTTTGATTTCTGTAAAGAAGCGAAATTTCTGTCTCTCGAGACCAATTTTGACTCGTTTTACTAGTGATCGAAAATCAAAGTGCGTAAATTTCTCTTGGTACGTGATTGATTAGTTTTTCATACAGATAGTGTAAAGTTGAATTCTCTTGTTTCACTACAGTAATCTTGTTAGAATATTGTCTAACAGAGTTACTTCAGCTTTTATCTTTTAAATGAAAGGTTCATCTTTTACAATGAAAGATCCATCTTTGGCATTGTATTAGGTTGATGCAAAAGTCTTTTTCATTTTTTTCGTCTGCCGTTTCAAGCCAACAAATGCACGAATTAAACTACGGTTGATTTCATTAGAAAAAGCAATTATTTTTCTGCAAAATAACATTAAAACGGGTTTAAAAATATTGAATGCCTGGATTTTCTTGAGAGTATGAAGTCGGGTAGTCAAAAAGGGCTAACTCGATGATGCGGTTTAGACACCTTAGCTAAAGAAAACCTATCTTCGTGTCAATAGATAAAAGATAGAGAAAAAAACGTTTGATATTTCGCCAAAATTTCAGAGAAATTCATTCAGCCAATTTTTCCGTAGAGTTTTTTATAGATTTTTACGAAAAAGGCGTTTTTCACTCTCGAATTTGCTTGAAAGTGAACCGAAATTCATTTAAAAAGATGCAAATTGAACAAAAAAACACTTTTTTTATAGAGCAAACTATAGATTAATTCGTGAATTTGTTACTTTTTAACAGAAGTACGAAAAAAACGAAAAGACTTATGCATCAACCTAATAGTTGACTGTGTGTACATTTTGTGTGTCTCGTAGGAAAAAGTGGCATCTGGCACACGGCTCGTCTAGATAGCTCTAGATAAACCTCCTCCTCGGTTTAATTACCCAATTTTTATGGTCAGTATTAACCCCGAGACCCTCCAACATCTTGAAGAAATTCGCGTTCCGGTAGAGGATGCACAAATGGGCCAACAATGTGAAATGGCTGAAACTTTCGTGTTCACATATTTTCTTTCTAGATTTTTGCCCAACTCGTTCACTTGTAAAAAAAAAAGCTGAATTTTGCTAGCCCATGAATCCACGAATCTATTGCGAGAACGGTTTCTCATTGTTGTCAATGCTGAATGTTACCTCAATGTGGGAAGACGAGAACTCAGCACTGATCATTTCGATCTATTCTCTAAACTTTTTGATTCAACTGATCGCCTTGTTGTGGTTCCCGATTGCATCCTATATCTTGCAAAAGGTTTGTCAGTGTTTCCAAATTCAAATTATTCATCTAATTGCCTATTTTTGATCTTTCGAGAGAGATCTTTCGACCAAAGCAAAGCTTTCGACCTTTGAGCTTTAAACTTTGTTGTTTTCTTAAGCTAACATGTAGAGTTGGTTGAAATGAAAACACACCGCAAATACTCATAGATATGAGTAGTTGCAGTGTTTAATATTGCGATGTTTAATATTGCGGTGTTTAATATTGCGGTGTTTAATATTTGCTGTTTAATCAGAAAGATGGTTTTTTAAAATGATAAAAATCAAAAAGACAACTACTGGATATGGTTTTGAATCAAAGCTAAACCCGAAATGAACCTGAATTTGAAAATTTGGGTTTCTAAAACTTTGATTAAATCAAATCTGACTGAAAGTGATAAAATTTATAAAAGCATTAATTTTTAAGCTCTTGAAAACTTGCAGCTACTGTAGTTAGGATGCGAAAATTGACGGGAAATTGAAATTGCAGTAATTCTATTTTTGCTGACTATAAGAGTGTGATTTAAAGGGTTCATTGGCTGAAATTCGTTTCTTAGAATTCGTTTCTTAGAATTTTAGAGCCAAGAATA
Organism: Mesorhabditis belari; assembly: GCA_958450365.1. Taxonomy (NCBI): domain Eukaryota; kingdom Metazoa; phylum Nematoda; class Chromadorea; order Rhabditida; family Rhabditidae; genus Mesorhabditis; species Mesorhabditis belari. The sequence continues at coordinate 3,739,133 of CAUEEP010000737.1, read as the reverse complement.
ATTGGGTTGCTGAAGAATTTGAAATCTTCTTTTGAAAAAGAAGTTGGAGTCTTGCCTTTATCCAATCATTCCGAATCATTGAGTGTCATCACAGAGACGTGAGCAGGATTGTCCTACAGCAGGATTGTCCTACAGCAGGATTGTCCTACAGCAGGATTGTCCTACAGCAGGATTGTCCTACAGCAGGATTGTCCTACAGCAGGATTGTCCTACAGCAGGATTGTCCTACAGCAGGATTGTCCTACAGCAGGATTGTCCTACAGCAGGATTGTCATTCGGCCTTTTCGATTGACCAAGGCGTGGTTGAAAACCTGCAACTTTGAGTGCATCTCTTTGATTTGTTGCCCGTAGACCTCCGAAAAGATGCTTTGCCCGCTTTCCAGTATATCACTCCTTTCTTATACCACCAAATTGATGACAAGAAAGGCGAACTCGTCAGCAATTGAAATTTTCCAGATTCTCTACCGGAACACGCTCATCTTCTTTGCGATTTTCTTTCCCGGAATCTATCTATGGAATTTCACGAGTTTTATAATCTACATGTACAATTTTCAGATATTGACTGGCTTTGAAATTGGTAGAACTTTTTTTAAAATCCTTTGACAAATGATCATTTTCAGGCGCCAACTATTGCCCATTCTTCTTGGTGATCGTCACTTACCTAAAACTGTGCACGCTTGGGTGCTTTGTTAGTGAGTTTTTGATTAGAAGTGACTTTCTTTGATCCTCTTTATACTTTGTGCCCTTTCTAGCGCAATCAAGCCTTGGCTTGGCTCGTAGCAACTATCGCATTTCATGACATAGACACGTGGGTAATGTGAAACACTGGGCCCAGGGCCAGCCCAGCCCTCAAGCTACAAACCACTGTAACTTTCTTTAGCATTGAAATCCTTGAGTGTACTTTAGTTCGTTTGAAAACTCTTGAGATTCTCTATTTTTGAGCTATAGATCATGTGAATCCGGCAGATTTGAAGCAATTTAGAAGCGTTTGCAGTGTGGGCTGTTTTTGAGCTTTTTGAGCCTGTCAATCCGGCAGATTTGAGACAAGCTAGAAGCGTTTTTAGTTTACGTTTGCAGTTTCCAGTGCCCATTTCTATATAGCTGTAAAATCATGTATAAAACTATGGCATGGCACTGTGCACTTACAATTAGCACGTGCTATAGGTTATTAGACGCATTTGCTATTATATTTTTTTCTCAAACCTCCAGAAACGCATCCAATTCATTCGGCCGCTCTCGGAAAAGGACATTCATATACTCAGCGATCACCAAATCAGCATAAGTGACCGAATCACCAACCTTGAAAATAGTTTTTTCATGAATTTTAAGAAAAAGCTATTAGAAGTGCAGAATTCACCAAGAATCCAGTTCCATTTTTCCATGATTTTACAGCAGTATAGACATGGGCACTGGAAACAGCAAACGTAAACTAAAAACGCTTCTAGCTTGTCTCAAATCTGCCGGATTCACATGATCTATAGCTCAAAAAATAGAGAATCTCAAGAGCTTTTGAATCGACTAAAGTACACTCAAGAATTTCAATGCTAAAGAAAGTTACAGTGGTTTGTAGCTTAGGTCAAAATGTTCACATGGGCACTACAAAAATGACGAACTGTCACACTGTAAACGCTTCTAACTTGCTTCAAATCTGCCGGATTCACATGATCTATAGCTCAAAAAATAGAGAATCTCAAGAGCTTTCAAATGAACTAAAGTATACTCAAGAATCTGAATGCTAATGAAAGTTAAAATGGTCTAGAAAGTCTAGAAATAAGTTAGAAAAAAAACACGAACTTTGAGTTGCCTATGTTCTTTTCCCATTCGAACGCTTCATCGCCACGATTTTCTCCGAATATTACGAAAAGCAAAAATACATGATTGTGCCATTATTTTTCACTAGTCTTCAGTTTATCATCGTACTACCGTTAGCATATATTTTTGTATTCAGTAAGTTTTTTTTTCTAAAAATGAATTTGATAATACAAAGCTTTTAGATGTTCTACCGATTGTTAGCTTTATTTTGGTGGCTGCTCCATCGGTGATAGCGGTTGGACTGGTGGGTTTTCGATGGAAAATAATCAAATCAAATCAAATCAAATCAAATCAAATCAAATCCAAATCAAATCAAATTTATTTTTTAAATTTCAGTTTGCTCAATACGTACTTCATTATAACAAAAAAGTCGAAAAGGAAATGCACGAAAATTGGCGAAAAATACGCTATACGTTGGGGAGAAGATATCAAGTCAATGAGAATATACGGTGTTTGACGGTTTGTTTTTAAAGCAATCACAGTTAAACTGCTCTTCATCTCTAGTTTATAACCAATCTATCGACTTTATCGTATCGTTTCGTAGCCTGAGGAGGAGTCTAAGCATGAGCCTAAGAATAGGCCTAAGCATGGGTCTAAGCACGAGTCTAAGCATGAGCCTAAGCACGAGTCTAAGCATGAGCCTAAGCACGAGTCTAAGCATGAGCCTAAGCATGGGTCTAAGCACGAGTCTAGGCATGAGCCTAAGCACGAGTCTAAGCATGAGCCTAAGCACGGTCTGCATGGCCTAAGCATGGGCTAAGCACGAGCGATGGCCTAAGCACGAGTCTAAGCATGGCCTACGAGCTGGCAAGCACGAGTCTAAGCATGGCCTAGCATGGGTCTAGCACGGTCTAGGCATGGCCTAACGGTCTAAGCATGGCCTACGGTCGCATGAGCCTAAGCATGGGTCTAGCACGGTCTGCATGGCCTAAGCACGAGTCTGCATGAGCCTAAGCATGGGTCTAGCACGGTCTGCATGGCCTACACGGTCTGCATGGCCTAGCATGGGTAGCACGGTCTAAGCATGGCCTACACGGTCTAAGCATGAGCCTAACATGGGTCTAACACGAGTCTAAGCATGGCCTACACGGTCTAGCATGGCCTAAGCCGGTCTAAGCTGGCCTAAGCACGAGTCTAAGCATGAGCCTAAGCATGGGTCTAAGCACGAGCCCAAGCATGGGCCTAAGCATGGGTCTAAGCACGAGTCTAAGCATGAGCCTAAGCATGAGTCTAAGCATGAGCCTAAGCAGCGCAAAATAAGATAGATTTGCGTTGCTATAAAGAAGATTACGGTAGCTTTCAGAAAATTGATATGTTTTAGAAAGTTCATTACTAGAAAGGGTCACATTCTACTCCGAAGATGGCTAGCTCATACCAGATAGCAGTTTTTTTGCTAACTCCTATGCAGGGATGATCCAATTGAGTCCTGTAAGCTGATCATTTCTTTTCTTGTCTTGTGAGCTGACCCAAATTTTTAAATCCTAATTTCTAACTGTAAATTCCGATAGTTAAAACGCGACATGGAATACGATATTTTTGGAATTTAATTTGTAACTTGGTATGCGAATATTTTTGTTGTTGATTCAACTGGTATTCATTTCATTAATTAAGTTAGCCCAATTAAGTTAACCCAGAGTTACGTAAAGCTTTATTCAGCCAACGCACACTTGTCGATGGCTTCTAGTCTTCAAAAGATAAGCGAAATTTTAGGCGCATTCCGTACGAAATTATATCTATTCATTCAAAGAGGTTAACAAATTTTAACATATGCCTTTCAATTAGCATTTGAGAATTTGAGCGTAGATTTGGGCGAAACGATAGGCAACCTTGGGTCCTGGGTTCGTTAGCCAAATCCAGGCTTCTATCGGATCCAGCTAGCTATTTTTCTGGCTCAGATTTGAAGCCAAACGAAACCTAAAGCCATTCCAAGCTAAACAAAAAAGGAACGAAATTTGTAGAAAACCAAAGGCCAGGAAGGACCGGGCCTAGATCTGGACGCGCTTTATCTATGCCTGAAAAAACTGTCTTGAAAGAGCTCGGCTCTATCCGCTGCCAAGTTCAGGGTGCACCTATTAGCTTCAGCCTCAGCCAAGTTCAGGGTGCACCGATTAGCTAAACCTGTTTTGAAATAGGAAAATCTAAAAAGTGACGTTGCATTGAAAGACTGGTCCAGATCTGAATTGTTGCAGATCGCTTCCCGTTCCCTTTGGTGGATTCTCGGTTTCGCCTCCATCGAAGCGCCACTTTTCGTCCTTTTTCACGCCTGGGATCACCCGTGGAAGTGGAAAAATCTTCTCGGAGCCACTTTCGATTTCATTTTAACCATGTAAATTTATACTCTAAAAAAAACTCGACTTTATTTCTTGAGATTCTACCTATCAATGTCTCTGCACACGTTGTTGATAGACAAGAAATGGATGCTTATCTTCAAGCAATTTCTACGACAAATGACAAGTGAAGCTTGGTGGGTTAAAGATATCAAATCTTCTTAGCAATTGATTTTTTTTCAGTTTTACATCAAAAGGCATGAGTTGTATGAAGATCGACAAGCAAATTGCGGTAAGTTTTTAGAAAAAGTTGAGACAGAAATCGATCTTAGTCTTAAAACTACGATTGGACAGTATTCGTTAAATGAGAACTACAGTAATTCGTTACATTAAGCGTTACAGTAAGCGCTACAGTAAGCGTTAGAGTAAGCGTTACAGTAAGCTTTACAGTAAGCTTTACAGTAAGGGTTACAGTAAGCGTTACAGTAAGCATTACATTAAGCGTTACAGTAAGCGTTAGAGTAAGGGTTATAGTAAGGGTTACAGTAAGCGTTACAGTAAGCTTTATAGTAAGTGTTACATTAAGCGTTACAGCAAGCGTTACAGTAAGCGTTACAGTAAGCTTTACAGTAGGCTTTACAGTAAGCTTTACAGTAAGAGTTACAGTACTACAGTAAGCTGAAGTAATTCGTTTTTTTCTTAAAGCAATTCATTTTCTAAAAGTCGACTATTTTGAAGAGCTATTTAAATCTTTTCCTCAAATTTTCTCCATTAATTCTCAAATCATTCGATCATTTTTTGATTTCTCATCGAATCTTTTCAAAATTAAGTAGAAAGAGGAAAAGCTGAAAGAAAGATTACGGTAGTTTTTCAAATTAACCACTTTTTAGCAAAGATTCGCAAAGATTTGAGTGAAGAGCAAAGATTCGCTCTTTGCTTTGTACTTTAAACTCAAAAATCATAAACACACACACTTTCTAGTGCATTCAATTGTATTTGGCATAGTAGAAATTGTGGAAATTGTCGACATTTTAGAAAACACATCACTCACATCAAGGAATTTTCACAAAAACACATCACTCACATCAAGGAAACATTCAGTACCGAAAGCCTTCTCAGTACTGAAAGCCTTAAACTCTATGTAAAACATTAGTTCAATCGATTGCTAGCAAATTCCTTCAGACAATTGATCCACACAACCCGCAAGGCAACGTCTACTTCCGACAACTTCAAGAGCAATGGGGACAACGGCGATTGTCAATGACACAGAGAAAGAGTCGAGTCTATTCAATAAATCAACCATAACAATTGAATGAATACATTTTTATATAATATCCTTTGAATATAAAATTTTTGAATATAAAACTTTTCTAGTTTAATTCGCAAAGTTGCCTTACAGATTTGTTCTGATTTTGAAGTAGAGTGGGAGCTGAAGACTCTGAAGGCCGGGTATTTCCTTCCTTGTGTTTCCTATTTCTTCTAGGGCACCAAAGGCGAATAGCTCAGTGGTAGAGCATCTGCCTGGTAACAGAAAGTCGTGGGATCAATTCCCCTAAGTTTCAAATCCTTTGCCATCCATTTCTTTACTTTCTTATAGAACCTTTCGGTTGATCGATCTCGACAACGACAATGCTTTTCTTTTCTTCTACTTAACTTCAATAAGTATTCATTCTGTTAGTAAGATAGTCAATATTCAGTCAATGAAATGAAATACTTCCAATGAAATGCTCAATAGTTGATAGTTATAATAAAAGTATCGCGGTACAAGACTTGTTCTCTTTTCAGATTCATATTGATCCCGGGAAATGACTTTTTTGAGAATCAGAAGGAACGAGCGACTGAGCCGATTTTCGTCGGTCTTCGTCCAAAACTACGTCCAAAACGTTAGGAACAATTTTTGCCTTAAATTTCGCCGTATTTTTGGTACAAATTCTACATCTTGTTAAACCATTTCATTACTTAAATAAGCAGCCAAATTGAGAGAACAATGCAATCTGGCTTGAGAGTTTTTTTCTCTTGACTTTCCTTAAGATTGTGTATTTCCAAAAAACCTGGATCTGATTTTTCAAATTTTGTTCAGGCTACACCAATGAGATTCCCTCTTCTTTTGTGGTCATTTTGTTTGTTCTTCTTCGTCTTGAGTATGATTATATGTGAGATTCTTGTGTCTTTGTAAGCTATGCTAAAGTAGGTAACTTGTAAGAATTGTTGAAGAAAAGTCGAAATTTCTAGGGCTTGGCTTGTCCATTTGAGCGTCTCCTCAGCACGACGATTCTCTCAAATTTAGAGGAATTTCTTATTTCTTTTTGATGATGACTATTGGAAAGGCGCTTATTGCTGCTCATCTTTTCACTTTTCGTGAATACCGAGAACTTGTAAACGTGCAAATCTGGTGAAAATCACATTTGCGCATTGATAATTCGTTATTTGTCCATTGTTTTGACAAAAATCTTGAAAAACTAGCTAGGTTACTGTAGATATGATTTGCTATCTAAAGCTTTATAAGCTAAATGATTGCTATCTAAAGCTTTATAAGCTATTAGGTTGTTCGGATATAAACGAGCGTTTGCACTGCTTAACTCTTGAGGAAGCCATTTCCCGCATCTGATCGTTTTTCCAATGGTGTGGAGATGGTCATCAATAGTAGAATTTGAACATAGAAACTGTTGAGCAAGTTCACGCATCGTTTGACATGGATCCGATTCGATTGCAGCCCTCAAAATATCGTTGTCTACCGCTTGAGGTCGACGAGAGTGTTCATCATCCTTTCATCACCATTCCGAAAGCGTTGGAATCAGGCTCGGCATCGGCTTTCGAACAATACATCATTCCCAAATGCTTTGACCAAATCTCGATGGGATTCCGCGACTGTTTTGCCCAGTTTGAAGTCGTAAAGTAGGCTTATTGCTAAGTAAAGTAGACGCGAACCTGATGTATTTGAAGTCGATCATCTAAAGCAAGAAAAAAAAGATCTTAAAAATAAGAAATTATCCGTTTAAAAAGATTCCAAATATGCACAAGATAACGTATTTTTAAATACAGAAAGACATTTTTTAAAAGCTTCTCTCACAACAATAAGTTTAGCAACGCTTGTTTATATCCGAACCTCCTAATAAATGATTGCTATCTAAAGCTTTATAAGCTAAATGATTGCTATCTAAAGCTTTATAAAGCAAAAAAAGCTACCGTAATCCAATCTATCTACTTGGTAGATTTTTTGTTATCCTTGACGCTTTCTGCCGTTAGCCCTTGAAGATTTACAATTGAAGATGTCCTCAAGCAAATCAAGTAGATTCAATGTTAGAAAAATAAAGCTTTTTTCCTAGCTAGGGGAATTTTTTTTAAAACCCTACCAATCAACTAATTGACCTTGACCAGTTGGCCGACTGGTTAGGAATCTTCTCTCCTAATCGGAAGATCCAGGGTTCGATCCCGCTGGCGAAATCAAGTGTGTGTTCTTTTTCCCATTAAGTTGGGTTTTTTCTTAACTACATTGTAGGGGTAAAAATTGTGTCCTCCGTTGTGTTGTATCCACTTATTCATGTTGAATAAAGTATCTTTTTAATTCTATTCTATTGCAAATGAACTGTTAACTTATCCAGGTAAGCTTTACAGTTTTATACACCTTTCTATAGGCAAATTAAGTAGTTCTTGATGTAATTTTGATTAGCCGATGTTCTCAAAGTTATTCAGTTATTCAGAAATTCAATTTAAGACAGGTGCTTTCGAGTCAACGTAATTTTTGCGTTGTGTTTTAACCTTTGACCACCTCAATTTTTCAATTTCGATTTCAATTTCCTACCGCCATTTCTTTTTGTGACACTTTGTGATGATAATTGTGGGATTGGTTTGTGAAATTTTCCCAAAAACAAATCAATTTTATTTAAGCTGATCAACTAGTGTTGAGAAGAAATCAGAAACTAGAGAATGAGATGCACGAGAATTGGCGGAAAACAAAGTACAGACTCTCGAAGAGGTATCACGTAAAGGAGAATATTTGGACTTTGGTCGTAAGCTTTCTCATGATAGTTTCTCAACACCAACTTTCAAGGTGATGGATATTGTAAGAGTGTTCAACTTCAAGGTCTGATTAGAGCCCGACCATGGCTCAGGCTAATATCAGGTTAAGCCAAGGATCGGACAATGCCTCATAGCTTGATTCTAGCCGAATCTAAGTGACTCAAAACAGGCTGGACACAGAGTTGAGTTCAAATTACAGTATCCACAGGGTTACGGTATCTTTTTGGATACCTTCAGAGCTGAGATGTTTCAACTGATCGAATCAAAAGTCAGGTCGAGACCTTGGAATTGTAAGTTAAAGCATTAGCAAGGCATAAGACCCTACCATTGGATTAAGATTTGGATTTGAGGGTGGCCTGCTGAAGGTGGCCGAACCTAATCGTCACCGAATTAGAACCTAATCGGAGAATGCTGGTTACGCCAGTCCTGAACCACTCAAACCTTGGAAGCATATGGCAATGAAAACTACAGTAAGCGTTACAGTAAGCGTTACAGTAAGCGTTACAGTACTACAGTAGGCAATGGCGGCTACCTTCTCGCTCATCCAGCAGTTTTTGTAAGCTAGGTCAAGTGCGGAGTCTGGGCCTGATGATCGGTTTGAAATATCCCTGAACGCATCTTCTTAAACCAAAAACTTTACGAATAATTTGATGATAGATTCTAAAAATACAGATTGTTTCCAAAGCTCTTTGGTGGTTTGTGGGAAATGCTTTGATCTTGGTGCCTTTGTCCTCTTTCAAACGCTTGAGATCCCGTGGAAGTGCGAAAAAAAAGCCTAAAAAGGCAACGGAATCACGGGATTTTCAACGGAAAGCTGTATTGTCGCGTCATGAATTGTCAAAAAGCTTTCTTCTCTCATAAAATCGAAAAGGTTTTTCTCCAGCATCTTTTTTGGTCTCTTTGAGACACGACGTTGTCCAATTTTCCAAAAAAAAAGCCTTCAAAGCCTTAATTTCCCCCTGAATCCCCTCAATCGCCCATTCCTATAATTTTCTCAATTAAAATTTTTTTCAATTTTCACAAAAACAATCGTTTCCCATTTTTTTTTTGATTCTTGAAAACATTTCTTTTCTTCAAATTTTCTTAGAGTTTTCATTGATTTCTGAATATTGAACTAGTCCCTAGAGGTTTTTGTGTTGTAAAACACAGAGATCGAAAAGAAATTGATGAAAACCTATACTTAAATTGTTAAAAATCTTATTAAAAACATAAATTTATACATAATTTATTTTATGGTTTGAATTGTAGCAATTTTTTTACAACTCTCCCTCACATATTTGTCTCAATTTATTAGTCGAAAGTCGAGTCGTAATTGGGCTTGAAGAAGAAGAAGCTAAAGAAGATATTCAGTCTTCAATTGACTGAATATCTTTGCAAATTCTTTGAATATTCAGCTAGATAGTATTCCTCTTAGCTAAAGCGTTTTCTAAAATGTGTCAACTTTCGAAAACTATCGTAATGTTGGCTCTAGTTTTATCCAACTATCTGCGAGAGTTTAGAAAGGCTACCAAAAGATACAAAAGTCGATAGATTGGATAAAAAAAGACAAGAGTACGGTAGTTGTCACGTTGAAATGCTTTAGAAAATACTCGAGCTTTTGAATACCTTTTTATTCGGCCTACTGTAGCTAAGCTGAGGCTTATGATATCTTTAAGCGAGTGAGGCTATGCAGTCGATGCTATGCAGTCTATGCTATGCAGTCTATGCTATGCAGTAAGCAAGTCTTTAGATGCTCTCAGCGAATCGCTACAATATTCTGATTCTCGTCAATTCGTCAGCTCTTCCAAAGAATGCACTGCATCTTTTAATTTATCTCAATTTCACGATCGAGACGATTTTTCTGCTCATTTCTTTTTTCACTTTCCCTTTTGCTGGACACGTTTTGTGGAAATCGTTGGTAAGTATTAAAGAGAAGTTTCCTTTAAAAGCACCCAACACAATTCTTACCGTAAATACTGTAATAGTACCTCACCGCTTATAATGACGGTGCGGAGTGTTGCGTAGTCTAGCTTTGAACGAGTTTTTCTCGACACTGGTTTATGCTACAATGCGCGCTTGGGTACCAAAAAATAGCTGAAATTCAGGGCTATTTTGCCAAGGCCTTTTTGGTACGGGCGCTTTGAAAAAAATGAAATACTAACAAAACTTTTGCGACTACGCGACTGTACGAGGGCGGTGGGGTACCATTACAGTATTTACGGTGGGTTTTTTTTGACTTGATTTCCTTTGTTTTATCTTTCACTCACCCAGAAGAGTACTAGCACAAGTCCCACAAGACAATGGACAAATCCTCAAAAGTACAATGCAAAGTACAATGCAAAGTACAATGCAAAGTACAATGCAAAGAATGGGTTGAACCAGTTACCGTAGTTGGGACACGGTAGTATCTGGGTGCTGTGGGGGGGGTACCAGTCGAAATGAAGCTAACTACCGTAAATACGAATAGTACCCCACCGCCCATAATGACGGTGCGGAGTGTTGCGTAGTCTAGCTTTGAACGAGTTTTTCTCGACACTGGTTTATGCTACAATGCGCCCTTGGGTATCAAAAAATAGCTGAAATTCAGGGCTATTTTTTGATACCAAAGACGCATTTTTTGAAAGTACGGGCGCTTTGAAAAAAATGAAATACTAACAAAACTTTTGCGACTACGCGACTGTACGAGGGCGGTGGAGTACTATTACAGTATTTACGGTAGGTTTACGAAATTTACGGCAGCCAAGAGTGCTCAGGTAAGGTAGCCATACCCTTTAGAGAAGTTTCCTTAAAAAACACCGAACACAATTCTTAATTCAAATCTTTATTGAAAAAGCTTGTCTTTTAAATGCAATATGCTAGAATTCATCTATAAAAATCAAAGTTTTACTTTCTAGAAAATCCCTCGTAACATTGTGCATCTCTACATCGCATCGATCTCCGGCATCTATGTCTTTTTAGCGGCTCGGGTGGTCAGCTTTCTCTACCAAATCCATTTGCTACAACAATGGGAATTCGGTGAGCGGGCAAAGAGATTACACAAAGAAAACACAAAGATTTGTGGCAGTATGACACTCAAAACTGGGAGATTACGGTATCCAAATAAATACTACTTGACTATGGATACGGTAGTAAGTAGAATACCCTCTTCTTCCTCTTCCCCTCTCTTCTAAGCCATGCCCCAAATACCGTAACCTTCGCTTTTCCGGCATTTGTACGCACTAGTTCTTTTCCGAGAGTTTCCGTTGATTCTTTCTGCGTTTCTTTGATTCTTCAATGCATTTTGTTGCGTTTCTTCTGGATTTACGTCAATAAGCTCATTTTATTTCATAAAGCCTCACTACTATGGCTGCACAGCCTCACTCATGCAAACAAACGTCTATCAGTACCAATTGTACACATACATTCACTCGCAATTCAATTTCAATATTCAAAACTATTCAAAACTATCGAAACCTAACACCTGAGCTTGAAAATTTTTAAAGATTCTCCAACTATATTCATGTATAATAAATCACATCTTTTTAGGCTCTGACATCTGCCCAACTCCTCTACTCATCGCATCACTGCTGCGGGCGACGCTGATTGCCAGTGCTGCAGGTTTGCAAACTTTGGATTGGATCAAAGTTCGATCAAAAACCAATCCTAGGCCAAATTATGACTTTCCAAGGCCAGCCCAAAGCCAAACCAAGTACCGTATTTTCTCTAATAGTAGTGCATCCCGGCGAGCCGAGTTGATGACTATTTTACAGTTTCCAAGCTTTTGCAGAAGCTCAACACTCAAATCCCCCGACAAGATCTCATCGTCAGCTACATTTTCCGACCGCAGATCGCTAGGTTCTGATAAGCAGTTCTCGAGATTTCAAGTAATTTAGGTGAAGCTTAGGGTGCACTACTATTAGAGAAAATACGGTATCCAGCAAGAAAAGGATTTCAGTCAACCAGCCAAAGATATTCAGCAGGCTGTATACGAGTTAAAATCCTAGAACTTAACAACCGAACAATACTTTTGAGAATCACCCTCAACCGCTGGTTCTTGCGATTTTCCTCACACTTGCAATTCCGCTTGTTTACACCTCTCCCCTCTTTTCCCCCTTTTCCCCTTTTCCCCATTTGCAAATTCTTCATCCACGGTATCTATTTTAGCCTATACTGACTTCTTGATCCCAGAACGAACTCTGCTTTCAAGTGGAGTTGGTTCGAAATATCAAAAACATTTGATGAACCTATCAATTCCCCTTTAGGCAGCTTGGCGATTATAATGATCGAGCGATTGGTGGCCACGATTTACGTGGAAACCTACGAGACATCCAATTTCTTACCGCATCTCCTTTTCGGTGTTTTCGCGAATTTTTTCATCTCCTTCCTCTTGGGATTAGCATTCACATTTGGTAAAGTGTTAAAGGAATAAAAAATCAAATCTCTATTCAGATTTTATCTCAATTCGAATAGCTTGTTTGATGGGTTTGATGTCTTCGTTCATTTTCGCTTTGGTGAGACTTGAAAGACATTTTATGAAAGCTGGATATGTAATTCAAATAATTTAAATTAAAACTTTAGGGTTGTCAATTTGTGCTTTCACTAAACGAGGAAGCTGAACGACAAATGCATCGAAATTGGCGAGAATTCGGCTACTCGTTGACGAAGCGCTTCCAAGTCGCCGAAAATATTCGCAATTTGAAAGTAAGAGCTTTAAAATATGAAAATATTGTAAATTCTAGCCAAATATTACCGTAAAAGTAGCTAACTGATTCTTTTACGTCGCTTTACAAGTGTACGCCACAAGTGTACGCTACAAGTGTACGCTACAAGTGTACGCTACAAGTGTACGCTACAAGTGTACGCTACAAGTGTACGCTACAAGTGTACGCTTTTTCGTCTACAATAAAAATGCAAGGAAAATGAAAGTTAAGCGTATTGGAGAGTGTGCCATTTGAACTTTTGAGCATATGCGCTTGGCTTTTGAAAGAAAAAACTCTAACATTTAACTCTGGGCTTATCAAATTATCAAAAAACCCAATCAAAATTTGAGGGTCTATCAAAAGTGATGTGGTGGTGCATGTTCAACAGTCTTTTCTTCTGCACATTGTTTGTCATTTATGTGGAAGTGAGGATGTCATGGGATTGGAAAAATCTGCTTGGATCGTTGATCGATCTGCACGCTTCTTTGTGAGTAACATTTCTTTTAAAGGTCAGAGTCAGCTCAATTCAAGTCAGCTCTTTTAGCTATGTCTTTTCGATGACATTTGTGCTGTTTTTCTCGGAAAGGGAATGGTGTCACTACAAGAGAGCTCTCAAACAAATGTGGTTTAAGATTTTGTGAGTTATTTTGGAATTTAAAAGTAGAATAATCAAGGCTGTGTTCTGTTTTCTAAAAGATGAGTAGGTTGAAAAACTACCGTAAGAAAACTATCTGTTTATCTGTCTGTCTGTATGTCTGTCTGTCTGTCTGTCTATCCGTCTGTCTGTCTGTCTATCTGTCTGTCAGTCTATCTGTCTGTCTATCTGTCTGTCTGTCTGTCTGTCTGTCTGTCTGTCTATCTGTCTGTCTGTCTGTCTGTCTATCGATCTGTCTATCGATCTGTTTGTCTGTCTATCCGTCTGTCTGTCTGTCTATCTGTCTGTCTGTCTATCTGTCTGTCTATCCGTCTGTCTGTCTATCTGTCTCTCTATCTGCCTGTCTGTCTGTCTCTTTTAATTGTGATCTCTACCGCGATCTTGAACCATTTTCAAATAAAAAAGAGTTGTGCAAGAAGTTTGTGACTAGCATTCTTGACAGAAGAGATAAAACCGAGCAATACCAATAATATTTTACTGTATTTAGTCTAGAATCAATGATACTAATTTGTTTTGCAGATCAAAACGATCAATGAACGAGGTGTGTCACTCCTACAAAGTCTACGCAATGAATCGAGAGGTAAGAGATTTTGGATACTAGTTTCCCACAAATTGGTGCATTTTGGATACTTGAGTCTTTTTGTGGGCTATAACCAAGTACCCATTTTTGGCAGAAAAAAAAATGCCAAGCTTTCAGTTGATTTACACAATCGCCACACAAGAGGAATACTTTCGACAATTGGACGAAGTTTGGGAGCGAATTCCACGAAAGGAGAAACACGAAAATGTTCATATGTAAATATTGGGTTGGTGAATTGAAAACTGCCGGCTATTGTCATATGTGACAGTTTGAGCACTTTCTTCAAAAGAAACCCATTTTGGTGTCAATGGAAAAGTTGTAGAGAATCAAAAATTAAGCTTATATCTAAATTTTCAGAACGATTCAAAAACTGGTTTTCAAGAAATGCCAAATCTACGAATTTTCACAAAACTTGCATTTTAAGTGAAACTACGAAGTGTATCTTTTTGGAAATTTGGCTATAGGCCTCATTTTTGATTCTCTACAACTTTTTCATTGACACCAAAATGGGTTACTTTTGAAGAAAGTGCTCAAACTGGGCTGACAGCTGACATCTCCACTCCTCCATTTTTGAGTCTCACACTTGTCTCACACACAAACCTAAAATAAACAGCCTTAGTTGGGAACTTTTGGCGCATTCCCCATACAGTCCGGACCTCGCCCCTTCTGATTACTATTTATTCGGGACCATGAGTAATGAGCTTTCGGGAGAACACTTCGATTCGGAAGAAGCAGTCAAAAATTGGCTTTGAAAGTTTTTCGATTCAAAACCAAAATCCTACCACGAAAGAGGAATCCGCAAATTGCCTGTAAAATGGGCAGAAGTCGTCAATGATAATGGAAATTATTTGGAATGAATTCATGGTTTTATGTTGAATAAATTTTAGTTCAAAGTCCGGCAGTTTTTAATTCACCAACCCAATAGTTAAAGCCATTTTCGGTAAATGGGTGTTTTTGTGATTTTTTTTCCTTTGTTGAAAGTTCGCTGTGAATTTTTGCCTCAATATGAAGCCTCAACAAATTGCCTACATTACGAGTCAACACCAAAAAAAAGAGAATCGGATTATTTTTGATAACTGAAATGATAAGGTGTTGAAGGAGAAATGAATTTTGCGAAACTTTGCTTGAAATGCTAATTTTTCTGCTTATCCTTCATTTTACTCGAATACTTGCAGACGTTTGCCCGTTTCCATCGAGTTATCTCGATAAATTTGATGGATGTGTCATTTATGATGATAAAGGTGACAAAAAATAGCAAATATTGTACAGTAATCTTGTTTTGACTCAATAAAATGAATAGGTCGAATTGATTTCCGATCCCGAAAACCCCTACCGTAAATACAATAATAGTACCCCACCCCCATAATGACGATGCGGAGTGTTGCGTAGTCTAGCTTTGAACGAGTTTTTCTCAATACTGGTTTATGCTACAATGCCGGTTTAAATATCAAATAATAGCCCTGAATTTCAGCTATTTTTTGATACCAAAGACGCATTTTTTGAAAGTACGGGCGCTTTGAAAAAAATGAAATACTAAAAAAATTTTGCGACTACGCGACTGTACGAGGGGGCGTGGGGTACTATTACAGTATTTACGGTAGGTACAAATTGACAGCTTCTTTTTGGATCATCTAATTTTTGGAAATAGCTTCTTTTTGGATCATCCCAAAGAAAATCCCATGATAAATGACTGACGAAATGTTCTTTGTGCGACCGCCTAATTGCTCGGGATCTGGCAGACCGTCTCCGTATACATATAGCCCTATTTCATATCATTCAAAAGCGAAAAATCTCCTCGATAAAACAACATCAAAAAGTTAACAATGAGAAAATCTCTAGACAAAGTTATGACCCTTAAAAGTAGGACTACGCTTTCAAAACCAGAAACAGCTTGCAAAAATCGATTAACTTCAATTTTACTTGAAATATCCATTACCGTATACCCAGCTAAATACTATTTGTATTAAAATATTCACTTATTAAATGAGCTGTACTTTTCTAATTGCTCTTTAATCATGAGAAACCCATAAGTTAAGCATTTTAAGCTCAAACAGCCAGTCTTCTTTAGCTTTTTCTATTTTAAAAACGATTCTTTGTAAACAAAAGAAACCCTTTCTGAAAGATTAGCCTTTCTTTTCTTTTCTGAACATTCTTATATCTCGACGACAACGAAGGAGCGAGGTGAGCGACCGAGCCGACTCTCCTTGTTTTGGAGCGACTGAGCCGACTCGCCACTATGCCCAAATCCCTGGCACTGGTTTTTGGAACAAATTCTACATCTTGTTAAATCATTTCATTGCTTAAACAAGCAGCCAAATTGAGAAAACAATGCGATCCGACTTGAGAGTCTTGTCTCTCGATTCTCCTTAGGATTGTGTGGTCGAATTAAGCCTCGGTATCATTCGAATTTGACTTGAGGGCTTTCAAAATCAGAAACAGCTTGCAAAAATCGATTAACTTCAATTTTATCTGAAAGATCCACTACCGTATACCCAGCTGAATACTATTTATATTAAATATTATCAGCTAAGTATCCAAAGGCTAGCCCTCTAGCCCATAAATCTCTTGCTTTGCTTATCTGAATCCAGATTGGATACAAATTCTTATCTCTAAATTTAGCTATGAAATCAGAATTGGAAATGAATTTCCCTATTACTTTCGCTCCCAATCTCCATTTTCAGCTTCATCAAGACTTCAATAAACATTCCAAAAACAATCAATCTCTTTTTTTTGATCAAGATTTATTGTTCTAGAGAATCCAAGAAGATTTCCCCAATTTCTATCTGAAATTAAGTTTGTTTCTGCTTTTTTTATAGGGCATAGACTCGGTTCAAAAAGCCAAAAATTACATAATTTATCTAATTTAGCCAAAACTTTCAACGACGCTGAGACGGAATGTGAGAAAATTTATGAAGGAGCGCTGATTTCGATTCACAACATCTATCAGAATGCTTACGTGAAATCATTGGCCGTGAATCGTTGGGGAACTTTTTGGCTAAGTTTTTAAAACAATTTAGATAATGCGATCGCTTATGTGGCCATTGGATTGAGGAGGAGCGATTTGGGGAGGTACAGTACTGGACAATGAAATATGATATTTGAAAAACGATCGTCACTTTCGCGCGTCTGTAACTCCCTTGTCTTTACCGTATTTCTAAATATTAATATTACCATTGCGTAGCCCTTGAAAAGAGCTTTCAAAAAATGTATAACACTAATAATTTAAACTCAAAGACAAGGGAGTTACAGACGCGCGAAAGTGACGATCGTTTTTCAAATATGATATTTCATTTTCCAGGAATGTATTCATTTTTGTCGCTGAAAGTTGGTGAAAACAATGTCATGGAGAATAGCATAAGTATAAAAAGGCCTCTTTCATTGAAGTTTCTTACTTTGTTGAGTTTCATAATGAAATTCAAGTCAACTTGCAGCAAGAATTGGACGTGGACAGACGGAAGTGCCACTGATTATTTCTCTTGGGCACGAGGCAAGTTTAGGTATTCAATTTTGTTACAAAACCTTTAGATCAGCCATCATTGTGTGCTCGATGTGACAGCGTGTACATGGATCCATATGATGGGAAATGGTATTTTCATTAAACTTCCAAAAGTTTCAATTCTTAGGTATGATTATTATGGAACTTCTCAATCATTGACCTCGTTCTGCTTATTTGCACCAAGTTTGTTATTTTCATTGAGTTTCATAACGAAATTTGAAATCTATGAAATGAAAAGGATCTTCAGAACCGTCAGCGTCACCGGTGAGTGACTTTAGCACAATAAAACTAATATTTCACTTCATTTAGTCGTAAAATTTATCCCAGCTTTTTTCTACAGATTAGAAAATCCATTAAACTCCAAAAGTCGGCACAATAAAGCCAATTTGCACTAATATGACTAGTATTGGGTTGGTGGAAAAGTCCTTTCGGATTTTTTGGGAGAGTACCTTAAATTTGTCCAATTTTGACATTTTATAGCTCATCCTAAAGCTGAATTCAAGACGGATCGATTGGTAAAAACCGTTTTGAGATATCTCTTTTCTAAAGGTTTTTACAGCTATTTTAGTAAAGGGCGGCAGAGCCAAAAAATGGCTGTTTTCACGTTTCGTTAGTTTTCCGTGCAGAAACCTAGGCTAAAAACATGTGTTTCGTGATCAGCGTCAAAAATAACCCCTAGACACAAATTTTCAGAATCTTAGCAAAAAATTTTTGAAGAATATTGTCACCGGTGGAAGTCGAACCAGCGACCCTCAGATCGCCCCTCAGACGACCCTCAGACGAAAACGAAGGAAAATCGCGAAAGGCGGCGGAAAGGCTATTGATCTGAGGGTCGCTGGTTCGACTTCCACCGGTGACAATATTCTTCAAAAATTTTTTGCTAAGATTCTGAAAATTTGTACTCTCCCAAATTTAAGGTACTCTCCCAAAAAATCCGAAAGGACTTTTCCACCAACCCAATAGAAATGCTTTCGGATCAGATCTGATAGTAAAGCTTAAGAAGTAGGTTCTCCATTACCGAATGGGATACGTGTAGCTCATTGGTAGAGCGTTCGCCCGGTAAGCAAGAGGTCAAATCCCGGCGCCGACTATGTTTTGTATTCCCAGCATCCATAAAAAGGACTGGCCTGTCGAAATAAATGAAAATTCGAATCAGATCCAATCAAAGCATGTCTAATGACTAGTGCTAACTCTCAAGACCTCATAACAAAAGTCAAATCCAATCAAATCCAATCAAACCCAGTCAATATCCATCAACGAATCATCAAAAGAATTCACAGAATTGTGAAAGCACTTGGAGTCACTGGATTGACACCACCAATTGCACGGAAAACTGCGGTGGATGTGGATGGAAGAAACAAGTCCGAGATTGTCTCTCTTTTGATACTTGTCCTTGCCCGTAAGTTCTACACTTTCCTCAAGTAAGTAAGAGGAATTTTCTAGAAATTTAACAACTAGCATCACAAGTTTGAAGCTTTTCAGTGGTGAGGACAATCGACTCTGGTATTGCGGTGCCACCGAGTGCACCGCTCCACAGCCACGCTGTTGCAAGTACCACTCACCGTTTATCAACATGACATCAAAGAGATATGAGTGTCAAGAAGACGATGATCCGGTGCCGACTTTCGAAACGGTAACAGCAATTCACCTGACTTTGAGTTTGTAAGGGTAAATAACGTAGTTCTGAAGAAATCTGTGAAAAATAATTGACGAGGAGACCTAACAAGGGAACATCTACTGGATAGGCTGGTCAAATGACATAAGCCATAGGCCATTCGACGCAGAATTTCACGCTAGATCCCGAATCTGCTTTCCGCTTCTGCTATGGAGCACTCTATCAAAAGTTATACGCGGACTTTTCAGAAACAGAAGAATTGCAGGGATGGTTTGTGTGTTCTCCGCTTCAAAGCCGCTAAAACAAAAAGTTAGCTGACGGATCAGAACCTGGGAGATCTCACCTTGTTTTCTAACCTACTATCACTCGGCCTAACTCTATCAAAAGTTATACGCGTTTCAATTTTTGTAAGGAGTTTCAAAAAACATAGACCTTAAAACCGGACTTTTCAGAGACAGAAAAATTGCAGGGATGGCCGAGTGGTAGTAGGTTAGAAAACAAGGTGAGATCTCCCAGGTTCCGATCCGTCAGCTAACTTTTTGTTTTAGCGGCTTTGAAGCGGAGAACACACAAACCATCCCTGCAATTCTTCTGCCTCTGAAAAGTCCGCGTATAACTTTTGACAGAGTGCGCCATAGCAGAAACGGAAAGCAGATTCGGAATCTACGTGAAATTCTGCGTCGAATGGCCTATGGCTTATGCCATTTGACCTATCCAGTTGACTTTCCCTTGTAAATATCTTCTAGACTCCCTGCTACGGTACGTGGTCGTCTTGGGAAAACGTGGACTATTGCTCGAATAATTGTGGAATGTGTGGATGGCAGCCAAGGGAAAGAACATGTCAACCGGCTGGTTGTCTATGCGAGTGAGTGTCAGAGAAACTTTTTAGATCAAATTCATTTTCAAATTCTCTAAATACGGCATAGTATTATAAATCCTATGATACAATAAGTTTAAATACCTAAAAATACTCAAATACAACGCCACCTTCTCGTACAGTCGCGTCGTCTAACTTCTTTTTAGAAAATCATCTCTTTCTCAGCCCTTAGATTTTCCCCAACTACACTTTTAGTACCAAAAAATACTAGATTTCAAAGGCTATCATTTGGCATCCAAACGCACACTGTAGCATAAAGCAGCGAGTAGAACGGGACGTTCAAAGTTAGACTACGCGATTGTACACCCGTCATTAGCGTTCTATCAGAATATTTACGATAATTTTCTTCCTTTAGCGGTCCCTCTCGACAAATCTTCCCCTGCAACAAGACCCCTTGTCCGGGCACTCCTTGCTGTCAAGGATATTCTCTGCAATTTGACCCGGACACGCAACTGAATGATTGTCAACCGATTTCACCACTTCGATAAATTCATTTTTCCAAAGTTTAACAGATTAATAGATTGTACTTTTAGATTTAAATGGAGATTACAATTCAAATTCATTTTTAGATTTAATTTAAATTAAATTTTAACATTCTGTGACTCTCCTAAACCTTGTTTTCAAGAAATCTCAATGTTTATTTCAAAATTTTCATCACTAATATACATTTGAGATAAATTAGACTCAATCTTTCTATAAGCTTATTTCCTAAGCGTGGCCATACAATTGCAGAAAGCGCTCAGAATGAGGAGGGCTGTAGATGAGAGAATGATCATGTTGCTGTAAAAAAACAGAACTTGTTTTGTAATCGAATTTCCTTGAAACAATCATAAAAAGTATTAGTTTTCAATGTTTTTTTTTAGTGTCAAAAGAAGCCATTAAAAAAAATAGATTTGTGAGCCGCTTTATACGATCTCTTGTTTAAATCGCAAATCTTTAAATTGCAATATTGAAATGACTTTGATAGTTTTATAGATTTCTAAAAAATTTAACCTGAATGTCATCACCGTTTGATCACAATAAGTGGCCGCTTTCTTATTCGTTGTCGTGTAAATTCCCCAAATGCCCCAAACGAGATATCCACCGTAGCCAAGCCTTCAAATATAATAGACATTTGAAAGAAGCTTAAAATAAATACCGTAAATACTGTAATAGTACCCCATCCACCTCGTACAGTCGCGTAGTCGCAAAATCTTTTTAGTATTTCATTTTTTTCAAAGCACCCGTACTTTCAAAAAACGGGTCTTTGGTATCAAAAAATAGCTGAAATTCAGGGCTATTATTTGATATTTAAACCGGCATTGTAGCATAAACCAGTATTGAGAAAAACTCGTTCAAAGCTAGACTACGCAACACTCCGCATCGTCATTATGGGGGTGGGGTACTATTATTGTATTTACGGTAGGGGTTTTCGGGATCGGAAATCAATTCGACCTATTCATTTTATTGAGTCATTTCCAAAAATTAGATGATCCAAAAAGAAGCTGTCAATTTGTACCTACCGTAAATACTGTAATAGTACCCCACGCCCCCTCGTACAGTCGCGTAGTCGCAAAATTTTTTTAGTATTTCATTTTTTTCAAAGCGCCCGTACTTTCAAAAAATGGGTCTTTGGTATCAAAAAATAGCTGAAATTCAGGGCTATTTTTTGGTACCTAAGCGAGCATTGTAGCATAAACCAGTGTCGAGAAAAACTCGTCTAAAGCTAGACTACGCAACACTCCGCACCGTCATTATGGGGGTGGGGTGCTATTACAGTATTTACGGTAGTTTGACTGGAATTTTCTTCAAAACGAATCCACCAATTCAAGAACATTTTCTTCTATTATTTACAAGTCAACTCCAAGAAATTACTCGTAGAAAAAAATGGCAGCTTTTCCTTTAAAATTTTAGAGCTTAAATTGAGCTAACTTTTTAGACCAGAAAAAGGATTCCTTATGTGGTAAAGCTAGCATAAATGAGCATGAGCATGAGCAATACGCTTTCTAAACCCTTTCTAGCGCACTGCACTCTTTTGGTTTCCCTGAAGAAATGCGTTGAAGAGAGAGAAATTCGAAAGCACTAGAAAGATTTAGTTTACTAGTAGTTAGTGAGCACTAATCTCTTTTAGAGCTGATTTAGATGTGCTTTTAGAACACAATACTGATCTCTTTTATAGCTAAAAACCATTTTCAAATCATTTTAAATCATCATTAAATTTAAAAAATAGCCCTGAATTTCAGCTATTTTTTTGATATCTAAGTGAGCATTGTAGCATAAATCAGTGTCGAGAAAAACTCGTTCAAAGCTGGACTACGCAACACTCGGCACCGTCATTATGGGCGTTGGGGTACTATTACAGTATTTACGGTGATATCAATATTTGCTTTTACAATCTTTTCAAAACATTTGAATCAATTTAACCCCACCAAATCAACCCGATCACTTTGGCCAGCCAATCGATCACCAACGCCGGACTATAAAGCTTCGACTTTTGCTGAAAATTGAGAATTTAGAATGCAGGATGTAGAAATTGAAGGCTAACATAAAAAGTGATTCTTTTATTGCATTTTGAATCAATCTTTACTTTAGATTTATTCAAAATACCTCAAAAGCCAAAAGCGTCAATCCGGTCATCATGACAATGAGATAAATAATTCCGTAGATTAATAACCATTTTGGCATTCTTTCAATGGGGCACCTGAAAAAAAATGTCATTTTCCTTGTTTACAAAATAGAAATAGAACTCCTCTTAAAATCACTATAAAACTCTCGAACTCTCTCACTCATTCGCGTGAATCAATGCGATAATGATTGTGATAAAAGCGAGAAGTCCCAATGCGGAAAGCATCACGAATTGGATTAAGCCAGCTGGCTAAAGTATAGAAAGTATAGAAAGATTCGAAAGATTCGAAAGATTTGAAAGATTTGAAAGATTAATGTCTAAGCGTTTTCAAAGCCTGTCAAACTTACTGTAATCATTTTAAAAACTGATTCAAAATTTTAAACAAACCGAGCGATTCACTGGTTGATAGTCGGTCATGTTAGACGTGTTAAGCCGGCTGGCTAAAGTACTGGCACTGATTCTAAAAATTCACGAATGAACAAATGAGGTTGACCAAAAGATCAACAAAAGCAATTGTTGCATTATAAGTGTTCTTGATTTTTTTTTTCTACATAAATGATCGAGATCTCACGTATCATTCATCCCGATCTCCTTTCATTTCTCAAGAAAAGTCAAGGACAAAGGATCTTTCCGCCAAATAAAGACCAAATAGTTTCCGAATAAAAGGGAGAAATGGTTAGTTGAGTATGTAAAAATACTGTGTTACACGTGAGTAACGTGTTGAGATGCTGAAGATGAGATGCTAACTGAGATTTCAAAGCTGAGACTTCAAAGCTGAGACTTCAAAGCTGAGACTTCAAAGCTGTGACTTCAAAGCTGAGACTTCAAAGCTGAGACTTCAAAGCTGAGACTTCAAAGCTGAGACTTCAAAGCTAAGACTTCAAAGCTGAGGTTTCAAAGCTGAGATTTCAAAGCTGAGATTTCAAAGCTGAGGTTTCAAAGCTGAGGTTTCAAAGCTGAGATTCCAAAGCCTTTCCCCATTCAGCTGAATATCTCCTACAATATCTTCTGTAGTTTTGTGGGAAATTTGAAACAAAAGAAACAGCTACGCAAAAAAAAATCTTCTTCATAGCTTTCAGAGCTGCTCCATTTGTTTGAATTTTTCCACAAATTTATAAACAATAAACAATAAACAATCAACAATAAAACAATAAAACAATAAAATAAATATATAATAACAATGTATAATTAACAAAAGAATAAAAGCAAACAGAAATCGGATTCTAGACTGACACCAATGCAAATCCCAGAAATAGACAAAGTTTTTACACAAAAGGAGAAAAAGAGGCGGAGGGGAGAGCCAATTTCTGATCAACCTTTGATCGGTCCGATAAATAGAGCGCTCAGTTGATGACAAAATACTATCAAAAAATAGCTGAAATTCAGGGTTATTTTTTGCTACCAAAGACCCATTTTTGTGAAAGTACGGGCGCTTTGAAAAAAATGAAATACTAAAAAACTTTTGCGACTACGCGACTGTACGAGGGGCGTAGGGTACTATTACAATATTTACGGTAGGCACTTTTGCTACGCCAGTTCAAAGCTTGCTTTCTAAAAGACCACTTATGATATGTAAAACACGAAATTGAAACAAAAAAAAGGTTTCTTTGTGTGGTTTGAGTTTTTTTTTCTTTGTACTTTGTGTGGTTATAGGCTTTTTTTTGTGCATTTGGTTATTTCATTTGAAATTGATCTGTTCCAGATTGTTTCAGTAAGAGAATCGCCAAAAAAAAAAATTTTGCATGTGGGCGGAATTGAACCGAACCCGAGGGTAAAAGTAGGCCGCAGTCTCGCAAACTAGGCCACGAACTCATCTCCGGTGGGCGGCGAGAGAAGCCTTATAAAAGAATCAGTTTTGCATCCCAATTTTGCATGCCAGGTTCCTCTCGTTTCAGTGGCTATTAGCGATTAATATTTACGGCGTTTTATTCGCCATTGCCGATTCTATGTTATACACTGTGTTTCCAATCGATTCCGAACTTTAAGAACGAACCGAACGATTCTGAGCCTAAGCTGAGACCATTACCTTGTTAGCCTATTCTATAATCTTTATTAGAATGAAAAAACTCGAGCTAAACCTTCTTTTAGCTTGACTTCATATTTGGGTATTGCAAAAATGCTCAAAAAATGGTTCATTGTGTGCTCAAATGTGTCAACTTTCGAAAACCATCATAATCTTGTCTCTTGCTTTTATTTAGTTTTGTATCTTTCTTTTCTTGAACTCTAATCACACCATAAACAAAAGAGAGACAAAAGAGAGAAGATTACGATAGTATTCGAAAGTTGACACTTTTAGAAAACGCTTAACTCGATTCGTTCTCCATCCTTGTTTTTATTTTGATTCGACTACTGTAAAAAAAACTGTGTTTTAATTTTCAACAAATTTTAGAAGCTAGCACTAGAAGCGTGAAGATCTAAGCTAATTCTAAGCCAGTTTAGCTCTACCAGCTCTACCAGCTTTTTAACTATTCAAATATTGAATGCAAATACAATGGCTCCATTGAGCGATGAAGTTTTCTTTCACTGGACACCTCAAATCTCAAATGACATGGGAAAGAGGTGAAGAGATAGAAAGGTGAAGAGATACTCATAGAGAAGAGATTGAGAAGTGTTCGGGAAGGGGAAAAGTGAAGAGAAAGTGAGAAAAGAGATGATGGGGCTTTTAGATTACACTCCTCTTTTCATAGAGCTTTTAAGCCAGAGACATTGAGCCCCAGAGAGTAGCAAACTTTCGCCAAAAAGGTACCCTTGAGGGAAAAAGGGAAAAGAACAAGAGAAGCCCCACTTATTGATCTTATCAAGGATTTGGTTATTGAGATTGTTAGATTTTGCTATATCTACAGCTATTCGTCGACAAGTGGTTTCCAAACCAAAACATTCAACTACTCAAAGTATTTCTAAAGCTACAAGCCACGGAATTCATTTTCTCATCGACTTATTGATCTTATTAAAGACTTGGATACTTATCTATATATTCTTTATATCAAAAAATATCCAAAACCAATTTATCTAAATATATTTGTCTAATATTCATCTATTCCAAGGTTTTTTTTTGAGGAAACAGCTATCCTGTATCAATTATTATACTCAATTAATCTCTTATTTGCAAAATATTCAGCCTACTGACAAAGAAAGCCAGTGAGCTACTGTCCTACTTGGCTAACTCATCAAAATTCTATACTAATACTCATACAGTTATTCATATCTACTATCCATTAAAAGCTTTACATTTTCTCAAAGCTTCTTCTTCATTTTAAAGCTTTATTCATGATACACACACTCATCTAAACCCTTATCTTCTATAAAAAAAGCTCTAAATTTATTATATGTCATTTTCTAATCAATAAACCAATCAAAACTTCAAAAATGCTTCAAAAATATTTATTCGCTCTATCGATTATCTGCGGATCTTTGTTATTAAGTGAGTTTTAATCTTTTTATGTCAACAAAACTTCTAGGTGAATGCTCTGTGGATGAGGATGAGCTGATGAAACAAGTCTTCAGCTCATATAATAATTTGATTTTGGTAAGGATTCCTAAATGTTACGTCCAGATCCAATCCGGACGTTCGAATCATTTTGATTCGGATTCGACCACATTCAAGATAAAGGCTAATTAGCGAGAAACAACTACCGTAAATACTGTAATAGTACCCCATCCACCTTGTACAGTCGCGTAGTCGCAAAATCTTTTTAGTATTTAATTTTTTGCAAAGCACCCGTACTGTCAAAAATGGGTCTTTAGTATCAAAAAATAGCCCTGAATTTCAGCTATTTTTTGATACCTAAGCGCGCATTGTAGCATAAACCAGTGTCGAGAAAAACTCGTTCAAAGCTAGACTACGCAACACTCCGCATCGTCATTATGGGGGTGGGGTACTATTACAGTATTTACGGTAGGTCACAGGGCACGGCTTTGATCCAAATGCAAATCCAGATGCAAATTCCTTTTACCTTTTTTCTTTTGATGTTTTTTCACTGCAAGCCGTTTTTGCAAAAATATTAAGCACTAATAGTACTGCTATTTTTTGATTTTCCTACAAGATACTAATAAGCAATTGCTAATGGCAATGCTGACAATGATTACCGAAGATGTCAATGAGTAAGACTGTATCAGTATCAATTCCCATAAAGTATCTGTTGTACTGAAAATGGCGTCTGTTGATCTTAAAGATATTGTGATTGATCATGTACATTCAGTAACTGATATACTTGACTGTTTTATCATAGATGTAGCTGATACTACTCTCTACATTTGGTGTTTAATATTTTTGCAAGGGAAACACATCAAAATAGAAAGGCGAAAGGATTTTGCAAGGCCGTGGATCGAGCTTGTAGCCTGTAGCTTAGTTTTTACTTGCTAATTAGCATTATTTTCCCTAATACTATTAGCGCACCCCGTATTAGTACTATTAGTACTATTAGTGTCCAGTTGATGACTATTTTATGGTTTCCAACTCTTCACAGAAGCTCCACACTCTAATCCCTCGCAAGATCTCATCGTCAGCTACACTTCGATAGGTCGATAGGTTCTGATCAGCGGTTTTCGAGATTTCGAGTAATTTAGGTGAAGCTTAGGGTGCACTACTTTTAGAGTAATTGAATGTGGTCGGATTCCGGGCCAGAATGAGTGTGGTTGGATTCGGACATCCGGATCGGATTTGGATACCTGGTCGGATTTGGAAGTAACATATATTTTTATATATTGAATAGAATAGAATAATCTGATAATCCGATAACTTTTCAGCCAATTCGTAACATGTCCGAGCTACCGATCACCGTCAAAGTCGGGCTGCAGTTCATTTTGTTGATCAATGTAGTGAGTGACTTGTTGGGGGCTTGAAAACGCTCAAATAAGCTAGCAATTAGCATTTACTTGATTTATCCAGTAATAACTCGTATTCTATAACTTTCTAACTGTTTTTGATTGGTTAGAATGATCTGTTTAGGATGAAATGGCTCAAGTCATGCATACAAATGTCTGGGTGACTTTGGTGAGTTTCGATTGAATTTTACTTGCAATTCTTGGGAATTTTCAGCTTTAACAACATTGATTTCAAATTTTCAATGTAATTTTCTAGAGATGGTACGATTTCCAAATGAAATGGAATCCGGTCTTTTTCGGTGGAATCAAAACCATTCGAGTCTCGCCGGAGAAAGTGTGGATCCCGGATATTGTGCTGTTTAACAAGTGAGTCCAAATGCATTTGTGACAAAAAACAAAGCAACAAACAAAGCAACAAACAAAGCAACAAACAAAGCAACAAACAAAGCAACAAATAAAGCAACAAACAAAGCAACTTTTATTCAAGGGTTTAGCTCTTCTCCATTGCCCGAAGCTTTCGGTTTTCTAGAAAAATCGAGACAAATTTAAGGTAGATTTAAGGCGATTTAAAGCGATTTAAGGCAAATTAGGGAAAAATTTGTCCCATTTCTCCCAACAGTTTTTGCGCGTAGTGATTTTTCATGATTTTTGAACGATTTTTTTGGAATTTCTTCCACACCATTTTCAGCCAGTTTTTAGGGTTTAGTTATGGCGTCCCAAAAAGTCCCTTGTAGCCTAGTGATTTGTGTGCATTAAAATTTTAAAAGAAGCATTAAAATGTAAATTTTTGTACCAAATTTTCAGCCCGCCCACCCCAACTCCGTTGCCCGAATGAATGTGAAATACGGCCCCCCCCATCCGAACTAACGTTCCCGGCATCATTTTTAGCCAGCTTTTAGGGTTTAGTTATCCTTAAATTTCCCTTAAATTCGTCCCAAAAAGTCCCTTGTAGCCTAGTGATTTGTGTGCTGTGATGTTCTGCCCTTTTTACTCCCTGGTTGGGATCGAAGATCGAAGATCCAAGAGAGCTTCGATAAAACGGAGAACAATGCAATCTGATTTGACCTTGTTTTCTCTATCAAATTCTATTTTATATCATTTAAAAGCCTGAACTCCAAACAATGAACAAAATCCAAAATTTCTAGTGCTGACGGTCAATTCCAAGTGGGTTTCGAGTGCAACGTGGTGATCGAGAATGACGGGTCAATGCTATGGGTACCGCCAGCCATCTACAAGAGCTCGTGTATCATTGGTGAGTTTTCAAAGTTCTTGAGTTTTCCCCATTAAACCCAATTTCAGATGTTGAGTTCTTCCCATTCGATGAGCAAACGTGCAACATGATTTTTGGATCGTGGACGGTAATTGGGGCATTGTAATGATAAAAGGGTTAAAGCTCAAATTTAGTACAATAATCAGGAGATCGTTTTGGACATTTCCAGTTTTCCGGCTATTGATTTATCAGGTATTTTTCTGCAACAAACAAGTGATCTTTAACTGAATTCCAGTCTACCAAACGTCTTCAATCTGGGATCTCGTTGAGTGTCCGGCTACCCTTGTAAAAGAGAGAAGTCGAGTTGAGTTTCAAATCAAAATCAGGTGAATTATTGGCTTTATTTTACACGGGTCTAAAGTGTGACTGCGTTACCGTACCTCATAATTCAATCAGTCGATTTTACAGTAATTAGTCGTACAATCGTCTCATCAAACTTCTTTTTAGAAACTTTTTTCGGCCCCTTTTTTCCCAACTACACTTTTGCAACCAAAATATACTAGATTTCAAGCGCTATCATTTGACACTTAAGCGAAAACTGTAGCTTAAAGCAGCGCTGAGAACGGGACGTTCAAAGTTAGACTAAGCGATTTTACGCCCGTCATTATGGGGGTGACGTTCTATTAGAGTATTTGCGGTGGGTCTTTACAAATTCTGCTTGTTTCTAAGTTGATCTTACGGTAATCTTTACGGTTACGGTATCAACTACGCGAAATACTGTAACAGCTGACTATTGCGTGCTACTGTAGCCAAGCAAAGCTTTAAAGCGCCTATGCCAATATTCGAAAAGTTTATAAGTTATTTTCAGGCGGAAAGCCCTCTTCTACACGGTCGTTTTGATCATCCCAACTGTGATCATGGCTTTCCTCTCCGTTTCCGTATTTTTCTTGCCGACTGCTTCAAGTGAGTGATCTTTTATATTGCTAGGCGTTGAACCTTCATTACCAAATCGGTAATTTATTGAACCTAATAATAATGACATTGAATTCAAAATTAAGCTTCACTTTCACCTTTCAACAGTCAAATTGTAAGCTTCACATCGCATTCTATCAATAAGCAAGAACCCGCACATATTTATACACTCAGTTACAATGCTTGAACAAATCAACGATGCTTTCAAATATTGGCCATAGAACTCATGGATTAATAGTTGCCTAATCAACGAGTACTATTCGTGATCAGTACATTTGTACTGGAACTGCTCGAGTCAGGTCAATGTCATGACTATTGCTGGCTAAGGCTTTGATCATAACCAAGATTTCCAGCTGAACGAATGACGCTCACAATCTCGATTCTCCTCTCAATTGTCGTCTTCTTGTTACTGTTGGCGAAAATTCTTCCGCCCACCTCGTCGACGATTCCTTTAATGGCCAAGTAAAGAACAATATTATAAAACTTATATTCTAATCTTTGAGATATTTATTGCTTACCTTTGTCCTGAATGTAATCACAATTCTCGTCACTGTCGTCATCATAAATGTTTATTTCCGAGGCCCGAAAACGCATCGAATGCCCCGGTGGATAAGACACGTTTTCTTGGAGGTTTGTTTTTTGATTAAATCTATAGATCTTTAATCAATTCTTTTTTCAGTTCATGCCCAAATTCATCTGTATGAAACCGCCGAAAACCCTCAAAAAGCACAACAAGAATGAAAATGTGATTCGGGTTTAAAGCATGGCTCGTTTACCGTAGTCTGTAGTCTAGTTAGTTGTTTTTTTACAGTAATACTTATAGTTGATACTATTGTGAAAAAAAAGCTAGCTTATTGTTAGAGATTTTTACGAGAATCTAGGCTGGGTTACGTTAGCTAGGCATGTACAAGATTTGGAGAAGTTCACAAGTAAAGCCTTTTGTTTCTGAAAGAGTTTCCAACCGTCTCATTTAGAAAACAAAAATCGCGACGACATTAGCGGGAATCGGGCAATTCTCGATGAACACCGCCGCTCATCACCCGAATTGTCAGTCGTCCGATGGGAAGTTCGTTTTAAGAATAGCAATTGTCATTGAATTGTATGACTATTGCATAAATTCGATGAAAACGGAAGCTTTTTTGTTTCTTTTGCTCTTAATAAAGCCATCTAACTTCTGAAGTTGTTTAGATTAAAACTTCTCAACTTCGCGAATGAGCCGATAGCACGGGATCCACAAACAGCCATGTATTACCCGTTAACAGCTGAAGCGATCAAGTAAACAGCTAAAAAAAAACTGAGAAATTGGAATTTTCAGAGCCATCGATGCCATTGAATATATCACTGATCATTTAAAAGACGAAGAAGAGAATAAAGTGGTTGGTTACGTGTAAAAATGTTCAGCTATTGACTTTTAAATATATTACCGTAAATAATGTAATAGTACCCCACCGCCCATAATGACGGTGCCGAGCGTTGCGTAGTCCAGCTTTGGACGAGTTATTCTCGACACTGGTTTCTGCTACAGTGCGCGCTTAGGTATCAAAAAATAGCTGAAATTCAGGGCTATTTTTTGATACCAAAGACGCATTTTTTGAAAGTACGGGCGCTTTGAAAAAAATGAAATACTAACAAAACTTTTGCGACTACGCGACTATACGAGGGGCGTGGGGTACTAGTACAGTATTTACGGTAGGTTAGTGCATAATTGCATCGTAGATTTGCATGTGCTTTTAGGTGTACTTTGTGTTAAAAAATGTAAACACATCGATTCTGGTGTACTCGATTTCTCATTTCTCGTGGTTGTGAGAAAAAACGTAAAGTCGAGTGTGCCGGAAATGGTGTGTTTAGGTTTTTGAGTACAAAGTGCACGAAGAAAGCGAATGTATTTCAGCGCCAAGACGATTGGAGATACGTGGCCATTGTGCTCGATCGGCTGATGTTGTTCATCTTTTTCGGAATCACTTTGGGTGGAACGTTGGGCATTCTCACGTCATCCGATCACATATTTAGTGGTAAATCATCATCAATGAATTACTTTATTCGATATTTATTTATCAAAATCATTTCAAATTTTAGTGATCGATCAAAAAGCCATTCGGGACAAATACAATCCGGACAACTACAAAGACAAACCGTTTATGGGTCCATAAATATAGCCAAATTGTAAATAAATATCGTAAAATTCTTTCAAAAGATCAAAGTCTTGATAATGTTATTTAAAAGTTTGACATAAGCTTTAAAATTCATCCTCAAGTTCCTCGATTTCGATGCAAACAAAAAGGGTGGCCGAGGCGTCCACTGTGTGCGCGTAACCCGTGTGCAATCTAATCGATGAATAGCCTGAAAAAGATAAAACTTGAAAATATAGTCTTTAATCCATAGCTTTAAGATATTTGGATCTTTTTCCAAGCTTTGACGCTCTGAATTCAGTCAAGTGTACGCCTAGCTAAGCCTATGATCTTTCAGCTACGTTTTGGAATTAGCAAGAAAAGGTAGGTGCCCGGAGAGGGGATTGAACCCTTGACCTTTTACTTTTCGGGTAATTACTCTTACCACTGAGCTATTCGATACCTTAACCTGTCAAGAGAAAGAGGGGAAGACAATGGGCAAGAAGAAAGGAAGTCACAATTATTTGGATAACTAGCATCAAACTCAACCCACCCGCTCTAATACTTCTCACCGGAATTGAGCACTCGCCAACGAAATCGCTAGAGAACGTCGAATCGTAATCCTAAAAATGATCTCTGTAAAGTGTGATTTTCCTTTAACTCACCATAACTACAAATCTAAGCATGGCCGCATCGGGACAAACGAGTTCCCGATAGAAGGTCTTGTTCCAAACGGGGTTGAAGCCTGAAATGTTGGCAACTTTGGTGACTTGACAATGTTGACTGGATGACAATCTTGGGTTGGTCCCGGGTTGGCTCTAGGTCTGTAAGCCAGGTCAGGGCAGACCAGAAGTCAGACATTCATGTACAGAGTTGGCTTCTGATGGTCCCAGAGACTTTTTAGAAGACATACTTGCAGTGAAGCCAGGGCAGGATCTGGCTTCTGATTTGACCCGGAAAAGTTGGCTTTGGAATAGACTTGATGAAGTCAACGTCAAAATAAAGCCCACCAGAGCTTGAAGGATGCCCCAACTGGATCTGGAACTGTAAGCCAGACCAGAAAAAGCTAGGCCCAGACCTGGAGGATCCGATTTAGGTTATGTATCCGTATAAAAGGTAAAATATCATAAATCAGTAAAATCTTTACCATTATCTCGAATCGTTTTCGTCTTTGCATTCCATTCATCTTGTGGGACTCCAAAAATCTGTAACCTTCATATATTTTTTGATAATTAAAAGTTTTTTCACTTGCACTCTCACATATGGATCGATGATATCCCGGCCGGTGTTCGGCTTGGGCAAATATTGTGCACTGATGATACCGATTCCGATTCGCAACTTTGGCTTCGTGAGCTGTTTCAAATCTTAAACTTTAAGTTGAATTTACAATTCGCATTCAAAATTTACTTAAACTTTAAAAATTCTATGCCCACCTTTCCCTTCGAGTAACTCCTTTGGCTTCAAAATGTAACCGCAACCACCGTTCACTCGGAATTTCCCAACGTTTAGATCAACAGATTCCCCAGTTGTCTATAGTAAAATTTGAATAAACTAGATCTAGTATTATTAGACATTATTATATGTAAATATTTTTAAATCTTGTCATTTTATGTACCTGAAAGTTCAGCGCAACTCCCTGAATTCCTTGCAACCACAAAGACATCGGCTCAAGATTTGAGGAATCCTGCCGGAGACCCTAAAGAAATTTTAGTACTAAAAAGTTTCCTTAATTTTCTCAAATACTCCTTTTTCTAAAATATGTCGAATTTTGAGTTTTTCTACCTTTGGAAAAACTTTCACAAAGTGCTCTGAAGTGTACTTGACGAGTTGGGCATGATCCTCACACAAAGCAATCGCCTTATTCTCGGTCAGCGACGGAGAGCTGTTTGGTGGATCTGGAATTAAACTTATATTTATGTAATATCACAAGAAAATCAAGAGACAAGATGCTCAAGTCGGATCGCACTGTTCTTTCAGTTTAACTGCTTGTTTAAGAGCAAAACCCTCAATGGGCTTTCAAATGAGATATAATAAGCATAGGTTTTTTCGCAACCCACGTTTTTTACAAGCCTCGTGCAGGGTCTCGGGTTCAACTTTGACCGATGGAAGAGCGATCAGAGAGGAGAGTGTCGCATCAGCTACTGATTTGACCTGGAATTATACTTGAAGTTGTTCCTAGTCAAGAGTTTTTAGTAGTCTAAGTTAAACTCTATGTAAACTATGCAAATTTTATACTATCGTTTAATTTTTCGAACCTTTGGCAGCGCTTCCGCTTTCGCCATCTTATTCTTCTCCTCATCGTCTTCTTTCTCTTCCTCTTGTTTGGCAAACACTCCACGTTTGCCCCTGAAAGTTAATGTTCAAAAAATTTTATAAACAAATTTTTAAAATTATCAAATCACCTGATAATGAACTTTTTCTTCAACTCATTCGGTGATGGGAATGGGAGATCGTCGGCATTCGGTGGTGGGATGTAGAGCTGATCGCCGAGAATCTAAAGGCTGTTAATTGGGTTTAGATACAGTGGAAGTGAGCTCAAAAGATTAAAAACTAATCAAAATACTGAATTCTATAAGTTTTCACCTCAATAAACGTCTCGGCCATCGTTTTCTGACTGTCCGCATCGCAGTGATTCTCGATTGTCAGGATTACGGGATATGGGGAGACTTCGAAAGCTCTTCTCTAAAAAAAAAGTAGCTGGGTACTACGGTATTCGATTTATAGTAGTAGCATACTGACTTAACAATTTGATCAGTTTAACGACAATTAATTTAACAGCCAGATCCTATTTTAAAAATACTCAGATCCAACCAGGTTGGGATGAAAATAATTCTAATTGTAAGATCAATTAAGAATTTCTTGAAAGATATTCAGCTTTTATACTTTTATTTTGAATCCAAACCCACTTTTATAGCACCAAGAGCGTGTTTTAGATGTAACGGCTTGACCAGGGTGAACCCGTGATAAATCAACAAACCCTCTTCGTCATCGTGATAAATGTCCACTAAATTAGTATAGTTTTCAATTCTAAAAGTTACACTCACATTCCAATAATCGAGCTCCCTTCAATAGAGCATAAATGTATCCTTCAACAGTTGCATCACCCGCCAATTGTCCGGCCATCAAATACGTATTATGAGACGTGTTACAGTAATAGTGAGGCAATGGTTGATCCATGTCCTAGAAGATTTTGTTTTTAAACAACTATAGTTCATGAAGTTTGTTTATTAACTTCTAGTGATTTTAGTTTTAGACTTACAATTATTCAAGCTAGATTTGTAAGCTAATTGTGCTCCAGCTCGACAAGCTAGGTTGATAAGCTAATTCTAAGCCAATTGGTTT
Source organism: Mesorhabditis belari (assembly GCA_958450365.1). Taxonomy (NCBI): domain Eukaryota; kingdom Metazoa; phylum Nematoda; class Chromadorea; order Rhabditida; family Rhabditidae; genus Mesorhabditis; species Mesorhabditis belari. Next base: position 3,704,092 of record CAUEEP010000737.1, on the reverse strand, counting down.
ATGGGGCAGATCAGCCGTAAAGCTAGATAAGAACTGAAAGAATGTTTTGGAATATCCCAAATCTTACAATTAAGACATTCAGCGTAACATCAGATAAATTCCACATTCACCATAACTATTCAAAGTACCTGATATATCCCTTCGTGACCCGGCTTCAAGATGTGTCCCCATCGGGATTGCAGCAAACGGCGGGCACCTGAAAGAGTTCCATTATTCTTGAAAACTGTGATTATAAATGATGTGATGTAGTCAAATCGCTTTCTACTCAAATTAAATTAAAATCCAAAGATTCTGAATTGGCCAAAACTTCGTTAATGATCTCAAAATGACCATAAACTATCCGAGTTAGTCCTATCCTACAGATAAAGACAGTAATCCTACAAATATTTACATTCAACTGAGAGGAAAGGTGATGATGAGATATAAAGGATGCGTGAAAAGTTTTGCTCCCTCCTAAAAGACCACTTTTACGATGTTTTATGAAGTTTCAAAGATTCAAAACCTACAAAATGAGATTTTTCAAGTATTTTTACGCTAGAAAATTGTTTCATATCTTCTATTTTACTCATATGGAAAATCGTTATAGAACTTTTTATGACAACATTTGAGGTACCCTCTGGTCGCAGGCCAAAATGGCTTTTCTAAACACTTTTTTGATGACTATTTAGCTATAATTTATTACGGTTTTGAATTTGCACATTCTCGTCCCCATTTAAGGTCCCTCTTCAAATCGACTTGTGCAGTTTTGAGGTCTGATGTAATTTTGGTCACCTCTTTTCAAGAAAAAGCCCGAATTGTAGAAACAAAATTTTCTGAAACAAAAAATGTGAATAATGCTAAAAAGTCCTCAGGACAATGTTTTAGTAGCTAAACAGTCATTTAAAAAAGTGTTTAGAAAAGCTATTTTGGCCTGCGATCAGAGGGTACCTCAAATGTTGTCATAAAAAGTTCTATAACAATTTTCCATATGAGTCAAATAGAAGATATGAAACAATTTTCTAATGATACTTGAAAAATCTAATTTTTTAGGTTTTGAGTCTTGAAAACTTCATAAAACATCGTAAAAGTGGTCTTTTAGGAGGGGACAGAACTTTTCACGCACCCTGTAGTCATGGCTCGTTCAAATAAAGCATTCTCTATTCAAATAAAGCAAAATCAAGAAATTTTTAATGAACTTAAAATTACGATAAATTATCAACGTTAGTTAATACAGGTCTTGTATTAAAAAAAATCTCTCAAAATCCCTCACCAACAACTCCCATTACTTCTCCGTGTTCTCCATTCTCTTGTACTTCTTCGAAAGTCTTCAGAATGCTTTTTGCCTTTTCTTCGGTTATGTCGGGAAACTAAATTTTTAGTCTTAAGCTGCTTTTCTTCAAATCTCAAACTTGTTGCACTTCAGTGAGAAATTTCTGGAGGTCTTTCACCGTCCAACTCTCCACACCGTTAGCGTTGTTCATTCTGAAAGAAAGTCGATTTGAAAATTTGCTTCAAATTGTTCTATATTGATAACAAACCTCAAAACGTTCAACAAATCCGGTCGCTCTGTCAAAATTTCAAAGAATTTCAAGAATTCCTCCTCATTTAGACAACCATCCTTTTTGATTACATCAGCTTTCTGAATTTCAAAAGTTCAATCAAATTTTCAACTTAGAATTGCTACCTTAAAGACACTTTTCGCGTAATCCTTCGATAACTCCAAATTCAGCTCATTCAAGAGTTCCCAGATCTCGTCAAACGATAAAATGCCTGGAAAACAGGAAATGTTTATTTGAAAATAGTTGTTGGGGATGGTTACTTTGTGCCAAATTTTTTGCGCAACTGGATCATTTGCGCAACTCGCCATAACCATAACTCTAAGTCAGCCAATTTTTATGATTTTTGTGTCATTTTGTTACCCTTGTTGAGTCACATTTCTTGGTAAAGTTTTACATATTTGTTGGGTGCAATGCTGTTGAAACTTTCAAACAAAAGCTAGTATTCTAAAAAAAAGGTCTCCCTATCTCTGTACGCAACTCTAGCTCTAATCGACTATCAAAGGTTTTAGCCTTCAATTAAACCTGCCTACTCTATCTTAAAATCAGCAAAAAAGCGGATTTTCAATAATTTTTTTCTAAGCGCTGGTTAATGCTAAAAATATGTGTTATACCTCAAAAAATCACCCATCCTCCCTACTTTAATTTGCTACCCAAGCGCGCAGAAACAAACGTACCGGTGCCAAGATATGAGCGTTTGTTTGAGAGTAAACTTAGACTAGGCGATGCTCCTATGGGCGGCTTCTATTAGTATTTACGGTAATTAATCGTTACAATTTAATCAACAGTCAACTAGACCAAATAAAAAATAGATTTCTGACTACCATAGGGTTGACCCTGTGGGGTGAAATTGGCTAGTAGTGAGAGTCTGTAGTAGTCATAAGGCTTTACTACCGCAGTCGTATTCATACAGTTAAAGGTAGAGCTATGTTTTAGCGTACTGTACTTTATCTACTAATCCTTGCTCTAAAACGACCATTCAACTTTTTAAAACCTTCAAATTGACCTATCTTTAAACATTTACTTCTTTTACTGACCATTTCGATTGAGATCGCACCGGTGAAATTGCTTGAGGAGCCACTGTTTCTCGTTGAATTGCGCTCTCTGTGCTTTCTCGGCATTCACGAGGAATGTCAATGCGTTTATCCATGTATCACTGAAAAAAATGACATATAAAAAGGTAAAAAACAAATCAATTTTGGGGTGGTAAAGACAACTGACCCTGAGATAGGATATAAAAACAAATGAGGGAAAAGTTTGGAGAAACAACTGCAAATACTAAGCTTTAAGAGTAAACAACTGAATTCTGCAGTAAGCAAAAGAAAGGAGAATAAGAGATTTCTGTTAAAAATAGGATACTATTTGAAAAATACAGTCGACTCTCTCTATGACGGAATGGAAGGGACCAAAAAATTTTTCCGTTATATAGAGCTTTCCGTTATATATAACTTAACTTCGGCCGGGACCAATATTCCATTCCGTTATATAGAGTTCCGTCATAGAGAGAGTCGACTATAATAGATTCTTTTGTAAAATTAGTTACCATTTGACTGAATAACTTTGAATTTACGTACCATTCTCGCTTCTCCTTTCTAGGGTTCAAAAAGTTTTCCGGGTTTGCAATTTTTCAATAAAACTGTTTTAGAATGAGTTTAAAGGATTAGTTTTACGTTTTTTTTTTGCAAAAAACACTCACCGAACTTCCTTGCTGGGCGCGACGAAATCGATCGATTTGCGCAAAAATTTCGTGTGCGTTAGGATAACCGAAAAGCAGACGTCTTCCTGAAAGAAGCAAAATTTTCATTTTTTGGCAATTTACATTTAAAATTATTCATTGTTGATATGAAATTTTCACTCACTGGTGCAGCTGTCCGAAATTTCTCTTTTCTCGAGGCTTTCATGAAAATATCCGTCCGATACCCGGGTCGAACCTCCAAAATATCGCTGATTTCAACTAGAAACTTTAATTTTCGATGAACATTTGAATTTTGTACCATTTTTCACTTTATCCGGCAATAAATTGTAGAGAAATCTCGAGTAGTAGTTCATATTTCTAAAAATTTCTTGCTTTCATACCAACTTGGCTTTCTTGAGTAACAAGATTAATGCTAAAAGTGTTACGATACAAATTTGGCTTTAATCGAAAGCTTATGATTAATAAGCATTGTATTTTATTAGCTTCTTACTTATCAAAAATCGATATATGTTTCGCTCGTCGTAATTTCCGTTTCACTCGACGCAGCGAGTGCCCACTTTCGCACATCTTCACCAGGTCCAACGCCTAAAACTTTGAGTTCAAAAGCAATTTTAAACATTTCTTTAACTACAGTAACCTATTCCATAATAATAGCAACAAAATAACTGTACAGGGTGCATGAAAAGTTCTGTCCCCTCCTAAAAAACCACTTTTACGATGTTTTATGAAGTTTCCAACACTCAAAAGCTACAAAATTAGATTTTTCAAGTATCACTAGAAAATTGTTTCATATCTGCTATTTTACTCATTTAGAAAATTTTATAGCACTTTTTATGACAACATTTGAGGTACCCTCTGGTCGCAGGCCAAAATAGCTTTTCTAAACACTTTTTTAGATAACTGTTTAGCTACTAAAACATTGTCCTGAGGACTTTTTAGCATTATTCACATCTGGCTAGCCATAGTTCGGTAGGAAACTTTGCTAAATAGTTACTAAAAACTTTTGAAAATACCAAATCCTACGTTGCTACGAAGCTAGGAAAGCTATTTTGGTCTGCAATCAGAGGTTACCTCAAATGTTGTCATAAAAAGTTCTATAACAATTTTCCATGAGTAAAATAGAAGATATGAAACAATTTTCTAGCGTAAAAAATCCTTGAAAAATCGAATTTTTTAGGTTTTGAGTCTTGAAAACTTCATAAAACATCGTAAAAGTGGTCTTTTATGAAGGGACAGAACTTTTCACGCAACCTATACAATGCAAAGAATAACTTTATGCCTTTGGGTCCTTGCAAACGCGCGCTTTCTGGCATACTTATTGCTGAGAGATTTGTGGGAAAATAAGAAATCGAGTGTGCCAGAAAGGGTGCGTTTACCAGAGCACAAAGTACATAAATAAATCACAAACTTTTTGTTTTTCCTCCTCGAATTTCGGCTGTTCCACCTGAGCAAGTGTGTGTTTTCGTATTCTTCCATCCGCTTCTGACATCTGAAAAAATAGAGAATGAAAACGTAGTTGAGAAAGCTTTTAGAAGAAAAGCTTATCAGTTGGATTGACAACCAAGAAAGAAATTTGAGCAATTGGAGAGAAAAAGAACACGGTTTTATGTTGCTAATAGGGCCAGAAGTTAGATGAGTCATTGTACACTTTTTCGCAATGGTCAAGTATTTCTTGAGAGTCGTTTTGTAATTGAAATTTGGACTCTCTTGTCAAGTTACCGGGTGTTTTCAACCATTAAATGGTGAGGCTTCAAAGGATTCCAGAATTTCAGCGCTTCAAAAACTTGAGAAAATTCTGGATCAAAATCTTACCCAAACTGTTAAATCTTTTAACCCAGAAACACCAGTTCTAAATGATTTGCCAAAACGAAAGGAATAACAAGACGATTCGCGGCTGGGTTGGATTGACTGGCGTTTATAGAGAAAAGATATTTAGATTTTGTTACTAATAAACTTCAGGAGGGCACTTTGACCCGACTTGGTCAGACCCTGATTCTGGCGTGTTTTCCCATGTCTTGTTTTGCATTTTCTGCGGTAATCAAACACGCTTAATCGATTGACGATATTTTCAGAAAATTTTGAACAAGTTATCACTTTGTATTTTGCCCCTCTCTTAATATTTAAGCTTAGCAGCACTGCAGAGGCAAAACTCCAGCTAGCTTATCAAAATATCAATAAAAATTGTTCAAAGCTTTCTAAAAATATTACCAATAGATTCATCATGCTTGATTAGCCCAGAAAAAAATAAAATAACGTTGGTAAAACAGGCAGAAAATACAATTTGATCAGATCGGGTCAAAGTGCCCCCCTCCCGAAGTTTATTAGTACCTAGATTTTTAATAACTTTACCAATGGTATGAAAGATATGGGTTCGAAGAACAAGAACCGAGAAAAGTACAAAAACTCTAAAAATTTAACAATTTTTAAAAATACAGGGTAGGAGGGATGAAAACAATAAAAGGAGGAGGGAAATTTTAACAATAAACAGAATTTTATAAGGGAATAGAGAAAGGGGAATATATACGCGCAGAAGATACGGCGCAAGCGCCAGGCAGGGAAACGATTCTTCAAAAGAATGAATTTTAAAGAGAAAAAGGGCAACGCCGTCTCAAGTACGGTAGCTTAAGTGTACTTCAGAATTTAGGGTTGAAATGTTGCCAACCAGCACTCGAACTGCGGGATTTCGGGTTTTGCTCATTAACAATTGCAAACTTTAAGTTAAGAGCATTCTATGACGAATTTAGGAGATCGATTTTATAAAGAGGGTGATCAATTGGCCAAATAATGCTAAAACTATGCCTCAATTTGCAATTGAGCTCATCTAAAGAACCGGAAAGTTACAAAAATCGAGCTTGAATTTGATTTTGTCTGCGAAATTCTACCTTTCCTCTTTTTTTAATAGTTATTGGTCAAAAAAACATTTAAAAACTGATTCCTTTGAGGGGTGAAAATTACTTGTAAATAAATAGAAAAGCGGTGCGAATTTTAAGAGTAAATAGAAAAGATTATTACTTGAGAGAATTCGTAAAAATCTCTTGAATTTTGTAACTTTTTGCGATTTCATGAATCAGATTCGACGAGGGAAGTGCTTTGAAGAAAAAAAATGGTGTTGTTTTATTGATGAATCAGAGCGTTTGGCCAAGCAAAACAAAAAACGTTTCGATTTTGGAGAGAATTGAAGAATAAACAAAAACAAAACAAATACTAACAGTGCAATACGTCATTTAGCTAACTCTTTTCTTCAACCGAAGCCAAATTTTCGATTGAATTCGGTTCGGAAAAGACGGTTTAATCGACTAATCAAAAAATTCAATTCAACTGAATCGTATCCGAAATCGAAATCTTAACAAGATTATTCCAAAAGCCAAAACTTTAGTCCACTAATTTTTGATTTTTTTTACGTGTCTTTGGCCTGGCCTAGCCTCAGATTTTCTGAGATAAAAACCACGAAATTCCCACTGTTAACTAGAAAACCAAACAGCTTTTTATAGATGTATTCAAGTTGATTTTTATAATTCTTTTAAAACTGAATAATTTCAAGCAGTTTTTATAATAGTTTTAGAAAATAAACAAAAAAAGCAAAATGTCTAGTTGCTTATTGTTATGCGGTTCTATTATTTTCACCGAACTCAATTAATAAATGGAGAGCTTCCGGGTCTTTAGGAGAGAAGATGAAAGAAGTTGAACAGAAAGGGGAACGGGAATGGAAAAGGGTAATTCTTCAAACCACAAAAGCAAACAATTCCTTTTCGAGTCAAATTTTGCATATTTCCATAGAATAAAGCGTCATAGAGTTGAGTTTTAAAAAAAACAACTTATAGAGGAGTGGCTACTTTGCACAACTGGGTCTTTTGCGCAACTCGCCATAACTCTCTTCTAAGTCAGCGAATTTTTATGATTTTGGTGTCAATTTGTTGCACTTGTTGAGATCTACAAAATGACACTAAAAACATAAAGATTGGCTGACTTAGAAGCAAGTTATGGAGAGTTGCGCAAAAAAATTTGGCGCAAAGCGAGGATAAATTTTGTCTAGTGTCTATCAGCGCAATAGTAAATGTATAAAAATACATAGACGATTAGACGTGTTTTAGTATTTTTTTTTGCATCAATTAAAATAAAATATACCACAAATCAATAAGAAATCGGGAGAATTTTATAAAAGGTGAAAGAAGAAAGGTCATTGAGCAAAACCGAGTGACATGAGAAGAAATTGAGCCGAAAAGGAAACCGAAAAAGCTAAAAAATTTCTTTTTATATAATTAAAAATCGAAAAATAAAGCCAAAGCCAAATAGTTTATGAATTAATTAATAAATTAAACTAATTTAGCTATTAGTTTATTTACCTTTTGTCATTTTGTTGTCTATTTTTGATTGCGGGAAAGGGTTGACAAGATAAAATAAGGGGAAAAGTCAAGAAATTCAGTCAAAAGGAACAAAATCTAAAGATTTCTTTCCAATCAAATCCAAGATTATTTACTAATAAATATATTAAGAGTTTATTTTCGTTTTGTTGTCTATTTTTGGTTGTGGGAAGTAGTGTGAAAAGGAAAAAGGGCGACCCTGGAGGAGATGTCGATGAAACGATGAAAATGGGGAGAGAGCACTGAGAAAATTTTCTTTTTTCTTTTCTCTTACATCTTTTCCCTATGTTTTCCTCCCTTGTTTTCTCTAAAATGCCATTTTTTCTCTCGTTTTTCTCCAAACGTTCCCCTTTCCTTTTTTTTGAAATTGACAAGCGTGTGTGTAAAGTGAGAAAAAGAAGAGAAATCTCTTGTAAAAATGCACTTTTTAGGTAATCATTTAAATTTAAATTCATTTTTATAACCTTTTCAATGTTTTTTCTTTAAATAAACTTTTAAAAATGTTTCCAAAGTTTTGATTTTTAAATTTAAATCAAAAATTCAGAGCTAGGTTGGAATTTTTCGTTGTGAAAAGATTTTGGGAAATTTTTAAGCTGATTTAACCTGTTTAACCTTGAAATACGTATTTTAATAAATCTTTTCTTTCTATTTTCTATTTAGACGATGAGTAATATGAATCTACTTTTGAAAATCTATTTTTTTTGGACTATGAGTAATATAAACTAGTCTCTTTCTTTCTCTTTTTCTCCATTTTGTGTTTTTGTTTCCACTCCCCGTGCCCCCTTCCCACTCCCCGCCAATCCAGGAAGTCAAAAAAGTGAGAGAATATCGATTGAAATACTTAGAGTGTATTTCACTTTCCAGCTTTTTTCTAAAAATTGCCAGTTTTTGCAAACTATCGTAATCTCGACTCTTACTTTTATTCAGTCTAGGTATCTAATTCTGGATATTCAAACTGGACCCTAGGGCCTTTACGAGGCCAGAATCTCGAATCTAGCCTGGCCTAGCGGAAAAATAATCTTTTCTCACACAAGAGTTTCAAATCTATCTGAAGTAATTTCTATCTTTCATCTATCTTTCAAATCTAAAGTAATCAGTCTCCTAAAAAGTGGCTAATTTGAAAAGCTAAAGTAGCTTTTGTTTCTTCTAATCTTTGTTTCAGCTTTTGTCCATTCTAGGTAATTTTAAACCCATTCGATTCATACTTTGATTCCTCTTAGAATAAAATCAAAATTAAGTAGAACAGACAAAAGCTGAATGAAAGATTACGGTAGTTTTCCTAATTAGCCACCTTTTGGAAAAAGCTGGGGCAAGCTATAGTTTCAGGCTCACCAAAAATTGCCAAAAAAGGCGCCAGTCAAGGCCACCAGTGAGAAAAGCGTCCACATTTCCGTCGGCTTTGATCGGGATGAACACTCGAATAAAGGAGGCAGTCTAAAGTTTTGAGATTTTAAACAATTCTTTGAAAAAAACTCAATCAATAAGGCCAAAAACCCTCAAAAGTAGATGAAAATTTGCCCACCTTTAACAAGTCGTTACAAGTCGGATACTTGGAGCACGCCCAACCGGCCGTTCCGCCCAAAAGAGTGAAGAAACCCTTTTCACCATTTCCTATCTGAATTGAAAATGTTTGAGAAATGTTATTGATTAGTAAAATTGTCTAAATTCCGTATGTCATTATAGAGACGTCATCGGAAATGGTAGCCAAACGAAAAATGGCTTCATCGTCAAAATGTTAAACTTTATAGCTCTTGCGAATACCAAAAATTACGCGGAAGTTTGGGCCTGTATTTCTTTCCGCCCCAAATCATTTATTGTTTGTGGTGCTACTTGGGTTGCCTATAGGCAATGTGGTTTTCTTTCTTTCTGCTTCCCTTGTGTGGTGGTCCTGGCGTGTTCTTTTTCGTACTTTTTCATTGTCGATCTTGTGTGGTTGCGTGGGCCCAAGCCGGTGTCGGCGATAAGTTGTTTGTGGTCGTATCCAAAACGAATCGTGTCTTGGTGGGCCAGCCGATATTCTCTAGCAAATTTCAGGAATTTGGGAATTCTTTAAGTTTTGCTTTAATTATCTATTAATAGAACTAAAGTTTCTTTCGAAAGAGATTAAAACAATTAAAACAATTAAAACTTGAGATTAAAACTTGCAAAAGCCGTACCGTTTTTGTAAAGGCCCCGTAGGGCAACAAGAAAATGGAAAGCAGAAAAACAGCGTTCAACCGAGTCTTGAACATGATTTATTTAGAAAATTTCAAATGATTTTTATTTACACTCAAAATTTCTTGCTTTTATAGCCTCAAATTGAATTGCAACATGAATTTTGCAGTGAAGATTCACATCAGCTTGATAAAGGGAAAGAGTGGAAAAACTTGACATTTTTTTATGCAATTTAATGTACTTTGAGCGATTTCTTAATAATTTTGATCGCATTCGATGATTTATCTTCAAGATTTCAAGAAAAAAGGGCTTTTGATTTCTCTTCCCAACTATAAGTTTAAGAAAATCTAGATCTAATCCATCTTTTAGAAAGCGCATTGCACAGGAGAACAATTCGATTTAAATCCAAGGGTATGAAGGTTTCCTTTTGTATTGTGAGAGATGGACGGCACTGATCGAGGCGCGCTGCCACTTCTGGGAGTTATTGAGGTCATGGGGCACCTAAGCCCCAAGTTTCGATTTAAATCCAAGGGTATGAAGGTGCCTTAGCACTGTAGCATGATCAACCCCTAACTCTTCTCGCAATTCACGCGATGATACCCGATGGTTGTTGGTAATGAGTTTGAGTAATTTGGAATCATCCAGTTGGGGTGCCGCTCCTCTGCATCCTTCAAAGATTTTTCCCCAGATCGAAACTTGGCAAACCATACTCGACACGTTCTTTCGGAAGGTGAGTCCTCTCCATATATCTTTTTAATATTAGCAGCTGCCAAGCCTGCATTGTGCTCTTGTAGGAACTCATGAAGCATGACATGACGAATATGTCCCGGTGGCAGATTGTCGAGTGCAATAGATTGTCGAGTCAACAGATTATCGAGTGCAATAGAAAAAGTGAAGAAAAATACCGAAAAATAAAAAGCTGGAAGCATAATTTTTTCGCAATAATTTGAGAAAATGTTGAAGTAACCAAACCCCCTTTCAGCTGGTTCAATGCTGTTGTTTTTTTATCTGCGAGTCGAAATAGCCCGCAGTTTTCAATTCACCAACCCAATAGTTGCAGTCGTTATGCTGTTTTGTGAATTTTATGGTGAAGAAAGATCAATAAACAACTTTAGAAAAATAGCCAAAACAAGCTTCGAATAAAGAGTTTTAAAATTTTGATGATCAACAAATAACTTTACTTTTTGTTTGTTGTTTTTGGTTGAGTCTTTCAATTGTTGCAAAAAGCTCATCAAAAGTATTTCTTTATCTCCAAAACCCTCAAATTTTTCTCAATCAATTCAAAAGACCCGAATCACGACGAGCAGATCAAATTTGGTATAGACATAAAAAACAAATCATAAATCTAAATTTAAATCATAAAAATTCGGAAAATAGCTCCAAAAGTGATGATGAAGAGACCGGCTCCCCAAGCGCCAACACCGGAGTGACAAGGGAGACTCGTTTCGTCCTAAAAAAAGCTTTATCTTCGCTTTCCAATTTAATTTCTAATTAATTTAATCAGATTCTAAATTATCAATGAAATCATGTTAAAGAGATTTAACTTTAAAGAACTATTTAGTTGTTCTAAACATTCGGGCAGAAGACAAACCTGACCTTATCTGTCCTGTTGGTTTTGCTGTAAACCTAGGCAAAACCGGGTCAGATCAGAAGCTAAGTCTTGCCCTTGTCTGGCTTGATTGCAGACTTGATTCACAACAATTCCTAAGGTCTAGAAACAAACCTGGATCTATTACAGGGTGTTCAAAAAAAAGTTTCCTATTTCAACTCAAATTTCTGAAAAAGTTTAAGTGACTCAAGGTGATGGTCTTAGTGCTTAAGTGGCTCAAGGTGATGGTCTTAGTGCTTAAGTGGCTTAAGGTGATGGTCTAAAGCTGTTTATTGGCCTCACAATTCTTTTTACTTTTTTTTTGGAGATTTTCCTGATTACATGTTCCCATGCATGAGAATCAGGAAAATCTCCATGACTTTTGAAAGTTTCTGTTCAATCCCCTGCCTGTACTAGGCCATTTTCTAGTGAACCAAAGTTTTTGCACTCACATAATCTCGACTAAAACACCGGCGTTTCTTATTCGACCGATCCGAGCGAACGTGACGACATTTGGTCTCGGTGTTGTTGTGAATCGTGCTTTTCCAAATGAATGGAACCTGGAAGAGGGTTTGAAATCCAAACTTTAAACTACGGTGATTGGATTCTAAACAAAATTTACGATAAACTTCTTTATAGATCTTTATAAACATCATTTTAAACAGTTAAATTGATGAACAGACCGGACTTGGGTCCTCGAGAGGACAAGTGGAGACGTCGTAGCAATTTTTGGAGCCCGGCGCTTGCGTGATCCACACCATAATCAGATTTGTGTTTGGCACATGTCGGGCTTGCATTCGACTTAAAAGTAATGATTTAAAAAAAAGCAAGATTATCTTGGAAAAGGCAGTAAGTAAGGCAGTAAGTAAGGCGGTAAGAAAGACAGTAAGTAACGCAGTAAGTAAGGCAGTAAGTAACGCAGTAAGTAAGGTAGTAAGTAAGGCAGTAAGTAAGGCAGTAAGTAAGGCAGCTTTTAAAGATTGGTGCTGAATAGAAACGTTTGCTGGACTATTGGACTTGGAAATAAAAACTACAAAATTGTAAACCGATCAATTTACTAATAAACCTTTTTTTGCATTTAATTTAGCAGAATTGAGAAGATTCTCATTTTTTTTTCTGAAAAGTAACCCACACACGGCACTTTGTGTTCGTACAAGGTTTCTCAATTTGTCCTCCATCGACGAGATCGGCCGCTAAATTAATAACACTCTTTGAAATTTCAAGATAAATCTATATTTTCTTGCGTTCACTATTTAATTACAGTTTAATTTGAGCTTTTAAACAATTATTGCATAAACTCACATCGAAATTTCGTCTCCATTTGCGCAAAATAGAATGGACTTTCCTTTGTGCACGGGAAACCCTCATGACCGGTATGAAATGAAGCAGCATAACCTAAATTTGCATCGAAGTTGATAAAAGCTACAGTTAAATGCCAGATTATTATTTAGATCTATTTTTATTTACCTTCAGTCGTTCCGACAAATGCGTGAAAGAACGGGAAAAGTGAAAGCTCTTTGGCCGAGTAGATTAAAGAGCTTAAAGTCCTCAAAAACCACCGGAAAATTGTGTGAAATGGCTGAAAAATGCTTAGTTTTGCCTTTCCGCTTTTAATTTACTTTCATCATCGTGCTGCTCATGGTGATCGTTTTTGGTTTTCGACAAGTGGCCTGGTGATCGTAGTAGATGTACCTGAATGGCTGATTCAAAAATGAAATAAAGCATTAAAGCCTAAACAAAAGTTTAAGGACTTATTTCATAAGGTTAGTTCATTTGTAAATCCCCATTTATGCCTCTTTTTCTCCGATCAAAAAACCCTTCAAATCTAAACCGGCTTTCCCTGCAGGCAATGCGAACATTAGCCCAATTTTAACCATCCCATTCGCGGCCAGTTGGTCTAGTGGTATGATTCTCGCTTAGGGTGCGAGAGGTCCCGGGTTCAATCCCCGGACTGGCCCAAACTTTTGTTTTTGTGAAAAATTTTTGATTTCAGCTTTTTCTTGTCAAACAAAGCTTAAAAGAAGGGCTAAAAACTCGTTTGTTTAACGGGAATCAATTTTCAGCGCTAGAAGAACCCTTATATTTCAAAATTTTCTCCAGTATGTTGGACGATCTCCGTGTGGTTTCGCGCCGTTTCACTAAAAGTGAAGTGAAGAGTTGACACATTTCTTGATAAATCACGATAAAAATGAAATCGTAGCATCAAAGCTTCAACTCACATTTAATTTAACTGGGTTTATTTGTGCATTCCTAACGGGAACGCGTTTCAAAATTTCGCGAGACACTTTATGTGGGTCTCTGGGTTAATGCTAACCTCAAACTTGGGTAATTAAACCAAAGATTGAGGTCTCCGTCGCGCTATTCGGTCGAGCTGTGTGCCAGATGCCACTTTTTCCTAGGAGACACACGAAAGGTACGCACAGTCGTGTCGAGCGGTCGCCTATTTTCATCGTCTCTCACAGCTGCCCATTAGCTTACAATCATGCCCCGTCCGATCGTCCGTCCGATAAACTTTGGGCTCGGTTAGTACTTAGATCGGAGACAGCTTGGGAATCCCTAGTGCCGTAAGCTTTTTGCATTTTTGTGGATCGGTCTAGAGACTTGGCAATCAATTTTTGGCCATTGTCGTGACGATCTCGTGATCGAGATCGCCACGTATGGAAATGACCAGCTAGGCAACTATGTGGACGAACGCCTATTGTGCGAGATTTAATATGTGTCGCTATCCGTTCAACTCCATTGTGTGCAAGACGAGACTAACGCCTGAGTTCCGTATAAAAGCAATGTGAACGAGCTGCCGACAGGTGCCGTGGAGTCGTCTCTACTCTCCCAATCCCAAACCACTGAACCAACTATTATTGCTGTAATAAAGATTATATCTAAACCAACAATAATCACTACAGCCATGGATAACTAATCTATAGTGTTGAATTTTTTAAAGAATTACTTTTTGTAGAATCCACTCTTGACAAGCAACTCCATAGCCCTTTCAGCGACTCGATTGATGTGAGCGAAAAAGATTCCCAAATGAGAATCACCTCCACGGAGATCCCTAAAGAAATAGAAAAGTGTAAAAATTGAGTTTTAATTTATAAGCTATCGGGAATCTCACATGTAAGCGTTTTTGTAGGAGGTGGTGATCTCATTACTGTAGACGACGTAGCCGTTCTCGTCCAACAGCACACACCAATGTTGCCAATCCTTGAAAAGTTCATTTTGTACTAGACTTTGGGCTCAAAAATTGTAAACACATCATTTCTGGTGCAGTGAATCTGCAAGAAAACGAGGAAAAGTGCGCCAGGAAGGATGCGTTTACAGAGTACAAAGTACAAAAGCAGGTTACCGATGGTGGACATCCGTGTTCTGTCATAATATTCACAAGCCAATCCATCACAAACTCAAAACCGATGACGCCAAGAAGAGCATTCTCCTGAATTCATGTTTGAATCAGAGTTAGGATCTCAACCGACTAGCGTACCCTGACACTAACTGTTTATCGATTCTTTCAACTGTACTCAGGCTTAGAGTGTGTTCCTTGCAGACAACGCGTTTTCTAAAAAGCGCGCGCCAAGGATAGGCTACCGTAACCCTATGCTTTGCATCAGCAAATTTTTCAAAATGCAAATGCACATTAAAATCGTGCGCTCTTTTTTTCTATTACCCTAAAGTCTCGAGTATAAGTTGATCCGAGTATAAGTTCTGCCTTAATTTACATTCGCTTTAATTGCTTTGAATTTCTTTTTGTTGGGTTTTTATACATTTTTATTGCTATATAAACTTTTATATTATCGTTCTTGGAGCGCGGGATACTACAGGGTGACAGCCTATCACCATTGCTATTTGTTATGTGCATGGATACATCCAGACGATAGTGTTGAAGAAGACGCTGGAAAGCATCTCTTTCGACCGTCGACGTGGACTTTGGCCGGATGAAGAGGCCAGGGAGAGATCCATAAGACTGAGCACCGGAGAGGAGCAGGGCGGACACGCCGAGCCACGCCCGGAGCAACAAATAACAGCATAAAACCATGCTATAACTCTCAATAAATTTACTTCTATTATTGTTCTTAAAAAGCAAAAAAGTTATACTGCAGCGGGGTTCGAACCCTCGACACACCACACCGGAGACAGCCGTCAATTTGCATGCGAAAACCAAACAGAACTTATACTCGCGACTTTAGGGTACTCTTTCCTTAACTCTATTACCCTTTCCTTAACCCTATTACTCTTTCCTTAACTCTATTACTCTTTCGCTAAAACTTAAAAATTTTTAAATGCTATGTAAAATTAAAGAAAACATTTAAAACGGGAAAAGTTAAGAAACACTATTAAAAAATTATATTATTTACGAATTTACCAGGCCTATTGTCTACATTTGCACTAGAACCATTCCAAAAAAGATAAAAAACCTAAATCCTTAAATAAAACTATCCATTACTACATTTAAAGAAAAGTTTGCAAATTTTGTCGGAAAATCTTGTCGGAAGTTTGTCGGATCAATTGTCTGACACAAAAAAGTTGTCAAGGAAAATTTGTCTGACAAATTGTCTGTCAACAAGGAGCACACTCTACTCAGGCTTACCTTGTAAAGCGCCTTTGTCGCTTGGCCAAGCAGAGTGACATTTTCGAGATTCCCATACGCGGATTTCGTCTCACCCATCGGGTACCACAATTTTGCTAAAAGTTAGATACAAGTTAGATATGTTTTCTAGGCATAAAAGTAATAGGATTATCTGTCTGTCAACAACTATGCTTACTAAAGACTGCGTACTGTAGCCAAGAGTACTTAGGTACGGTAGTCAAGAGTGCTCGGTAGCCATACCCTTTAGCAGCTGGTATATTCAATTTTCAAAACGGTTAACGGTACTTCAGCGCTTAATCACTGATACAGTGTCGGACAAAATTATAGGATCAAGAGTTTTTAGAGGAAAATGACCAGTTCATTCTTGAAATTAAGCAAAAGTCCAAAGTTCAGTTATTATTTTTTCATGAATCTAACGTAGTAACTCAAAGTAAACAAAGAGCACGGACTTTTTCATACAAACTTTTTCTTAACAAACTTTACCGGACAAAATTTATAGAACCTTTACATTGGAAATTTGGAAATAAAGATTGGAATGCGAAAGAAATTTAACAGAAGATATGCTAATGAAACCACGTTTGTCAAGTAAAAGCAAAATTTCCTACATTTTTCGCAACTTTAGGTCTTTAATTCTTCAAGGAGGAGACATGGGAGTTTTTTTTTCAATTCTAGAAACTAACTTTCCATCGAAAAAGTTCCCAACTGAACGATTTTTAGCGATTTTGACTACTTGTCTTTGGATCCGTGAAAAATTGCCTTTGTTTTGGGGTTTTTGGGGGACGCAAAGAGGAGTCAGGATCGTCAAAAATTGAAACTCGTCGACGTTTGACCTTACTTGTGGAATCGATTTGGAATGTTTTTTACTCGAACTTTTGAATAAATCTTTTTGAATATGTCAGCAAATTCTCAGCCAAATCCCTTCAACCATTTTTTCAGAATTTTTTTTTTTGAAGAATGCATTAAAATAATGGTATTTGCTCATTTGAGAGACTTTTCGAACAAATTTGAAACATTTAGAAAAAACAGCTGGAGGGATATGGCTGAAAATTTGACTAAAACTGTATAAAGACTTGGTCTTTCATTTGAGCGAAAAATGAATGCATGTTTTTAGTGTAAAACTCCAAAATGGTCTAAGCCTTCTGATGCCCATATCTCATCAAAAACAGAAAATTATGTGTTATCAAGGGATAAATTTAGTTGCCCAGAATAGGATCTTCATTTTAAAAGAAACCGTACAAAAATTGGATATACCTGTAACAAGTTATAACAGTTTAAATCCAAAAGTGCAATTTGACAACTTTTTGCTCGCTAAAGCATGAAGAAATACCGTACTCGGCATTTTTTAGTATTAGGTTGATGCATAAGTGTTTTTGTTCCTTTTCGTCTGCCGTTTCAAGCCAACAAATGCACCAATTAAACTACGGTTGATTTCATTAGAAAAACCAATTATTTTTCTGCAAAATAACATTAAAACGGGTTTAAAAATATTTAATGCCTGGATTTTCTTGAGAGTATGAAGTCGGGTAGTCAAAAAGGGCTAACTCGATGATGCGGTTTAGACACCTTAGCTAAAGAAAACCTATCTTCGTGTCAATAGATAAAAGATAGAGAAAAAAAACGTTTGATATTTCGCCAAAATTTCAGAGAAATTCATTCAGCCAATTTTTCCGTAGAGTTTTTTATAGATTTTTACGAAAAAGGCGTTTTTCACTCTCGAATTTGCTTCAAAGTGAACCGAAATTCATTTAAAAAGATGCAAATTGAACAAAAAACACTTTTTTTATAGAGCAAACTATAGATTAATTGGTGAATTTGTTACTTTTTAACAGAAGTACGAAAAAAACGAAAACCCTTATGCATCAACCTAATATAATGGAAAGTCATATTTCGAGCGAAATTAAGATTTTCCGGGGGTGGAACAAATGCTACTTTTGCTGGAAAGGCCTTAGGCAGCCTAGGCCAAATATTTCCATATAAGATCGGCGTAGGTCCGAATTTCGACAAATCAGACTCTGCACGTCAAATTTGGGCCAAAAGGCAAAAACTAGGCAACTTAACGCTTTTCCGCAGTTTTTGCCTTTTTTCCCTTTATATGGAAATATTTTCGAAGCTCTACGGCCTTGCCTAAGGCCTTTTCCAGCAAAAAAAGGTGCGCAAGTGTCCAGGTGCGCAAAAAAAAGGTCGCATTTGTCCATTTGTCCGATTTTTCTTGTTATTTACTGCTCTTTTAAAACTCCCATGCATGGGAGTTTTTTTTCTTTAATTCTAGAAACAATCTTTGACGTTTTAAAACCTTAAAAACTTGGTCTCACTAGCATATCTTCTGCTAAACTACTTTTACACTCTAGTCTTTTGATAAGTTTCCATTGTAAAGATTCTATAATTTTGTCCGGCACTGTATATCGAAATTTCTCATTCACTCACTCTGATTATTGATATCAAAAACGATCTTGCTCTTCTGTCGAATCGATCGTCGGAAATACCGATCCTCGACCGATTTTCGATTGTTGTCAAGGATGAAATGCTGATAAGTTCTATAAAAACTTATTCAAAAATCTTCAAATTTGATTTACTCTTGGAATCGAACTTCATCAGGTCGCAGATTTTTCCCCTGAGTCATTTGCATGACGTTGAACTTGTCATAGTTTTTCTCATCGTACAAAAATGGTTTCAGTGTATAATTGTAGAAACGAATGAGGCCGGATTGCATTGAGAAGAAGGTGAGATGGATGAGATTTCTTAAAGTTTCAGTATTTAAACAAACTAGGTACCCTAAAGTCTCGAGTATAAGTTCTGCCTTAATTTACATTCGCTTTAATTGCTTTGAATTTCTTTTTGTTGGGTTTTTATACATTTTTATTGCTATATAAACTTTTATATTATGGTTCTTGGAACGCGGGATACTACAGGGTGACAGCCTATCACCATTGCTATTTGTTATGTGCATGGATACATCCAGACGATAGTGTTGAAGAAGACGCTGGAAAGCATCTCTTTCGACCGTCGACGTGGACTTTGGCCGGATGAAGAGGCCAGGGAGAGATCCATAAGACTGAGCACCGGAGAGGAGCAGGGCGGACGCGCCGAGCCACGCCCGAAGCAACAAATTACAGCATAAAATTGCTATAACCCTCAATAAATTTACTTCTATTATTGTTCTTAAAAAGCAAAAAAGTTATGCTACAGCGGGGTTCGAACCCTCGACACACCGCACCGGAGACAGCCGTCAATTTGCATGCGAAAACCAAACAGAACTTATACTCGCGACTTTAGGGTAACTTTTTTGTTAAGCACTTTAGCGTACTGCTCAAGAATGATAAGCCCGCCGTTTCTGGGGCATAAAAACTTCCCTTCTCTTTGCTTTTCTTGGAAAACGTACTCATTTTCTTGAAAAATCTACTGGATATCGAAAATCGTGTGTACTTTGAGAAAAAAACTTACTTTTTCATGTAGCTCTTCTCCTTTTGCCAAACATTGTACAATGGAGCTGTTGCTTCCAAATCGAGAATAAGATCGTCAACGAGAGACTAAATGATTTAAAGCTTTTGGAGAAACCTTTTGAAAATATTTAATCCTTGAAAATTTATTGATTTAAGAATATAAATGACTTAATTCATGGAATTTTGTTCAACTTTTGATTCCAAACTTTTGATTCTAAACTTTTGATTCCCCTTTTCTTTTTACCTGTCTCGGTTTGCAAAGTTCAGGCAATTTTCCGGATTGTTTCATCTGTTTGAGGTAACTGGCGAAAGCGTTCTCTTTGCTGATCTGATTGTCCGTGTCGTTGAGGAGACAGTAACGCCTGATCAATTGTAAACAAGTAAAGTTTCATAAAATCACCAATATGGATGAAGATGCCATTCTCCTTGTTCGGTCCAATCAAGCTCAACCCCACCGTAGTTGTACGACTTTAAGCCTCTGTTGATTCGGTATTCATCACCTAGACTTTTTAAGTTTAAATTCTACTCTGAAAGTGTTTAGTATCAGTCTTATACTTAATGATGATACTGTAAAAGTCTTCAGCAAGCCTACCGATTATTCTTCTCAATACAGGGATCGGTAAAATTATGGAACGGATGCTTACTGATGAATTAAAAGAAGAAAAAGTGCTTACCGTATTTTCTCTAATAGTAATGCACTTCGAGGAGCCGAGTTGATGACTATTTACGGCTTCCAAAGTTTTCCCAGAAGCTCAACACTCAAATCCCCGACTAGATCTCATCGTCAGCTACATTTTCCGGCCCCACATCGATAGGTTCTGATAAGCGGTTCTCGAGATTTCGAGGAATTTAGGCAAAGCTTTGGGTGCACTACTATTGGAGAGAATATGGTCTCATTTAAAAGCTCTTAATGAATACTACAAAATAGAATAGCTAAATCAACAATTTGTGCAAATCTTGGAAAAATTTACCGACTTGAACTCCTGAAAAAGATGATTTTCGGTTGATTTAGCAATATTGTTGATTTAGGTTTTCTATTTTGTAGTTTTCATTAAGTGCTTTCAAATGATGTATAACACTTGGAGTACTCTCTTCATTTTTCTTCTTTTCAATTCATCAATAAACATCCGTTCCATAGTTTTGCCACACTCTGTAAACAGAATCATGAAGCTAAAGTTGATTTTAATACTTTTAAAACAATTCAAATAGTCAAATGACCGCCAAGCTTGCTTTAGCAACTGCTATATATCTAATTTTTAAACTGGTAATGAAATGTCGAGTGATCTTTGGCGGTGACTAATGATTTCAAATGAAACTTTTGAGTTTCAAAAGCTCAAAAATCATTAGTCAAAGTCAACCTTTAGCCACAGCGAGTCCAAGCACAAAATCCGATCCATTGATACATTCTGAGTAATAAGTCATCGTTTGTGGGTAAACTCGATCCTTAAACTTGAGGTAATCCTGTTGCTTTTTAAATTCACTCACCACCATATCCGATGCAAAGAGAACATCGAGTGTCTGCGATTTCCCATCACCACAGCTCAACGTGAATTTTTTAAACTGAAATTTGGGAATTTTCGATCATTTTTCCTCACTAACTGTTCCATTTTGTCCAACTTCCAACTCGTGCATCTCCATATTATTGTAGTTTTGCTTGTGGAGTTTCGTTTTCATGTGCTAAACAATTTTTATGGAGACGTTTCACTGAAGAACAGAAGAACAAACAATGGGTCGTAGCTGTGGATGAAACATGACGAAGCCATTGTAGTCAAGCATGAAATAGTAGCTGTTACCGCCAATCTAAAAGTGAAAAGTTCATGGTTATTCATGCTTTTTAGCATAATCTTTTGAGCAAACGAGATTCCGGGTAAAGGAATTTGCAGGGTATAAGTTTTTGATGCTTCTTGCTTCTTGCTTACCATGGTACTTTGATCCACGTAAAGTTCAGAGAAGCCATAGCTGTGAATTTTTGTTTATTGGTATAAGTTAGTCACATTTCAAAGTCTGGCCAGTTCAGGAGATCAGGAGATCGATCTAACTGTTCAAAAGCGGTAATGATTTGAAGAGGATTAATCCAAAAGTATTTTACCAGGCCAGACCAGAACCCAAGTCCTACCATGGATTTTCCAACCATGCTAGCGCTTCAGACCGTTTGTCCTTGGTCTTGCTTGGAGGAATCTAGTTTCAACTCTGGAAAATCCCTGGTATCAATCTGGCTAACAGTTAGTACTAACTCAAAACGCTAACAAACTGCTTGATTGATTGATTGAGATTGATTTTTGGCATCTCTAACATAACTTGTTTTCTTAATTTTTATCTAGAAACAATTTAGGTTAATAATATTTGTGTTGTCTTTGTCTTTGTGTTGTCTTTGTCTTTGTGTTGTCTTTGTCTTTGTGTTGTCTTTGTCTTTGTGTTGTCTTTGTCTTTGTGTTGTCTTTGTCTTTGTGTTGTCTACCTCTGTCGGATGTGCCAGTTGATTCAACTCCGTCAATGGGATGTTCACTGCCGCCACTCCCATAAATGTTTGATTGAGAATCACTGGATAGGAAACGGTTGTGACGAACATTCGACTTCTCGCCTCAGCTTTTTTCATTCGATATTTCTAGGATTGAGATTCAAGTTGAAACTTTCAAAGAATTTACTCTCTTCGAAGCTAGCCGATTCATGTAGGTGAACTAAAAAAATCTTGTTTCAGAAAAAAAATTCAAATCTTTCATTACCGTTTGGTTGTTGACGGGCATCGGCTCGTTGAAGCGCTCTCGACGAGGTAAATACTAAATGTAAATGAATTTTGACAAGTATTAGAACAAATTCGTTTACATACATAAGATATAACTAGGCTGCTTCAAGTTTCTAAAGCTTTAGGCATAAAAGTTACAGTACTTTCTACTTAGAGAGGTGAATTTTTAAGGGGAATTTTGAGAAAATTTTGAAAGAGATAGTACTTTGCAAAATTTATCTTATGCTAATATAGTTTAAGCAAATTTTATCAAGAACAAGTTGGCCGTTAAAGAAAAGTATTAAGGTAGAATTTCTAAGCCCCACCAATCTCTCCCGGTATACTCCACTCCACATTTGACTAGCCTCATCGATTTCGTCTTGATGAGCGCCCAACGGTCGAGACATCACGCGGATGTAGTTCTGAGAAATGTCTGTTTACGGTACGGTTCCAATACGGTTCTTTTTTTGATCCAATACGGTTCCAATACGGTCCAAAGAATGTCTCTCCATTTTTATTTGCCAGTTATAGTCAATCTCCATTTGCTTAACTCCTTGCCAACCTGTATCTTGTCCTCAACATCAGCCATACTCTGAATGTGCACCATGTAGCCTCGATTCTGACATGCCATATTGATTACCTAAAATGCTCAGTTGTTCTTCGAATCATTCAGTCTAACTAACTCACAGTGGTTTTCTCGTTGATTGCATCCTCACCAATCAAGAATGTGAACAAGCGGATCTGAAACAAGAAATGATTACACAATACGTTTACACAGTCAAAACACCTTTTTGTCAGTGTTATTCGCTTCGAGCATCTCACGATGATCCTCAGGAATTCCATCAGTTATCAACATGATCACACTCTCACATCCATACTCGTTCTCATCGTTGCTCTCGAGCTGGAAATAATGGCCACGTACAACACTGATTCGACTACATAGTCCCAAGAGAGTCGAGAGACATAGACTCAAGTCGGATCGCATTTCGTTAGGTTAGGGGAATCCCGAAACTGCTTTCAAATCCTACTTATCATAAGCCGTTTTCGAGATATAAGCCAATTTCGCCAAACAGCTAGCCTACTTAACGCGTTTGCACTGGTCAATCGGCGTGCCTCGATGGCATAGTGGATAGTGTGCTGACACTTTGGACCATTTGGCCCTGGTTCGATTCCACTGTCAATCAGACTTTTTGTTGCTATGGAAAAACACTCAAAAATCAGTTGCTTTCAGTTGCTGACCGCTCCTTCCCCTTTACGGATTACCGTTCGGTATATAGTGCCTCCAAAAGGGAAGGACTATATACCGAACGGGTGTGCCAGATGATGGCGATTACGAGCGTGCACAAAGCACACGTGGAACTGATTGACGGAATTTGAATTTGCATTCTTCAACAAAACTGAGAGAACATTGTGACTTGAGCGTCTTGTCTCTCGATTTTCTTAGGATTATTTGCGCCAAACAAGCTCTATTCTATGTCAATCGAAAGGCCGAAGTGTTCTCAAAAAAAGTTTCGAATATAGAAAGAATTCTGACCGCTTTGAGTATAGCGAAAGTCTTATTCAATGCATCTGCATGCGAGGCTTCTCCCTTCGAAGTAACGTTATTCATAAAAGCTCGAAGATATCTGAAAATCATCGAAAATCATCATTGAAAAGCAATCATACAATAGAAATCTAAGAGTTCTATGAATTTTGGTTCAGTTTTGACTATGATCCTTCACATTTTTCATCTTATTTACTTTTTATTTCTCATCGTTGCCTGGAGCATCGGGTTCTTCACCGAGCACTCCTCATCAAGAAAATTTGCGTTTCGAGAGAACTGAAAACAATTGCTTTCAATGAAATCAATAGAATTAGCATTTAAAAAGCAATCTTTTTATCCAATTTAATGACTCATTTACCGGTAAAATGTTGAAGAAATCGTTGTGCGAAAGAGTCTCAAGTATGGCTTCGATAATCAACTTGGTCACTTCGTAGCTGAATTTTAGTTTTTAGAGGCTTTAAATCATCAATATTCTATTAGTATTTTTGTTTCCCATATAAAATTGGGAAATTTTTGAGCTCACCGTTGACCCAGCATCGATCCACTCATGTCTAGCATGATCAAAACGTTTTTCGAGCGAGTCGCTCCGTTGATGTACCTGAAGAAATAGAAATTGATTGAATGCAGATTTGCATGATTTGAACTGAGTTTTTGAAAGAAAAGGGATCAAGTTCACTTTGTGCTCAGTAGAAACACACCTTTCTAATGCGCTCAGACAGTTTTTGAGGTGCTTTACCTTAACAATTACACATTCGTCATGGCTGACTGGGTAAAAGCCCTGTATCTTGGAAACACACATACTGATTGCCCCCAAAATTGGTGGGTAGATAGAATCGACTCTTGCGAACAACATATTAAAGATTCAGCTGCAAAGCTCCAAGATTACGGTAGTTATAGTGTTTTTAATATTTGGTAAGAGTTGGGGGACAATGGAGTTTGTCTCCGCAACGATATTAGGGCTACTTAGCTCCAGCGGTAATTTGGTGATATAGTGGTAGTGCATTCAGTAACACAGCGGAGGATCTCGGGTTTGAGTCTCTCTTTTGAGGTCTCTCCTTTGAAGCCTCTCTTTTTTTGCTAATTTTGTGTCCTCTTTGGTCTAGAGAGTCTCCGCTCTGTATCCTAATGACTTACCACCACACCATCGAACCATTTTCAGAGGAGAAAGGGTATGTGGTCAAATAGAACAGATACGATTTCCTCGATAGAAAGCGAAATGTTTATAATCGTTATAACTACCGTAATCTTGGAGCACTGTAGCTGAATTTTTAATATGTTATTCCCCAGAGTCGATTCTACCTACCCATCCATTTTGGGGACAATCGGCCTCCGTATGAATTTGTTGTTTCCTTATTAGTCGAGAGGTCAAGGGTTCAATCCCGTCGGCTAGATTACGTTTTTCCATATTTATGAGTTGTTTCCCTACATTTAAGGCTTAAGGGTTGTGCTTTTGTATTGTTTGTACAACGTTGTTTGTGTGAATAAATGTATTTTAAGAAATTTTGTGGATAAATTAAGAGCCAACCAGGTTACAAGAAAGAGTGTGGTTCCATTTTTAAACACAAATAATATTTTCTCTAATAGTAGTACACCCTGAGCGTCACCTAAATTCCTCGAAATCTCGAGAACCGCTTATCAGAACCTATCGATGTGGGATCGGAAAATGTAGCTGACGATGAGATCTAGTGGGGGATTAGAGTGTTGATCTTCTGCAAAAGCTTGGAAACCGTAAAATAGTCACCAACTCGGCTCGCCGGGGTGCACTACAATTAGAGAAAATACGGTAAGCACTTTTTCTCGTTTTCTCTTAACAATAAACACTCTACAATAAGTTTTCAAAAATATTTCAAATAAATTGCCCAAGTTTTAATCTGAAATCAACTCACCATTCCGTATTCCTGCAATCAAACAAATCCAGCGTTTCCTTGTCCGTCTCGTGGTCCCAAAACCATGGAGCTGCTATAAAAGTTTTCGTGCTATTCATATAGTATTTTAGTTTTATTATAACTTTATTATAACTATCACTTTCCCCACAAACCTGGGAAATATCTCATAAAGCCGGCCTCCGAGCAAAAAAGCTGAAATGCGAGATCTCTTGTCTCCTCTCGATTACTCCGATAGACTTGATCGATATTTGACCATTCGATTTTTCTCAAGAGTTCGGGAGCTAAACAAAACATAATGAACCTTCGTGATGATCTTATTCTTGTCTCCTTGTCTTTTCTATTTCTTCTTTAGCAAAGAAGGCACCAATAGCTCAGTGGTAAAGCATCTCAGTGATAGCCAGCTGAAGCTGAAGCCAGCTCAGCTGAACATCGAGGGTTCAATTCCCTCTCATTTCCATTCATTCATTTCTTTACTTTATTGCAACTGTCCAAAGCTACTTATAGTTGAATTTCTTTTGATAAAATTAGTTTTTGAAATCACTTCTACTTGCAACTAATGAAAACTTAAGGCCTAATCATTAAACTCTTGAAAGATTCCCAAATTTTACCTCGATCATAGATCGGAGTGGGTAAATGAACGGCGGACGCCAACGAGGATGTGTTCAGGAAATAGAAATTCACATTCGGTTGCATCACAAAGTTTCTAAATTGATAAACTTTATCATTTTTCTGCAATCTTCTCACTTTGTCGCATTGTAGGCGACCTCTTTGCTGAGATTTTGCACTTGTTTGAAAATCGCTCCACCATCACCGCCCGTTTTCGCGCTCATATAGCGGATGAAATGCTTTGATTCCGGGTTGTTTACCTCAAGCTTTTTTAGCTTAAGACTTATAGATATGAAATTGATATAGATATAGCTTAATTATATTTAAAAATCCAATCCAATTCTCGATTAAGAATAGATTCTGTTTCACTCAAATAATTCGTTTTCTAAAACATATCTTCTTTTAAAAGCTACCGTAATCCGTTTTATATCTAATTTTGTTTTTATTTGATATTTTTTGCGATTCTAAAGGTAGATTGAATAAAATAGGAACAAAATTACGGTAGATTTTGAAAGTTGACACGTTTTAAGTGAAAGATACCTGTTACTGACCGACAAAATAAATACTTTTAAAGAATATTCAGTTTTATTAACTGAATACTTTTATGAATATTGTATTGGTTACAAATTGAAATTTGTTTCAATGGTGCTACGGTGTTTTTCAGTCACAAACCTCCTCCTCAAAGCCTCGTCCCAGCTTTCTCGACTCGAGCGATAGCTTTGCATTCTAAAAAGTTACCTTTCTACTTTTATTATTTTAATACCCGTATTTTCTCTAATAGTAGTGCACCCTGCGCCTAAATTCCTCGAAATCTCGAGAACTGCTTATCAGAACCTATCGATGTGCGGTCGGAAAATGTAGCTGACGATGAGATCTAGTGGGGGATTTGAGTGTTGAGCTTCTGGGAAAACTTTGGAAGCCGTAAATAGTCATCAACTCGGCTCGCCTGGGTGCACTACTATTAGAGAAAATAGGATGATTGAAAAATTCGTAACAACATTCAAAAACCACCGTACTCCACTAGTTTTAATTCAATTTATCTACTTTTCTATCTACTTTTCTCTCCGGGGTGCACTACTATTAGAGAAACAACGGTAATAAAACATTTAATCTATTTTATCAAAATCAAATTCAAATTTCACTTACATATGCAAATTTTGCTCTTCTCGCTAAATACTTTTCAATAGAAATCTTCGCCTTTTCAATCGCCACTTGTGGATCGAATTTCTCGACTCGGGCAACGTTTCCGTAATACTAGAAATGAAAAACTATGCATATTTTTTAGTTGTAGTATTGTTTTATGTAAATCTTCTACCGTAGGGACTTTCTCAGCTCCAGTCGCTCGATTGAACGTCTCCAAAAGGGTGTTGCCCAGCGTTTGCGCGCATTCATCGATACTAAAATTGTCAAAAAAAATTTTGAAACTTTTAAAACTATCAAATTTATCGATTATTTTACTATCAAAATAGTAAAAAAATCCTTAAAATTCTCACTTACTTTTTCACATTTAGCCCATTTGCAAGCGAAAAACAGAAGAAGAAATTTAGCAACGAAAGCCAAAGATTTGGCGGCCTCATTCTTGGTGCATTTTGAGTTTAGCTTCAGATACTGAATAGTGATTTATAAAGTAATTCAAGTAAAGAACATAAAAAGATATAAACTTTTAAGATTGCAATTCAGTTTTATATCACAAAATAACTCAAAAGTGTTGCGGAAAAGAAAAAGTTTTAAGTTTTAAAGGAAAAGATATTCAATGAAGAGCTAAAGCGAAAAGTTCATTGAATATCTTTTGCATTATCTTTAGTTCATTTGAAAGCTCTTGAGGTTCTCTATTTTTTGAGCCATAAATCATGTGAATCCGGCAGATTTGAGACAAGCTAGAAGCGTTTGTAGTTTACGTTTGTAGTTTGTACTGCTCATGTCTACTGTTAGCCTATTTTAATCAGAAGCACATTCAACTAAAGAGGTTCTCGATTTTTTGAGCTAAAGATCATGTCAATCCGGCAGATTTGAGACAAGTTAGAAGCATTTTTAAGTTACGTTTCGAGTGCCATGTATACTTTATCGGTATATACTTTCAGGGCGCGCAATAACAAACCGCATATAGCTACATACCACAAAAAGAAAGAACCTAGAGTCGTAAGACGTGTCAGGCGGTACAAAGTTAATATAGGCGTTTGACTGCTGCACGTTTCGTACTTTGTTCCTCGCGGGTCCAGGCGGGGCTTTTCCAACCCTACTTCGGTTCGCGAGATGTAAAGGGGGTGGTGGGGTGGACCGGCGATTTGTAAGGTGCTGCGGGTTCTTCTGGCTTCCACATTTTCGGCTTTGTTCCGGTGCGCTTGGGTGGGGTTTTTAGCAGAATCAGTCAAGTATACGGCGTATAGGGGTTTTCAAACTATAGTCTGTCTCTATTTGGTGGGGGGCACGGTGGCTTTGTGAACGCCGTTGTACTTCACCAAGGTGTGTTTCTGGGGTGCCTCGTGGTGGTCTCGAGCAAGGCCGGTGGTTTGCCCTGCGTGTCGCGTTTTGGGCTGGCGCGGTGTTGTCTGGCTTTTGTGTAGTTTTGTGGGTCTTTTGGGGGACTAACGTTACCGGTCTTTTCGGTCATCGGCCAATCCTTGTGG
Source organism: Mesorhabditis belari (assembly GCA_958450365.1). NCBI lineage: Eukaryota > Metazoa > Nematoda > Chromadorea > Rhabditida > Rhabditidae > Mesorhabditis > Mesorhabditis belari. The sequence goes on along the minus strand of CAUEEP010000737.1, from coordinate 3,675,352 downwards.
TATTGTGGTCCCCAATTTAGGGTTGTTGAACATGTACGTGTTTGCGCCGGCGCTGTTGTCCGGTTTCCCCGGTGTCGTCCTTCTGGGGGAATCAGGAGAGATTGTGAGGGTTTATGTTGGGTTGAAAGATATTCAATCAAGAGATCTTCAATCAAGAGCTAAAGCGAAAACTTCATTGAATATCTTTTTCATTATCTTTTTAATTTGTTCAATTTCATTATTTGATCGATTTTTTTAAAAGAGTACAGAGTTCGCCTTAATTATGAGCACACTTTCTTCGTAGATTTGTTGCCAGTTGCCAGTTGCATTCAATCCCAATGTGCTAAGTGTTATATAGAAGATTAAAGCCTGAACTCATGGCTACATTCCTGTACTTAAATGTTTCCCATTGGAAGCCTACAGCTCATTTTTAAACTCTCGAATGAACTTGTTTCAAGTGTCACCGGCACGTTGCTATTTTTACCCATAGCTAAACCAGAAAGACAAATTTTATCAAAAAGTGTTTCAGTTTGATGCAAGCTCTAAAAAATCCAATAAAAAAAATTAATTTCTGGATTGAAAAAGAAAATTGAGTAAACAAATGAAAAAGAGGACATCTAATCAAAATGGAGACAATTTGAAACAAAAACCGGGCTGATGGACCGATGAATGACAGGGCTGATGAAAAAGGAGACAAAGATGCGATGAAAGAATGAAGGAGAGGCCTCTTGGGTTCCCATTCGCTTTCTTGTCCTCCCCTTCGTGTCCCTTTCCTGTTCTCCTTCCTCAGGTCGATCATTCTCCTCCTCTCAACACAAAGCTCTCCCTTTCTTCACTTTGTCTTTATCTTTACTCCTTTTCTCCCCCCGGCCCTTAGTCGTTTTATTACACTCGTTGCTCATACCAGCTGAGCAGACTAACTTCTTTTCGATGCAAAAAAGAACACCTCGATTAGCAGAAACCCTTAAATAATGTTGTCTTTGGTGAACAATTGAAAAGTTCTGATTAAAATAGACTAACAGTAGACATGAGCAGTACAAACTACAAACGTAAACTACAAACGCTTCTAGCTTGTCTCAAATCTGCCGGATTCACATGATCTATAGCTCAAAAGATAGAGAATTTCAAGAGCTTTCGAATCGACTAAAGCACATTTCGATTGCTTCGACTAAAGCACATTCAAAAATATCAATGCTAAAGAAAGTTACAGCGGTTTGTAGCCTGACTCGATTGCTTCGACTACGCGCAAGTACGGTCCGTCTCGAGTCAGGCTACAAACCACTGTAACTTTCTTTAGAATTGATATTTTTTTGCCTACTTTAGTTCATTTGAAAGCATTCCCGATGATTGCTTCATTTTCATTTTCAAAAGAAAATCTTAGTTAAACTGTTTGTTAGGCAATAATTTTTTTGATCTAATATTTGTGAAACTTTAGAACTATTAAAGCTAGAGGGATTTTGCTAGAATTTTGCTAGAATTTTGCTAGAATTTTGCTAGAAGTTTGCTAGAATTTTGCTAGAAGTTTGCTAGAAGTTTGCTAGAAGTTTGCTAGAAGTTGATCTCACGCTTCACTCAATTCTCTAACTGTTCTCTAAATAGATATTCCGTTCAATTTCTGTTATCGATCGTTTTATTCTGATTGATAAAACCATGTTTAATACGAATTTTCATTTTGGTCTCAAAATTTGTGTTTATGCGAGGCAGTTCAAACTTCAAACTTATAATCAATTACTTACTAGCTATTGATTACAAGTTTGAACTGCTTTAGAACAAAATCCTGGACCAAAATGAGCAAGAAAGTTTGCCGCCAGTAGCCAGTAACAGTTATTCATTTGAGTCAAAATATGATAAGTAAGAAAGTTTTTGTGCTTAAAAGTGTTCAAATCCTTTGTTCTTTTGGAGAAATCGATTTGAGAGGCTCTGTTTTTTTCAACTCTGCTAAAGAAACAATCCTAATTCAGATGAAACGTTTTCGAACAAGACCAAATTTCTCTTTTTTGCTTGTTTCAATCGTTTTATTAAAGCTCATGAAAAAGAAATACCTGTTTAATCAGGAATAAGTTACAAATAAGATTTTTCAAGTTATACATAAGATTTTATCAAGACAAATATAAGAATAAGATGCAAAGTGTATATACAAGGTGCATAAGAGTTCATTGGTTTCTTCAGGTTGAACGAATCAATGGTGATGACTAAATATAGTAAGATTAGGGTATTTTTTGTATTTTCAAGCTTTTTTCAAGCTTTTCAAGCCTCAAGCTGTTTTTTCAAGCTATAGACTTCGCAAGTTAATCCGTTCTGGACATGGATACGTCCTCATTAGACATGCTATCCGAAAAGTTTTTTCCCGGATCGGATCGCGATCTGAAGGCCGATACGACTTGATCCGATCCGATGCGATCCGATTTGATTCGTCGGATAGCATTTCTACAAAGTGTTCAATATTTATGGAGACTTTTGAGTTTAAAGGTTGTTTAGCGCTTTCAAAATCGGTTTATGAAAGAATGATGAAATCGAAAAAGTGATTCATTGGAACTCGATTACTAAATTAGATTTGAATAAGTCAGACCTAGTTATTCTTGTTTTGATGATAAGAAATTCTTCACTATTTACCAGCTTTAAAATTTATCGGAAATTAAAATTGAAAGCAGATTTCAGTTTTGATTCTTTTCTTTTGAAAACTTGACATAATTTTGTGACAAATTCGATGTTTTACTTTCCACGGGAGTTTCTAGACAAACATCAACTCGAAAGACAATAATTTTGAAAAAAAAAGTTACTTAAACTTGTTAAAGTATACGTCTTTGATATACCGTATTTTCTCTAATAGTAGTGCAGTTCGACGAGCCGAGTTTGATGACGATTTTACGGCTTCCAAGGTTTTCCCAGAAGCTCAACACTCAAATCCCTGACTAGATCTCATCGTCAGCTACATTTTCCGACCCCACATCGATAGGTTCTGATAAGCGGTTCTCGAGATTTCGAGGAATTTAGACGACGCTCTATTAGAAAAAATACGGTATTCTTTCTTTTTTAACATTAGATTTGTACAAAAATGAGCTTTAAATCTAGTGATCTAATGGTTTTCATAAATATTGAGTACCCATTGTACCGAAAAATCACTCAAATATTGAACTCACTGATGATAATCATAATGATACGAATCATGGTGATAGTGATGATTGTCATAGTGCGGATAGCTGCAAAAATTTTATTTCCATTTGAAGTAAAAAAAAGAAAATATGAGTCAATTTGGTGTTTTTTTTTCGGTACAATCCATACAAAATCGATAACTTTTCAGCGACGGTGACTAAACTTTTTTTAAATTTACTTATAATTTGCGAAATTTTTCTATGTAAACTTTTCTAAGAAGTGTCAACTTTCGAAAGCTATCGTAAAGTTTCCTTTATCCAATCGAATATTGCCTTTATCCAATCTCTTTTTGAAATAACTCTTAATTCTAACAACACTATTAATCTAACACTGTTAATTCTAAAGAAAATTGAGACGAAGTATAGTTTGAATAGCCAGGATTACGGTAGTTTTCAAAAGATCGACTCTTTAAAGAGAAAAACGAAAACTTATATGCAAATAAACTCACTGATGATTGTAGGTATGATGGTTATAATGATAGGGATCATGATGAGAATGATGTGTGTCATGATGATGGTAGCTAAATGAAGAAACAAACTCTTTATGCTAATTTTATTGATTTCAAATGCAATATTTTTCTTTTTGAACTTCAAGCAAAATGTTTATTCAGGCTGTGCACGATTTCTTTTTTTCATTTCATTTGGAAGAAGGATGGGATTTCAGTGATGGCTAAAGTTCGGAATTTGATTGATAAACGAATTTTTCGGGGACTTTGTATCAAAAATGGAAACACACCCTTTCTAGTGCACTTTTGAATACTTCATTTTACTTCAATTCTAGGCGAAGCAGTGCAGTTGAGTTGAGTGCACCAGCAAGTGTGCGTTTCTAGTTTCAGCACAAAGGACTGTGTAGGAGAACTTTTAACTTTTAAAACCCACTGTCCATGGTCGTGGTGATCGTGATGATCGTGGTGATCGTGGTGGTCATGGTGATGATCATCGTGATGGTGATGGCCGAAGATGTCACCTAAAGCGAAGATGTCCTTTAGCACCTACCCTTTGAAAACCTTGCAAGGTGTACAGGGAAGACTTGCTTAACGAGAATTAACCAGACAAATGGGTCGCGCAACTCCAGGCGCCCTTCATCTACCCTCCAGAGTTTCGGATTCCAATGAACTTATTTTCATTTAAAAGCCAAGATTTTAAGCTATCTAATGATACGCATCAATTAGATTTTTCTTTTGAAAAAATGAGTCAAAAACCTTATCGAGATTTCGATAACCAGGAATTGTCTCGTTAAGTTTTGATAAGGTTTTTGACTCATTTTTTTCAAAAGAAAAATCTAATTGATGAGTATCATTAGATAGCTTAAAATCTTGGCTTTTAAATAAAAAAAAAGGTTCATTGAAATCCGATACTTTGAAGGGTAGATGAAGCGCCTTGAGTTGCGCGATCCGATTTTTTGATCTGTCTCGTTAAGCAAGTCGAGTTTTTGATCACTTGATGACCTTGACCATTGGCTTCTGATCAAACAGATCCCTTACCAGACTCCCTTGCAATCATCTCACGATTTGTGTGTTCCCCACAAGAAATAGTGTGAAAGAGGAAAAGGGTTAGGTCGAAAACGACTGAATCTCTTAAATATCTTCTACAATTTCTAAGATATTCCATTTATTTTCAATGCACTCGTTCCCCTATTTTGCACAATTTCTTGAGAGGAACACACTCGATTCCTTACGCCCCTTACGTGCCCCTTACATGCCCCTTACGCCCCTTAAGCCCCTTACGCCCCTTACGTCCCTTACGTGCCCGTTATGTGCCCCTTACGCCCCTTAAGCCCCTTACGCCCCTTACGTCCCTTACGCCCCTTACGTGCCCCTTACATGCCCCTTACGCCCCTTAAGCCCCTTACACCCCTTACGTCCCTTACGTGCCCCTTACATGCCCCTTACGATTAGACTGATCTAAAAGATTTGCTACGTATAAGGCTACCGTACTCTTGACTTTTTAAACCCAAAAAACAACTGGCTTACGGTAAATGTTTTAAAGAATTTTTTAGAAAACGGTTTACTCAAGATGAGCACAGTTCTTTCTTTTCGCTTTTTTCATTTATCAATGTCTGATTGGTTTTTAAATTTAGTGAAATTCAAAAAAAAACAAACCCAGAATCCCGGATTCGACTCCTAGAAGAAAAAAATCACTAATTCAATTTTTTTTCGCAAATTTTTCACTCACCCGATGTCATCTGAGCAAGAATAACGAAAAGCATCAAAAATAAGCCGAGAAATTTCATTTTCAAAATCAAAACAATGAAGTTGAAGCGAGGGATACGTGAGTCTTTTTATAGTGATCATCCGTGTTTTTGCGTAAACACCAACTGCTTATCAAAGTATCCTCTTTCCCGTGGGGTTCATTGTGAAATTTGCGATTGTTTTTGAAGTGTGTTTCCTCTTTGTCTGGAGTTGAAAATCGAGCTGAGATCTCATGATTTGCGGGCTTGATCATCACATTGAAATACCTTGCTACGATTCAATCAAACATTCGGCCTTTCTTTCATTCGATTTAGCTTGATTTTCTCTGGATTATGTCACTCTAATTCTTGAGTGAAGACTCAAAAAGTTTAGGTAAAAATTTCAATCATTCAATCAATTTGAAATTGAATTGAATAGCATTCATTTGATTTGACTTTGATTTTCTCTGTCATTGAGCTTTCTAAGTCATTGAGATTCTCTGTCATTGAGCTTTCCAAGTCATTGAGCTTCTCTGTCATTGAGCTTTCCAAGTCATTGAGATTCTCTGTCATTGAGCTTTCCAAGTCATTGAGCTTCTCTGTCATTGAGCTTTCCAAGTCATTGAGCTTCTCTGTCATTGAGCTTTCCAAGTCATTGAGCTTCTCTGTCATTGAGCTTTCCAAGTCATTGAGATTCTCTGTCATTGAGCTTTCCAAATCTATTGAATCTTACTCGAAAGCCTGAGATGTTTTCTATTAAATCCTATAAAAAGTAAAGAAAAATATTGTCTCGACAAAAAGTTATCGACCTTGAAAAGTTGACTTTTCATGTTTTTATGAATCTTACAAGAACCCAAAGTCATCCTTTCCCAACTTTCATTCAATCCTTACAATCTAGACTCAAGGATTCATTGTCTAAATCTTTTAAAAACCTAACACTGACATAAAGTAGTGAATTCTGTACAAATGGATAAGCTGTTCAATTTTGACTTTATTCTTTGTGATAAGATCAAAGTTTTATTGAAGTATTATAGTTTTAATCGTTTCCAATCCGAGTTGTCTCACTGAGTCTCATCATTTCCCATCTAAACCTTTGTTTTTCAAATTTCAAATGCAAACCCACGTCCGTGATTGTTACGATGATCATCATGGTGGTTGTCATGATGATTGTCATGGTGGTTGTCATGGTGGTTGTCATGGTGGTTATCGCGGTGATCGTCGTGGTGAGGTGAGGCTGAAAGTTGAGAGAGTTATATTGGCTAGAAAGAAGTTCTGTACTAGAAATTTAGTTAGGAATTGAGTTCCACAATCTTTTATGATCTATGTTTACGTCAAGAGTTGAGAGCTAAAGATAAAGAGCTAATGCAGCGACAAGTCAGTGAAGCTTTCTACTCGAAATTGACCCGATCCAACTCGAGGCACAGTCTGAATCGTTGAAAAATCATAGTATATTTATGACTGAATATTATAAACTAATGAATGGATTAAAGATTTGTTTAAATGAAGCCTTTTTCAATAGAATCTTTGCTGCACAAAATGGCAAATTGAGTAAATCGAGCTCAAAGTTACCTAAAGATTCAAAAAAAGAGCCGAATTGGTTTAGCTTTAAAAAAATAGATCTTAAAACTGAGATTTGAGTATCTTAGCACTTAACTGCACTTAGAGATTGCTGATTTCAATCAAAAAAAAACTCACCAATTGCCATCTGCACAGCGATCAAGAGAAAAGCCAAAAGGAAAGCGAAGATTTTCATGGTTTTCAGATAGACTGAATATCATTTTCTCTCAAATTATATTTATATCAATGTCTCATGGTCAAATAGTTTCAAAACAGAACTTTTTCTTGAGAAAATCTTGATAGACTCGTTGTCGAGACTCTCCCCAAATCCCCCGCTCATCTTGTGAGTTTGATGCTGAACTTTTCAGCTTTTCGACGAGCCGATCGAAAAAAACGATGTCTCAAATGAAAATGAGAGAGATCTACGCAAAGATTTGATCATTATCACAAAAAGGGAAAGAAAGTGATCTTTGAGGACATTTTTGACTTTTTGTCGTTTTGCAGAAAGACTTGATTGCTGATTCCGGCCTCTAGACTCAGAAATGGCCAAAAGTAAATTTTTTAGCCAACTCTAAGTGATTTTTTGCATGACACTCACCCGTGAACCCAAACGCGTTTAAAGCTTCTTGCACCTTCGCGAAAAAACGCTCCGCCAATCGGCGCTTCTCTTTGTAAAACGAAACTCAGATAAAACCTAGAATAGAAGATTTAGAAAAGAAAACAAAAAGATACCAAGATTATCAAACGAATATTTGACTACCGACTTTTTATAATTTGGCTAGAAAGGCGGAAAGCGGAAGCAAGCTTTTGCTAATCAATCAAACGATGAAACAGATTTCAGAGCTCAGATTTCAGAGCTCAGATTTCAGAGCTCAGAGCTTTTCAGAGCTCAGCTCGTTCTACTCAATTTTGTTTTCATTCAATTCCGAATTTGATTCCTCTCGACAACGAGTCAATGAAGATTTTCTTAACAAAAATGAAGTAAATCGGACAAAATTTGAAAGAAAGATTAGATTAAAAAGGTACCTTTCCAAATTGTTCACTTTTTTAGGAAATACAAACATTCAAACATTTTCAATATAAAATTATAGCTCAAACTTTCTATTTCAGGATATATAGAAAGTAAGCGAAAATATTGACTCTGAGAAAAGTAATAAGCCTTCAAAGCAGCCTTCAAAATGTTTGGATTTCGACTAAAAATCTTTATGAATTCCGATTTCAGCTTCAGAGCAAAGAGTCGAAGGAACCGAAGTGAATAATAAAAAGAAAGTCAAAGGTAATGATGAACAAGATGAAGGAAATGAAGGGGGAGAACATGAAGATGAAGGAAATGAAGATGAAGAACATGAAGGATGAAGGAAATGAAGATGAAGCACATGAAGATGAAGAACAAGATGAAGGAAATGAAGATGAAGGAAATGAAGATGAAGAACATGAAGATGAAGAACAAGATGAAGGAAATGAAGGGGAAGAACATGAAGATGAAGGAAATGAAGATGAAGAACATGAAGATGAAGAACAAGATGAAGGAAATGAAGATGAAGGAAATGAAGATGAAGAACATGAAGATGAAGGAAATGAAGATGAAGAACATGAAGGATGAAGGAAATGAAGATGAAGCACATGAAGATGAAGAACAAGATGAAGGAAATGAAGATGAAGGAAATGAAGATGAAGAACATGAAGATGAAGAACAAGATGAAGGAAATGAAGGGCAAAAAACTCGAGCTCTCCTCATACAATAAAATTGGAAGAAACTTCAATCTCTTCATTACTATCATTACCACATCATTACTTCATTACTATCACTTCGGGATTTGTTCTTGTGTTTTGTGTTTGTACAAGAAAATCGCTGAAAATCGAGGGAGATACAAGAATCACGAAATCTATGAGTGAAGCCGGCTTCAAAAGGATCCTAAAATCAGCTAATCTATCAGTAAATTTGTTTATTCATGCTCGCTATAGAAAAACACGTTGAAAGAAATTGATTTACTGTTTTTAAATTTATAACATACACAGCCACAGTAGGCAGCTAGTTTTAGTATTCTCGAGTGTTTGATTTTTCCCTAATTTGCAGGTTCATGCCCAAACTCTAGCACCTCTTTCACTTTTGTCTGAAATTTTCAGTTAAATCTTTGCTCAACAAACGATTAGCCTTGTTGAGAAGCTCATGTGACAAGTTTTACACAAAGATTCATTGTTGTGTTTATTAATTTCATTTTAAATAACCAATGAGCGAGAGCTAGAAAAGTCGAAGTTTATCAGAAACTCGAAATGCAGCTGTCCACCAGCTGCATCAGCGTGGAAACCCCGAGAGGAAACATTCACCCACACGACACTCTGCCGAACATCGGATAGAAGAGAAAGAAATGAGTCAGTTATTGAATTCTGTGTACAGAAATTGGAATCTGAGCATCGACAAAAATTTGTCGATGCTCTAAAGGAAGACTTAAATATCGTTTGAAAGAAATCAATTCGGTCGATTCGTTTGTGTAGCCAATACATATTTCCACAAATATTCAATCAAAAGATTCAACGGAAAAAGTCACATTATCGATTCTCATTTGATCAACGTCATTTAGGAGCGTAGTTTTTAAAACAATAGTCGAACACCAAACCCTGGAACACCTGGAACACCTGGAACACTTGGAACAGTTGGAACACCTGGAACACTTGGAACACCTGGAACACTTGGAACACTTGGAACGCCTGGAACACCTGGAACACCTGGAACACCTGGAACACCTGGAACACTTGGAACACTTGGAACACCTGGAACACTTGGAACACTTGGAACACTTGGAACACTTGGAACACTTGGAACACTTGGAACACTTGGAACACCTGGAACACCTGGAACACCTGGAACATCAAACTAGTCGCTTGGATTGGTTTGGATTGGTAGTCACAAAGAGGTCGAAATGTTCGCACTGAAGGAACTTCTCGAAACTTTCCTTTTGAAAACATGGAGACACTTTTGTGGTAGGTTCTACTGCTAGGAGGTTTTCATATTTATCTGAAGATCACTTGTGAATTTCCTGAATGTTCAGAAAGTTTTCCTTCTTTCTGCACACTCAGGAAATTCACCCAACTGACCCAACTGATCAGCTGATTGAGCTTTTATAGCAATTTTTGCAGTTCTTCGACAAAACCAAAATAAACTTTAGTACCTAAACGACGAGTAAATATGATTTTGGAGTTTTTCATTTCTTTTTTTCATTACTTCGATCAGTTGTAGCTATAATTGAAAAGAAGAAGAGAATCAACATTATCTTTATGATTTAAAGTTCTTTGTAAAAGTTGAGAGAAACGAAATGGACGTGGCAGCTTTTCGATGATTTTAAGATGTTTGAGAGAAGATTTTGATGACTCGCTCAAAAGTGATAAAGTGATCAATGCAAAATTTCCCCTAAACATCACCGAAAAATCAATGTTAAACTTTAAGAAAACAAATTCTCGCAAACTGGAAGAGCACAAGGGTTAAAGCAACGTTCATACACTGGTTTGTTCATTTATTTTATCACGCATTCAGTAGTTATACTTTATCTCATCCTATCAGAACAATTTGCCGGAAAACTATTTTCATGGACCTATGACAGGTCATAGGTTCATGATTTTATCCGTTGGAGCGGATAATATCTGAAGGACAGATTATGGTACCTTTTCAGATCCAGATTACCAATCTTTTAGAACAGATTTTGACTGAACTCGTAGTTTTTCCATTTTTCCACACTCGCTCAAAGCTGTAGATAGCAAAACGAAACCAATTTAGTGTAAAAGTTTTTATAGACATAAAGTTTTGATAGTTTTTCCGAAATCGAAACTATCCCCATCATCCGTGCCCGTGTCGTCCACGACTAAAAAAAACGTTTTCCAATATTAAAACCATGAAGCAAAACCCTTGGTGATGTTCCCAGCTGCCTCTTCCTGGTCCACGATTTCCCCGTCGACCGGGTCCTCTTCCGGGCGGGGGTGGCCCTCCTCGGGGTCCCGGGCCTGGCGGTGGAGGGCCATGGCCCCAGGGTCCTCGGCCTGGAGCTGGACCTGGCCCTCTTGGGCCCTCCGGGCCTTGACCCCACCATTGGGCTGAAATAAAGCATAATAAGAGCTATGGTAAATCCTCCTTGTAACTTGAAATAAGATTTTAAAGTTTAATTGAGACATATCATCTTTACAAGTGGCATTAAACTTTACAACAAACTTTACATTCAGTCACCACCAAAAGCCAGGTACCAGCTTGACTCATGAACTTGCCTGACTTGGACTTACTACAGAAAGTTTCTGGGATCAGAAGGCAGTCTAGACCCTTAAATCCGACTTTAGGCTAGTCTGGGCTGAGCAGGCTGGCCCAAGATCCGATTGAATTGTTAAAGCATACCTGACTATTATAGATTTTAGATTAATATATCTGGGCCTGAAGCCAGGACCTGAAGCCAGGACCTGAAGCCAGGACCTGAAGCCAGGACCTGAAGCCAGGACCTGAAGCCAGGACCTGAAGCCAGGACCTGAAGCCAGGACCTGAAGCCAGGACCTGAAGCCAGGACCTGAAGCCAGGACCTGAAGCCAGGACCTGAAGCCAGGACCTGAAGCCAGGACCTGAAGCCAGGACCTGAAGCCAGGACCTGAAGCCAGGACCTGAAGCCAGGACCTGAAGCCAGGACCTGAAGCCAGGACCTGAAGCCAGGACCTGAAGCCAGGACCTGAAGCCTTGTTTACTAACCCTACCGTCTAGTCAAAACATTCTTGTTTTAAAATGATTTTTGACCAACCTTCTATCACATGAAAAGCCACAAACGAAATGAGAAACAACAATACAACAATCGATCTCATCAGAAAAAAAGCCTTTTCCCTTTTACTGATCTAAAAGATCTCCCTTTATATCCAACCTTTTTCGGCATCAAAGATTCCCCTTTAATTCCTCGACGAATTTCTTCACAGATTCTTGATCACCATAAATACCTATCAATTTGAAATGATTCGACGGATATCTCACAAATTCTCTGCTTTGCTTTGACCCTCAAAACACCTACAAATCAAACAAGCATTTTCTTTCTCAAAAGCCTTTTTGATATGAGAAGGTCACGTGAAATGGGCGATTTTTTGCTTGGGTCAATCTCCATACTTGCTAGCTAACAAATTGATGAAGTTTGTTTGATTGGTGCTGATATTTTCACAAACAACAGATTAGCAAATCTTCAGTAATAGCTAACTGCTTGGTGAATTGATCCGTACTTTTGGCCCTAGCAAACTGGCATACTTGTTTTCAGAAACATTAAAGCCATTAATGTTTGCAAATTGCAGATCCCATAAACGCTTTGAACAGTAAGAACAGTAAGAACAGTAAGAACAGTAAGAACAGTAAGAACAGTAAGAATTCGAGTTTCTTTCTCTTATAATTTTGTGCTAAATTTTTGTCAATCTACAGTAATCTTAATTTCAATTCTTATTAAATTTCTCTTTTTTCGTGTGAACCCTCAAAGAATTAGATGAAAATGAGTAGATTGAATAGAAACTGAGACAAGATTACGATAGCATTGACATCGTAAAGCAATGGACTAGAAAGGAATGCACTTGTCCTATACTCTTGTCCAATCATTTCCAGAGTTTACTGCTTTTATGACTTTATTTGATACGTGTCAAATGATATTTTTCAATGTAAATAATATTTTTGCAAGATCCGATTGGTTTGTCGAGTGCTTTTGTTTATCCCCATTGTCGGCTAAATTAAAAAATGAGAAATGTTATCAATTTTTTCTTTCCGATGAGTGGGAGTGGCCTGGATTTGGAGAAATGGAAAGCGAAAGTTTTTATGATAATAAAGATTGATATTGCAGAGAAAAGAGAAAATGGGAAAGGTCATTGGAGGAAAGATTTATGAACCAAAGCTAGAAGTTTTTATCTTGATCGTTATCTTGATTATAAACTAAAGCTAGAAGTTGTGATCTTGATCGCTATTGGTTTAAAGTCAATATAACAATTGCCATCCCTTTATATGTCTTTATATATTGTTAAAACTGAAGTCTTTTGACTTGCACCTAGATCTAGACCATAGTTTGAACGTGTGAATCGAAAGCAAAAACGAAAACTTTTCCCGTAAGTCCGGAGTTAGTCAAACCTAGAGTTTAGATTTAGACTCAATAGCTAGAGATAATAAAATTGGATTGAGCCCAGGTTGTTTCAAAGCTGAAAGCTTGTACCTGTTGTGTCCCCTTCTCCCCCCGCCCCTCCGTCCTCCTCCACGACGTCCTCCGCCTCGTCGTCCCGAATGATGTCTGCCAAATCCCCTTCTTCTGCCCGGATGATGTCGTCGACCATGCGATCCACGACGATGAGATCCAGAACGGGCTACTCGATTGTTGTCCTTTGGAGTTGCTAAAATGTATTCCTTCAGTTGGTCCTTTTATGGGTTGAGGCTGGGAATACGACGCCAGGATTCGAACCGACGACCTTCGCTTACCGGGCAAACGCTCAACCAATGAGATACACCTAGACGTATTCCATACATGCAGCCAGAGTAGGGCCTTATGCCTTACTCTTCAAGCAACAATAGAACCTGTGCAGAGTTTGAAAATTGACTTTCTGACATTCCAGATATGATCTTTAAAGTTTTCTTAAACTTGGGATGTACTTTGGGCTCAAGCTTATCGTAAGCTCACCCTTTCTGGTGCACGTTCACTTTTTCAACATTGTCATTAAAAAATGAAGAATGACTGTGCTGGAAAGGTTTAGCTTCTTCAACACAAAGTACTCAAGTAATAAAGTTGCCTTTATGAAACTTTCCCCTTCAAATCTCTTTCAATTTCTAAAAAAAACCTTCAACAAGAATTGCCATCAACACGAGAAATACCATCAAAAGTATTAGGAATTTCATTTCTGCTGTTTATTTGGAAGATCTCGAGTGTTTTGCCTGAGCATTTATAGCACCAATTTTTGTTTATACCAAAAAATTTGATAATTTTTCTATCCCCCCGTCATCAACACATCAAAACTCAAACAAACTATTCCGTTCATTTCCTGAAAAACCGAAAAACAACCGTTGTACAGATGAATCTAGTAGAATTGCTGTTTAATTTTTGCTGTACTTTGTGTTTAAGATTGTAGAAGTACCCTTTCTGGTGCACTGAATGCATCATTGCTACACTTCATTGTGTAATTAAAGTAAAACTCTTGTGTTGTCAAGAAAAGATTTATTCAGTCTACTTAAATCCAAATAGCTTTCGAGTATCACGGTCTTTATCCCCATCGTCTCTAAATCGAACAGATTATGATTGCATTGATTGTAGAAATTATCAAGCTCGAAATCTTGTACTCACCCTCCATGTCTGTGCCCTCCTCCGCCTCCCCTGCGTCCGCCTCTTCCCCATCCACCTCCCCGATGTCCTCCTCCATGGTGATGTCCTCCATGGTGATGTCCCCATCCTCCCCTTCTTCCACCATGATGATGATGACCGTGAGATCCATGAGAGTGTGATCGTGCCGCTCGAATGTGAGCCGTGTTCGGGCCGGCTGAAAGATTTTGTTTGAAACAGGGATCAGGGACAAGGCAGCAAAGCCAGACTGGGTTGGGTTAAAGGGTTCAAGCCAGGGACGGATCTAGAGCTCAGATCTAAAGCTGGGGGCCCCGGGGGCGGGGGCCGGGGGCGGGCCCCCGGCCCCCGGGGGGGGGGGGGGCCCCGGGCCCCAAACCCGGGCCCCAAAAAAGGGGGGGGGGCCCCGGGCCCCGGGGCCCAAAACCAGATCTGATTTAGGGCCAACTATCTCAAGGGCTTTTGTGAATCAAACTTGTTGTAAAACCCGACTAGGTCACATTGGAGGGGTCTGAATTGAGATTGATTCTCAAAAATCAAAATATCGGGTTTAATATCTTAGAATTACATTAGCAGGATGAGGAATTTCGATCAAAAATGCCATCAAAACAATTTTGTCAAGAATAGAGGCAAATTTAAGGCAAAAATTGATCCCAAGAATTTGAGCATAGCTCAAAACGATTGGAGATTGGAGATTGAAGCTATTTTATTGAGGCTACCAATTGAAACTCGGGTTTAATTCGTTTAAACCTTTTTGCTTTCTTTAGTGAGAATCGATTTTTAAATCCTTTATGATTTAAAATTAGCCTCTTTCAATATAAGCAAATACTCACCATCAACAAAAACGATAGCCAAAACCAAGAGTAGTAAAATTAGAGCCAAGTTTTTCATTTTTCAGCGAGAAGATGAAGATATCAAATGGTCGCCTTGCTGGCTGATCTTTTATACTTATTTTCTTTTGAGGGGATAAAAGTTCTATCTCCGATCTCAATCCATTTCCCCGCAATCGACGCACGCATCTTCGCTCAATTCCACCCGAAATAAACAAATGGTTTTATGGTTTTATGGTTTTTTTTACGTCAAAAAGCGCGTAGGTGTTTTGCCCATGTTTTCTGGTTTGATTTTTGGAAACTCATAAAGATTTTACTTGAGAAAAGTGTACATATTGTATCACAAGTGTCATTCAAATAGTACAATGTTAAAGTTTAACATCAAAGTAAACTTTATTAGGTAAATAAAGTAAAGAAATCTTGCCAGTTATAGCTCTAAAATAGTGACAATTATATACAAAAGCTAGTATTATTTTGATTTTATAAAGCAAAATTTAAATTAGATATTAAATTGTTGATTAGATTATGCTCTAGATTTTTCTATAATTATTAATATTGCTCGTTTCTCGTTTCTCTTTGCATTGGTTGAACAAGTGTCGAATGTTTTGTGTAGGTTGTCTCGATGATTGTTGATCGTGAGGCCAATTTTGGAAATGCTGAAAAGGGAATGGTTAAAAAAATTAGTTAGATTAGTTAAAGTTATAGTTAATTAGTTAGTTAATTAGTTAGTTAGTTAGTTAGTTAGTTAATTAGTTAGTTAATTAGTTAATTAAGTTAAAGTTAGCATTAGTTATATTTAAATAGTTTAAATTGATTACCAAACTTGAACTTTGACCACCTTTACAGGGTGACCAAGAATTACCGCAACAACGTCGTATTATGTTATGAGCCTCATTTCACTTTTTGCTTACCTGTTTTTATGGTTTTTGTGCATTTTTCTTATTTTATGGTATGATCACTAGCTTTCAATACATTAGTTGTTTTCAGGAATGGTGAAAGTGTCTCCACATCGACAATCGATCGTTGAGCTCAAGCGGCAGCGTAAGGAAGCGTAAGGAAGCGTAAGTAAGCGTAAGGAAGCGTAAATAAGCGTAAGCGGCAGCGTAAGCGGCAGCGTAAGCGGCAGCGTAGCGGCGTGCGGCGCGTAGCGGCAGCGTAAGCGGCAGCGTGCGGCGCGTGCGGCGCGTAAGCGGCGCGTAGCGGCTGCGGCAGCGTAGCGGCGGTAAGCGGCGCGTGCGGCGGTAGCGGCGCGTAGCGGCAGCGTAAGCGGCAGCGTAAGCGGCAGCGTAAGCGGCAGCGTAAGCGGCAGCGTAAGCGGCAGCGTAAGCGGCAGCGTAAGCGGCAGAAAGATATTGAAGTTAACTTTTTGAGATGGGTTGCATATTTGGTTGTTTTGTGCCAGGCATTTTGTGTGTTGCGGTAATTCTTGGTCACCCTGTACAATTGCATAGTCATCTTTCGACTGATTCAGATCTAAGCTGATCTAAGCTAGGTAAATCTAGGCCAACTGAAAACGCACCCTTTCTGGCGGACGAAATTCTTTATCGCTTAGCAATTTGTACTTGCAAATGAGAAAATTTACATTAGAAAGAATGGGTTTTCATTTTTAAATGCAAAGTAAAAGCCTATCAATGAACCCAGCTTATCAATTTAATCAACAATATTATCAAATACTCAAATACAAACCAGAATTCAAATTTAATCATTAAATTCAATCATTTGCTTAACATTTTTTTGGACTCTTACCTCTTGAAATCAATCTTTGAATGAAATCCCGATAACTTTTACAAGAAGCAATCCACATTGGAGTCGCTACAATCCCATTCAGACTCATGAAAATTATCCCGTAAAAGTTCATCTCTGCAATCATTTTTAGAAGAAAATTTTTAGAAAAAGTAATCAGAAAATAAGAATTGAACTTCATAAAGCTTTTTGAAGTAATTATTGGTTTACCTTGCTGCCGGATGCCCATCAAAAGTGGCGTCAAAACGATCAAGACACCGCCAGCGAGAAAACCGGCAATCACTGACGTCTGAAAGGTTTTTTTATTAAAAATTTGAATTTAAAACTTGAAAGTCATTTTATTATAAGGACAGTAGATCATCTTTTTCTTTTTAAGTCATTTTTAAGTCCGAATTTAGCCTAGCTTTAGGTGCAAAGAAGAAAATGGTGGATTTGGAAAGGGAAAGAGATCTCTTATTCACACAGATATTGCAATCTGGAAAGAAGGTTCTGTAAAAGCACTTCAGTATTACAATTGATATTCTACTTACAGCTAGAGTTGAAATATTTCCAATCAAAATTCTTTTTGCATTTATTTCTGCTAAAATAATTCTTCTTTTTGTTTTTCTGTCTTTTATTTCGATGTAACTCATTCCATTTTCTTTCAAAATTATTAAAATTTTATTCACTAAACTCTTCTAATCAAAATCTACTTTTAAATTTTTTAGTATAAAAAATCAAATTTATTATCACTCAACCAAGAGATTTGATAAAAACGGGAAAGTAAACGGCTGCCATCATGAAGCTTACATGAACGGCGAAGAGAAGAATGATCTCCTTTTGAATGCGTTTGTTTGCGGACTGAGGTGACAAAATATCTATTGAGTTGAACAATTACTGGAGTTGAATTGAACTTTAATCAATCTAATTCTTTGCTCGTTTGAATTCAGGAATGTCGTTGTAGTTAAATCGGAGGAGCACCAGTGACACCTGTTTTTGTATGCATTCAACCGAAAACCCAATGCCGCACAGGCTCATCGAGAGATTATTGACGTTTATGGACCCGATTTCGTGACCGAACGAACTATCCGGAATTGGTTTCAACGATTTCGTGAAAAATTCCTGAAAAAAGCCTTCTAACAACATCAAAAAAAATGATAAAACAAAAAAAAACGAGAAAAACGAATGAAAATCGCGAAATCGCGGCGGAAAGGCTATTGATCTGAGGGTCGCTGGTTCGACTTCCACCGGTGACAATATTTGTCAAAAAATTTTTGCTAAGATTCTGAAAATGCGTGTCTAGGGGTTATTTTTGACGCTGATCACGAAACACATGTTTTTAGCCTAGGTTTCTGCACGGAAAACTAACGAAACGTGAAAACAGCCATTTTTTGGCTCTGTCGCCCTTTACTAAAATAGCTGTAAAAACTTTTAGAAAAGAGGTATCTCAAAACGGTTTTTACCAATCGATTCGTCTTGAATTCAGCTTTAGGATGAGCTATAAAACGTCAAAATTCGACAAATTTAAGGTACTCTTTAAGGTACTTTAAATCGGAAAGGACTTTTCCACCAACCCAATATTATCACTCAACCAAGAGATTTCATAAAAACAGGAAAGTAAACCATCATGAAGCTTACATGAACGGCGAAGAGAAGAATGATCTCCTTTTGAATGCGTTTTGTTTGCGGACTGAGGTGCACTGTGTAGGCGCTAAATTAAGTTTAAATCGACTTTCTAATCTTAACATCTAACAGAAAACTCACGTCAAGCCGGAGATCATTGAGGAGAGGAAAAATGTTGATAAGACTCCTAAACCGGTTGTGCTGATCAAGTAAGTGGAGACGACGATTACTAAAATTGTTTCAAGAATTGAGAATTTACGCTTTTAGGGTGAAGCCAAGTTCAAATCGAGTCTTAAACCTGTAAGCTAGGCCAGCCAGGTCCAAGCTAGGCCAGACCAGACCAGCCAGGTCCAAGCTTGGCCAGCCAGACCAGCCAGGTCCAAGCTTGGCCTTAAGACTAGACCAGCCAGGTCCAAGCTTGGCCAGCCAGACCAGCCAGGTCCAAGCTTGGCCTTAAGACTAGATAAGACGTTAACGTAAATCAATGAAGTAAGACCATGATCATGATCTTTAAGACCGACTTCTTGGCCCGCAATATTGCCTTTGAAACAACTCTGGTACAATCGAAAACCCAAGATTTCTTCTTAAAGTAGAGTTTCACTTACAAACGTAGGTATTCCCATGGAATTCATAGGCGAACACTCGCTCTGGATTCGAGTGATAGACTTCAACCACTTCTGGAGCCATCAACTAAACTTTTTAACTATAGCGTTGTGTAAAAACTATTGTAAATGAAATGTACATACAATGAAATGTACATACAACGATATGTACATTAAATTCAATGCAATTTGTATTGATGGTATTTTAAGTTGAAAACCAACCGACACCATTTCACCTGCTCGATTCGTGTAAGTTAGAAGAAAGCCAGCTAATGGTGGAGGGAAAATGAAAAAGATGTAGACAAAAATCCAGAATAACCACAACTGCCAATTCATCAACTTTAGCTTTGACTCGAAAGGAAGTAACTGAAAAATGAAAACAAGTCATCAAATTCGCAAATCATCGTGTTTACTTGTTGTTGTCGATAGACCATCGCATGAATTCCGCTCACCGCTGTCAGACACAACATTAGAGCGAATAGAGCCTTGAAACGATTTTCAAATCCAAAACAAGAAAGGCTTACAATTTTTGCCAAATTTTAAAGTCTCAACTTCTTCTCTCATCATTTATTCATTTCCTTTCTTCTTTCTCTTGACTAGTTAAGATCCCGGATAGCTGGTTGGTTGGAACCATATTGGAACCGAATTCCTGGAAGAAACCATATTGGAACCGAATCCCTCAAAAGGAACCATATTGGAACCATATTGGAACCGAATTCCTAGAAGGAACCATATTGGAACCAAATTGGAACGGAATTCCTAAAAGGAACCATATTGGAACCATATTGGAACCGAATTCCTCAAAGGAACCATATTGGAACTATATTGGAACCATATTGAAACCATATTGGAAACCAGTGGTTAGCAAAGAAAAAGGTCGAGGATTCAATTCCTTCTCTGGAAATCGACTTTTCCTTGCCAATTCTTGCACTTCTTTATTACGCAAGATCTATCGTCTATTCTCTTTATTTAGTTTGTTTCCCTGCACTTACAAATGGATATTGAACGGGCAAAAAGTTGAGCCATCCTTCGGCGAAACCGATCGCATCGGGAAGATAGAGAACGGGCACTCCCAATTCACACATTGTCATCTCGAAAAGCATTGACGATAACTGAAAGTAACTGAAAACATTAAAGTAACAAAAGACTCTTTGATAGTGAACACAGGGATTTTTCATCTCTGGAAATCGACTTTTCCTTGCCAATTTCTGCACTTTTTTATCACGCAAGATCTATCATCTACCGTATTTACTCTATTAGTGGGGTCCCCCACTATTTTTTCAATCCCCTTCCAGACGACCCCACTATTAGAGAGGACCCCACTATTAGAGAAATTTAAAAGGACATAAAACCAAAGTTTTAAATTGAAAAGATATCAATTTTTCTCCGAAATTCTTGACAAAACAAGTTTGGCTTCATATTTTATTTAGCTTTAACCGTAACAAAACATTAACAAACAGTAAAAGAACTAATCCAAGAGATCAACAATTGATGTATCACTTTCGTTACCAATATTAGAGAGGACCCCACTATTTTTTCAACCCCCCTCCAGACGACCCCACTATTAGAGAGGACCCCACTAATAGAGTAAATACGGTATTCTATCAAGAGAAAGAAGAAAGGAAAGTAGTGAATAATGCGCTAAGAAGTTGAGTCTTTAAAATTTGACAAAAATTGTAAGCCTGGATTTGAAAATCGTTTCTTGAATCACATTTTTCAAGGCTCTATCCATTTTCTAGTCACATCCGACATCTAAACTAGTTCAGTTAGATCACAACGACATCTAAACAGCTAGGTTTGAAAATGCTAGTTTTGTATTCTCATTCATTCTCAAACTTTCATTTCATTCAGTTTTGAATCCACAAAATCTTATTTTGTAAACTTCTCAGAAAAGAAATTGCTTTATTGGTAGCAGAGAAACAGAGAGAACTTTTTGGCAGTTTACTGTTAGAAACTAAAACTGCTAGAAATAATGATCAGTATGAATTTCTTTGTCTAAGAACTTTGATACTCACAGAATAAAGGAATTCAAAAGACGATCAAGCTATTCAATTCAGTTAGATCACAAAATAGAAAACACAAAGTCTACAAAATTCCAATACAAGATGTAAGGTCGACAAAATAAAAACTAGGTTCAGTAGGGATTCGGTTCCTTATTTCTCTGAATTTGGTTACTTATCTCTCTAAAATTGGTTCCTTATCGTATTTCTCTAAATTTGGTCCCATATCTCTCTAATTTTGAAACTTGCTTCCTTATTTCTCTAAACTTGATTCCTTATCTCTAGGAATTTGGTTCCTTCTCTTTCTAATATGGTTCCTTATTTCTCTAAACTTGCTTCCTTGTCTCTCTAAATTTGCTTCCTTATCTCTCTAAATTTGCTTCCTTATCTCTAGGAATTTGGTTCCTTCTCTTTCTAAATTTGGTTCGCTTTTGAGAAAATGATTTGTCCAGTTTGTAAGCCAAGCCAAGCAAAAATCCTTTTCTCAAAACGCCATTTGATAGCAACAAATTGATCTTCTTTACCTCATGATACAGCAAAAATCTCTTGTAGATGGCCATGAATTTCGAAGATTGAAAAAGAATGCAATAAATCGCTAAGCAACTCAACGGAAATGAGATCCAATGCACGATATTCATCACAAGAATATATGCTTTCCAATCCATTTCTGCGTGAGAAAGTTCAACTATTTGGAAATGAAGTTTTTTAAATCAGTCTGTGAGATTTTTGATAATCACTATGTTTGAGATTTTCACAATTACACGTTCTGCAAGTTTTTGATCAGAAAAAATGTTTGACCATTAAACAATTCTTGTTTCAAAGCATGCAATCAAAGAAATTTATTTATCGACCGGACCGTGGGCGAGCTTTGTCCGGTTTTGTGACAGAAATCTTCGGGATTTGCAAATGATTTCCTTGTAAAGCAGCCGATGCATTTGTGATTGATGAGACATCGGCTACGGTGATCTTTGGTGGATCGATCAGTAGAGGAAAGGCTGAATTTGAGTGATTAAAGAAATTTAGACGATTCATGGATTGGTGATCTTGTTAGCGAAGTTTTTGAGAGCTAATTTTGAAAAGTTATACTGAGCTAAAGCTAGCTTACGCTTCGTACAAACTACAAATACAATTAAATAAGTACAGACGGGTGCTCAAATTAGAGTCAGTTTGTGTAAAGAAATCAAATGCGCAACACGATTATGATCCACTACCTATACTAGAAGTATCGTTGACTGTTATTTTTACATTTATATATACTGAGCTTAAGAGCTGAGCTTAAGAGCTGAGCTTAACAACTGAGCTTAACAACTGAGCTTAACAACTGAGCTTAACAACTGAGCTTGAGAGCTCAGCTTAACAACTGAGCTTAACAACTGAGCTTGAGAGCTCAGCTTAACAACTGAGCTTAACAACTGAGCTTGAGAGCTCAGCTTAACAACTGAGCTTAACAACTGAGCTTAAGAGCTCAGCTTAACAACTGAGCTTAACAACTGAGCTTGAGAGCTCAGCTTAACAACTGAGCTTAACAACTGAGCTTAACAACTGAGCTTAACAACTGAGCTTAACAACTGAGCTTAACAGCTGAGCTTAACAGCTGAGCTTAGCAACTACCGTAAATACTGTAATAGTACCCCACCCCCATAATGACGGTGTGGAGTGTTGCGTCGTCTAGCTTTGAACGCGTTTTTCTCGACACTGGTTTATGCTACAATGCTCGTTTAGGTATCAAAAAATAGCCTTGAATTTCAGCTATTTTTTGATACCAAAGACGCATTTTTTTTGAAAGTACAGGCGCTTTGAAAAAAACGAAATACTAAAAAACTTTTGCGACTACGCGACTGTACGAGGGGGTGGGGTACTATTACAGTATTTACGGTAAGCCCAACACTTGCAAAATTTTCTATTAACGGCTTGCCAGCAAAGTTCGCAAAATGTGCATTTTAGTCCTCAAAAACTTTCAAACTTTCTGATATAAATGTAAATTTTGAAAGCTAGCATTAAATCCAGTATACTTGCTGATACTTACATCCACTACTTTGAATGAAAGTTGACACTGAACGCTAACTATAAAAATACCAAAAATTCCTACCTTTCCATAGGATTTCACGAATAAAATCCCGATAACTTTTACAAGAAGCAATCCACATTGGAGTAGCAACAATCCCGTTTAAACTCATCACAATGAATCCGTAGAAATTCATGTCTAAATTACGATTAATTAATTTTGAAAGGAAGATGCTAATTGTAAAAATTCTTTCACTACATTAAGAGATTTGGATTTAACATCAGATTTCAATTTGGAAAGGGTTTGTCCGATACAGAAATATTGGGTTGTCCAGTTATGAATGCGCGCTTTTTACTATTCTGTAAATTTCTCAAGATATCGAACAGATGTATATGAGTGTTATATATCATTCGAAAGCTGAAGATCTCCTCTACATTTTGGAATAAACAAGCTTTTGAATTTGTTCAGCTTTTGGGCAAATTGACTGCACAGAAGAAGAGGTGGCCAAAAAAATGGAAGGGTGCCTTTGGATCAAGTTTTGGCTCCGCTCAAATTGAGTTAACCGTTTGATGTTTGGCCAATAGATTTATCAACACAACTTTTTTAAAAAAGATACCAATTTCAGAGCATCTTTACTTTTCTTTTCTTTTCTGGGCGGCTATTTTACACCATAAAACTTGAGGAATAGCTAAGCTGGAATGGGTTTTTTCGAAAACGACCTCTCCCTTTGTGCAGTCAATTTCTCCCTAAAAGTTGAATGAATTCAAAAGCTTGTTTATTCCAAAATGTAGAGGAGATCTTCAGCTTTCGAATGATATATAACACTCATATACATCTGTTCGATATCTTGAGAAATTTACAAAATAGTAATTCATAACTGGACAACCCAATAGCTTTGTTTTTAATCAATCTTTCTGTGGATTGTGGATTTTCATTTCACTTTTTTATTTAATTTTATTTCAAGAAAGACTTTCTTTCCCAAAACTGCATAATTTTATGAGGATTTGTTCTTTCAAAAAAAGTAAATTTCATCACGATTTATTCTTGTACTTTTTTGAAAAAGCTTCCATTTTTTTGTTTTGTTTTCTAATCTTTCCACAAAAGATTCTTCTAGAGAACAGCTCGTCAGCAAATCTTTAGATTACCCCTCCTTACCTTGTTTTATGATTCCAAGAAGAAATGGAATCACAATCACCAACACACCGCCTGCCAGAAATCCGATAATTACCGTTGTCTAAAAATGAATATTGCTCATTTCCGATAAACAAGAAAAAGGTTACACCAACGCCGATGATGAATCTCAAGGATATGACTAATTTCCATGACCTTAACGTCGACCTCACTTTGAACTTTAAACTTTTAAAAGCTGACTTTTAAAGTAACACGAGTTTAATTGCAAGGACGCAACTAATCGCAACTAATCAACGATACGGCCCACCGGTGGACCTTACGTGAATTTAGCACTTATTCGAAACCGATTGGGCTGAAATTTTGAAATCAGGGGTTTTTGAAAATGAGGAATTCGAATCCGTTATTAGTTTTTAAAGGGTTATTCCGGTCCCCAGCGAAATCCGATTTTTGCTTCGAAGCATTGTAAGTCGTTCTCAGCGGGTGGCTCGGGTTGCCAGTTTAGCCGAGTGTTAGTGTTCTTGCCAACGGGGCGAACCCTCGAGGGTTCGAATTCCACTCGTTTTCAGTTAGCTTTTGCTTTTTTGTTTTCCATTAGATTTTTCAAGAAGCGATTAGCTGTGGCTATGGTCCTTAAAAATCTGTAGAATTAGTACTGTTTCATTCATGAAAGCTAAGGGAAAAAACCAAGTTTTTAATTAATACTTTCCCATCGTCCTACCTTTTAGAAATCATTGAAATTGAGGAAATTTTCATTCGAATTGATTGATAGTAGAATTTTCCTACTACTTTTTAAACAACTTGTTGATCTTTAGATATAGAATATTGAAATCAAAAAAAAAAAAACTATTTTCCTAAATGCCTTTCAAGCACAACTAATAAACCGTCAACTAGAAACCATTAATAATGATTCGGAACTCATTATTACGTGTGCTAGTAAGTGTTAACACTTTAAAAGAAAAAAAAAGATGTAAAGAAGAGGTAGAAAAGGCGAAAAAACTTAAGAAAAGGTGACAAAGATGTGAAAAGAAAGAAAAACCCCCTAAATACCCCAAAAAGAACCGTTAATTAACTTTCAGTTGTTTAGCTGAATATCTTTAACGTTTTTTTACTGGCTGTTATCGGGCGAGAAATTGTTATCGTAATCTAGACGAAAACTACGGTAGAATTATTTCTGTTATATAAAGGTTCCGTCACATTGCATTTTAGACTCCCAAACGCATTTTTTTCCACAGTTTTTCATAGTTTTTCCGGGATTTTTAGTGTTTTCAAGGTTTTTCTTTATTCAATCATTGTAGAGGAGACTGAAACGCGTCGATTTGTATATGTTGTGTCCGATTTCGATTTCCGTCGGATTTAGATTGAACTTATCGCGGACGTCCGATTTAGATTACAGTCTATATCGGACGTCCGATTTAGATTCAATCTAAATCTTATATAGATTGAACAATAATATAAACATTAATATAAACATATGTTATTTGTATGAATTCATGTGTTTTAATCTTAAATCTAGCGCACTTTAGGTCCTGAATAAAGTAAATCTCAAATCTCAGGTCCTGAATAAAGTATCTATATATATGTTGTGTCCGATTTAGATTTCCGCTCGATTTAGATTCAATCTAAATCTTATATAGATTGAACAATAATATAAACATGCTTAATATATGTTCTTAAGCGTTTTCTGTAGTTTTCTGCATTTTTCAAAGGTCTTTTATTGATTACAGTCTGTATCGGACGCCCGATACAGATCAAACAATAATAAACGTGCTTAATATGTTGATATTAATGTTTATATTATTGTTCAATCTATTAGGTTGTCCAATAAGTAATGCGTGTTACTTATTTCGATGTTACTCATCGAAACCAGCTTCATTCTATTATGACGGACTTCACTCTTTGCTCGGACGATGGAGAAATGTTGTTGATTGTTGTGGAGAATATATCGATTAATAAAGTTCTCTTTTGTTAATTTTGTGATATTTTGAAAATCGTGTCAAAACACGCATTACTTATTGGACAACCTAATATATAAGATTTAGATTGAATCTAAATCGGACGTCCGATATAGACTGTAATCTAAATCGGACGTCCGCGATAAGTTCAATCTAAATCCGACGGAAATCGAAATCGGACACAACATATACAAATACCAATCGACGCTGTCTAGAACCACGATTTGTATACAAATACCAATCGCGGTGCTAGACAATCACTTTTGAGACCTTTTAAAGAATACTGCTTTATTTTTGGATATTTCATTCACGTTTTCACGAATAAGATAGCTCAAAGGCAAGCAATGACTGAATATTTTTTAAAATAAAAATTATTTGATACCATAATTGGTAGGTAGATTAAAGTGAGAATAGGAAAAGATTGATCCGAACTTTACCTGACTATCTTTCAAAGTCACACAAAGTAACACTAGTCTTTGTCCGTCTAATCGCAAGGACTCAACTCTAGTTAAGCGGCATAACCCGATTGGATCCATTTTTCCAGCAAAACTTCTAATTTTTCCTCGCTTTCTTTGTTTTATGGTTTCGTTTTTGCAAAATTCGCTTAGGAAACAATGTTTTTCCAATCGAAAATTATGAAAGAACATTACTTAAGAAATTACTCAAATTTTTCTTTAAAATCCACTCTGACCTTTCAAAAATGTTACAAAATTTCTCTTTTTTTTACGAAAAAATTGGACACTTACATGGACGACAAAAAGAAGCATAATTTCCTTTTGAATTCGTCTCGTTTGAGGGCTCACGTGATCGGCGTAGACACTGAAAAAAAAAAAAGGAAATTGAGCTTTTAAAGCTTTTAAAAGCATTGAGCAGCTTTTAAAAGCATTCAAAAGATCAGAAAACACTATTTAAGTCAAAAATGTTTCTTTGATTTTTAGAACTTGATCTACTGTGGAATTTTAGAGTTTAACTTTTTCTTACAAAAGTTTAGAAGTGAATCTCGTTGTTGTTTTTGTTGTTTTGTCGTTTTTGTCAATTTTATCAAAAAATCTTTTTCAATATTCATTTATTTTGAGCTTTTTTTAAACTTTCAGTTGTTTAGCTGAATATCTTTAACGAATTTCGGAGAAATTTTGCTTTTGTCAAGCTCAAGATTTTATTATTTCCTTTTTCCCAATGAATTCAAAGGTCAAAGATTTCTCAAGACTTCAATTAAAATTTGAAAAACAAATGATGTTTTTCAGGTTAACGATCGGTTGTCAAATCTTCGTTTCTTTACTTTTCCATAAAAATCGAACAATTTTTTTTGATTTATTAAATGAAATTTGAAAAACAAACTTCATTGCGGTGAGCATCGACCAAATGAAATAATTCGAGATGATAAAAAGGCAAATCGTGCTCCATAAATAGATTAAAGTTACTGTTACTGAATTATCTTCATTAAAAATAAGTTAATTATCCATTTTGCAACTTTCAGATCCAAATTTCAAAAGTTGAATTAATAATACAGCCAGTAACAGTACTGGTTTTGCCATCTCGATTTTGTCAAGAATCCTTAAGCTACTTCTCGAGACTGTTCTCAAATTCGGAATCTCCGACCTCGATTCCATTTACACAAAAATTTCCAGCTTAATCGGTTAAGGGAGTGCTTGTAAATTGACGATTGAAAGTCTCCTAGGCCCTTGAAAGGGAACCGCGACCTTCCTGTTAAACACCTTTTTTTTGAGGGGTTTGCCGCGGGGCGTCGTGGCGGGCTGTAAGCCTGTAAGCCTATAAGCCTGTAAGCCTGTAAGCCTATAAGCCTGTAAGCCTGTAAGCCAGCTTCCTGGCCGCAGGGTGTGGAGAGGAGGGTGAGACGGGAAAACGCAGCATGTCGCTAGAATGCGGTCAAGGAAGGCTTTATAGTTGCTTTGCTTTTCTAGGACTACGCTCCGAAATTTAGCAGGCGCGCGTGTCGCTTGAAAAATTTCGGCCAGAGATTTATATTAGTTGAAAAATGAGGGATTTGGTCATTTTGGTGTTTCTGAACACTTTTATTATTAGTTCAGCGTTTGAAGATGCAAATCTGAGCCGGACTTGAGGTTTTTGAAACCGGAGAGGCAAGGCCAGAAGTTGGGTCCAGCTCTGTCGACCCAAAGACTTTTTGTGTGTCTGCGCTGTGTTAAAGTCATGTAAGACAAGGCCAGAAGTCATATCCAGCTAAGACTGCTCCAGCAAAATTGCCTTTGAAACAACTCTGACCGTCTTCTACACAAGTTGAACTCACAAACTAGCATATTCCCCTGGATTTCATAGACGAAAACTCGTTCCGGGTACGCGAAATAGATTTGAGCCGCTTCGAGAGGCATAAGCTAAAATGAGAGTGTTCTTGTAAAAAAGGGAAATTGATATTTTAACTTACATAAATGTTCTCACTTGCCACATTCGTATACGTTAAAAGAAAGCTGCACATTGGCGGCGGGAATATCAAAAAAACGTAGACGAATATCCAGAAGAACCACAACTGACATTCAGACAATTTGGCTTTTGAGTCAAATGGGAGTAACTGGAGATAAAATGAAATGAAATGAAAAATGAAGAAATCTTATTGTTGACAATACCTGTTGCTGTCGATAAACGACCGCGTGAAGGGCACTGACAGCGGTGAGGCACAATAGGAGGGCGACAAGAGCCTGAACTACTTGTTTACTATTTGTTGATCTTGTTAATTTCCCTCACTCACATATGGGTATTGAACAGGCAAAAAGTTGAGCCATCCCTCGGCAAAACCGAGTAGATTTGGGAGGTAGAGAACGGGCACTCCTAACTCGCATAAAGCTGTCTCGAACAACATACTCACGAGCTGAAATTTCGAGTTTAACAGTTAGTTAACATTTTAAGGAGCCGGATTTTTACAACGTTATATTTATTATTTATATCTTGCGTTATATCTTGCGGGACTCGGCATAGAAGCCTGACAACATTCACGATTCCATTGGAATCTTGACAAAAATGAAATAACGGCAAAAGGGGACATTTTGTGCGGAGTACGGTAGCGTATCTACGCTATCTACGCTATCTAGCATATCTACGCTAGCGTATCTACGCTCTAGCGCCCCGCTTTCTGGCTGGCTTTCACGCCAGTCCCTTTAAACCACACGTAAACAGGATTCTAGCTGGGCTTTTTTCTTTCTTTCTTTGTCTATATAACACTTGACATTTTGGTAATAAGTTAAGCGTTTGCTAGCAACGTTTTCAAAAAAGGTGTTGCCAGAATTCGCGGTCAGAAGCCAGATCCGACTAATCGCTAAAGATTTTTGTGGACCGAACTTGCAGTTAAACTGAGCAGCTACGGCTAGAAATCTGGTCAAGATTTGACTTCTAGACTTCCAGGCTAGAAGAAGATCTAACTTTTGGAACATCCTTGGGCTAGAGCTGGCTAGCAGCTAGAGCTGGCCTAGCAATTTTGGAGTCTATCCAATCTTGGCTGTATCATTTTGATGAAAGCCCTATCAAGATCATTCCACCTGATGATAGATCAAAAATCTTTTATAAACGGCCATCGATGTCGAAGATTTAAATAGAATACAAAACAATGAGAGAAATCCCAACGGAAGCGATGCCCAATGGACGCAATTCATGATGAAAACGTATTCTTTCCAATCCATTTCAATATTGAAATAAGGGATAAGGAAATTGATTTAAATTTCAATCAACCAGTTCCGGGTCATGCTTCTAGACATTTCAAATGATGGGAATGATCTTCCCAAACTGGGAAGATCATTCCCATCATTTGAACCTTTTCTCCCGCCAAAGATGGCAATTTTCGATAATTCTTGGTTTTACAGCCATTTTCTCTTAAGTTTCGAAATTATTGACTTCCTTTTTCGGAAATTTCACCAGTTTTTACTCGAATAGTACATTTTTTAAAGCATTTATTTGAAAAGATAATCTTAAAGATGATCTCAAGAATGAATAAAGGATAATGTAAAGGGAAAGATTCATACTACAGTCGATTCTTGATAAAACGATTCTGTTGGGACTGTTGGGACCGCGAAATGGAATCATTATATCGAAAATCGTTATATAGAAGCAAAAAAAGCAAGGCTTTTAACCCAAATCGTTATATCGAGTTAAAATAAACCCCTTTCAACAAAAGGAAACAATAAAACGTTCAAATTCTCTCAAAGTTTAGCGAAAAATTCTCTAACGTGAGACTGCTTATTTTTAACTAAAAGATTTGAAAAGATAATCTTAAAGATGATGATCTCAAGAATGAATAAAGGATAATGTAAAGGGAAAAATTCATACTACAGTCGATTCTTGATTGAACGATTCTGTTGAGACCGCGAAATGGAATCATTATATCGAAAATCGCTATATATTAGGGTGGTGCAAAAGAAACTGCCGATTTGACGGTAAATTCAAAACAAAAGATGGCGTTTCATTTCGGGCCTTGGAGTTGGAATAGCACGTTCGCCGGCGCTCAGCCACTGCTGTGCTCGCGTAAAGTTGTCGTATGCAATCCATTTCTCATCCGATGTCACGATAGAATCAAGAAATCCGCTATTCTTTGCACGATTCAGGAGAATGCCAGCGATGAAATGCGAGATGCGAGGTTAGCATCACTGAGCTGATGAGGGACCCATCTTCCACAACGACTTTTCTTTCCAATAGCGTGAAGATGGCGTTCAATGGTGACATGATCACAATGGAATATTTTCGCAAGATCTCGAGCAGATTGGCATGGATCGGCCTGAATAACGTCCCTCAGCTTGGCTTCGTTCACGACTTTTGGCCTCGAACCGTGCTCGTAATCTTCCAAAGTCTCGTCTCCCTCTCGGAATCGTTGAAACCAAGTCTGACACTGCCTGAGAGACAAACTGCCATCTCCGGAAGCAGCACAGAGAGAACGATTCGGCAGCAGACTTTCCAATTTTGAAGTTAAACAGTAAGCAGACAGTTAAACAGTATGCGCGTAGCACAAACTTTTGCTCGACCTTGATCTAAATAAAAAATATAAGCATTTTTAAATAAAATAAACAACAACCAAAAAATTCAAATGTCGAAATAAATAGCAAACAAATATGCGAACAAAACATTAAAAAAAATAATGCCGTTAGCATCGCTCGTTTCTGATAAATGAGAGCTGATACCCATCGGTAGTTTCTTTTGCACCACCCTAATAGATCTTGAAAACAAATCATATAGCAAACAAACAAACAAACAAACATCGCTCGTTTCTGATAAATAAGAGCTGATACCCATCGGCGGTTTTCTTTTGCACCACCCTAATAGATTGCTTTAAATATCCAATCCAGCAAAAGCTCCAATCCAGTCGCTGGTTTCGAGCTTTTGAAATTATTGATTGTCTTTTTTTCTCTTTGCTACATTTTGATACGATACTGAACTTACTATTAGGTGTGTGAAAAAGTAATCCACGCTTTTTATTTTTATCTGATGACCAAATAAGACGCTGTCTTCTCGAAAACCCTCGTTCAACCCCTTCAGAAATAGGCCTTACATTAAATTGTGATGGGTCAACCGCAAGGAAACGCTTGAATGCCATGAATTTTATCAAAAAGTTGGACAAATGGATACCGCATGAATGATAACGCGCGACCACATGTCTCTTGACAGACTCGACAAAAAATCCAGAGTGTTGGATGGGAGGTTTTACTACATCCACCTTATAGTCCAGACCTTTCTCCATCTGATTATTATTTATTTTTGTCTCTGTCTAACTTTTTGGCCAATAAACGGTTCAATTCCGAAGAAGATGTCAAAACCGAGGTTGATCTTTTCTTCGCCTCTAAGGACCAAGATTTTTATTACCGTGGAATGTCTTTACTTGTAGAACGTTGGCAAAAGGTTGTTCTTTCGAAATTATTTTAACGAAACTTATCTTCTTTTATATTTAAACGTTAAAAACGTGGATTACTTTTTCACACACCTAATATTTGAACTGCAGGAACTTTATATTAGGCAAAGTCTTCGCCTCAAAGTTACCTGTTCTTTTCGACAAATTCTGTCTTACAAAATGATTGATTGGATAATTCAGTGGCAGAAAATCGAAACCAGACCAACTCGAGTGTCGTGTCACTTCGTTTTTTTTAGATTTATTGTAATTGCAGACTTTGTGACATACAGAGTCCCATTGAAAACAGGTGAAGATTAGATTAAAACAAAAAACGGAATTTTCCTTTGTTCCCCACATTGTATGTAGTCTATTTGTAATCTATTTTATCTAAAAAAAAAACAATTCCTTTCAATAAGTACAATAACCGAAAAAAAGATGTCATTTAAAGAGATTAGGGAAAATATTGCGACGACATAAAATTCTCTCGGAAAATCGAGAAAATCCGCGGAACTTTTTGAGTTTTTTTTTTGAAGGATTTGTTGAACTTTATATTAAAGTTACATTTTAAAATCTGTTTGTTTTTTGGAATTTGAACTACAGTCATCCCCTCCCTTACGTATATGTGAATCTTGCGTTTTTCAGCTTTCAATCGGCGGTCCCAATTGGTTAAGTAATCTTCAAAAATTGAACTTGTCATCTATGACTTTTTATTGTCAAGTCAACGCAAAAGAAGGGCGATTCGCAGCCAATTTTCCCAATGAATAGACGCCAGCTTGTCGGACTTCTAAACCAATTTATTTCTGCTTTACTGCTAGAAAAAAACCTTTATATTCGTCTTCTAGCGCCGTTACAAAAGCTCCACAGGCACCTTGAGACATTATTTCGGCTGTTTCTTCCTCTTCCTAAAAATTTGTTTAAAAGAAAAACCAGCAAAACCAACTCTTCTTTTATCTTCTGGTGCCGATTCGTGAAGCTTTTTCCCGGAACTCGACAATGAAATATGATATTTGAAAAACGATCGTCACTTTCGCGCGTCTGTAACTCCCTTGTCTTTACCGTATTTTTCTTTTTCTGTCTTTTTTTTTTTATGAAATTTCTAGACTCAAAACGAAAACAAAACTCACAAAATACATTTGTCGACGAAAGCGGAAACGAAACGCTCCTCGGGTTCTCGCAAAATTACATAATTTCTCCAGCGATTACCACGTTCTGAAAGAGAGATTTGTGCGTATAAAGTAAACTTTGTAATTGATCGTTAAACAGTTGTAAAATTTAATTATTAGTGATTTATCTTAAAATATATATCTTAAAATTGTACCTGATTTGAACTCCTTCTTTATGCCAAAACCGTGCACCTCATTATGCAGCTGACATCTTCTAAATGAGATCACACTAGACCTGAGAAAATTCCATTAGACATGCTATCCGAAAAGTTTTTTCCCGGATCGGATCGCGATCTGAATGCCGATATGACTTGATTCGATCCGGTTTGTTCCGATTTGATCCGTCGGATAGCATGCCTACAAAGTGTTCAATATTTATGGAGACTTTTGCGTTTAAAGATTGTTTAGCGCTTTCAAAATCGGTTTATGAAAGAATGATGAAATCGAAAAAGTGACTCATTGGAACGCGATTACTAAATTAGATCTGAACGAGTCAGACCTACAGCACTGGACAATGAAATATGATATTTGAAAAAAGATCGTCACTTTCGCGCGTCTGTAACTCCCTTTTCTTTGGGTTTAAACTATTAGTGTTATACATTTTCTGAAAGCTCTTTTCAAGGACTACGCAATGGTAATTTTAATATTTAGAAATACGGTAAAGACAAGGGAGTTACAGACGGGCGAAAGTGACGATCTTTTTTCAAATATGATATTTCATTGTCCAGTAGTGTAGCACTGGAGGTTTTTTTCCCTTCAATCGAGCGAAGCACCGGGGTTTAGCCGATTTCCCTATGATAAGCAAAGGCAGCTTTTCCGGTCCATACTGATAAGGATTGTCAGTCGATCCTTTGATTTTTTTTTCCACCGACACAACGTTCACCTTTGAATACCAATGTCTGGTTGGGTTACAGTTTCCAAAATAAACCAGTTTCGTTATATTGTAAATGTTCTTTGGTTCGAAAGCTGCAAGTTTTTAGGAGAAGATCATCACAATATCTTGTTCACAGATGAAAAGATATTTACTGTTGAAGGCCTTCTTAACAGGCAAAAATGATCGAATATCGACCAAATCTCAACCGAACCGAAACTACGGTTTCTCGAAGTGCACATCCAGCATCCATCAGCTGTGATGGTTTTCGTCACAGCTGTGATGCTGTGACGGCGGCATTACCGCAACAGGAAAGACTCCTCTCATATTTGTTGGTGGGAAATTCAATTCCGATAACTATCTGGCTCTTCTCAAGGATGAACTCTTGCCCTGGGCTTTGAAATTTTGAAAATCGCTTTTGAACTTATCAGCAGGATGGCGCACCGACCCACAAATCCAAGAAAGTCCAAGAGTTCTGCCAAAGCAACTTCCCGGACTTGATTTCTTTTGCTGAGTTTTCTTTTGCACCTAGCTCTCCAGAACTCAACCCAATGGCTTTTTCCGTGTGGTCGGTTCTAGAAAGCTAAAAGCTTGTTCAAAGCCCCATAAAAACATCGAAAGCTTGAAGAAACCACTGTTGAAAGCGTGGGAAGAGCTCGATCTAGCCTATTTGGTCGCCATCGTTGACGCCTTCGCGAAACGCCTGCGAGCCTGCTCAAAAGCTAATGGTGACCGGTTCGAATTTGATATTTGATTTATAATTGTTAATGTGCAATGAATGTTACTCAGTTAAAAATTTGTCTTTTTTGCTCTTGTCTGCCTTAAAATCAGAATCTTGTCTTGTTGCGGCAATTATGGTGCACCCTGTACATTTGCTTCAACTTGTTCTACTCGAAATATTCCAACTTAAACCTAGCCAGGGAAGGACAGACAGTTTGTTAGAGCCGGGTCAATGCCTGGTCTTTGGGGTTTAGTGAAATATCCAGCAGAGCTTTTGAAAAACCCCTGCAAGTGATACGCGTCGGATTACCGCATAACTCATTTGTTTACTTGAAATATTCCAACTTAAACCTAGCCAGGGAAGGACAAACAGTTTGTTAGAGCCATTTGTTTACCTCTGCTCTCAATTTCCTTCACACAAGAATTTTAGAAAGTCATTGTTGAACTTCTTTTTGGTTTTTTGGTTAGTGACTACCAAAACCAGGGCAGAAGCTGACTTCTAGACTAGTTTTAGCCTTGCTTTCTCTGGCTAGTCCATAAAAATGGCCTTTTGAAGAACCCTGGTCACACGCTGACATCATGAGCAAAATCATTTTCGACATTTTTCACCAATTTCATGCCCATTTCTGGCGTCTTTTTGCAAACTCGATCACGGAAACGCTTTTGGATGGGCTGAATTTCCAAAATTTGCTAAATTTCCGCATAAAAATTGTCTGAAATCTCGAAAAATGCCCTTTTAATTTCCTCTTTTTGCGTGCTTTTGAGTCATCCGAGTGATGAAAGCAAATTAGCGGAAATTTGTCTTTTAAAAGCTTAACATAAAAAGCCAAGTGATGTATTTTCAGAAGAAAAGTCGTTCTTGGTTTTTGCTGAATTGCTGAAATTTTTAGCTTACTATCAAACGGTTGAGGGTAATAAGCAGAAAAATGGGAAAGACAATTGATTGCCTATTGATTGACAATTGATTGACAATTGATTGACAATTGATTGCCTATTGATTGCCTATTGATTGTCTATTGATTGCCAATTGATTGCCTATTGATTGCCTATTGATTGCCAATTGATTGCCTATTGATTGACAATTGATTGACAATTGATTGACAATTGATTGACAATTGATTGCCTATTGATTGCCAATTGATTGCCTATTGATTGCCTATTGATTGTCTATTGATTTACAAATTGATTTGTGATCGGAGCTATAACTTTTGAAATAAAATTGAATGATAAAGATTTAAAGCAATGCCAAAAAAGGAAAAAGTTTCCTTGCATTGTTTCCTGCATTTTTTTTTTTCTAATCATTTTTGAGACTTCTGGAGTTTGAATTTTTTTTTCTTGATCAATTTCAACCAAAAACTTTCGACTGACTTTTTACTTGTTAATCGAATGTTAATAAATGTTAATGTTAATAAATCGAAAAGCTCTTTAGTTTTTGATTATATGATAGAAAAAAAATGGAAAAATGAAGCTATTTAAAGTATCTAAGTACGGTATTTGCCGAAAATAAAAAAAATTAGCAATGCAGTGAAACTTTTTTCTTTTTTTGGCATTGCTTTAAATCTTTATAATTCAATTTTACTTCAAAAGTTATAGCTTCGATCACAAATCAATTTGTAAATCAATTGTCAATCAATTGGCAATCAATAGGCAATCAATAGGCAATCAATTGTCAATCAATAGGCAATCAATTGTCAATCAATTGGCAATCAATAGGCAATCAATAGGCTTTCCCATTTTTCTGCTCATTACCCTCAACCGATTGATAGTAAGCTAATAAATTTCAGCAATAACTCCAAGAACTACTTTTATTCTGAAATCAGAAATTCTTTCAAATTGTTGCCTCATTATTTTCAACTTTGAAAAGTTTATTTTGAACAGACTGTGAACAGCTGAAATGAAAATCATAATCTTATCCGAATCTTTTCCTAATTCCTATCCCAATTTCCAAAGCTACCATTTCAAATTCCGCATCAATTAGTTACATCAGTCATTTTTCCCAACAAAAATCATCTTCAGCATTTGATTTTTCGATTCAAAATAGAAACCCGAAAAGACAATGGGATTTCCCAAATGTGACGACAATTATACCGTACTTGGGTCGAATTAATCCGACGGAAACCTTTTCATTTCGAAATGTCAGAAAAAATGAGGAACAAAGGAGTTTTCGATTAAAGTTTACCTCGCAAAACCGAAAATTTTCTAATTTTGGTGGGATTTGTATGGGAATTTTTTTCTTATGACCGTTGATCAAAAATGGGTTTTCCACCTGCTTGCCCACAAAGAATTCTTGGAAAAAAAGAGGGTGGGTGGAGGATTTCACACACCCCAATCTATATAAGGAATTCTCAACACGTTTGACTACAGTCAACAGGTCTCTAAAGGTCAGCAAATTCTTTATTAAAGTTTTCTCATTGTCAATCAATAGGCTTCAATCAATCAATCAACTTTAGTGCAAAGCCATTTCACTGATTTCTAAAAGGATATTTGAAAAGCTATCGTAGCTTTTCAAATTCGATTTTTTTTTGTTTTTTAATGTCTTTAAAATTCTCCAAAGTTCAGATTAGGTTGTTCTACGTAACCCCATTTGTTTCACAGTTCGATTCCTCGTTGAGAACGCAAATACCGGACACCTAGAAAAAAAAATGGCGGTCGTTTTCCTACCGTTATCTTCGTTGCTTTTTCTAAAAGTTGAATAATTTAGAAAAATACCATAATATTTCCTTTAGTTTTTGTCCTTTTCTACTCAATTTTGTTCCAATTTAGTTGACAGTTTGATTCCTCATCGAATGCGATTAAAATTAATTTGAAAATCTAAAAGGAAGTTTGTAAAACAATTCACCTTTTAGAAAAGGCATTACTGGCGAAGAGTACACTAGGAAAAGCAA
This sequence comes from Mesorhabditis belari, assembly GCA_958450365.1. Classification (NCBI taxonomy): domain Eukaryota; kingdom Metazoa; phylum Nematoda; class Chromadorea; order Rhabditida; family Rhabditidae; genus Mesorhabditis; species Mesorhabditis belari. The sequence goes on along the minus strand of CAUEEP010000737.1, from coordinate 3,637,844 downwards.
TTTATTGAAAGTACGGTATTAAAGTTTTGCAACTTTTGACTAGGTGAACATTTTGAAACTCTTTTTTTTTTCAACATTTCACCTGTCAACTTAAGAAATAGCAAAGAAACTTAAGGAACTTAAGAACTTAAGACAAGCTGAAAAAATAGATGAGATCTTAAAGCTTAAGATCTCATCTATTTCTTAAGCTCTAGAGTTGTTTATAAGAATTATTAAACCAGTTATTCTCTATATGCTAGATCTTTGGCTTTGAAGAGATCTAGTGGAATATTTTGCGGTGATTTCGGTTCGTTCGATTTTGCCTACAGTTCCTAGGCTGTTTAAGCGACAGTGTTAGCTTTCTAAAGTATACGAACTTTGGCTACAGTAAGAAACTGTTCCTCTCAACTAGTTTCTTTTCTAAAACATCTTTTTTTTTCGAAAACGATCGCACTTTCTCTCTAGATTTATTTGTCTCTTTTAGCTCCCATTCTCTTTCCAAATTTACAAAACACTGCTAAACTTTTTACGTCACAACCTTTCACGATCCCAATAACCATATTCATTCACAATTTACACACAAACATCCAGGTACACAGTTTAGAGTTGATATTTGCAAAATTTCCCTTACATAACAACCCCGTGATCGTTGATTGAGTGAAAAGAAATGGAATTAAAACCGCGTGTCGCTAATTTTCCCAAAGGATCTCTCATTTGTAAGCTTTTTTTGCTCATTTTTTGCTTGTGTCATTTTATGTTATGAAAAAAAGAGAAACGGAACAGCAACTGTGAGAAGTAGCTGATAGATCAAATCATTAAAAAGAGTTTCAAAATATCCACTTAGTCAAAAGTTTTAAAGCTTTAATACCCTATTTTTGAATGTTCTTTAATTTTTTTTTGATTTTCCAAGTTACGACTTGAATTTTTCTTGAATCAAATTGTTAGAAAATTACCTTTCTAAAAGATTTCTCTTTGAAATATTACATACCGTAAATACTGTAATAGTGCCCCCCTCGTACAGTCGTGTAGTCGCAAAATTTTTTCTAGTATTTCATTTTTTTCAAAGCGCCCCTACTTTCAAAAAATGGGTCTTTGGTATCAAAAAATAGCCCTGAATTTCAGCTATTTTTTGATACCGAAGCGCGCATTGTAGCATAGACCAGTGTCGAGAAAAACTCGTTCAAAGCTAGACGACGCAACACTCCGCACGGTCATTATTGGCGGTGGGGTACTATTACAGTATTTACGGTACCTACTTTTTAAAACTGAGTCCACATTGGTTTTCTTGACTTATCTACAGTATTCTCAAAGCTTTAGGGACTTAGAATGGTAAAATCAATCAAGTCAAAGATTTTTCAGTTGCCCCAATTGCCCATCTATTGAAAAACTTTGACGTTTATTCAAAATGAAAAATCTAGTCTAGTAAATGTCAATAAAAGAACTTAGAAAACCGGAAAAGTTAATGAAGAGTACTCTACTGTATTAAGCTATAGATAACTGAGTGTCCAATAACTATAGATAACTAATTAGAAGTGCTTCAAAAAGAGAGTCGAACAATGGCAGGACGAGTCCAGAGCCAGAGCTGGGCTTGCCAGTGTCTGCCTGCCGTCCTGCCAAATTTACCCCTAAAATGTAAAAAATTGATACAGGTAGTCATAAAGAATCGTTTAAGATAACTTTCAGTCTTTCAAATCAAATCTGGACTTGCTTGGCTTACAGCTTAGTTTTGGCCTGCTTCTTAACCTGTAACAGTGTTCAAATCAGCTCAAATTTTATTGAGCTAGAGATAACTGAGTGTCTTACTGTGAGTTAAATTTATCCCTGAATTTCTATCATTCAATTCTAAGTCCCGAGGATTTAATACAGTATTAAACTTTTATAACTTTTGACTAAGTGACCATTTTGAAACTCTTTTTATTCAACATTTCATCTGCCAAGTACTTCTCACAGTTGCTGTTCCGATTAAAAGAAATGAAGCAGATAAGACTTTTAGCAGATCCCCACAGTTTTAGCAGATCAACATTCAAACCAAGCCCCTGATCTGATGATGATCCTATGATCTGAATTTTGGCTCTGAAGACTTTATGTCTCTGCAACCTTTCCCTCAAAATCGTATCGTAGCCTAGACATCATTTTTTTGTTAGACATGGTCTTCAATTATTTTCAAAAGAAAAAACAAATCACAAGGTATTCCGGGTAAGTTGTTATTATAAACCCCTCATAATTACCCATTTCACTAAACGTAGGCGCATCTTTCCTCATAGATTTGAAGTTTCAAAGTTACTATTTTGAAATCTACCAAAATAATCCCTGAAAAACCTTTGGTTTTGTAGAGAAATAGAGAGAAATTTGAGAAAAACCTAGGGCAAACATTGGCAAACGGTCTCAACTCTTTTGTCCTTATTTTCTCAAAAATGGAGCCGAATTTGGCCCCGGAATTGATTCTGTGCATTTTTCGCTCCTGACTCCAAAAGCAAACCGAAGCCTGCTCATTTGCCGACCTCCTTTTCTGCTTATACCGAAACGGTTTTCCAGATCGTGAGCTATTACGCGGCCGCACAAAGAGCATTTCGTCAGTCATTCTCAGGAATTTCTCTTTTGCTTTGTAGATGGCTTCAAAAGAGGATACTGAGCTATAAATTTGTACCCGGCGGTTTTTCAGGATTGGCGAATCTATTGAAGCTATTCCTTTTTATTAAGTCTACCAATTGATTGGTCTTAATTGGTCTAAACTTTTAGATGAAATTGGAAAGCGCAGCTGAATGAAAAGTCTCACGATAGCAAGCCAAAATCGGTTGCCAAGACTGAATCTCTTTTAAACTTTTCAATAAAGATTTTGATTCAGCTTTGATGTCTGATTACTGTAGAAAAGTTTCCTCAAAATTTCCATGAACTTAGAGCTCTAAATTTGGAAAATTAGCAATTACTGAATACTCAGCTTTTCATCGAAATCTCTTTATTTCTTTTTCTTTTCTTTATAACTCGAAAAATGTGTTTTAAATTTTCCCCAAAGATTTGAAATTATAAAAAGATTAAAGAGTTGCCTTTTCCCGTGATAGAAAAAGAAACTTTTTTCAATTTCTACGCAAAACTTCTTTTTTTAGCTCAATTTTCTGAGCTCAGCATCAAAATTTTCCCAATTTTTCCAATTTTCCCAGGATTTCGAAATATTTTTGAAACATTTTTCAATTCTAAATTTATTTTAAGAATTTCCTGGTATTCTTTGGTTAACTGAATACCTTTTCTTTAGCTTTTTTGGCTCTAGCTTTAGCTTTACTAGCCTTGGCTTTACTAGCCTTGGCTTTACTAGCCTTGGCTTTACTAGCCTTGGCTTTACTAGCCTTGGCTTTACTAGCCTTGGCTTTACTAGCCTTGGCTTTACTAGCCTTGGCTTTACTAGCCTTGGCTTTACTAGCCTTGGCTTTACTAGCCTTGGCTTTACTAGCCTTGGCTTTACTAGCCTTGGCTTTACTAGCCTTGGCTTTAAATTGGTTTCAATGTTCTTTACCATTTCGAATCTTCTATCAATCTGAATTGACTGATTTGACTGAAATGACATTGAAATTGATCTCATAAATCATTGAAAGCATTCAATTTTCAATTCAGAAACATGTTCTTTGTTTCCGCTTTGGTCAAAATGTTTTTCTTGTTACTGCTGGTGATTGAAGTCTCTTGTCTGCTCGACTGTAAACGGACTTTCGTGCCACACAGAAGTGAGTTGATGGCATGAAATCTTAATGAAATCTCAGACACTAGTTAAGCTTACAAAAGAATACCAAAACAAAGTTCACTTGTCTTAGCAACTAATTAGAAGTGCTTCAAAAAGAGAGTCGGACAATGGCAGGACGAGTCCAGAGCCAGAGCTGGGCTTGCCAGTGTCTGCCTGCCGTCCTGCCAAATTTACCCCTAAAATGTAAAAAATTGATACAGGTAGTCATAAAGAATCGTTTAAGATAACTTTCAGTCTTTCAAATCAAATCTGGACTTGCTTGGCTTACAGCTTAGTTTTGGCCTGCTTCTTAACCTGTAACAGTGTTCAAATCAGCTCAAATTTTATTGAGCTAGAGATAACTGAGTGTCTTACTGTGAGTTAAAATTATTCCTACATTTCTATCATTCAATTCTAAGTCCCGGGGATCAGTAGTCTATTCCTGGATTGAGAGAAAACAAGATGATAGAGAACAAGATGATAGAGATGAATGGGGGTGAATAGAGATGAATAGAGGTGAATAGAGATCGTTTGAGCGGTTGAACTGATTCAAGCTTACAATTAGCCGTAGAAATGGCTGAGGTGCATAAAATCGGGATCCATTATCAATCCAGCAGATCTACGGCTGTTCCTTATGGCCTAACATTACTTTGAACCGTGGCTTAATTGAAATTTACAGCCAACATCCATTCAAAACCAGTTTTTACACTTTCCTATGTCTAGTTATGCATAAAAAACACAATACTAATGAGAAAGATTTTAAACAAAAAAAAAGCGACTTTTTGTTTTGATCGTAAAGTTGAATTTAGCTTTAACCATAAGAAAGTATCGAATGATCGAAATTCCAGTATCAGCGAGTGGTAACTGTGTGCAACGAGTGCCCGAGTGTGACTTCGCTTGTTACGTCGGCAATCTTTACCCACAATCGTTAGCGATTTGTATGACTCGACATTATGTTTATGATTGGTTCTGCCAAAACGATGGAGCCTACGCAGTTTGGTAAAGAAATTTCAATGATTTTAGAGAATTGATGTAGTACAATAAATTTTTGATGTAGTACAATAAATTCAAAATTTTCCTGGTGTTTTACGAGTATATTTCGTTTTTGATTGCTTTCTTTTGTTTGTGTTGGTTTGTGCTTTAAGTGGTGTGTGAGAAATGTGATTTCACAAGTCCGATAAAGCTTTTTTTTTCTCTGATCAAATTATGACGTAAAAGGCGAAAATGGTGATTAATTTTTTTTGAAGAAAATTCTCTTGAGAATTTATTGTTTCAGAATCCTTAAAGATTAACGATTTTGAAGAGGATTTTATAAAGAATATTGGTCAAAGAAGAGATTGAGAATTAAGAAGAGCTTGAGAGATCAAAGCTTAAGAAGAGCTTGAGAGATCAAAGCTTAAGAAGAGCTTGAGAGATCAAAGCTTAAGAAGAGCTTGAGAGATCAAAGCTTAAGAAGAGATTGAGAGATCAAAGCTTCAAAAACAAGAAGCAATTACGGCACTTTATAGCATGTACTTTGTGCTTGAAAAAGGAAAACACACCCTTTCTAGTAGACAAAAATCTCGATTCTTGAAAGATAAATGCACCAGAAAGGGTTTGTTTACAAGAAAAGTGTTTACATTGTTTGTTTACATTTTTTGGTTTCTTCTTTTCTTTGTTTACAGTTCTTTAACGGAAACAAGCACAATCAATTACCGTAAACTTGCGACAACAAATAATAAGCTTATTCGAATATTTAAACTATTCAAAAATGTAAATATGACTTTCCTAGTGCAGTTAATTCTTCATTTTTCTAGTGAATCGAGTCATTTTTTTGCAGCTGGATGCATCAATTGTATTTATTTGGTTGGTGAATTGAAAACTGCCGGCTATTGTCGTAGGTGACAGCTTGAGCACTTTCTTCAAAAGAAATCCATTTTGGTGTCAATGGAAAAGTTGTAGAGAATCAAAAACTAAGCTTATATGCAAATTTTCAAAACGATTCAAAAACTGGTTTTGAAGAAATGCCAAATTTACGAATTTTCACAAAACTTGCATTTTAAGCGAAACTACTAAGTGTATCTTTTTGGAAATTTGGCTATAAGCCTCATTTTTGATTCTCTACAACTTTTCCATTGGCACCAAATGGGTTTCTTTTGAAGAAAGTGCTCAAACTGGGCTGACAGCTGACATCTCCAGTCCTCGATTTTTGAGTCTCACACTTGTCTCACACACAAACCAGAATCCAACTACGAAAGAGGAATCCGCAAATTGCCTGTAAAATGGGCAGAAGTCGTCAATAATAATGGAAATTATTTGGAATGAATTTATGGTTTTATGTTGAATAAATTTTAGTTCAAAGCCCGGCAGTTTTCAATTCACCAACCGAATAAATTGATTCAAATCTCGAACTTTCCAATTCTTCTAAAATTGGAAGTATACTTTGTGCTCAAAAACGTATTTAATCATTAGTTTCTTTGCTACAATAACGAAATAAGGACGCCAGAAAGTATGCGTTTTCATTTGTGGGCACAATGTTCAAAATAAGATGACTTTCGACACGAAAATTGTCATTGATGTGCAGATGTGCAGTTTTTAGAGACAATTCTCTAAAAGATGGTAAAGATTGGTGAAGAAGTGCGAGTAAGACAAAAGAATGAGCAAATATTGAAACATGAGAAGAGAAGGGGATCTTTTAAAGGAGGGAAGGGGTGTTGTTCGCGTGACAACCACAAGCAACCATCTACTCAACCCCGTTTTTGACTCACACTCGTCAACCCCAACTTTGTGATGATCTCTGGTACTCGTTTATAAATCCTATCTTATTTATGAATATTTTTCAGTTATTTTATGCTAATAAAAGACTTTAACTATCTAACAGACAAGGAATAGTTGATCCAATAGTTGATTGAAAGTTTGTGATTGATTTTTTTTTCCTTCTTTCCTTCATTAGAAGCTCAGGCAACTTTAGCAAAACAGCTTTAACATTCAAATTTTAAAACTAGAAATAAATACAGCTTGGATTTAATGCATATTGGGGTTACCGGTGATTTATTTTGCACACACATAATCACAATTTACACATTAAGACCTAGTGAATATTGTATCGTTTGTGAGGATGGGACGATGTAGGAGACAATGTAGGAGACGAGGTAGGAGACGATGTAGGAGACGATGTAGGAGACAATGTAGGAGACGAGGTAGGAGACAATGTAGGAGACGATGTAGGAGGAGAAGGTTACCCGCTTTATATGAGCTTGCGCTTTAGGCAAGTCTACTAACTTGGGTCCCTGGTTATCCCAATCTCGAGGGGAGGGGGCCTAGGGGGCCCGGTCTTGGCAACCAGTTCACCATATGGGTGCGGTTACCTACAGCACTCGATTCAGGGAAGATTTCCCTGACCCATCTGCTGGATTCGAACCAGAGACCAAGCCCAACGTTGCTTAACTTGGCAGATCTAACGGGATACCGTGTTTCAACGTGGCGAGGCCGTAGTCAACAGTATAAAGAGGCCGTAGTATAAAGATGAAAAACAGCTTAACGATGTTTTGAAAGTTTTCAATTCAAATTCCAGTTCACTAGAAAAGTTCTCTAGACAACTACATATTCTTTCCAAGTGTTATCGCCCAACCTTTTTCAAATGTTTACTTTTTTAGAAAGTTCTCTCAAAATCCCAAAACCTTTCCCTTCACCTCATCCTCTTGACTTCCACTTAAAATTAGCCTCATCTTGTCATCTTTTCCATTCCCCATTTCGCACCTCTTCTATCCGAACTCTGAAGTAGACTAAAGAAAATAAAGCACCATCTAGATCTGTACGAGTTTTTAACAAGCATTAACCGAGCCCCAACGTTGCTTAACTTGGCAGATCTGAGGAGATATCGTGTTTCAACGTGAGGCCGTAGCTGATGAGAAATTGGAATGAGAATCAATCAAAAGCAATCAAAAACAATCAAAAGGAATCAAAAAAAACAGCCAATTTTTAACACCAACAAATCAAAATCAATTCTTAAGATCTTTTCTTTATTCGCCAATCAAATCGCTTCTTTGTATGCAAATGAGGCTGGGGGACAAGCGCACCGATTTTGATCTCCGAAAGGGATCTTTCTTATCGCTTTTTCTCACACCTTTCCCCTCACTATTCTTTTTGTTCACTCATAAAATTCATAAAACATTTGGCTAAATGAAATCCTTTTAATATCTTTTTCGAATCCAATTAAACAATGATTTTCTTGCGCTTACTCTAATCCTAGTTTTATTCGATTCATTTACTTTTAATACCTTACAGTATCCTTTTTCAGGCAAAAGCAGACAAAAATAGAGAAATGGCACTCAATGTAATTTTATTTTTCAATACAAAATGCAATATTAGTTCTTCGCGAAATCTCATCGCACTTCAAAAAAAGACAAATCTTTTATCGAAGACGTTAATGCACGTTAATGCAGTTATTGTTTTGCTTTTGTGATCCCTGGCTTTGTCTCACTGGATTTCAAAGCAAAATCCGGATTGAATCATTTGATTTGTTTGTTTGTTTGTTTGTTTGTTTCTTTCTTTCTTTGTTTGTTTGTTTGTTTCTTTCTTTCTTTCTTTCTTTCTTTCTTTCTTTTTTTCTTTCTTTTTCTTTCTGAATATAAAAGCAATACTTTAGAATACTTTGACGGGAATAATATTGAAAAGAAAGCTTTAAGAAAGCTTCATTGGATCTCATTCGCTCATTCCTATAATTCAATGGTCTACTATCTTGACTCAAATTACCTCAATCAAAGTCGATGGTTTAAGTATGTCTCAAAGAGGTTTCACCAGGATTCTTTAAATTTGAAAAAACAGTTCCCATTTCAGGATTATATTCGAGCTAATGATTGGGCTAATTTTCATCTTTTTCTTTATTTTATTCATCAAGAGTTTTCAAAATGTCGATTTTAATGAAAATGATTCGAGCGAAAGTTTCGAATTTGACTATTTAGAGCAGGTAAAAGCGTTTCTATTCTTCAATTTTTCGCTTAGACTCCAGTGAAGTATCAAAAGATTTCACGAGCTTTGAAATATGAAGAGATCTTCTGTTCGGATGAGAAAGACTGCGAATTGCTGAAACCATTCTACAACTTTGAGACGAGACACATGGTGGGATTCATTGATCGATTGCACTCTAAACCATGCTACCGTAACCCATCCAGATATCTAGAGTCTTACAGTAACTAGCTGCTTGGGTTACTGTAATAGCTGAGTTAGCGCTACGGTACCTGAGCGCCTACTCAAGTTTCTGTTATCGTAATCTTTACGACTATATGGCATCAGCCAATTGGGTTACGGTAGCCAATTGTTTCGTTATTGGATATTCTTTTAGCCTTATCTGTTCTGAGTTCTATTTCGTCTGTAGTTATGGAAAGACAGGGCCAAATGGGAAACTTTCCAGACAACACGAAAAGCAGTCGGAGAACTCGCTTGTCCTTTTACTATACAATTTTGTCCTAATAAATCTATCAAACCTACCTTTACCCATCAAATTCTAATTCTAACACCAAAACGTAGGACAACTACTAAGGTTTGTGGTGCTCACAGTATTATACAAGCTCTTCAATCGATTGTGGAACATACGCCCCCCTTTGCTATTGGAAATCCAACTTTAAGCTCAAATATCTTGGTGTTGGGCTGTTCAATTCAAATAGTTTTTGTACAAATCGACAGAGAAAGACTTGGCGCATCTAATAATACCAAGAATATTTAAATTGAACAACTCAAAGCCACGATATTTGAGCTCAAAGTTAGTCAATGGGACGGGGCAAAGGGACGGGGCGCGTATCAAATCTCCGATAACCCCTCAGTCCGCTGGAAAGAGTCTAGTCTTCAAGGTAAGCCAAGGAACGAACGTGGGACTCAAGGAAGTGAGAGAGAGAGAGAGAGAGAGTTTGGCTACACTATAAACACTAAACTAATACTTTTGTATCGATCTGGTATACAATACGTAACAAGTCTTTCCCATTTTCCCATTTTCCCAGCTTGCTCCCAAATACGGCATCTCGACGTGCGTCATTTACAAGAATTTCTCCACTGTTTTCACCTCGATCATTTGCTATCTCTTTGACGCAATCGCTTACAAAAAGGAAGTGCCGGACATGATGAAGGACACTTATTTCAACAGGTAGCAAAATAAATTTTTACGCAAGTAATTGGTGAAGCTAATTGAAATCCCGTGAAATATTCTAACATAAATAGATAGTCAAAAGCCTAGTAAAGCCTAGTAAACCCAGTAAGGGATTAAAAATAGATGAGAATGTGCGTTAAGAGTGGATATTCTATATCAATCACAAGGCTCAACATAGTTTTGTCTTAATTGAGCAAATAAATATTTAATTGGCCTATTAGCCTGATTTGAGTGAGTCATTCTTACACTACTGGACAATGAAATATGATATTTGAAAAAAGATCGTCACTTTCGCGCGTCTGTAACTCCCTTATCTTTACCGTATTTCTAAATATTAAAATTACCATTGTGTAGCCCTTGAAAAGAGCTTTCAGAAAATGTATAACACTAATAGTTTAAACTCAAAGACAAGGGAGTTACAGACGCGCGAAAGTGACGATCTTTTTCAAATATCATATTTCATTGTCCAGTACTGTATGTTCTTTAACTCTACTGTCTTGCACAGTTTATGGAGGGTGGGACAAATGCGACCTTTTTTTTGCACACCTGGACATTTGCGCACCTTTTTTTGCTGGAAAAGGCCTTAGGAAAGGTCGTAGAGCTTCAAAAATGTTTTCATAGAAGGGAATCGTATACGTAGATTCAGAATTTTGACAAATCAGACCTCGCTGACACGTCAAATTTGGGCTAAAAGGCAAAAACTACGCAACTTAACGCTTTTCCGCAGTTTTTACCTTTTAGCCCAAATTTGACGTGTCAGCGAGGTCTGATTGGTCGAAATTCGAATCTACGCATACGATTCCCTTATATGGAAATATTTTCGAAATATTCTCGATGCTCTACGACCTTGCCTAAGGCCTTTTCCAGCAAAAAAAGGTGCGCAAATGTCCGGGTGCGCAAAAAAGGTCGCATTTGTCCGACTCCCCAGTTTAAGCTTTAACTTACAATATTACTTTATTTGTTTTTAAACCAATTATTGTCAACATTCCAAAGCTTTCCTATTTCTCAACCTCTCCGAAATTCTTTTTCGTGCCCTAGCTAGTATGTCTAAATTCTCAAGAGCTCAAAAATACGTTTTGTTGGATTTTCATCTAGTTTTTGACGTCATTAAGCTTTTAAGCTTAATTATTATTTAAAACGTTTTGAAATCTGAAAGATTTTGTTATCCTAGAGTTGATAAAACCGAAAAAATGACAATTTCGTGGGGTTTTCTGTTAGAATGTTTACAGTATAATCTAGACGAGAAATTCCAAGCCGAACCTAATTCCACGTTCGTTTTCTTAGCCGTCTCTTGGCCAATAATTCTGAAATTTTGTTTACAAATAGAAATTAGCATTCTCTGCTTGTAGACAAAATTTCAGAGCAATCGGCAAAGAAACGACTGAGAAAACAAAGGTGGAATTAGGTTTGGCTTGGAATTTTCTCAGGTCTAGTGTGATCGCATTTAGAAGATGTCAGCTGCATAATGAGGTGCACGGTTTTGGCATAAAGAAGGAGTTCAAATCAGGTACAATTTTAAGATGTATTATTTTAAGATAAATCACTAATAATTAAATTTTACAACTGTTTAACGATCAATTACAAAGTTTACTTTATACGCACAAATCTCTCTTTCAGAACGTGGTAATCGCTGGAGAAATTATGTAATTTTGCGAGAACCCGAGGAGCGTTTCGTTTCCGCTTTCGTCGACAAATGTATTTTGTGAGTTTTGTTTTCGTTTTGAGTCTAGAAATTTCACAAAAAAAAAGATAGAAAGACAAAAAGACAGACATCAAAAGCAAAAGGGAAACAATTATCTAAATAAACAATTATCATCTGATTCGATTTCAAAAACTCATTGTTAGTTAGAATATTTTCCGAAACCAAATAAAGGGAATTTTAAAATCTATACCTTTAGTCTTTGGAGTTCTTTTTCAACTACGCAACTTTCAAGCGAGAAATCTAGCTCTTAAAACTACCTAAAATTGTGTATTTCTTGAGATTTACCTCATTTAAAGTCTACACATTGTCACCACGAAATTCATTCAGATTTACGGCTAATTTATCTGAAGATCTGACTTTACTTCAATAATGACCCACAAAAATATCTCATCGGGCTCACCAGAAACTAGGCCTGAACTTGCCCAGACCTAGCCAGTATAAGAATTTGTGAAAATCAAAAATATTATTGTGAAAAACAAAACCTGAACGCAAGCGAGGGAATCGAACCCACTTTGAAACACCGGAAAGGCTCCTCCGTACACAATCACACTATCCACTACACCACGACTGTCTCTAAACGACGCTGCGTAAGCTCGACCCAAGAGTGTCGTTGGGGCTCGTTTTGAAACCTCAAAGGTGACCTAATACTCTGTCCTAGGCAAGTGCCCTAGTGCATCTCTGGGTTTAGCCAATTCATAAAGAAACTCAAAACTTTATAAACTTCAATAGTTTTCTTGGCCATAAGCTTTCAATAGAAACTCAGTAAAGTTGTCGTTACAATTAGCCCAATTTCAGTGCCAAGAAACAACCCGAAGCTCACTATTACGAGCGGGTGAATCCGTGTTATGGTTGTGAGACAAATATCACTTGTTTCATCGAGAAACAATATGAAAGTCTCCGCGCAATCGCCAATGGAACGAAACAAAGTGCGCACACCGTTGAGGATGCTCATTTTGCGCCACAAACATGGTAATCTCATAGGTTTACAAGATTGAAGCAATTGAAAGTAGTTTCCTCACAGAGTTGTCGATACCGTCTAATATCAAAGCATCAGTTAATCAAGAACCTCCGTTGAAAGACTTAAAAAAGTCAACAAAAACAAATACCAGTTAATTTTTTGATAGAAACCCAACTTCAGAACTAATTTCCATAATGAAAACAAAACAGAAAGCATTAAAGGCATTGCGAGATGAAAGAGTTCTTCACCGACTACACTTTCCTCAAGTATACCCCATCAAAAACCTCAGCTTTATTGGATGAACTTTTTGCGGAATTCGAATTCTTCGGTGTTCCGAGAAATATCACCGATGATATCAGAAAACAGGCAAAAACTCTCAATGGAAAAGGCAATATTTTCAACTTTCAATTATAGATAATAGGCCGAAAAACGTTTCACGTCACTTATGACTCGGATTTGCCGGGAAAATATCGACAAGAGATTAGAAATAGTCGATATTTGAGGGAAATGCTCGTCAAATTGTATTATTTCGACTATTTGTACTTTCATTTTCCGTTGCCAAATTTGCGTTAGAAATCGTGATTGAAGAGATTCTATTCTTGAAGAATAAAGAAATGAAAATGAAGAAAATGAAAGCCAAAAAGCATTCACAACACCCCAAACAAACATTTTCAAAGAGCATTTCAAATCGCTAAAAAATTTCCAATAAATAAAATAAACTAAAAAATTACTAGGTTGTCGTGTTTTGAAATGCGAATTTTTTGCAAAAATATTCTTTCCAAAAGAACGAATGTATTCAAATTACCATTAGAAATCTGTGTTCTACATTGGGCTTTTCAGCGTTTTTGAAAAGCTTCACTTTTGGCAATTTTTCACGGATCCAAAGACAAGTAGTCAAAATCGTTAAAAATCGTTCAGGTGGGAACTTTTTCGATGGAAAGTTAGCATTCATTTTTTTACTCAAATGAAAATCCAAGCCTTTATACAGTTTTAGTCAAATTTTCAGCCATACCCCTCCAGCTGTTTTTTCTAAATGTTTCAAATTTGTTCGAAAAGTCTCTCAAATGAGCAAATACCATTATTTTAATGCATTCTTCAAAAAAAAAATTCTGAAAAATGGTTGAAGGGATTTGGCTGAAAATTTGCTGACATATTCAAAAAGATTCATTCAAAAGTTCGAGTAAAAAACATTCCAAATCGATTCACAAGTAAAGGTCCACAAGTAAGGTCAAACGTCGACGAGTTTCGATTTTTGACGATTCTGACTCCTCTTTGCGTCCCCCAAAAAACCCCAAAACAGAAGCTTTTTAAAATCGCTGAAAAGCCACTGTAGAACACGAATTTACCTTTCTAATGGTACAAACCGGACTAATTTTAATAGCTTAATAGCTTTGTTCTCTTGGAAAAAATATTTTCCCGAAAAATTCGCATTCAAAACCCGACAACCTAATAGATTTATAAAAGATTTATGAAATGAGAAAGCTTCTCTATCCCGGTTGTCTTTTATTATAGATTTGTATATTTAAAGTGATAAGAGAAGTTTTATAACAAAAGCTTTACAAAGTATCCTCTTTGATGAGGTGTTTTCTAAAATCTCTTAGGATGTCTCTTAGGAGAAAGGTACAGTAATATAAACTCTTTTAAAATTTAAACCACCGGTACATTTGCATATTTGCTAGACCGGGTTGATTACTCAAGTCAACGATTGCTACACAGCAGACGCCTTTCAACACTGTAAACGTTTTCGGCTCTTCTCGGAAATCCGGAGGTCCGGATCCTTTAAGATCCCGTGATAATCTCCCGGCAGTTCTTTTCACATCAGATCCCAGCCGGCGTGTCCTAGTCTTTTGTGAGTTGACGTCAGAACATCGAAGAATAGCAAATGTTATTTTAAGAAATTTGCTTCTCCATCTCTAGCAATAAACGAGAAGAGATGCCACGCTTTTGACATTGACCGATTTTGCGATAGAAATCGTGATTGAAGAGATTCTATTCTTGAAGAATAAAGAAAATGAAAATGAAAAACTGAACCGATTAAAAGATTTCTAGGCAGATGACTGAATATCTTTTCTCCTTGTGGGTTAATAATTTATAGTAATTTATAGTATTTATTTATAGTAAATTATTAACCCACAAGAGAAAAGATATTCAGTCATCGGCCTAAAAATCTTTTAATCGGAGCTTTGACCAACGTTTTGTCTGGGTAAATTCTTGGTTAATTGGTTCATTTTAAATGCAATTTTTTAATCAATTGATTTGTTTAACCAATAGGAACCCAATCTAATAAAAATGCAAAGATTTATTGATAGGAAAGCGTACAGTTTACAGCAAAAACTTCCCACTATAGTAAAGATTGTTTCAAATGCTAAAATCTGCTGCTGACAATGGCTTTGCCTTGATTTCCGCGTCGATCGCCTTCGCACTGCATATCTTTTGATCGGGATACTTGCGAAGTTCAATGTTTTTGAATTCCTGATATTTCTCGACCACAGTTCCATTGACGATATAGCTAGACTGGATTGGCAGTTTGGCCAACCAGTAACAACTCGACTAAAGTTTTTAAAGCTCTCTTTAAGTTCAGTTTTTTTTTCTATGATTACCTCAATTTGTCCACATCGATGTGCAATGACGATGAATGGCTTTTGAAGTTTTTTATCTGTAGCCTAAAGTGAGTTTTGATACGATAGTTTAAAGAACTTCAACCGTCACTCGGAATTCCCCGGATTGACTCGTGTAACTGTTGGAAATCGGATGATACCATTTATCTGTACTTTAACATTCATTTTATATTCAAAGAGCTAATTTAGAAATAATTTATTTAGATTTAGAAAGCTTTAGATTTAAAAAGCTATCGTAATCAAAGAACCAGTAGTTTTAATTTAGTTACTCAAATCGAAATCGAATGAAACCAATATTGAGCTATTTTTTTAACCGTCATTGACTTATTTGAAAATAAGATCCTTTTAGAAAAGAAATATTTGCCAATTGCACATTCTAACAGTACCCGATTTTTGATTGTAGATGTACACCGGCACATTTCGGCCCACTTTTTGCCCGGCACAGTCCAGCCATCCGTGAACGCCCACCGATTGGTAGGCGAGGGTTGTTGCGCTGAATCAAGTGGGTTTACATTCGAGCTAAACCCTCATTGCAACCTTATCTAGCTCTACTAAAGTTTTTGATAACTTACGACTTAGTTTTTATAGACAAATTTGTGGTCAAATTTGTGGACAAACGTGGAAAAAAACTCTATCATCCGATTTAGTTACCAAAGTTAATTAGGGTTTAAGAACTCGTTTACAATCTGTTATATCCAGATTTTGCTATTTAAGTTTTAAAACCAACCATACAATAGCAATAATCTACAAAAAAACTTACAAAATCACAGTTGCAAGCACAAAAATTTGCGATAACATCTTTCTGATTGACAAAACTTTAAAACATCGCTGCTTTTTATTTGGTTTCAAGAAAATTACTCACAATTACATACTGAAAAGTTTATTTATGATTTAAAATCGAGAATGAAAGCAACTTTTGATCTGATTCACAGGTATTGGTGATTAAGCAATTCTTTGGTAAAAGAGTTGTTTTTGTTGATTGAATTGAAATGTGAATAAAAAGGTTTAAAAAGAAATAAGGAAACATTGAAATAGACACATATCGCAAATTTTTTTTCCCCTATTCAGCTTTAGTTTACATGCAACGTTGTTCGGTTTGCACGCCGAGACCCATCTCGATCATTGGAATTGGATCCAATGCGATCCGCGTGATGAAGAAACAGTTTGGCTAAAGTGAACGCAATAGTGAGGAATTGTTTTATGAGAACGTATGCAAATTAGGTTTATCTTGAAACTTTAACATTAATGTAAAGCATGTTCACTGACTCAATAGAGTCGCTGGCCTTGAATAGAGTCTGTAAATCAGGCTAAGAGTTAGGTACAACCGAGCTTCTGGACAACTACCGTAAATATTTTAATAGAAGAGTCTCTTCTATTAGAATATTTACGGTAGTTAAAGCCGTAAAACTTTCTAATATCTATGGAAATTAAAGTCAAATTATCATCTTTTCAAAAATTTTCAGATAGTTGAAGCTAGGGCAAAGCTATGAATACAAAAAAAAAGCTATCGAAAAGTTGGTTTTTGTTGGAAATAGAATGTGTTCCTTTCAAGTAATAGTGCAAAATAGGAAACAGCACTTGGCTGAATATTTTTAAAACAAAGTAATTTGTTCTTATTTTCTTAAAAATATTCAGTCAAGGTTGTTTTCTATTTTGCACTATTACTTGAGAGGACTCCAGTTGGAAAAGTTAGTTTTAAGTAGACCTGCTTATCGAAACTATACTTTGAACCACCACCAAAACCAGGATGAGGAACGCTGGGAGTGGCTGTTGAAAGTGAGCTAGTGATGATGGTGATGAACCGTCTCTTTTTGATTCATTTCTACAAAAGTCGGCATTCTGTATCTATGTTGAAAACTTGTCAGAAGACTGGGAAGCTATTAGTTTCGAGTCTTCATACTGTCCATACAGTAATATGGAAGAAGCCAGAAATAACAACTTTCTAGATGCATTCAAAATATTCAGAACCTAATCAACTTTTCCTTATCGAATACGGTATTCAGTGTACAAGAATAGTGAACTTCTAGATCGAAAGCAAATTGTCAAACCTCTTGACGGTTTCGACGCACAGCAAAGTTCAATCACTAACAACGACTGTTACCCCCAATAATTTGTTTTCATTTTATTTATTACACTTTAAACTAAAACAATAACGTTTATTTATAGGTCAACAAGTAATAGACAACAATTTTCACCGTATTTGAAGGACTGCGAATCCTCACACAACAAACAAATAAGCAGCCATGATAAGTTCAAAGCAAGAGTACGTTCATTGATGCATCCGTCATTTTCGGAATTGTTCGTAACCCAAAATAAAAATTAGAAAAGACGTGAAATCAGCAGTAAAATCTGCGCATATTTTCCCCAGGCGACTTTTCCACCTTGAGTGACCATTCAAAGTTTGTGACACGTTGACCTAAACATTCGTATTAGCGTTGATAAACACAAGTTACTTAAATGACGGTTTCTTTCGCGATCACTCTTAGAATTGTTTACATCTGTGAAGATGGATTCTTTTTTACTGCGACAATCGGCAAACAAAACGTCGTTTGCAATTCCGGGTGTGTTACATTTGCTTTCGTGAACGGAGTCCTATGGGTCGGATGCATCGTTTAAATTTGGCAGGCTTCCGAGCGAATGATTCGCCAACATAAGTAGGCTTAAAATATTTCATTAGCAACAATGGCAAATGTAATATACTTTTGTGGCCATTCTTTCCAGCCCTTCCTGCGAGTCTTTCCGGTCTTGGCAACTTTGAATGCTTCCACATCAGAAACCGCATGTACTTTTGGAATTAGAATTTGATATTTGCCCTAAAAGTTGCTGTAAATTTGAACTTAATCTAACCGCTTTAAGTTAACGACGAGTACCAACCGCTTTTTCTTTTCTCTCTTGTTTGATCATATTGGAGAGCACAGTTCCAGTGGTTTGCTGTTGTCGATCGAGGAAATACGCGGGAACGGTTCCTTGATCGGGACGTTCTTGGGCTCCCTTTTGTTCCTTTTCTTCATGTTGCTTCAGTAGTTTCCGCATTTCAACCTAAATAAAACCATAATTTAAATCCTAATTAACTGAGTAACCTTCTCGGAGTAGCGTTTCTTCTTGTACAACTTGTGATTTCTCTCAATTCCCTGGCCTTTTGTGATCGCTCATAGCCGGCACGCGCTTGCTTTTCCGCCTAAAATAAGAAATATGTTGCACGAATTAAAAATTAAAACCTTAACCTTAACCTTTACAACTCAAGGTCACTTACAATCTTTCTTCATAGTCCAGCCTGCAACTATGGCGCTTCACGTAGTTCAATATGCTCATTTTGGGCTAATTAAAAGATATTACTGAAAATAAATAGCGAGTTACCATTTCGTAGCAGGAAACATTTCCGGCTAATCCACGTTAATGAATCTTGGATAGACGGTTGCTACCTGGAATTTATTTTTAACATCATAGATAACAAATCAAATGAAATGCACGAGAAATATCAATTAGGAACAATATTTAAGCAATGATCTCATAACGAAGAGGCGCAAGAGTTTCTGTGCAATCAGCGACTTTGACGGTATGAGCCGGACGTGGTCCTTTGGGGAGGCGCTTCAAAACGGGAACGGGCTTCTTGGCAACCTTGGCCTCTTTCCTTGCTTGATCGTTCTCGTTGACACGCTTGAGGAAGTCGAGGCGGCATCGTGATTGCCTCACATGCTCGATTCGGACGTTGATCCGCTTCGGGATGATGTTTCCACGCACTCGTTTGTTAACGATCACTCCAACTGCATGCCTGGTGACATTGAAGACGCGTCCCGTCTTTCCATGGTAGACTTTGTGTGGCATTCCCTTTTGGAAGGCACCATTTCCCAAGACGTCAACGATGTCTCCTCGTTTGTAGATTTTGTAGTAGGTAGAAAGGTGCTCAATTCCATGCTTCTTGAAAGCCTTCGCGAACATGTAGCGCGTTCCGCGTCGTGTACCCTTTGGATTCGTCATCTTCAAACCTAAATCAAAAGTACATCAAGTGTTAACAAGAAAATTTTCAAAAAGTGCAAAGCAAAAACGCAAAATGGAAGGTATTCTAAAAATTTATAATATCTAGAGGGTTTACAAGTTTCGCAAAGCATAAAAATTGTGGAAATTCAATTTGTTAGCTAAATCATTCGAATTTCTGAAGAACCTAAATATACGAATTTTGTACTGAATGTTTCAAAAATCTTAGCATTTCGATCAGTACAGAGGTTTTCTTCATTCTACAAAAACTTTAATAACTTGTGAAGTATGGGCAAAGCAGAGCAATTTCAATCGTCAACTCCATGAATGGCTAAATCACTCAAATCTTTGAAGCACTCTCAAATGACGAGTAAAATGACGATAGAAGTAACAAGTGTAAGCCAGAGCCAGCGTATGGTAACGAAGGTGCACGGTAGAAAGGATTTTTAATTTGTAAAAATTTATTCACAAGTACAAAATTGAAATAAAAGAATAAACAGCAATGCTACGCTTAAATATACAATCCTGTAGTTGCATTGACAAGAGATTGAGAGCAAAAATTATACACGAAATCAGGTAAAGCGAATAACCCTTAAAAATCACAAAGAGAAATTTTGATATCGGTTTAACTTTTCGATGGTAGTCCTTAAGAGCAGCATTTCTTGTTCTGTTGCTCGTTGGAACGACCGACAAGATCAACACCTCTTGCGATTGAAACATTTGCACGGTCGTCTCCAACATGCTAAAAATAAAAATAGTTTTAATCAAAAAAAAAAACTTCTAAACATACCCTATTCGAAGCAGATCTGTAAATTTCCGTCAAAATGTTTGTGCAAGCTGTCTCGACGTTGGTGCTATCCAAAGCTGACGTTTCTAAAGCAAGTGCGTAAGCATTTAAAAGCAAAGTCAAACATACCGATGAATGAAAGTTGACTCCGTTCGGCATACATCTTTGCCTCGTCAGTCGGTACAGCTCGTAGATGTCGCAAGTCACTCTTGTTTCCGACAAGCATGATGACGATGTTCTGATCGGCATGCTCGCGTAGTTCTTTTACCCATCGCTCGACATTTTCGTAAGTCGCGTGCTTCGCTAAACTCAAAAATTGTTAACGCTCCAAAATCATTGACTTACCAATATCGTAAACAAGAAGAGCGCCAACTGCTCCTCGATAGTAGGCGGATGTGATTGCGCGATAACGCTCCTGGCCGGCTGTGTCCCAAATTTGCGCCTTCACCGTTTTCCCCTCAACCTAACAACCGTTTTATTAAACACAAACAAACGAAAGCATACCTGAATACTTCGAGTAGCAAATTCGACTCCAATCGTTGACTTTGACTCAAGGTTGAATTCGTTACGAGTGAAGCGCGCAAGTAAGTTGGATTTTCCGACACCCGAATCTCCGATGAGCACAACTAAATTTAAAAAGTTGCCAAATCTATAGAAATACGCAGAGAATCTTCTCTTCTAATCAAGAAAATGCAACAAACCTTTGAACAAAAAATCGTATCCGTCTTCTTGCTTGGCAGTCGAATAGGTATGTCCACTCTGTTGATAGTAGCCGCCGGCTCCCATGTACGCCGATTTGTCGCCCATCGTTGTAGTCGAAAGTTGAGTGGAGATCGACTGCTAGAAAATAGAATATAGTAAAGTCTATATGAAAAGCTTAAAACACTAGAAAACAACAAAAACGCTGGGGTCACGTGGATCAGTTTTAGATAAGTTTTCTAAAGACTTACATGTCTAAGCAAAACAAGAGCGCAGTTTTAAAATGGATGGGGCTTATCGTGGTGAAAATGAAGAAGCGCGAGGTTTCTGACTTTTTTTAACACTAAATTTGCATTAAATTTGCATTTAAGCGTAATGTAAAACGAAGTGGATCGTCAAACTTTTCATTTCTCATCATTTTCATATCATCAATGCTTCAAATCATATTCTTCTTAATGACGGTCTCGATTTTTTGCTGTGAGTTTCTTTATGTAGCTACTTGTTTTGTGATCTTTCTGATCCTATTTTTTGCTTTAAAACATTTAATAGTTGTGCTTAACTTTTAAATTTAGTAATTCTTTGTGGTGGAAAAACGAAGGCCAACAAACATGATGCTCCAAAGGCGGAGAAAAGCGTTCACCCGGTCATGGTGAAGGTATCATTTTTGCAGTTGTTTTGCAGTGTCTTATTTTTGGTTGTTTTGCCAACAACCATAATTTTTCTTTTTTAGACTGAGGAAACGAAAGCACCGGAGTCAAGAGTCCCGCAGTCATGTGAAGTGCACACGAAATCGAAGAGACTTCCAAAAAGTGTGCAAACCAGTGGAAACACCAGAATTCCTGTTCAAACTACGAGTGGAATGTAAGTTTTGATTGCGACTAGTCAATTTATTAATGTGAACTCTTAGGAAAACCAATGTGAAACCCTCAAGTTCAAGCAATACAAGAGAAGTGGTTGGTGAACGCGACAATCAGCGCACATGGGCAATGAAACTTGTCAACAACTCGGTGACTTTCAATTTAGTTACTGATAACAAAATGTTTTAGTCGGTGAAGCAAGTCTACAAGGAGTTCGCGAATACGCTGAAGGGGAAGAAAGACATGAGATCGCCAGATAATCCGAATAACGCGAAAATGCGGTTTTCTTGCTTTGCTAGACTAGAAATTAGAGTATTTTAGGTACGCAAACATACCGTTGATGGAGGCAACAAGGATCAAGCTGAAGAATCGGCCAAATGACTACATCCACGCAAATCGAGTGAAAGTGCCAAATACATCAATCGAGTACATCTGCACACAGGCTCCCCTCAAGAACACGATTGAAGACTTTTGGTAAGTAGACAGCTCTTCTCGGTTTTCCGGGTATTTTGAATGAGTTGCCACGCTTTGGTGGCATATAGCTTTGTTCAGAGATAATCAAAATACCCGGAAACTCGACAAGAGCCAAGTAGATGTATTAGAGTTTAATGAGATATCTTTTTTATCTAGGTGGATGGTGCTGCAAGAAAGAAGCCGTTTTGTCATACAACTTTGTCAAGACGTTGAAAGTATCGATTTGAAATCTTTTGTTACTATTTTACTTTGGATGGTATCCCGAAATGCTGTCAGTACTTCCCTGCAAACACGAGCGGTGTGGAGACTCACGGAACAATACAAATCAAGAACCTGGGAAAGGGAGACTCGGCCGGACTCCCAGCGTCCATTCGAATCACGGAGCTTCAACTCAAGAGGTAATTTGTTAAAATCCTACCGATTTTTACAAGAATGATATAGTATTACGAACGTCTTCAAGCCGCTAATCGTCTTTCATATCTACATGCTCGATTGGCCGGATCAACTAGCGCCACCGAAGGCGGATGATGTTGTGACGCTCTATCAATATCTGAAGGTAAATCTATATTTCGGGTTCCATTCATATTTGCTTGTAGAAACAACAAAAGGACGACAAGCCAATAATTGTACATTGTTCAGCTGGCGTTGGACGAACCCCAACATTTGTAGGTGCGTTAACTTGATGATTATTATCTCTTTGTTTCCATTAACGCTTGATACTTTAGGAATCGACTATGCTTGCTCGTTGATTGCAAACAATCCGGCTCAACCCATGGCAGATGTGGTGAAAGAGATGCGAACTCAGCGAGAAAAGGTAAACAATATTACGGTTTAAATTGAACACTTTTTGTTTAGTCGGTTCAAAGTGCCACACAATATTGCTTCCTCCACGTCTGCCTACTTGAGCTCTTCCTTCGCGTAAGTTCTTGAGTTCTTTGGAATCATTAATCTTTTGCTTTAGAACAAAGTAATCGAAAAGAGCGAGAAACTGAGCGCTTTCAAGGACGATTACGCAAAAGTCGCTGAGAAGTTTATTCGAAGAAACGAGAATAAAATTGTACAATAAATCGTTAATTTTTGTTGGTGTTTTGAGATTTTTTGCAAACTTGATTTAATAAATATTGCGACAATTGATTAGTTTGTTTGATGGTGCTTTCAAGAAATTACATCATATTCGATCAGAAACATCGTGGGAAGGAGAGAAAAATTGTTACAGAAAACGGAAAAGCCTAAATAGTTACTGTTTATTGAAGAGAAAACATATTCAGCTAAGTAGCTGAAATTCGTATCGTTTTGGCGGCTGAAACCAGCACTTCCTTTTTTAAAACTTCAAGGATTTTGTCCTACGTCGCTATTTTAGATATTTTCTGTGCTCCCAGAGTCTTCCAGCGTTATAAGCTCACCTAATACCTATCTAAGTATTCTAAGGGTTTAGAATGACTAAACCCTTAGAATTACCAGCAAGTTAAAGCTTCTGAGCTGTTTTAGCCTGCTTTCATACATTACGCTGTTTTCCGCAAAGATTATCATTTATTGACATTTTCTTCTTTAGATATGGATATCCTGGAAGCCTTCATCAATTCTCCGGACGAGACCTTTGAGTTGGATCCGCTGCCAAATGATTGGCCGCCTGTTCAGGTTAGTTTTCAGAACGCGTAACGTTTTAATTTATCTTCTAATTGTTATTTTTTTGGGAGCCGACCCCGAAAACCGGATCATTGAAGTTGAACTTGACGCGCATTTTGGCTGAGCAACGTGATAAAGAGGATGGGGTAAATTTTTGCATTTTTTCTTTAAATTCTAGTTTGTAGAATTGAGATTCTGGTAACATTCTATCACCAGTGAAGCAAATTCTTCTTTAAGGAACGCGTTTCGGACGATGAATCACTTGTGCCCTCTTCGTTTGCTGGTGACAGTCCAAGTTCAGTTGGCGGGGAAAACAATAATGAGGTATAGTTTCTAGAAGTATTCTTAGTCTTCTTTTTAGGTTGTGTCGTACGACGACGAGCAGGAAGATAGGGACTTCATTCGCGATGAGGTTAGCTGCTTTTTAATTGAAAGCTATTAAAAACTTTTGTTTAGCTTGACGACCGAGCGTGCGAAGAGGATGTGGAAACCGGTTCGAATCGGCTAGGCGCTTCTACTGAAAAGAAGTACGGTTGTTTTATATAAATATAAACTGCCCTGTATTTATTGAGTAAAGTAAAGCGTAAAATCTCAGTCTAGTGAGTTTGATCCATTTAATAAGATGAGGAAAAGTTTCACTGGCTGTGCGGGTGCTTTGTGGAAGCGAGTAAAGGGATGGTTCGCTGCAAGCAAACGGATTGATGGTTAAATGCTAGTTTTGTTGTTGCACATATTTGTTTCGTTATTATTCGTACGCATAATAAACTTTTTACAATGATCCATAAAAGTCCCTAACATAAAATTACGCCCAAATGGAAGCAAAAATAATGAACAATGTGAAATCCCAAACGTTGCACCACTAGCTTGTGAAGGATATAATTAAGCACGATTGTTATTATTTATTCCCATTTATAGCTGCATTTGGGATTTCGACTTGATGATGGATAGAAAGAAAGAGGAACGGGCTCGAAAGCGCAAGCACAAAAGGGACACATGCGATTTGATCAACGATAGCGACGGACAAGTACACCATTTGGTTCAAGCAATGAAACAAGCTGCTGAGGTTTTGCTTTTGGAGTATAGCAAACTCTGGATAGCCTATCACGACCGAAACTTTGAACCACAAGTTTTAGATAGTTTTTGTTTAATAGCTGCATTTTAGTATCATAAGAAGTAATTGCTGGATTATTTCAGCCAATTTTTATTTTGTTTAGGCTGATTGCATGTCAAACACCAGGAAGTACCCGGCTTTTCAGAAACTCAAGCTGCTGCCAGTTGTCAAGGACTTTTTATTGAAGGTGCTTTTTGAGTTTTAGTTATTTTACCATGAAAGAAAGAAACTTCTCCTTTGTAATTAAGCACTTTATTGTTAGAGACATTCAAAGTGTACACTTTATTCTAGAAAGTTTTCTAATAAGTTATCTTTAGGTGCATATGATGGAGGTACTCGTGGATAATGGCTTCATGACGGCGCTTGCTGAGTGGTTGAAGCCTCTACCCGATCAAAGTCTTCCGTCGTTGGGTATTCGAACAACAATTTTGAAACTGCTGGAGCCATTCAGATTGGAACAGGTAAATTTTGGAATTTATTCTAGAAAAGCTTCTCGCATTCAGAACATAAGAAATATTCCAGAGTCTGTTTTTACTGTACTATTTTTCTAGGATACCATTCGTTACTCGAAGTTGGGCAAAGCGGTGAGGTTTCTTGCAAAGCACCCAGCTGAGACGCGTGAGAATAAGATGCTGGCACAGAAACTCATTCAAGACTGGTCACGGCAGATTTTCAAGGTAAGATAGCAATTTTAATCTAATTTGAAATGTTCAGCTTCCCGCCGAGTTTGGTGCAATGACTAGGGAGGAACGACGACGCCTCGACTACGATCATTCGGCCATAAAGAGGAAGTAAGAGATTTTGCTGTTAGTCTTAAGCTATGGCTTTGATCCTTGGTAAGCATGAATTTCAATCTAACTTTAGGCGACGTAGATCAATGGATTCGGATGATTCGCCTGGCTCTTCGAAGATGTCTCAACGCAGCGGTTTCGGCACTCAACTTAGCACTTCGGTTCGTTTATTAAATTTTCTCTAAAAGTGCACTTGTCTTGGTTTATAAAAACAAAGACAAAGTTGATAGGCATCTTTATATCTTTGCAATTTTAGAAAGGCTACCAGCGTGCTAGTGTGCCAAAGATCAGCAATACTGATTACGTCTTTCGGCCAAAGGCAAATGATGACGGGGTAAGTTTTTTGTCTAAATTCCAACAAAAGTACATTTAGGATTCGGATTCAGAGGATGATGATCGCGCTGTGGCGGCAAGAAAGGGTACAAAGAGCGCTTTGGTGGGAGGAAGAGGAATGAGACGAACGACAAAATATTAAAAGGTTTTCAATCTTTCTCTTAAAACTTCAAATTGTTGCTTGTTGATTGTTTTTATCTGTTTTTATCAGTTATCAGTGTTTTCATGGATCGTTAAAATCCTATTTTTTGGGTTGTTAAGGTACTTTTTGCAAGCGTTTTGGCTGATTTCGTTGTCGTTTTACGTTTTTGTTTTAAATAAATTAGTTGTTAAACTATGAATAGCAAATTTCCAGTAAAAAAGACCGCGATTGGTCTTTCATTCTGCGGGCACTAGTGTATATGAATCAAAGAGTCAGTTAAAGGGGGTGGGACAAATGCCACCTTTTTTTTTTTTTACGCACCTGGATATTTGCGCACCTTTTTTTTGCTGGAAAAGGCCTTAGGAATGGCGGTAGAGCTTCAAAAATATTTCCATAAGGGAATCGTATGCGTAGATTCTGAATTTCGACAAATCAGACCTCGCTGACACGTCAAATTTGGGCTAAAAGGCAAAAACTACGCAACTTAACGCTTTTCCGCAGTTTTTGCCTTTTAGCCCAAATTTGACGTGTCAGCGAGGTCCGATTTGTCGAAATTCGGAATCTACGCATACGATTCCCTTATATGGAAAAATTTTCGAAATATTTTCGAAGCTCTACGGCCTTGCCTAAGGCCTTTTCCAGCAAAAAAAAGGTGCGCAAATGTCCAGGTGCGCAAAAAAAAGGTCGCATTTGTCCCACCCCCAGTTAAACGTTTTCGCTCACTAGAAATCAATTTTTATTTGTCAGAGCAATTCTTTGATGTCCCAATCAATAAACCAACTTATCTATTTCTTTTCCCAGTCACTGAATGGGTTTTCACAGACAACAAACGCGTATCTTTTCTTGTGCAATAAAATTAACGCGAGAAAACTGCAAAGAAATTTTTGCGATAAGCGGCAGTTGTGAAATTCATTTTCTTTATTTCTAACTTAAATTTGAAATGGAATCCCTAATTTCTTATGATGATTCGGAGAGATCGTTGCTGAATGGAGAGCTTTTGGATCGACTTTGCAAGAAAATTGGAAATCGACGGGTAAGTTCACTATTGAAAGTTTTCAAACTTGAATTTAAAAGCATTTTGTATTATCCAGTTGAGGCTTAGATTTAGTTCAAAATCTTCAAAATTGTCCCGAACCAATTTCCCATAAAAATTTCAGGTGGCAATCATTGCGATAACCGGAAAATTCCGCGGTGGAAAGTCGTTCGCATGCAACGCTCTGTTGAGGAGGCTGAGGAACCGAGAATCGAAATCATATGAAAAAGAGGAAATCATTGGGTAAGTTGAGTGAACAACAGCTGAACTTCAATAAACTATTAAGTCGGCTTTTGGAGAAATCCTTAAACAAAGAATACGGTATTTCAACTGTAGTGAAATTGTAAGTAAACCAATAATTCAAGATCATCACTCGGTTTACAAACGGGGCTCTTGTCTGCTTATTTTGCTAAAAGTGCTAAAAATTGGTTTCTTTAAGTTGATTTACTAAGAAAAGTTGCAATTTGTGTTCTAACTTTGACATGTTTAGTGGTGAAAACGGGATCGCATTCGAGAGCGGCTTCTCGGCGCACACAAAAGGCATTCAAGTCTGGACTGAGGTCTTTTCGACAATTGATGAGAATGGAGAAGAGGTGAAAATCGTGAAAATTCGAATTGTAAACTTTCTGAATACTCAATTTTGGAGTTTTTCTATTCTGTTTTCAGATAGCAGTGCTTCTATTTGACACTCAAGGCACGTTCGATCTCGAGAGTGGACTCGATCTCTCGATGAAAATCTCCTTGATCACTCTTCTACTCTCATCATTCATGGTAAATTCTCTAAAATAAAAGATGTCCCAAAAATGGATATCGAAAGATAGAAAAGTATTTCATTCAAGAGATAAATTGAATGAAAACTAGTGGAGTACGGTGGTTTTTGAAAGTTGTTACGAATTTTTGAATTACCCTATTTTCTCTAATAGTAGTGCACCCCGGCGAGCGGAGTTGATGACTATTTACGGCTTCCAAAGTTTTCCCAGAAGCTCAACACTCAAATCCCCCACTAGATCTCATCGTCAGCTACATTTTCCGACCCCACATCGATAGGTTCTGATAAGTGGTTCTCGAGATTTCGAGGAATTTAAGTGAAGTGGGAATTGGGGAAGGCAATGAACCGAAAGTTGCGTTCTGACTAAACAAAACCCAAGTTTTATTGATTGATCGAGTTCTTAACGTTAGTTGAGCTAAGAATTTGCTACTGAAGCCCCGCCCTTTTTTAAAAATAGACCCAAAAGTCAGATTCTCCATAGCCGAAAACCCCTGGGAGCAAAAAAAGGGTGAATACTATATCCTCTCTAATAGTAGTGCACCATGCCGAGCCGAGTTGATGTCTATTTTACAGTTTCCAAGCTTTCACAGAAGCTCAACGCTCTAATCCCCGACTAGATCTCATCGTCAGCTACATTTTCCGACCCCACATCGATAGGTTCTGATAAGCGGTTCTCGAGATTTCAAGGAATTTAGGCAAAGCTTTGGGTGCACTACTATTAGAGAAAATACAGTAGTCAATTTATAGCAGTAGTTTCTATTTTGCACTGCTTATTTGATATTAATTACAATATTGAAACAAGAAATCAAAGCCTAATGCAAAAATTTTAGATTCAAAACAACAAGCATATCATCGACGCTCAGGATTTCAGCCATATCGCCACATTTTTGTCTCTCGCTAGAAAAGATCAAGGGAAAATTGGACAAGTAATACAAATTGAATTTGGAGAGCAACTTCCTCTGTTTAGAATTTTTTATTTCTGATGAGAGACCGCGTGAAGACAGAGCAATACATGAAGGCTTTTGAAGAGTTTGGGATTGAAGGCGGGAAAGAGTACCTCGATGATTTAAAGGTAACGAAATATATTGTAGGCACTTAAATGACCACAAGGATGCAATCATACTGCCAAAAACCGTTAAACAACCGTTCGAACAAGCCAAAAACCTTTACAAGACTTTTTCTTTGTGATGCATCTAAGCTCAGAAATGAAGCACCATTTCTGACGCTTATTCCTTCTTCGGTCCACATACCACTTTGCAAAGCAATTGCTGTTTAGTTTAGAAGCCATCAATTGCTCTTTAGTTTAGAAGCCTTTAGAAGAGCATTGTGCCAAAGACAAAGCATGTCTGAATCGTTAAAACCGATAATCGAATTTCAAAGTTACTGATTTCAAAGTTACTTTTAGATAGTATCAAGGAAATCAGCCGAGCTTGCCGGCAAAGTCAAAGATCTTGAGAATGCTGTGGAAAAGGTTCAAATTTTCAGTAGTTGATAAGATTTCGTGGTTTCTCAGATTTGGGAAAATGAAAAATGCTTAAAATTTTCAGCTTGAAGCCTTCATGTTACCCTATCCAGGGCCGGCTGTTGAAAAGGCGCAAAAAGAGATCAAAGCTGGCGGTGAGAAAGTTGAACAAATGAAATATTTTACCAATATTCTTCAATTTTAGAATGCGCAGAGGAATTTCTTCGTCATTTGAACGATTGGGCGAATCATGTTGTGAAAAATTTACAACCAAAAAAGGTGACCGGCACAATATTGAATGGGGAATCGTTCAGAAGCTATGTTCAGGTAAGACTAAGATAATCTATTATATATAAAGCAGAAGAGACGTCGGTCTGTCTGTCTGTCTGTCACAGGCACTTTTCTAAACGTTCGGATCGAATTTCGAGATGCATTTTTTGTTGTTCGATAGAAAATTTTATGTTGATTCCGCCGGCCAAAAAAATCAAGAAAATTCATAAAACCAATTTTTTTAAAGTCCAAAAACTGCAAAACTAGCCGAGCCCAATGTTGCGCAGATGGCCGAGTGGTTAGTGAGCGCGTCTCTCAAACGAGAGTGGGAAAGACGGTCGTGGGTTTGGTCCTCTCTCCGAGAAAATTAGTTTTGCTTTTCTTTTCAAAATGGATTTTAACTGTTGGAAAGTCCAATTTCTATAGTTTTCTACTATATATAAAAGGGGAAGAGACGTCCGTCTGTCCAAATAACATTATGCGCAACATTGCCTACAATGAGGTTCTCGAATAAACTATGAAAAATTGAATCCAATAGCCCTTTTTAGGGTTTCATGGTCCCCAGCCACAAATCTTTGATCTGGGTGATGGGGGAGAGTGTTCTAGACTGGTTCTAGACCTCCGGTTTTCCCTGGGGATTCCCATATTTGGGATGAGCTAACTATAGGAATGAGTCTAAAAACCTGGATGAATGAAATAAATGGATCGCCGACTAGCCCCAACTATTCAACCCCAACTGTCCAGCAGGAAAAGCGGCGTTAGCCGAAAAGATTTCTGCTTATGAAGACAATCTGTTTATCGATTGGCACGACAAAAAGGATTATAAATTTACGTGAGACCCGCAGCAGTTTTCAGCTGTGTTAGCAGCTGAAAACTGTACTATACTAATTATAAGTGTTGAATATTTCAGCAAATATCAAAGCATGTCACTTCACTGGACTTGAAAGGGATCAGCTCAGCGTTTGAAGCGACCGCTTTGTGGAGCTTCGAAATGGCGAAAAAGCGGGGATTCGAGGCGTTCAATTGCATTTTTGATAAGGTTTTATATGTGCTTTGTGCTCAAAACTGGAAACACATTCTTTCTGGTGCGCTGGATTCTTTGTATTTCTTGTACCATTACTTTGGTGTCAAAATTGAGTGCGCTAGATGAGGGTTGTTGTCAATTTGAGCACAAGGAGCGTGCAAGTGAAATTCTATATCTCTGAGAGTACTTTATGCTCAAAAAAAACTGTAAACGCGTACTTTCTAGTACACAAAAGAATAGTGCCTTCCAACGTGTACCAGGGATTTGAGGAGGGAAAAGCACCAGCTCAAAGTGGTCTTTCAAAATATAACCTAGTATACCTGATAGAACTCTTTACGCTGATTCTGAATCTGGTTTTAGTTTTTCCAGCGGAGACCTGTAACGTCAGATATTTGGCGTCAAAAATTGACCCCAATTCACCGATGTTTTTAAGCTTTAAAAGTTGTTGAAAGGCATAGAAAAGCTTGTTTTTTTCGTTTCCGGACGTGAGCTTGTAGGGCAGTGGATATTGTGCTAGCCTAGTGTGCTAGCCTAGTGTGCTAGCCTAGTGTGCTAGCCTAGTGTTCTAGCCTACGATTTTTCACGCCGGTTTCAAATCCCCATGCTGGCAATTTTTTTAGTTTCTGCAAAAGAAACAATTATTAAGTTTTTTGAAGAATTTGAAGATAGATACTTTGTTCAAAATTATAAAAAAATCTTAATAATGTCGCGTAGAAACATACGTTTTTGCAGATGAACGAGGAGACGATGGGAACAAAGAGTTTGTATCCTTCATCGGTTAAACAAGTGCTACTTAAAGCACAAGAATCGGCTGTTGAGGTATGAAAATGTGCTAAACGTTTTTCGATTCCCTTTTTTCTCTTTCGTAAACAAATGGTACAGATAGCTAAAAGATATTTTCAGATCTATCAATCAGTTTCATGTATTGGCTCTCTAAAAGATAAGCACACGGCTTTTCAGGATTTTCAACAAACGCTTGCGGTAGGTTTCGTCTAACTAACGTCTAACAATATTCTTAAAAATATTGTAGAGTCTCATTTTCCCATTCGATCAAACCCTTGACCTTCAGAAGTTGAAAGAATTACTAAATTGTTCAGATACGTTGTGAGAACTTTCAAGAGCGCTACGCTGACTCGTACAATCGAGAGAAGTTGGAGGAAACTTATACAAAATGTCTCGAATTCTACAAAAATGCCATAAAAGTAAATTTTCTAAAAAAATTGGATTAGTAAAATTACTGGGACTTGTGGACTTCCCAAAAGGGAGATCCTTCCAAAATTTCTCGAGACACCTTAAGTGGCTCTTGGGGTTAATACTAACCCCTAACTTGGGTAATTAATAAACCGAATTCACCGGTCTCTTTCTCCCTATCTATCTGCCCCGTGTGCCAGAAGGCGCGCGATTGTGCGCTCCGCCAAAGTACGCCTCCCATTTTATCGCCAATTCAACTAGAAGTTTCGAAATTCTCTAAGAAAATAAAAACTCAATTTCTAGAAGTACCTAATTTTCAGGGAAACTCATTGTTGAGCAATTTTCATAAAGCTGTAAAGCGAGAGGTGCTGTGGCAGAAGCACAAAGATGCTCAAGTCACGACATTTCACCTTTTTGCTCAAAGTGAGTTTGAAAAAAACACTATTCCTACAAGATTGCTAATTTTCTTAAATACTAATTTTATTTCTTTTCAGAAAGCAGCTCGATCGATGCCCAACCACTCATTGAATACTGGAGAAATCGATTGATCAAGAAGATCGAGGAGATTCACGAGAAGAAATCGAAAGAAAACGAGCAGAGATTGTTGAGGGAAGAATTGGTTGAAGCTTGCAGTGATGTGGCTGTATTTTATGATGCCTTGCTGATGGAGGTTCGTTTAGACGTTTTCTAAAAGACACCGATTTTAGACTTTTAGCTTTACTTGATAGCTTCGACTAAAAACAACTATAACTTTCTTTAGCATTGATATTTTTGAGTGTGCTTTAGTCGATTCGAAAGCTCTTGAGATTCTCTATTTTTTGAGCTATAGATCATGTCAATCCGGTAGATTTGAAGCAAGTTAGAAGCGTTTGTAGTGTAACAGGTTGTCATTTTTGTAGTTTATAGTGCCGATGACTATTTTAAAGTCATTTTGGGCTGAATCACTTCAGGATCAGACCCATCTTAGTCTAGCTTCTGGTCCTTGATCAAAACAAACCGTACCAAGCCAGAAGTCAGGCAAATAGAGACTATTGGTCAGTAAGCCAAGCCCGAGTCGGACTTCTGACGAGCTAAAGACTCTGTCCAAGTCCTTAGATAAAGAAAGTCCTTGTTATTTTTGAGTGTGCTTTAGTCGATTCGAAAGCTCTTGAGATTCTCTATTTTTTGAGCTATAGATCATATCAATCTGACAGATTTGAAGCAAGTTAGAAGCGTTTGTAGTTTACGTTTATAGTGCCCATGACTAATATTGGATTAATTGAATGGAAACTGGTGGTTGGTTACGGTAGCTTTAGAAAAGACAGTAGCCAGGGATCGTAACAGATCGTAGTCTTGTATGAGAATTTCAATCTGAAAAATTTCACTTTTTCACGGCAAACTTTTAACGTGAAAACTCTAAAACTTTTCCTTTCTCTTCCCCGTTGTATTTTCTCTTTCTTCTCTGGAAAGAAGTTACCCGATAGCTCAGTGGTTAGAGCATTTGCCAGGAAAGCAAAAGATCAAGCAAGAGATCAGCAAGAGATCCCCTCTCCAGAAATCTTTCTTTGCCATTCTTTCCTTTCTTACAGTAATTTTTCTGCAAAGCTCATTCAATACTGAACCAAAAATTTCAGGAAACTCCACAAGATGAGCAGGAAATCTCGACATGGACTAAATTAAACAAAGAACAAGCAAAAACGATATTCGACAATCATTTTGAGCGCTTTAAAGGCTCGTATCTGAAAATGCTCGGCGAAACACTTGTAGATGCTCTCCGACAACAAGTCAAAGAAACTGATTTAGAAGAAGCGCTTGAGGTGCTATTTTAGATATTAAGCATATCAACTTTTTTTTTTCAGTTAGTGAGTAAAGATTTCACGATGAAACGCCGACATGAGATTCAAAATTCGGAATTTCAACGTGAACTGGAAATGGCACGAGAGAGAAGTGATGAACAGGCGAGAGAGGCCGGGGAAGAGCTGCTGAAGATCAAGAAAAAATATGAAGATTTGGTGGAAAGGCAAAGTGAGTTGGGGATTCGATTTAGAGTTATACGATGTCTAAACAACGATGTCCATTACCGTAATCAAACGGCCAGTTTCCATTCGGCCCAATTTCAATCAGCCCAATTTCAACGAGCTCAATCACAAGGCTCAATTAAGCTTTGAAAATTGAGCTGATCTAATCTGGCTAGTTGATTACGGTAGCTTTCTAAAATATTGTGTCTTTTAGGTTGGCTCTTAATATCATTGACATTTCGTATTTTAGGAATTGAGATTGAAGATTTACAAACGGTCGTCCAAAGTCGCGATATCCGAGTGCAAGAGTTGGAGTATCTTCTCGACGAAGCTGCAACGACACTCTCAACGTTTCTTGATTCTAAAGATTTCCTTGTTAATGATCGATAATAAATTCTCAATTTACATAAATAGCAACCACGATTGAAAATCTGAAAATTGCTCATTTAGATCAATGGAACAAACGAATGAAACGTTGAAAGAATGGAAAAAGGAAAGGAAAAGAGAGACGAAGAGGAGAGAGGTCGTTGAAAAGCTTTTTTAAAAAACCTTTTAAAAAACCTTTTCACAAAATATTTCTACTAAAAGATTATCCAGTTTTAAATCTCAATTCTTAAGAATTTTAGGATCCAACTGAGATGAGAAGACGTGAATTCGAGGGAGAGTCACAGAAATGTTCTATTTGTCGAGAAGAAATTCAGGGAATCGGGTTTTGGTTTGAAAAAGTGAGGAAACGGAAAAAAAAAAGAGATAATTTCAGTTGTAAATCTTGTCGCTTCGTTGATCTTTGTCGAGATTGTAAACACGAGGTTTGTGGTTTGTGGATAGGGAATACCTTTATAAGGAATACCTTTATAACGATTCTCTCACGGGTCTCTAACATTGCTAGTGGGTAAAGCGCTTGCATACAGAATGGGCGCGGCACTGTTTCCTGGAGTTCGGTTTCTTTTATGGCAAAACTTTTGTTTTGCTTTTTACGTCAGAAGGTTGTAGCATTTATTAGGTGGCTACGGGTTACGGTACCTTAAAGGAATACTTCAAATAGGATTCAAATCCGATTTTGAAAACTTGCAAACTTTCCGAACTTTGGTGCTCTTAAAGCATGCCCTGGCTTTCCGTAACCCACTAATGACATTAATCGTTATAACTGCGGTAGAAAGTGCTTACAAGGGAATAGTAGGATGTGGTCAAATGAGATAAGCCATTGACCATTCGACGCAGAATTTGAAGCTGATTCCGAATTTGCTTTCCGTTTTTGCTAAAAGGCACTCTGTCAAAAGTTATACGCGTCAATTTTTGTAAGGAGTTTCAAAAAACACAGACCTTAAAACCGGACTTTTCAGAGACAGAAAAATTGCAGGGATGGTCGAGTGGTAGTAGGTTAGAATACAAGGTGAGATCTCCCAGGTTCCGATGCCGAATAAAGTTTTACGGTGAAAGCCGAGGAGCCAAGCAGGGATGTCTTTATAAAGATTCTCTCAAGGATCCCAACCATCGCTTGATGGTCTAGTGGATAAAGCGCTTGCATAGAAAACGAACGCCTCTTTCTCTGCTCGGATTCGATCCAAACTTTTGTTTTGCCTTTTGTGTCGAAGTTACTGTAATATCTACTAACGGGTTACGGGCTATTGATTACGGTAATTTATAGCCTACTGTATTTACTACAAAAGAACACTACGCTAGCTATAAATTACCGTAATCAATAGCTAGCGTAGTGTTCATTTGCAGTTGGATTACTTAGCACAACTTTTCCAGCATGAACATGAGGAGGATTTGGTGAAATTGTCATTTGATGACGATTTAACGAGTTACACATGTGATGGATGTGATCTCAGAATTCGTGGCTACAGGTCCATCACTTTTTAATACAAAACAAAATTGTAGCAACGAAATTTCCAGATACAAATGTGTCTCTTGTGTCGACTACGATCTTTGCGAGGATTGTATGGGAGATAAGGTATTTTTTGATGTTCTATAGAAGTAAGCGTAGAAATGTTCTATAGAAAGTATCAGTGTTTTTAAAAAAAGCGTTTAGCATCTTCATCATCGCCTTTTACGCATCACACGATCAGCAGTTTGGAGAGAGGAACGAAATCGTCGAGCTCCTCTGGAAAATGATCCATTTCAACACTTGCATCAAATCTTAAATCGTCAACGAAATCGACAAGGAGAAAACGAATGTAGACAACAATAGTTTTTTAAGTAATGCGCTTTCTAAAAGATGAATAATTCGAAAAACGATCGTAGCTTTTTACATCTTTTCTCATTCTTTTCTTCTTTCTTCGAGTGGGACAAATGCGACCTTTTTTTTTGCGCACCCGGGCATTTGCGCACCTTTTTTCCACACCTTGCCCATTAGCGCACCTTTTTTGACATCGAAATTTTGACATATCAAAGCTTGTGAAAACAAACGGACGGAGTGATCCAAAGAGAAAAATCGACAATTTTCTGTAATTTGATCTAGCCGTTTTGTCTTTCAAATTGGTCTTTCAAATTGGTTCCACAAGCTCTGATATGTCAAAATTTCGATTCTACGCCCTAAAATTACCTAGAAAAACAACTTTTGGAATAGAAATTGGTTAATATTAATATTAGCTTTTTAGAGCTTTTTTAAAACGCGAAAAAAGGTGCGCTAATGGGCAAGGTGCGGAAAAAAAGGTGCGCAAATGTCCGGGTGCGCAAAAAAAAAGATAGCATTTGTCCCACTCCCTCTTTCTTTTCTCAAATCGTCAACAAAATCGACATTATCTTTTCACTTGAAAACTGAATAAATAAGTATTTAGTTAACAATTGGATTACTTAGCACAGCTTTTGCACTTACTTCCCTCACAGAAACCCAATGATTACTTAGAAAACTCTTGCCAAATTTGATTTCTAAATATTTCCTCTCTACTTACACAAAAAGTGAACAGGTGTCCCAGGAATGTCATCAATCTTTTGGCACAAATGGGATCAGAGAGGAAAAATTTGTCGATCGTTTAAGAATCGGGGATTAATCGAGAACCCCATTTGAGAGCCGAGCAAATTGCTTGAAAGCAATTTCAATTTCTTTCACCTTCTTTCACCTTCTTTCAGTTTCATTCATTTTTAAGTGAAGAATTTCAAAATTCAACAACATCTTCAAGGAAAGAAATTGAAATGGAAAGTCTATGAGACGCTCAAAAAAGGCAAAAGTGATAGCTGGACTTTGGAATAAAAATTTCTGATTGGATTAATGTTTTAATTAAAAAAAAGAAGAATTTCATTCACTAATAAACTATGACATAATAATGAGCTATTACATAATAATAAGCTATGACATAATAATAAGCTATGACAAAGACAATGTCCAGGTAATGTTCCAATTGTGATCTAGTAAAGCATGTAGATTAAACTGTAAATTTAAGTGATTTAGCGGACTATGATTACAGTAAAACCAAGCCAGAAGCCAGGCCAGAAGCCAGGCCAGAAGCCAGGCCAGAAGCCAGGCCAGAAGCCAGGCCAGAAGCCAGGCCAGAAACGTTTTTGTCATTGTCATTTTACCCAAATCTTAATCTTAGAATTATAAGGTGCTTTCTTTTCCTTTAGACCTAAGAAAAAGTCTAATAATATCTGCTGATATAATCTGCTCTGCTTGTAAACAAAATTTCAAAGCAATCAGTGAAGAGACGGCTGAGAAAACGACGGTGGAATTAAGTTCGGGTTAGAATTTTCCCCACGTCTCTGATATAAAATATCTAGACAGAAAAGGAAGACAAATCTAATATCACCTCGATATCGATGAGTCGAGATGATCAGAAATTAAGCGAGATCTTGATAGTCAAGTCTACTCCGAACTACCAAAAACGGTCAAAAAAAGATTGGAGTTTCGTCTTGAAAGTAAGAAAAGAAAATGTAAAACAAAATAAACAAAACAAAATGTAAAACAAAACAAAATCGCAGTATGCTCGCTTTTTACCCAATAGCAAATCTTTTCTTTCTTTTTATACCCATTTTCAATTCTTTCCTCTTATCAAGATATCAAGTGCAACTCACAAAAACACCTCCCGAATCCTCTCCTCAAAAGCTGGGCAATTTGTGTGAGTTTTATGTTCTTTCTCCTTTCCATTCCCTCCCTCACTTTTCTCACATTCCCCCCCAGGGACAAACTATCAGCCGACTCCCGTCTTTTCACTTTTCTTCATCTTTCTCCTTTGGCCAAAAAAATGCTTCTTTCATTTTCTTTCATTTTCTTTCATTTTCTTTCATTTTCTTGCTTTTCTCAAACTCGTCAGTTTTATCTTTACACATGCCACTAGAGAAACCTGACCTTTTTTGAGATCAACGCTTTATTTCTTGCTTTGAATACTTGCTTTTTCATTGTCTACCCGATAATCCATGGGAATTAGTGTATTTTGAAACAAATGAAAGTCTCGAAAGCCCTGTAAAGGCTTTTGTTTATGTTTCGAGTATTTGAAGAGAAGAGATCACGAGTTTTTTTGAAAGTACACTCTATTTTTATATGCTTTAAGAGTTTTAATGTAAATTGGTTAACTAGAATTGTTATATATCTATTGTTTTTGTTTGTTTTTTTGTTATATAATTTCTTATTTAATGAAATTTGATATTTAGATTGATTTTCCACTAAAGCATTTCAAATGAGCCTTTCAATGAGCCAAATGAGCCTTTCAATGATCCAAATGAGCCTCAAATGATCCAAATGAGCCTCAAATGATCCAAATGAGCCTCAAATGAGCCAAATGAGCCTTTCAATGATCCAAATGAGCCTCAAATGATCCAAATGAGCCTCAAATGATCCAAATGAGCCTCAAATGAGCCAAATGAGCCTTTCAATGATCCAAATGAGCCTCAAATGATCCAAATGAGCCTCAAATGATCCAAATGAGCCTCAAA
Organism: Mesorhabditis belari; assembly: GCA_958450365.1. NCBI lineage: Eukaryota > Metazoa > Nematoda > Chromadorea > Rhabditida > Rhabditidae > Mesorhabditis > Mesorhabditis belari. The sequence continues at coordinate 3,599,344 of CAUEEP010000737.1, read as the reverse complement.
TGATCCAAATGAGCCTCAAATGAGCCAAATGAGCCTTTCAATGATCCAAATGAGCCTCAAATGATCCAAATGAGCCTCAAATGATCCAAATGAGCCTCAAATGAGCCAAATGAGCCTTTCAATGATCCAAATGAGCCTCAAATGATCCAAATGAGCCTCAAATGAGCCAAATGAGCCTTTCAATGATCCAAATGAGCCTCAAATGATCCAAATGAGCCTCAAATGATCCAAATGAGCCTCAAATGATCCAAATGAGCCTCAAATGAGCCAAATGAGCCTTTCAATGATCCAAATGAGCCTCAAATGATCCAAATGAGCCTCAAATGATCCAAATGAGCCTTTCAATGACCCAAATGAGCCTTTCAATGAGCCAAATGAGCCTCAAATGAGCCTAAGCCTTTCTAAAACGTTTCAACTTATGAGAAATATCGTAATCATGTCGTTTTTTCTTTATTTCATCACTAGTTTTGTTTTTTTTGATCACTTGGAATAACATTTTAGTTGCTGGTATTCACTGTTAGCATTATTTGTCATACTAGTGTAAATCTCTGTCTATTAGCTATTAGCTAGCAAAATTCGAATCATATTCACCGATTTCAAAAGAACCGAAAAGAATATATCAAGACTGTAGTGTGATGTGACAAGGCATCCAAGACCCACAGGATTTTACGAAAGTATTCCTTAGACTGTAGTTTGTACTCAAAAATCGAAACGCACCTTTTCTAGTGCACTTGGTCACCGTTTCAATAAAAAATATTATCTCCCACGGTTCCTGCAGCTAGGTTCCTGCAGCTAGGCTCCTGCAGCGGTTCCTGCATTTTCAAAGTCGAAACTCAAAGTGTTTTGCCCTCTTTAGTCAAATATTAGATTTACGACGTTTATCCGCCTTTTTTCCTTTTCCTAGTGACCATTTTAGACGAATGTTTTTTTCGGAAAAGGGTGGAGACAAAGTGAAAGATGGACTTCTCCCCTCCTCTTTTCTTTTCACGCATCTTCCTCTTTTTCTCCAACTGCTGAAAAGTGGCTAACTTCCACGAAACTCCCATCTAAAAAAAGCTCAATACATCTTTAAGTTCTTTTCTTTTCTTTTCGATAGCTATATTTTTTTGTTATTCTCTAATCTGCTTGAAATTTTTGATAAAGATGGAGGAGCGTTCCGCTTGCCATCCGTCGAATTCCTCATGTGATTGCAATTTTCTTTACGGGTACTATGATGTGGGTGATCGAGTGGTACTGGGTGAGTTTGAGGGAGACGATAATGCTTATTTGCTTGATAGTTCTATCGTGCTATGTTCTAAGACCATATTTTCCGAGCCGAGCCGAGTTGGTGACGATTTTACGGGTTCTAAGCTTTCACAGAAGCTCAACACTCTAATCCCCCGCAAGATCTCATCGTCAGCTACATTTTCCGACCCCACATGGATGTTTTTTTTTTTTTTTAAATTTTTTAATTTTAAAAAAATAAATTTTTTTTTTTTTTTTTTTTTAAAAAATTAATTTAATTTTTTTTTTTTTTTTTTTTTTTTTTTTTTTTTTTTTTTTTTTTTTTTTTTTTTTTTTTTTTTTTTTTCCCCATTTTTTTTTTTTTTTTTTTAATTTTTTTCAAAAAAAATAAAAATTAAATCTTTTAATTTTTTTTTTTTTTTTTTTTCCAAAATTAAAAGATTTTATAAGCGGTTCTCGAGATTTCGAGAAATTTAGGCAAAGCTTTGGGTACGATTAGGGAAAATACGATTTCTTGCTTCTTGAATTGACTATCTTTAAATTAAAGCCCTCTCAACTAAAGCGTTTCCCTAAAACATGCCAAATTTCGAAAACTACCTGTCCAATCTATCTAATCTCTGCGAGAGTTCACGAATAGATCGAGCAAGAAATCGTATTTTCCCCCAAGAAAGCTAGTTATAAGCTTAGTGTAGCTCCGAAAATTGACATGTTTCAAAAACGCAATATTTGAAAGGAAAGACTCATGTGAAAATCCTTGAAAGGTTTGTCTGTAGCTAAATAAAATCAATCGATAATCAAGGCTGGAGTGAAGCTGGAATCAGACTGGACTGAACCCGAGTTTTCTAGGTCAGGCTAAACCAAGGCCAGGCCAAGTGAAAGCCAAGCCTCTTGGCTTTGCTTACAAAATTCTAGTCTAAGCCAAGCCAAGCCACTTCGAGGTCAGGCTTGGGTTGGCTAGGTCTGGTTTAGCTAGGCTTGGCTAGGCTAGGCTTAGCTTAGCTAGGCTTTACTTGGCTCCCCTTAGCTAGGCTAGGCTATTCTGTTGAGCTAACAAAAAATTGTTGACAGTTGAGCGTCTTGCAGGCCTCATCGCTCTCCCGATCATCACCTTTGGAATCTGCGCGAATTTGATGAGCATTCGGATCTTCACAAACAGGTTTAAACGGCTTAAACGTCTCCTCAAGCTTTAAAATCTATTTCAGAATCATGTTATCATCAACGATCAACTGGTTCCTTGCCGCTATTTCCATCTCCGACACGATCATTCTCTGCTCAGCGTTTTGCGTGTGGACACTGCCGAGATTAGGCGAATATCTGATGTTTTGGCGAGCGGCTTATTGGAGGTAATCAAGCGATGGACATTGATTAGATGCGAAAATTGACAGTAGATGTGAAAAGCTCAATTTTCAACTTTACCCATTCAAGTAAATCTTCAAAAAAAGCTTTCAAAATGAAAAAAATTTCTAGTTACATGATGGATCCAATGATGTTAGGCCTGATGACAACAGGGAAAACGTTGAGGTACGAGTAAAAAGGTGATCTTTGAGGTTTCGGATTTCTATTTACAGTGTTTACTTGATGCTTGGTGCATCGGTTCATCGATACATTGGCGTCTGTCATCCGTACATCGCATCACAGTTATTGCCAGCGGGTTAGTCCATCGAGTTACTCCAAAACAAATGTCAAAGATTAAAGAGAGCGTTTTCTAAAACATTTTACCTCTTGAAAGCTATCGTAATCTTGACTTAAATTTCTTTTAAATCTATCTACCGTAAATACTGTAATAGTACCCCCCTCGTACAGTCGCGTAGTCGCAAAAGCTTCAAAGCGCCCTACTTCAAAGCCCGTACTTTCAAAAAATGCGTCTTTGGTATCAAAAAATAGCTGAAATTCAGGGCTATTTTTTGATACCTTTGCGCGCATTGTAGCATAAACCAGTGTCGAGAAAAACGCGTCCAAAGCCAGACTACGCAACGCTCCGCACCGTCATTATGGGGGTGGGGTACTATTACAGTATTTACGGTATTTTATTTTAATTCTAAACTCGTTTACAAAGGATAGCAAAAAATACAAAAAAATAGAGAAATAGAGCAAAAATAGAGACAAGGTTATGGTAGTTTTCAAAACCTGAAAAAACAAGGAGAGAATTTTCAGAGCGAATCATCAAATTAATCGTCTCGATCGCGATTTTCTCCGTTCTTTTCAATATCACAAGATTTTTAGAGGTAAACATTCAGAGATTTAAGAGAAATCGAGAACTTTTCCCTAAGGTAGAAGTTGCGAATGTCTGCTATCAGATCAACATCGACTACAAACTGCCTCAATTGTGGCCCACAAAGCTACGCGAGAATCCCACGTATATTTTGGTAAATCTTTTACTGAATATCGCTTATAAGTGATCTAAAATGTGACTAATTTGTAAAGCTATCATCTTTTCTTCAGATTTTGTTCGATTTCCTTGATTCTCCTCTCAAAATTAAGTAGAGGAGGATTAAGTAGAGGACTAAATTAAGTAGAACAGACTCTGGAGGAGAGATCACGATAGTTTTCCAAATTACCCACCTTTTAAAAAACTCTATTGTACATTCTTCAAAGAGAACATTTAGATTTTCCATGGTTGGACATTAACTCTGATTATGTTCATCATCCCATTCACTTTACTGATCGGCTTCAACTGCAAAGTGCTGCACGCGGTGCGAAAAAGTCGAAAAGCTCATATGGTAGAGTGAGTTGGATCCTTTTCTCCAAAAGATCGATAATTTTTTTAAAACCACCGTAACTCTACGAACTCACTAGAGTCACTAGAGTCACTAGAGTCACTAGAGTCACTAGAGTCACTAGAGTCACTAGAGTCACTAGAGACTCACTAGTTTTCCAAATTATCCACCTTTACATAAAGTTAAACAAATTTCAATTGAACTTTACAAAATTTATAGAAACAAACTCTATAATCGAATTTTTGCAATCCCAAAATATCATTTGCAGAAACAATTAAATGTCTAACTTTTCAAACTTTTCTTAGAAGCAAACTTTTCCTAGAAGCTTTCTTTTATACTTTGTTTGCAACTCTCAAGGGAAGAATAAAAAGTGAACACAAAGTATTGTAGCGAGAATATTGTAGCTTTGTAGCCAAAGTATTGCAGCTTCCGGGTACAATTTTGCATTATTTCAGCACGGTGATGAAAATGACGATTTGTATAGAAGAGAGAAACGAAAAGAACGGAAGACTTCGATAATGCTGGTAAAAGATCTCTCGATCTAGGCAGATTATCAATGATTACATATTAGAATAATTACGGTATTGTCTTAAACAGAAAATTGGGCTCTATTCTGTCAACTGAATAGCTTTACTACTGTAGTTCCATACAAGGATCTATACCCTTACAGTTACAGCATAAGTAATGGAGTAACTTGCATTTTGGAAATCAAATTTCAAAGACAGGCAATCACTTCATGAAACTAAAAATGTAATAAAAATTTAGCGCTTTACTTCAAAAGCCTTTCAGGTAGCGGTGGTGATGCAATTTCTAACTTGTCACTCTTTATCTTTCGTTTGCGACATTTTGGAGAATCTAGGCGTCGATAAAAGCAGTTGGGGATCGCTGGTGACCGCCAATAATTTTGCGGTAAGTGCAACAACAAGCCCGGCTTATATAGTCCATTTCAGGTCCTTGTCAACTCTTCATTGGACATTTTCATTTACATTTTGTTCTCAGAAAAGTATCGATTCTTACTTCGACACTATGCTTTTAGTAGTAGAGAACAGAGAAAATCTTTCTCCGTTGCTCTACTTTTCTAGTCTCAAAATAATTGTGATTCAGGGAGAAAACCTCAACTTTCAAAGCTTTACTCTTTTTACGGGTCTATTCTTTATATGTATTGATAAAACATTGAAAAACTATAGCTTTTATTTATGTACAGACTAAAAATAATAGCAACCGGTATACCGAATGAGAATGAGAGCTTAGTTGGTCAAAAAAGTAAAACGAAAAATTATTACAAATCCCTTACGGAAAAACTAAATTTATCGAGTGATAATTAGACATTCAAGAGATTTGTCTCATTTTAGACAAAGTGGGTTCAATTCACAATGATGCTTTTACTTCCGACGTTGTCCACCAAAACCACTCAAGATCATCGCCATTCGCATGAAAATGTTCAATACATTCATGTAGATTGAGAGTTGCCTAAAGCATAAATTGAATAACATAAACGAAATGTTTTAAATTTCCATCCTCATCAAATTCTCTATAAAAACTAAAGCTAATCATGAACCTAGAACCAATGTCCAGAATATTCTTTTATTGTCGACACCAAAAAACTTACGCGTTAATTGGATCAAAAGCCCCGTACTCCATTTGGCCTCCATAGTGTTGCTGTTCTCCGTAGTATTGTGATTGATGAGGATGAAGCTCGGCTTGTTTAACCAATCTGGATAGATACATGAATTTGTAGGCAAAAATCCCGACTAACCTTTGCGTGTTAAAGAGTAAGAAAGCAGAGAAGAGAATCAATCCACCATAAACAACAATTGAGGCGAGTCCTAAACCAAATACGTTAGATCCATTATTAAGTAATCCATGATAAAATTCATATGCATATATTAGAAACGATTTTACTTGAAAACCTTACCAGCTCCAAGCGCGGTATGTGGAGGGAAAAAGAAACATCCGATGTTCGAGACAAAAACCACTCCAAGTCCCATAGCCAACGGTCCCGCCATCATCAAATACTTGTCGGAAGGCGCACAAATTGCTGTTGCGGAAAGTCCTAAAATATCACCGTTATCTAGTATCTCCTTTAGTCAATTATAAGCCAAGGAAAACCCACCAGCGACAATGCCTGCTGTGTACCAAGCAGCTCGCATCAAAACAGGTCCACCAAGGAAAACCATTGGAGCAAGTACCTGAACAAATAAAATTTAGTTTGTTTTTTCAATTTTGAAGCAATTCAGGGACAGGGTTCTTTTAATACAAAGTTCACTCTGAAAACTTACAGCTCCGAGAGCTCCACAGTGAACGGCCCAGGCGACGTGTTTAGCAACAGTGTTCTCGTATGGGATCGACCTCACAACGGCTCCCGTGCCAATAATCACCGCCAGTGTCGCAAACATGCCCTAAACAAAATGTGAAGTGTTTATAAACTTGAATACAGGCACTAAAAACTGAAGGAAAGCAAAATTTTCTAACTTACAAGAATACTTCCGGAAGCGGTGAGTCGCATTATGAGTGCACTTCGTGAAGCGGCCATTCCACTTGCTGCTGTAAGACCCAAACCGGCTGCCAAATATCCGTAAGTGGAATGGAGGCGGTCTTTCACGTATTGCGGCCACATGCTAAAGAAAAACCGAATTATAAGAGCTCTGAAGCCACAAACATTTTAAAAGTACTTGACAAAAACTCACGTGCTGTTCTGCAAAATCGAGCGCTCACTGCTTAAACCGAGCCCATAATAAGCGAGAGATCCAATTCCAAGAGCCGACGCTCCGATCAAAGCATAAGTTCCATAAATGTAAGCTAAAAGAGTAAATTTAGGGTTTTAGATTTTAAAAAATACGTTTTCCTGTAGTCGGTCCAAGTAAGCGTTCTTTTAATGTCGGGCCTGTGCGTGCTCGAAAACCAAAGCCCTGGAGAAAAAAATTACCTTAAAAGGCTTGATGAATTACCGTTTGTTCGGAGAAGCGACTACCGAAGCCACTGGGTCCTTGTCCACCAAAGCGGGCATTCTAAAATGAAAGACGCGAATCAAAAAGGCACTATTAATTTACTAATATTTGCACATAAAACTACTAGAATCTGATGCTATAGTAAGAATCGAGAATGTAAAGCTCATACATGCAAAAAGTTGCAAAATAGTCGTGCTTAATGTGCATTTATCAATCAACCATCCCACTTTTAATTACTGCTGGTTTTAAGCCAAATAATATTACTCTTAAAAAACTTACTCGAGCCACTGATTGAGAGAAAAGTCGCACAGGTTGAAAGTTGATCGCGAATCGTGAAAGCATTTCGATGTTTTTGAGATTCGAATCTAAAGATATAAAAATTACGAAGAGAATGAATAGTTGAAACGAATAAAAATGAAGAAAAGCTTAAAAAAGTTTCAAAGGTTTATTTCAAAAGCCTAGATGATATTGCGTCAGGAATTTCAAAAGAAAACAACAATAGAGCGCACACAACAACTAGAGAGTACAAGTGGCCGGCAGCCAAATGGGAAGACTACGATAATTTGGGCGCAGCTTAAGCAGGGTGGAAGCTTGTCACACTAATCTACTACCGTAATACCTGAGATCGTGGCGCCTCCCTGTACAGTCGCGTAGTCTAACAGGACATTTTATGACGCTAGGTTCTCCGCGCTGCTTCGACGAAAAATGTGTGCTTAGATATCAAAAGATAGCGCTTGAAGCGAAGAATTTTTTGATACTAACAGTTTATTTTGGAAAAATCTGGGCGCGTTCTAAAAATTATTTACTTTAGCGACTACGCGACTGTACGTCATTATGGGTGGCGCTACTATTACAGGTACTACGGTATATAAAAACGTCGGGTGCAAGGAATTCAAGAACAAAACACCTAAACTTTCATTAAATGAAAAAAGTACCGTAAATACTGTAATTGGACCCCATCCCCTCGTACAGTCGCGTAGTCGCAAAAGTTTTTTAGTATTTCATTTTTTTCAAAGCGCTCGTACTTTCAAAAATGTGCCTTTGGTAGCAAAAAATAGTTCTAAATTCCAGCTATTTTTTGATACCTAAGCGCGCATTGTAGCATAAACCAGTGTCGAGAAAAACTCGTTCAAGGCTAGACTACGCAATGCTCCCCACCGTCATTATGGACGGTGGGGTACAATTACAGTATTTACAGTAGTTTGTTTTGGAAAAATCTTCTAAATTAATAAGTCTCCTATTGAAATTGTGAATTTTTTCCAGGGTACCGGCTGGTGGTCGTACGAGTTTTGCCGCGGAAAGCAGATCACTCAATTCCACTCAACTCCGCAAAGTTTGTTCAAATTTTGAGAGGCTAATTTTTTTCTAATTTGCCAAATTTGACAAATTAGATAACTTTACAGTAGGTGGCTATTAAAAATGTTCTGAATAGAGCTAAAGTACTCTTTTAGAGCCTGGATATGTCGAGTATTCACTGGGAATCGCTACGGGCACATTCCGAATGCCAGATTTCACTCACACCAGTGTCACACCTGTAGCATAAACCAGTGTCGAGAAAAACGCGTCCAAAGCTATACTACGCAACGCTCCGCACTGTCACTATGGGGGTGGGGTACTATTACAGTATTTACGGTAAGTGCTTGCTGTCTTTGGGCGCATTTTAGGAAACGACTTTAGATTGTGGTAATAATTTAAATGCAAATTTATGCAAATTCCTGCAAATTTTCCACAAAGTTCCATATGAAATTCAAACTTTATTTAACAAGGAATATTTTAATAAATCTAAAAGTAAACAAGTTAAGAAATGTACACAGTCTGACTAGATCACAGTTTGATTCGTAGAAAAAAAAAGAAAGCTCCCTGGATATAGAAATAGAAAATTGATTGAAAAACGGCAAAAACTCCTCCCGACCCGATAATATTATGGAAATTTTTGAAAAACAATAAATAAATTAATTTTCTCGATCATTGATCACCCGCCAATAGTTCTCCTCTCGTAGTTGGGCTTTCTTTCGATTATTCAGATTGTCCATCGTTTCTTCTAATAGCTGATTGATCGCTTCTTTAATCTGGAAATGAAAATTGATTTGCGTTTAATTTTTGAACGTTTCTTTTAATCTTTTTACCTCATCCGATTCGGTGTCAAGCTTCGACCCGTCAACGCTCACGATTTGCACTTTCATATCGACTTCTGAAAATGTAAAATAGATTAGGTGAACAATTTCATTCAGGCTAAATTCAGTTTCATTTTTTAAAAGTGATAAGAACATTTTCATATAGCGTTTACTTGGATTCTCTCAAGCAGTCCGTTTTCTAAGCGCTATAGTTTTTGAAAACTACCGTAATATAATTCTTACTGCATGTCAGTTTCTTCGCTACAATGCAATTTCCAGAAAGCTATTGTAATCTTGCTTCTGACTTTTATTCAATATAGCCACTTTTTGTCGGATTATGTGAGGATTCACTGAGGAAATGAAACCATTTTATGAAACATGAAAAAACCATTTTATGAAACAGGATATGAAACCATGTTATGAAACAAATAGACTTTTATCCAATCTATCCAAAAGTGGATAGATTGGATAAAAGTTAGAGCCACGATAGTTTTCGAAAATTTACAAGTTTGAAAAAAGCGTAGTTTGAGAGGAAAACAAGTGGGAGTATGGATTGGGAGTTATGTATGGATGCTGAAGAAGAATTAAGATTTAGTATGCCAGCAAGGGTACATTTTCTGAAAACTTACCACCAAGCCCAGCCTTCGAAAGGAGTTGAATGATCTCATCCTCATTTCCACCAGCTAATGGAACGGCCACCGTGCCCGCACTGTTCTTCAGCGAATTCATCAGTGTTGTCAAATCATCGAAGAGTTCGAACTGAAAATCGATTTGTGATTTCAAATGATTTCTCAAACCTTTTTCCTCCACTTTTCCAAAAGTTCCTCTTTCTTTTCCACCCAAAGATAGTTGAACGCCAAATCAATCACGACTTGAACTCTCGATTTCAAGTGCTGAATTCCAAGCGATTCCACATTTTCAAGTATTTCTTGTCATTTTACCTCATTGAATTCTTCTCTCAAGTTCCATTTTGGATCATCTTTCACATAATCGTAGTATCTAAAGACATCGTTTTTGATTAACTTTACCGATTAAAGATTTTTCGAAGCCACAGCTACCTTCGAAGCCACAGTTACCTTCGAAGCCACAGTTACCTTCGAAGCCACAGTTACCTTCGAAGCCACAGTTACCCTCGAAGCTACAGTTACCTTCGAAGCTACAGTTACCTTCGACGCTACAGTTACTACAGTTATAAGCTAACCAATCTTATTGCTAGACTATAAAGCTAGTTATGTTCTTCAAAACACGTACGATTCCCATTCAACAATCTTTTTCTTCCTGATCAACTCTTTCTCAGCACTGCTGAATGGTTGGCCTCTCATGTCCAGTAGACCAGGGCGGTGACTCTAAACTCAAGTTCTTTAAAAAACTGACAAAGTTTGTGATAAGATACGATTATGAAGCTAAATGCTGAAGCTAAAAGCTAAATGCTTAACCCTTTAGATTTAATATTTAACATTATGGCCTCGATACCAGGGTTAAATTCTCCATCATCAACAGACCTCATATTGCAGTTCTCCAAATTGTCTAGCGATCATCAACATTTTCAAGAGCTCTAATTGACTTTCCCAGTACGTGTTCATAATCAAGTCCTCATCAATTCCCTCTTCCAACTAGATTTGAAATCAAAGTGTAATTTTAATTCTTCATAAAATTACTTCAAGAATCGACACATAGACCACGATCTCGTCGACAATGCTTTCAATAGGTTGCTTGCTAAGATCTTTTTTGTACTTGTAGTTATCGCTACTTGCATACTTGTAGCTATCACTGTGCAACTCGTCGCCAATATTCTTGAGATAGTCTTGATAGTAGGCGTCAACGATCTAGAAAGGTTTGATTATTTGAGTTCTAGTTTGGTAAAGAAGATTTTGTCGTGATCATTTTTAAAATTCTCGGGAGTTCTTGTTCCATACATTCATGCCTGTTTTTAGATTACGGTACGGTCCTAAGTGCGGTACGGTCCTAAGTACGATAACAGTCCTCAATATTCTGACTACAATAACGTTCTCCCAAGCGCGCCATTTCAGCAAACGTTTTGTCAAAAGGAGAGCATTTTACTTTTGGAACAAAGTTGTCTAGAATTCAACTGAAATCTTATTCCAGAGAAGTATTGTATTCAAATTCAAATATTCCGCCTCTTTTGTTTTTTTTTTTTTTTTTTTTTCTTTTTTTTTCAATTTTCCTTTTTTTTTTTCTAAATTTTCTTTTTTTTTTTAAAAATTTTTTTTTTTTTTTTCAATTCTTTCTTTTTCCCTTTTTCTTGAAACATTACAAATACTGGTTTTCACAAAATTATTTTAATTCAAACTCATTTTTTAAATTTTTAATTTTTTTTTTTTTTTTTTTTTTTTTTTTTTTTTTTTTTGAAAGTCCCCCCCCGGGCTTCCTCCCCCCCCCCCCCCCCCCTTTTTTTCTCCCCCCCCAACCCCAAATCCCCCCCCACAAAAGAAGAATCCCCTTATTTCCCGTTAAATGGGAGAAGTCGCCAAAAAATTTGGAATTTATTTGAATGAATTCTTGGTTTTTGTTGATAATTTTTGTAGTCCGGCAGTTTTCAACTCACCAACCCAAGTGCAATAGTATTTCCTAGATCATTTAGGAAACATTAGTCAATCATTTTAGTTAAAAGTCTTAAAAGTTTTTCTAGAATCAAATTTTCTGATTACATTAGCATTTTCCCAGCACTTTTTAAAAAGCTAATCATTAGATAAACGAATTTTTGACTTCTTGAACAAATTCTTTCGAAAAAACAAAACAAAGAAGTCCTTTTGAAACTCGTTTTGTTGAAGCTCATTTTCTTGGCTTTCCATTCATATTGAATTGGTTAATCTTAACTCCTACAACCACAACACATAATTTCTATTGCATTATTATCTTTTGTTACTTGCTTGGCCTTTTTACCCAAATTTGTGCTTGTTTGTTTTTCCCCATCACTCACCTGTTTATTGAAGCTCATTTTCTTGGCTTTCCATTCAAATTGAATTGGTACCTTTTTCGGGAACCATCCCGGAAGATATCCAATTAACAAATCAATGATCTAAACTTTTTTTTTGCTAAAGAATCTTTATCTTTTACCTGATTTCTTGTCACCACAACATTGTTGATTCTCTGATTGGGATCTCGTTTTGCTTTTTCTTTAATCATTTCCGCTTCCGACTCTGAAAAAGTAGGATTTTGATAGTAAAATGAAAAATCCCTCAAAATTCTTTTACCTGTCATCGCATGGTTGATCATTTTTTCGACTCTCGAGTGATATGCGTTCAAGAGCTAAAAAAAAATCAAGCATTAGCTAGCCAGAACGGTTATGTTTCCACTTTTTGAGTCCATAAAGTAAACCTTTAAAGTCTAAGTCTAAAGCCTAATAGAATTCGAGTTTTATTTTCAGCTTTAACTTCAGCTTTAACTTCAGCTTTAACTTCAGCTTTAACTTCAGCTTTAACTTCAGCTTTAACTTCAGCTTTAACTTCAGCTTTAACTTCAGCTTTAACTTCAGCTTTAACTTCAAATTTTCAAACGAACATCGACATGATTGATGGTTCTCGGGTACTCGTCTTTCGGCCAATGCTTATCAGTGATCCAAAAATAGAAATTCCCTCTATCCATGTCTTTCCAATTATCATAAGTGTCTAAAAAAGAATAAATGAAAAAAAAGAATTAGCGTATTTGTCTAGATTACTTAATTAGGTATTACCAGCGTTCACCAGTCGTTGTGTCAATTTTCCAATCAACCGCAACGCTTCGAGTTTCTCCTCTGACGGCCATTCGCCATCTTTTGCTGGAAAATTGAAGATCCGATAAGAGAAGACAAATTCAAAAACGATCTTGCACAAGCCAAAGCACAACCCAGTTCTTTACTTACCCAAATGCATTGCGATAAGGTATTGTTCAGTGAAATGCGAAATGTCTTTCTTGATTCGCTTGTTGATAGCGAAATTTCGGCGCTCATTACTGAATTTTAATTCTTAAACAATCTTCAATCAATTTTGAATTGTTTTAAATCTTTGTTGTTAAAAAATCTTTGCTATTGAATAAACCAACGAGTTAACTTTCGTTCTCTTATGAATGTGCTCACGTCGATAAACGCTTCGGAGTCGCAACTCGGCCTCGTCGGCCAGTTTACGGCCTTCTTTCTAAATTTGGCCTTCGATTGGTATACGTTCAGAAAGATAAATAATATTATTATATTATTTATTCTATCAAAATATTGTCAAGCCAAATCGCTAAAACCAATCGGGATTTGGTGTTTGCTTATTCGACACTGTCACTCTTCACAGAGTGAAAGGTAACAGTGTCTTTCCTGTCACAGAGTTAGCTTCCAACTTTGGCTGAATATCCAATAACATCTATTATTTTTGTAGTATTGAAGATATTCAAGCAACAAAATACTAATAATGCTTTGCTTTTAGCCATTCCTTTGAACTTTTTCATGATAAAATTGAAATCTTCTGATACTTTTCTTGAACAAGCAGAAAAATGACTCAAGCTTATGTTTAACTTTTATTTCACAAACCTTTCTCAATTTCTTCTCATTGATAATCTTTGCAATTGAGTATGCTTTCTCTTTATTCACAAATGGATGACATTTGATGTCGAGTGGTTCCTGAGAGTCGACATGGGGAACAAATTGGGGTAAACGACAAAGAGAACCGACACGCACTAAAGATTCATCTTTCATAATATAGAAATAAAGGAATTGGCAAGAAAAAGTAGAAAAAGTAGAGGTGCTTTCAACTCTTATATCCATAGTTATTGGGCTGGTGAATTGAAAACTGCCGGTTATTGTCAAATGTGACAGTTTGAGCACTTTCTTCAAAAGAAACCCATTTTGGTGTCAATGGAAAAGTTGTAGAGAATCAAAAATCAAGCTTATATCCAAATTTTCAGAACGATTCAAAAACTGGTTTTCAAGAAATGCCAAATTTACGAATTTTCACAAAACTTGCATTTTAAGCAAAACTACTAAGTGTATCTTTTTGGAATTTTGGCTATAAGCCTCATTTTTGATTCTCTACAACTTTTCCATTGACATCAAAATGCGTTTCTTTTGAAGAAAGTGCTCAAACTGGGCTGACAGCTGACATCTCCAGTCCTCGATTTTTGAGTCTCACACTTGTCTCACACAAAAACCAAAATCCTACTACGAAAGAGGAATCCGCAAATTGCCTGTAAAATGGGCAGAAGTCGTCAATAATAGTGGAAATTATTTGGAATGAATTCATGGTTTTATGTTGAATAAATTTTAGTTCAAAGTCCGGCAGTTTTCAATTCATCAACCTAATACATTTAACTTCTTTTACCGCTTCATTTGAATAACCGCAAAGTTTGTATTGTAGCTGTATTGTGGCTCGTGACTCTTAAGCCCTTCACTTTTTATGCTAATAGTTGTTGAAATGATTTTTGATCACCATCTACTCACCAATGATCAAATAGTCGCAAGAGGCGACTTCCCGGATACTGTAAATGTAGGCTTCACTCGTTGACAGTGATTGATCGCATTGATACTGGAAATCGAGTTTTATTTTATTTATTTCTAATTTCTTCTTGATTCATGGCATTATTTAATGCAATTTTTGTTTAATTAAGTATAAATCTGACGCGAACAATCGTTTTCCTTGGGACCATCTTGCCAACGACATCACACAGTGTCCCCATACTATACTCCTCTTCCATATACAGTAATCTATAAGTTTTTAGACATATTATAAAGATATTAAGCTGATAATACAATATTTCTGTTCTTTTTTCAAACTTTCACTACTTTACTCTTTCAACTTACTGATCTTGGGTTGAATGAGTGAATTCTGGCATTCGGAAAGTGCCCGTAGCGATTCCCAGTGAATACTCCACATATCCAGGCTCTAAAAGAGTACTTTGGCTCTATTCTTTAGCTCTAATAGCCACCTACTGTAAAGTTATCTAATTTGTCAAATTTGGCAAATTAGAAAAAAAATTAGCCTCTCAAAGTTTGAACAAACTTTGCGGAGTTGAGTGGAATTGAGTGATCTGCTTTCCGCGGCAAAACTCGTACGACCACCAGCCGGTACCCTGGAAAAGATTCACAATTTCAATAGGAGACTTATTAGTTTAGAAGGTTTTTCTAAACAAATGACTGTAAATACCGTACCCCACCGTCCATAATGACGGTGCGGAGTGTTGCGTCGTCTAGCTTTGAACGAGTGTTTCTCGACACTGGTTTATGCTACAATGCGCTCTTAGGTATCAAAAAATAGCTGAAATTCAGGGCTATTTTTTGATATCAAAGACGCATTTTTTCAAAGTACGGGCGCTTTGAAAAAAATGAAATACTAAAAAACTTTTGCGACTACGTGACTGTACGAGGGGGCGTGGGGTACTATTTACGGTACCTTTTCCATAAATAGTACTTACATAAATAGTACAGTATTTACGGTACCTTTTCCAGACATCCTTTGACGTAAAAAGCAGCCGATACAATTTCAGCCACATACCTCGGATTCAGAGAATCGTAAGAGATTGGAGCCTGAAAGGTTGGAAAATTTGTTAAACCAATTGATAATTTAATGAAAATCTTAATCCATCTCTAAAATTTGCATTTAATTCTGTTTAATTTAAGAATTCTTTAGCTAAAACCTAGCTCTCACTATTTCAAAATAGACTTCTTCAAGATCTATCCAAGAAAACAATGATTCTCTTACAGCAACAACAA
Organism: Mesorhabditis belari; assembly: GCA_958450365.1. Taxonomy (NCBI): domain Eukaryota; kingdom Metazoa; phylum Nematoda; class Chromadorea; order Rhabditida; family Rhabditidae; genus Mesorhabditis; species Mesorhabditis belari. The sequence continues at coordinate 3,583,653 of CAUEEP010000737.1, read as the reverse complement.
CTTTCAAAACCAAAATTTACACTAGATAGGGTGTGTTTCCGTTAGAGCACAAAGCACATAGTACATAAAACAATTTTATTTTACCTTTGGCGCTGGCTTCTCTGGTAATGAGCACGCGAACCGTTGCCCGCTCTTGCTCGTGATGAAGAGATAGCCCTGATCGGTTTCCTAAAATTTAACGATACTTGTGAATCTTCTTCACATATAAACTTTAGGCACTTTTCGGTTATACCCCCGCCACCCAAACAAATGTTTCCTTGTTGAGGTGGCTGATCGGAGTACCAAGACGCTCGTTCATAAGATTTTGAAATTCATTGCAACCGGATCGATGATTTACAGTGACTCGTGGAAAGCTTATAACACAGCGATTTTCAAGGATGTTGGTTATTCGCATGAGAAAGTCAACCACAAATTCAACTTTCTAAATCCGGATGATCTAAGCGTATGTGGGGTGCGGTCAAGTGGAAAACCAAGAAAGAACGAGCCGTGCTTTGCTCTCAAGCTACCTATTGGAGTTTATGATCGGGCACGAAATCGGCGATGAGAATTTGTACGAGTGCACTGTGAGACGAGTCAAATCGCTCTTCAAAATCCACCCAATCCTCTTTTCTTTTTGATGTCATGATCTATGGTGTGTATGTTTTTTTTAGAATTTTGGAGTGGCGGATATAGAACCGGAATGGCGGGGGGTATAGCCTAAAAGTGCCGTATTTTCTCTAATAGTAGTGCATCCCGGCGAGCCGAGTTGGTGCTTATTTTACGGTTTCTAAGCTTTTGCAGAAGCTCAACACTCAAATCCCCGACTAGATCTCATCGTCAGCTACATTTTCCGACCCCAAATCGATAGGTTCTGATAAGCGGTTCTCGAGATTTCGAGGAATTTAGGCAACGCTGTGCATTAGAGAAAATACAGTATCAAACTTTATTTGAAAGCTAAGACAGCTAATAATTCAATTCTTCAACCCACTTTTGGCAACTTTCCGATAATCTTCAAGCCGATCTCTTGATCATCGTTGAGATTGATCTTCTCCAAGGCTTTCCCCGTCGGAAACCCAGCCGGATTGCGGTCAATTTCAATCTGAATTACAATTTTAGATCTATCTACAAATTTTGAATTTATTTTTAATATAATGCCAATACTTTACTTTAGCTTTGCCAATTTGCATTTAGCTTTGCGATTAGCATTTAGGATTTCCATTAAAATGTAAATGTTCCAGTTGTTGATGAGATCAACAAGTCCCAAGTTTGACAATAAGATTTTCAAGTATTTTCTTTAATAAACTGAATAACTTTTGCCAACCTGCCATTGAAAATCCTTGAACTCTTTCGAGTCGAAACTCCCCGCTAACGAAAATCGAAATAAAATGGAGAGTGACAAAAAGAGTAACAACATTTTTATTGCATCTGAAAATAAAATCTCTAATTCAAATCTTATTTAAATATTCAGTAAACAAAGTTCGATTTCTAACCGCTTTCTACGCTTTCTAACCGGTTACATAAAACGCAGCACAATCGGAGCGTCTTTTGGAGCACGATGGAATTGTGAATTGCCGGCACTGCAACGTCAGCTTATCAAATGAAAATTTGAAAGTTGGAAAATGGAAACTTTTGCATTAAAAGCCTTTAAAAAAACTGTAAAATATTGTAATGAATTCAAATTTCAAATCAAATTTTGTAATGTAAAGACAAAAATTCTAAATGTATATGTCGTAGCCGTTTGCGAAATTCAGCCGCTAACGAATCATTCGTTAACGGCTGAATACGCGGTTAACGGAACAAAACCCGGTCATTGAGAGAGCGTTTCGCTGGCTAGATGGCCGAGTGATTAGCGAGCTCGTATCTAGTCTGAAGAGTCGAGGGTTCGAATCCGCTTCGGGCCAGATTTTTGGGGGGCAGTCAAAACAGCGGCATAATAGAAAACGTTCAAAACAGCGCCGTCAAATTTCTCAAAATCCAAAAAACCAAGCCGGTTCAAGTTTTATACCAAAAAATTCCTTGCGTTCTTGGCTACATGATGGGTGAAACAGTTTTTTAAAAAAAGTGAATATTTCACAGATAAAAAGAGCACTCAAAATGTGGGTCGAGTGATACTGAGTTGGTTAACTGAATATCTTTAGAGACCCATTTTGAGTGCTCTTTTTATCTGTGAAATATTCACTTTTTTTTTAAAAACTGTTTCACCCATCATGTAGCCAAGAACGCAAGGAATTTTTTGGTATAAAACTTGAACCGGCTTGGTTTTTTGGATTTTGAGAAATTTGACGGCGCTGTTTTGAACGTTTTCTATTATGGCGCTGTTTTGACTACCCCCAGATTTTTTGAAACTAGTGGGAAAAACCCGATTGATGGGATAAAAAAACATAACGGCGTGAACGGCTACGATATATATGTCGTAGCCGTTTACGAAATTCAGCCGCTAACGAATGAGGGTATTTCCGGGTATCCAATGAAAAAGTCACCCACATAAAAAGTGTTCATAATACATATATTTTATAATAAATTTTTGAAATTAGCTCATTTGGTTCAGTAGAAAATTTTTTTTGAGCCCCCAAAGTTTAGGTTCAAAAATGCCTATAAAAAATTTTCTACTCAGCCAAAAAACTTGCCTAATAGCTCATTTTGTAGCCAATTTGATGTAGTTTCTTAAAGTAAAGCTATCTAAAACAATTTTTCGTTGAAAGTAGGAGAAAGAGGGCGAGGAACAAATTCAGGGCAATTCTCAAATGTGAAAACAGCGACCGAGTTCAACTGAAGTCGTTCCTCGCCCTCTTTCTCCTAGCTTTGAAAAACAAATGTTCAATGTAGCTTTACTTTAAGAATCTACATAAAATTGGCTACAAAATGAGCTATTAGGCAAGTTTTTTGGCTGAGTAGAAAATTTTTTATAGGCATTTTTGAACCTAAACTTTGGGGGCTCAAAAAAATTTTTCTACTGAACCAAATGAGCTAATTTCAAAAATTTATTATAAAATATATGTATTATGAACACTTTTTATGTGGGTGACTTTTTCATTGGATACCCGGAAATACCCTCATTCGTTAGCGGCTGAATTTCGTAAACGGCTACGACATATACAAAGATAAAACAGACGATCTTTTGTTTGAATTGAAAACTGATCGAGTTGGAAACTGTTTAGTCTAACTAGCTACATACTTTTTAGTTTATTACTTTAAACTTTAACAAAGTAACACTTTAAAAAGCTAGTTTAACAAAAAGACTGTTTTTTTTAAAAACAAAAAGACGAGTTTTAAGCATTTAAGCATAAAGTTAGAAATTTTTATTTACAATTACAATTACAATTCTACAATTTATTTTCATTTATGGAGAAATCAATAAATTGATCGCTGACTAGTGGAATTTATAAAGTATTTAGAAATCTCATAAAATAAATAGGACACAAAATGGGAACTCTGTAAAAAAACTGATTCATTAAAATAAAACAAAAGCAACAATGATATTGCAAATTTTAAGGCAAAAAGAAGAATATCCTGAAATGATAAAGCAGCTAAGATTGCCCTAAAGTAGTTAGAAAAGAAAAGATCTTCATAAGATCATCGTAGAAATATTGGGTTGGTCAATTGAAAACTGCCGGACTTTGAACTAAAATTTATTCAACATAAAACCATGAATTCATTCCAAATAATTTCCATTATTATTGACGACTTCTGCCCATTTTACAGGCAATTTGCGGATTCCTCTTTCGTAGTTGGATTCTGGTTTGTGTGTGAGACAAGTGTGAGACTCGGAAATAGAGGACTGGAGTTGTCAGCTGTCAGCCCGGTTTGAGCACTTTCTTCAAAAGAAACCCATTTTGGTGTCAATAGAAAAGTTGTAGAGAATCAAAAATGAGGCTTATAGCGAAATTTCCAAAAAGATACACTTAGTAGTTTCGCTTAAAATGTAAGTTTTGTGAAAATTCGTAAATTTGGCATTTCTGGAAAACCAGTTTTTGAATCGTTCTGAAAATTTAGATATATGCTTGATTTTTGATTCTCTACAACTTTTCCATTGACACCAAAATGGGTTTCTTTTGAAGAAAGTGCTCAAACTGTCACATATGACAATAGCCCGCAGTTTTCAATTCACCAACCCAATATTTAGAAAAGAAAAGATCTTCAGAAGATCACCGTAGAAATTGATGAGCAGGCAAATTTGTGCAAAAGTTTTTGGATTTTATGTGAAATTTGAGCATTTTCACGAATTCCCCTTATTTTCGTCTTCTTAATCTTCTTCTTCTTCTTCTTCTTCTTCTTCTTCCTCTTCTCCATCATCATCGAATCCTCCAAAATTGCCCCAATAGTTCTCCTCTTGTTTCGCCGCTTTCCTTTTTTCCATCATCAACAACATATCATCGACTCCTTTAATCACGAAGAATTCATAAAGAAATTGGAGCTGAAAAAAAAGTCTTTTTTTTTCTTTACTCCTTTAAAACTTTTAGTATGTTTTTATATTAGAATATTAATATTTATCTTTTACTTTCAGAGATTCTGTAAAATCTCTTATCTCACTAAGCTTGGAGAAGAATTTTTCTGTTAATCTTTCTTTTTGTTTCCTTAATTCAATCGGCTGACAAGAAAATGACTCGAAACCAAAAACAGAAACGTTTCAAACCACAGTTAACAATGTTTTTCTCAAGAACTAATGAAAAAAAGGATTTCAAGTCTAAATTTAACATCCTTGTTTGTCGATGATATCATAGATAACGCTTACTCCTACAGCTAGATAATGCTTACTCCTACGAACATGCTTTTTGTTATTCTTATATTTGCTGTTTAGTTTCTGGCAGGAAAACTTGTTCCATAGGAAAAATGAATTAAATTAAAGAATGTAATTAAAGAATTTAAAAAAGCAAAAAGTTTTGACGTAAAGGGAAATCGATATTCAGATCAAAAGCTTGGTATTCGAGCATAGTTCTCTCTTGGAGTTCAAGAGCTAATGAAAAAAGGATTTCAAATCTAAATTTAGCATCATTGTTTGCCTAAGCCTAAGCCTAAGCCTGAGCCTAAGCCTAAGCCTAAGCCTAATCCAAAAAATAGGGGTTCAGCCCAAACCCAAATAGAATTAGTGCTAGGCGCTAGCCGCTAGCCTTCGCACTAAGTCCAAGCCTAAGCCTAAGCCTAAGCCTAAGCCTATTCGAGCATAGCTCTCTCTTGGAGTTCAAGAGCTAATGAAAAAAGGATTTCAAATCTAAATTTAGCATCGTTGTTTGTCTATGGTTCGAGCTCTTGCCCCACTCTTTCATTTTCGTAAACAGGCCCCAAGAAGTTAATTCTAAAACTTTAAAGCCAAATATCTCGCGTTTGCAGGGTTTTTGGCGAAAAGTTTTCACGAATTCGAACTCGAATGCCTGTAAATTATTGACCGCCTCTATAAGGCTTGTAATTTTTTAAAAAACTTGTTCACGAAGATAAATTTCATTGGAAAACAATCAAAATAATCTATAAAAATAAAAAAGTGAATAAAACTTGACCTCGACTGTACTCGTGAAAACTATTTGAAAAAAAAATAGATCACATCGCCGGCAATTTTCATCAAAATCATCTCAATCTTTTGATTAAAGCTGATATGAAAATGAGTCATATTTGAATTAAAAAGGTTATTGACTTCATTTTATTGAAAAGATTCGAAGTCAATTAGGATTAGTCAACCAGCCAGTCTTCTATTAGTCAATCAATCAATCCCCTATTAGTCAATCAATCAACCTCCTATTAGTCAATCAATCAATCCCCTATTAGTCAATCAATCAATCTTCTATTAGTCAATCAATCAATCCCCTATTAGTCAATCAATCAATCCCCTATTAGTCAATCAATCAATCCCCTATTAGTCAATCAATCAATCCCCTATTAGTCAATCAATCAATCCCCTATTAGTCAATCAATCAATCCCCTATTAGTCAATCAATCAATCTTCTATTAGTCAATCAATCAATCCCCTATTAGTCAATCAATCAATCCCCTATTAGTCAATCAATCAATCCCCTATTAGTCAATCAATCAATCCCCTATTAGTCAATCAATCAATCTTCTATTAGTCAATCAATCAATCCCCTATTAGTCAATCAATCAATCCCCTATTAGTCAATCAATCAATCCCCTATTAGTCAATCAATCAATCTTCTATTAGTCAATCAATCAATCTTCTATTAGTCAATCAATCAATCCCCTATTAGTCAATCAATCAATCTTCTATTAGTCAATCAATCAATCCCCTATTAGTCAATCAATCAATCTTCTATTAGTCAATCAATCAATCCCCTATTAGTCAATCAATCAATCTTCTATTAGTCAATCAATCAATCTCCTATTAATCAATCAGTCAGTCTTCTATTAGTCAATCAATCAATCTCCTATTAGTCAATCAATCAACCTCCTATTAGTCAATCAGTCAATCTGCTATTAGGATCTGCCGCTTGGAATGTGCAATCTCTTCAATTTTCTATCTTTTTTATCGAAAAAGTCTTATTTTGTTAAATTAAAGCAAAAGAACTATTCAAATATGATTTAAATAAAGAATTTGAAAAGATTTGAAAAGATTTATAAACTTTTATCGAAAGATTGAGGTGATTGTGATGAAAATTGCTTGCAGAGATGCTTTTTTTTTGATAGTTTTTTAACTTTCCCTTCAATCACTCACCTCTTCTTCAGTGAATATTTCATAGAGTTCGATGATCTTCTGGAATTCATCTAAAAACCAGAAAAATCTTGATAACTTGATGAAGATAAAGAGCTTTTGATGAAGCTTTCCCCGAACCTTCAATTATTTTCTCCGTCAACATCTTCACCAATTCCACTTTGTCCTCATTCTGATAGAGTTCCGCTAGCCTTCTCTTGTCAATCTCTTCAGCAACTGTGTCACTCAATTTTTCCAATTCGTCGAGCAGCTCTAATAGCAGCTAAATTTCTCTTTGTCTTTCCTCTTTGATGTCTTTGCCGTTTTTCAAACTTAGGAAACTTCTGAGCAAATAAACTGCTCTCTGTGAGGCTCTCTGTGAGGCTGTTCTCTCTGTAAGGCTTCAAATTCAGTTCCTATTTTAAATTCAAAGTCTTTAAGTTCAAAGCTAGATCCAGCTAGCCAGCTCTGGCCTCTGATTGATTCGGATACTATCTGGATTTTATTTGTGATCACTGACTTCTTGTTATCGACTTTAAAATTGTTTTTCTTTCTTAAATTTGTAGCCATTGAATTCACAAACTTTTTCCCTCCAGCTTTCCGTGATCTCCTCCTTTTTCTGTGCCCAAATCTCTTCAAAAATGGTTTGGCGAAGATTTTGAGCTCGCGCAATGAGTAACTAAATGTTTAAAAATAAAAGAAACAATATAATTGATTAACTGAATTTATTTCTAAATTGAAATTGATTTCCAAAATCGAAATTGATTTCCAAAACAGTTAAAATTATAGGATGATGCTTTATTTTTACAAAAATTAACCTGTTCTTGATCATGGCGAATGCTGTGTCGCTTCCCGGGCATTAGAGTTCCCTCGATGTACTCATAATATCTAAAATACTTATTTGATCATTACAGTCTCTTTAGTCTCTTACTCTATTTTATATCTATAGCTTTTATCTCTTTTTTATTCTTTTATTCCGTTCTCTTACTCATGCCAATCCATTGTCTCAGCCAATTCAACCTCATCCGGATCGAAAGCACGTCCAAGCACATCCACAGCGTTTGGGTTTTCACTCTAAAATACACAAATTTCAAAGTAAACTATGTTCTATTATCTATCTATTACAATCAAGTACTTTTGTATAAGTAGGTTTTTTAAAATTGAATCACCGATGAGCTTTATCCAAAACTTTATCGAAAACTCTATCCAAAACTTTATCCAAAGCTTTATCCAAGACTTTATCCAAAACTCTATCGAAAGCTTTATCCAAAACTCTATCCAAAACATTATCCAAACCTTATCCAAACCTTATCCCAAGCCTTATCCAAAACTCTATCCAAACCTTATCCAAACCTTATCCAAACCTTATCCAAACCTTATCCAAACCTTATCCCAAGCCTTATCCAAAACTCTATCCAAACCTTATCCAAACCTTATCCAAACCTTATCCAAACCTTATCCAAACCTTATCCCAAGCCTTATCCAAAACTCTATCCAAACCTTATCCCAAACGTTATCCAAACCTTATCCAAACCTTATCCCAAACCTTATCCAAACCTTATCCAAACCTTATCCCAAACGTTATCCAAACCTTATCCAAACCTTATCCCAAACCTTATCCAAAACAAAACTCTTTGAAAAACCTATAAGATCCCTTTAGTTTTTATCAAAACTCTCTGAATTTCTTCTGAATTTCTTCTAAATTTCGCATAGATTGAAAAACTAGAAGCACAATTACGTTTGTTTTTAAACATTTTAGAAAACAAGAACTCTTTTGATAGGAAACAGGCGTTAAAAGCGTCCATTTACATCACCACACTCAGTTTTGCCTTAATTAGGAAATTTGATTCTCGAAATTTCTTTTCTTACAACTTTCCTACAACTTTAAGCTATCCAACAATTACCGAGTAGATGATTTTCCCATATTGGGTTGCTACCATCATCATTTCCATTAATTTCAAATGTTTCATCCAGAAATTCGACCACGAAATTCGATTGCTTGATAAATCTTCTTGAAACTAAAACTTTTTAGTGTTCATTTTTAGTTTTCATCTTAATTTTCAATCAATTTACCCAAACAATCAAAACATAATGTGAAATTGAATCAACCAGATCCTCATTTAGATGGAAACTGAAATCTTTGAGTTGAGAGTTTGTTTGTTTGACAACTGAAAACTGTTGAGAGTTTAACAACTCACTTAAAACCCTCGTGATAGAAATCCTCATTCTCGATGATTGATAGGTAGTAGCGATCGACTAACTGAAGTTCTTAAGCTTTAAATTTTGTTTTATCGTTTGAAAATCATAAACTTCTTTGGTTTCTATTGTTTATTCAATTCATTCAATTCATTCTATTCATTCTATTCATTCTATTCATTCAATTCATTCAATTCATTCAATTCATTCTAATGTTCTTCTATTGGCGTTCATTCTATTCATTCTATTGTTCTTCTATTGGCAAAAAACTTCTATTGTTCTTAAAGTGATTTTTTTAAACGAACTCTGGATTATTAGTCACTATTTCTAGCGTAATCGATTTCCTATTTGACCTAATGACTATTGCTTATCAAAATATCTATAATCTACCTTAAGCCAAGTAGATTCTTTCAAAGATTGACTAACTTCTCCACTTCAGAATGACAAAATTTCATTTAGATTTCATTTAGAAAACTTCAGATGAGATTTAACACTTTCGATTTCCAAACCTTTCTCATAAAATCCCCCTTTCCGGCGTTCTCAAATATCGCTTTCGCGCTCATTTTTGGGAACCAAGCCGGCAGATTCTCGACTAGTTTTTCCAACATCTAAACAAGCAAACAAAAAAAAAATTGAAATTTTAGAAACCAGCTAACCTGCTCTTCATTGACAAACAGATTGCATTCCCAAAGATTTGGATCGAGTTTCGAGAACAAACGAATCAGTTCAGCATCTTCTTCTAGAAAGGTCTTATCGACGAATTGAAACTTATATAAATCGGTTTTGATTATGATTGAAAATAAAGAAAACTGACCAGTGCCAGCTAGAGCTGCCAATTCCTCGATCTCAACGTGATATCCATTCAGAAACTGGAAAGTGAACTGTGAAAATGAAAAGGTATTGTAAAAAGCCTATAAAGCAATGTTTTTATATCAAGTTTCAATTTAAATAAGCACCGTATCCCCTAGCCAAACACCAAAAAAACCCACATCAACATAATCGAGCGCTCTCGGATATTCATCTTTTGGCCATTCTCGATCCATCAAGTAGTAGTAGAAGTTCCCTTTATCCTGATCCTTGAACAGTTCGTATATTTCTATAATATAAATGTCATAGAATTTGGAGATTTGTAGAGAAGGGGTCCGAATTAGGATTGTCGAATCCGAATTTGCCCATCTGATTTACAAAACCTAAAGTCCGGTTCGGATTTGAATTTTCAAAGGCTGAACTAATCAAAGGCTGTACTAAAGGGTCCTAGAAGGACTAAAATGATCAAATCCTTCATTTTTCAACGAAAAGAAATCTTTGTAATCCGTGTGTAAATTTACGGTCTGGCATCGAGGGGCGGCACCGTTCCCCCGACCTCCGAACGCGATCCCACCACTGCGACACGCGAGGACTATCGCCTGCTCCCTTTCGGGCTGGCCTTGCAGGCTTAGGCTTAGGCTCAGGCTTAGATCTCAGGGTCCCATTTGATCTCAGGTTTTCGGGATTGGGCAATTCGACTGAAGCTATTCATTTTATTAAGTCTATCAATTGGAACAATTGGAATAAGTGGAACTTGGACTTGATTGATCTAATTCGATTTCTCTGTCCACTGACCCCTTTCCACAACGACCTCGCTGAGTTTCGTCAGGGATTCGATTTTCCGAAAGTTCTTCTCATCGAGCTTTTCACCTTCCACTTCTGAAAGTGATTTAGGATAAGATTTTAGAAGTGAATTTGAGTTTAAGACGAGTTTAAGACTTAAAACTGACTCATGTAGAGAGCATTCAAAAGTTCACGATTTAATACTCTGATTTGTGAGTTGATTCGACGTTGAAGTCGAAAATTTCGCCGTTCCTCGCTAAAATTTAAGCACTATATTGATCGGAGATTAAAAAGTGGCTAATTTAAAAAAAAAACTACCATAATTTTGTATGTATTACTTAATTTTGATCTCAATTCGAACTCTCTTGAATTCTCGTTTTTTTTTTTCATAATTTTTCTCACCTAATCAATCTAGTCCTTTTGAAAGTGTAAAGTCTTCTGTAGGCGGATTTCAATTTCTCCATCAAAATCGGCAACAAGCGTTCACCTTCTTTCTAAATAATCTCCTACTAAAAATATTCCAAAATTTTTTTCACTTTTCTCGTAATCTTTCCGAAAATTCTTTTTGCAAACTGTTTTGTCTTTTCTTGATCAATGTAGGGTGAACATTTGATCCCAAGTGGTGCGACGAGGTCATCGCTCGGGATGAATTCAGCAAGATGACATAAAGAGCCGGTTTGAACTAAAGTTTTATTTCAAAATTTATTTTCTTTATTCTCGGAGCTTTACAGTATACAACTTATAAGATCTGTGTGTTGAATGAGGAATTCTTTTGGATTAAAGCTTCGAAAATGATTCCAAATGATCGAATTGCTGACTATCAGATTTGTGGATTTCTCAAGAAGGGAAATCCGTTCCAAAATTTCCTCGAGACACTTTATTCAGGACTCGCGGTTAATACTAACCTCAAACTTGGGTAATTAAACCGAATCATGTGGTCCCTTTCGAGATATCTATCTGCCTCGTGCGCCAGAAAGCACGCGCTTGTTGGTTCAACCCAAAGTACACTTCCCAACCTCACTTTTCATCACCATTTCGGCTAGAATTTTCGAAATTCTCCAAAGGAGAACCAACTACTCGAAATTTCACAAATCTCACTCATTTGACAGCGACAGAATGATGCTGGGGATCCATTTTCAGCACTAGGAGAACCCCTATTTCTCAGAATTTTCTCTATCATATGGTGCACGATCTCCTGTGTGGTCTCCGTGCCACCGTTTCACTGAAAGTGAAGTGAAGTGAAGAGTTGACACATTTCTTGATAAACCACAATAAAAATGAAATCATAGCATCAAAGCCTCATCCCGTTCCCGATCTTTAAGTTTCTTTGTGCACCCCCTAGCGGGGACGCGTTCCAAAATTTTTTCGAGACACTGTTGGAAGGTCTCGGGGCTAATGCTAACCTCAAACTTGGGTAATTAAACCGAAGAGTGGGGTCTCTGCCTCGGTATCTGGACTAGCCATGTGCGAGATGCCGCTTTTCCCTACGGCGCACACGAAAGGTACACACAGTCGTGTCGTCTCGCGTCTCTGCGAGGGCTGATGCTCTCTCGTGTTCGCGACCTTTTATTTCAGCCGTCTCTCACAGCAGCACACTCGCTTACGACCATACCACGTTGAGAACACGGCATCCCGTCCGATCTGCCAAGTTAAGCAACGTTGGGCTCGGTTAGTACTTGGGATCGGAGACGGCTTGGGAATCCCGAGTGCCGTAAGCTTTTTGCATTTTTGTGGATCGGCCTATGACTTGGGAATCCATTTTTGCACAAATTAACAAAGTAAATCGTAGAAAAGCAAATCGATTGCTTTTTGAATTTTCAACTTTGTTTTCTTTATTCTCGGAGCTTTACAGTATACAACTTACAAAATCAACCTGTAGAGGGATTTAGATTTGATTTTAGATTAGATCTTCAAAAAAGGAGCGGAGAACCACAAGTGATCGAATTGTTGAGATTTGTGGGCTTCCGAAAAGGGAAACCCGTTCCAAAATTTCTCGAGACACTTTCTACGGGTCTCCGGGTTAATACTAACCTCTAACTTGGGTAATTAAACCGACTTTGGAAGGTCTCTTTCTCGCTATCCATCTGCCCCGTGTGCCAAAAGGCGCGCGGTTGTGGGCTCCGCCAAAGAGTAGATTGGAAAGTTATTTGGTTTTGAATACCTCAGTGAACGACCAAGTACTGTTCATTTTCCTCTTGTGTAAGACTCACTGATCATCAAATATTGACAAGTGGACGTTTCGACGATACTCTGAATGTAGGCTTCTTCGGTGAAGAGTTTTAGATCACATTCATACTAAAATTCAGCAGATTGATAGGGTTTTCCATGGAAGGCTTAAAGAAAAAAGAAAAATTAAAGAATCTTTAGTCCAAAGCGGGTTTTTTATGCCAAAGAATCTCTTACGCGGACAATGGTTTTCCGAGCGACTTTCTTCCCGAGTACATCACAAAAAGTGCCCATCGGGTATTCTTCCTCAAGGTAAAGGAGTCTAAAGGCTCATTTGTTTTCAAGTTTTTTTGACCTTTTTGGCTTAGGAACCTTAAAACTTATTTATATACAAAATCTATGCTGAAAGATTGGAAAAATTATCGACGCATACTTGTCTTTTGTCGACTGATTGAAGTCGGGCATTCGACGATCACCCATAAATGTGCCAAGAGTGTACTGAATAAAGTCGGATTCTAAAAACAAACTAAAGAGAAACTAAAGAGAAAGAGAACTAAAGAGAAACTTCTTCAAATTCTCGAGTCAGTTTTCTCAAAAATCAATCAATCAATCAATCAATCAATATATTGGGTTGGGGAGAATGAGTCGGCGCCAAACTTTAAAGGGACTTTTTGCACACATAAAGCCTTCTTTAAACATACGTTTGGTTTCATCAAAAGGATCCACTATTTCTCTACAAAATCACTTTTGAGAGATTCCACAAAGCTTTTCTTTCGTGGAGTTTATGAACTTCGAAACGCAGCTGGTTAAAATGGCAAAGAGTCCGACTCATCATTTGAACAGTTTCTTTCACATAAACCTTCTTTGGTGTTTATATAAAAAAGATAGAGCACATTCAATTACTTAAGTTGCCAAATTTGCAGGAAGATCCCACCAATGGTTTTTTCTAGATCACAGTTTGTAGTTTTTGTGAAAAAATGGCTTTTTCTTGAACGGAGGCGCTGTTTGAATTTTCTTTTAAATGTGATTTTGTAGAGAATTAGTTAACCATTCTATGAGTATCAAACGCATATTATTTGACGAAGTCGAATTGAAGTTTTACACATTTTTTTCATTTTCGGCGCCGACTCATTCTCCCCAACCCAATAATCAAAAAAACAATAGCAAATGCCGTGCTCACTTCCTTTCGTTGAATGACTTTGGGTGATCTTTTTCCCATGACAGAACTCGTAATCCCACCAGCCGTTTTGCTGGAAAAATGAAGTTGTTTTTGAAGTTTTAGATTCAAAAAAAACCCAACATTTCTAACATAAACAATCAAAAAAATCGTTTAAAATCCTGAAATCCCACCTTTTTTATGCATTTTGATCTTAAAAACGAAACGCTAACGATCTCGTTTACGAATTTTGGGTGTAAACTCTCGTCATTTATCTCCCCTTTTTCGATATTAACCTAAATTTGATAATAAATAATCTAATTTCAAAATGTTTCCATTCCCAAACCATTTCACTGTCCGGCAATTGACAAAGGAACTTTTGACCGGCTTTGTTCGTGATGAGATGATTTCGTGGATCGGTTTCCTGAAAAAGTTTCCAATTGAGCTAATGAATTATAAAGTTATCCAAAAGTTACCAAAAAATTACTAAAAAAATGCTTTACCGATGGGATTTGCTGGAGGAAAAACGATTCGATTTGACTCTCATCTTCAAAGCTCAAATTCATGTATTCCTCTTTGCTTGGAAAGCCGGCCAATTTGTCGTCAAGCTCGATCTAAAGAGGAATTTTGAGTTTTAGAGTAAATGATCGGAATCTTGCCTTTACTTTTCATCCAATCCATCTATTTTTTAGTTTAAGGAGATCGAAAGATTATAAAAAGTAGATAGATTGGATAAAATTGGTAGACAAAAGTTATCGAAATAGATTAGCTAGAGATTAAGATAGCTTTCGAAAGTTATCGTAAGATAGCTCTCGAAAGTTTAAAAAAAAAAAAAAAAAAAAAAAAAAAAAAAAAAATAAATAAAAAAAAAAAAAAAAAAAAAAAAAAAAAAAAATTTTAAAAAAAATATTAAAGACATTTTTTAGAAAAGACTCCAAGTTTTTTTAAGTGAAGGCACCGGAAAAGAGATCAGTTTGAAGCTTGAGAAAAAACTTTAAAGCTACAAGAAGCTTGAGAAAAACAAACGTCTCCAACCCGTTATCTTATTTAAAGATATTTTTAAATAAGAATTTGTTAGTTGAATCGAAATCAGGATTCAGTCTACAGTAAGCGAATTATCTACCTGCTATTTGTACAGTAAGCGTAGAGTTATCCACCTGATATTTGTACTTCTCGAGCTCTCTCGCATCAAATGATCCCGCTCGGCAAATCGTCGAGAAAGCAAAGAAAATTGAAAATCGAAAAAACCACATTTCGAAAATCGAAAAGTCCACATTGGGGAAATTTTCGAAATTCCCAAATCTGATTACTCATCTTCATAAAAACTTATCAGTAAAAGCTATTTAGAATGCATAATTCTTCAATTCCAAGCTCACAGATTCTGTTTGTATTTTGGAGTCTCTCGTCTCTTCAAACTGAATATCTTTAAGCTTTTTAAATGAATCTGAATCTCTTTAAGCTTTTTAAATATTCGAATACTTTAAAAAAAGGAATGTAATCTGTGCACTGTAATCTGTGTACTGTAATCTGTGTACTGTAATCTGTGTACTGTAATCTGTGTATTGTAATCTGTGTACTGTAATCTGTGTACTGTGATCTGTGTATTTTGCTATTTTAAAAGAGTTTATTAAAGAGTATTTAAAATATAAAAGAGTTTATTTCTAAGTTTCAAAAAATTCCCAAAGGCACCGGAAAAGAGATCATCTCTAAGAGTTTAAAGCTACAAGAAACTTGAGAAAAACAAACGTCTCCAACCCGTTAAAGAGATTTTTAAATAAGAATTTGTTAGTTTAAAAGAAAAAGCTTGAATTTTGGATGATTTTGGGTGATTTGAGATGATTTTGAATGATTTTTGAATGATTTTGAATGATTTTGAATGATTTTTGATGATTTTGGATGATTTTGGATGATTTTGAATGAGTTTTGATGATTTTGGATGATTTTCTTCTCAAAAATACGAGCTGCTCACTCGATCCATCGGTTTTTGTTGAGCATTCGCGAAATTCTCGTCGAGTTCCCATCTGAATGAGACAAATGAAACGTTCTGTTAGAAATTTTCTTTTCAAAAAGTTTACTTATCTCAAAAAGTACTTTATGTCGATTCAAATTGACGATTTTGACATTTCCTCCTATCCAGAGCTCTTTCAGAGCCCTGGATTTCAGAGCTCTTCCAGAGTCAGACTTTGGCTTTTGTTTGGACTAAATTAAATAAAGCTCACTCAATTTTCACCTAAACAAATTCTTTTTTCAATTCTGATTCAATAAATCCATTTACTTTAAAAAGAGATACATTTCAAACTAAATTTTAATTAAAATCTTATCTTTAAATCTTTATCTTTCTGTACTTCTTTACCTTGATTTTTCTGTTTTCATTCATTCATCGACTCACTTAAATCTTTTCTTATCCCTGATCAACACAAATGTCATCGCTGTCAATGCCATAAACCAAACATAAAGAGCGACGATGAAAATCGAGAAGAAAGCCAAAAGTGGGTAGATTATATTCTAAAGATATTCTAAAGGTATTCAAATTCTTTCAGACTAAAGCCTAGCTACACCCAGAGTTTGAACAATCTCTGCTCTTGACACCTATTTTTTCCTATTTGGTTCCTTATAGTTCCTATTTGGTTCCTATTTGATTCCTATTTGTTTCCTGAAATGTTTCCTGTTTCCAATTCAGTTCCTATTTCGAGAAGAAAGCAAAAAGTGGGTAGATTATATTCTAAAGATATTCTAAAGATATTCAAATTCTTCCAGACTAAAGCTATACCCAGAGTTTGAAAAATCTCTGCTTTTGACACCTATTTGTTCCTATTTGGTTCCTTATAGCTAGCTTATAAGTGTAGCTAGCTATTTGGTTCCTATTTGCTTCCTTATAGTTCCAATTCTGTTCCTATTTCTAGAAGAAAGCCAAAAGTGGGTAGATTATATTCTAAAGATATTCGAAAGTTATTCAAATCCTTCAAATATCCTAAAGATATTCAAATCCAGACTAAAGCTTAGCTACACCCAGAGTTTGAACAATCTCTGTTCTTGACACATTGTTTCTTTAAAAACAAGAAAATTATTGAAAAACTCACATCCGAATGATTTGAAGTAATGAGAAAAATGATTGTTAAGGCCATGTGGAGCAGAATTTGAATGATAATATTGGCGATGAAGGGTAAAATGAGGAGATGATTCTCGATGAGAATCCCGACGATTAGACTCATCGCTGAGGCCACCTGAAGAAGGAGATTTGTGAGATTATTAGTTATTAATAAAACAGTTAACAACTACGCGACTGTACACTCAAAATAGTGGTGTTTTGAATGGGTTAAAGTGCTTGAAAGCTTCACCCACTTGAAATAACGATGTGCAAACGAGTGGCAGTAGAAAGATATCTTGAAAACCTTTCGTTAATTGATGAGCCAATGAGAGAATGAGGCATAAAGCTGTAATTTGATCGATAATAAAGATTAATAACAAAGGATTATTGTAGTTAAGTTTGTGAAAATGTTCCTGAATCCACTCACTTATCACCGACATGCAAATCGAGAACGCGGCGATCACACAACCGCCCACCCGGAGCCGACAAAACCCGAAACAGCATCGATATCTGGAATTTTGATTGATCGAAAAAGATTTATCTTTATCTTTATCTTTATCTTTATCAATATCTTTATCTAATTTCAAATCCCAATCCACCTTGCCATAATCGTGTACAAGTTCATCGCGCTGGCACTCTCAGAGATTTGCGTCAGCGTGTACATCGAACTTGAGATCGTCGCCGTTTTTGTGTTCAGCAGATCAATCTCAAATTTTAGCTATTTATCTTTTTTTCTGAGTTTCCCTGAATCATTTGATTCTTTAGTATATCAAGAATATAGTCTGAAATGTATAAAAGACTATTTGCTAGAGAAAAGAGACAAGTCTAGAGAGCCTAGAGCTTAGCCTTTGCTAGAGACAAGTCTAGAGAGCCTAGAGCTTAGCCTTTGCTAGAGACAAGTCTAGAGAGCCTAGAGCTTAGCCTTTGCTAGAGACAAGTCTAGAGAGCCTAGAGCTTAGCCTTTGCTAGAGACAAGCCAAACTTAAACTGTAAGCCAGGTTCACTTCAAAAAAGACAGACCCAAATCTAGCTTTCACTTTGAAATAACCTTAATGTTCTTGTATCTTGTACTGACCATAATTCTTTCCTAAAATAGTTCTCAAAAGCCTAAATCATCTCCAGACCTAATTACTGTCATGTTCAAGTACTTTCTGTAGACTAAACTTTTAGTAGATCTTTTAGTAAAGTAAGGCAAGGCTAAAAGCCGCGTCAGAATCTGGCTTTCAAGGAAAATTGGTTTTAAAAGAATAATTTGGTTGATATATCAATAATATATGAATAATATATGAATAATATATTAATAATATATTAATAATAAATCAATAATATATCAATAACATATCAATAATTGAATACCTGCGTGTGCGAAGTCGGCAACGGCATACAGTGCTCGGATTCCATCGGAAATTGCAGCGATGAGCTTCTTCGGATCTGAAAAAAAGAGCTTAACTTGTTCAATAATAAAGTTCAAAGGCTTGCTGAAAGTCTTATTTTTAGTTTAAGCCCATTGTTCCCCATTTTTCCCCATTTTTGCCCACCTCTATATAGTCATTGTAGGGCAACGAGAGCCAGCGATCAAACAATTTCATTTTCAGCGGCTTAAGAAGTCAAATACAAGAAGAAGAAGAAGAAAAAGACGAAAACTTCAAGAATTGTTCAAGAATTGAAGAATTGCTGCAAGAACTTCCAAAAAACAAACAAATGCTAAAGCTAAAGATAAGGACAAAAGCATGGAAAGATTTTGGATTCTGTGAAATTTAGGGAAAATGCAGTTACCCTAAAATGAGGCGATTTGAAAGGCGATTTTCAATTTGAAAGAGACGATTTTATGGGGAAAAGAGTGGAATAAATGAGAAGGATGTGAATCGGATGAGAGAGAAAAAGAAGGTAAAGGAAAAAAAAATAAAGAAAGCTTTCCCCTTTTCGATTACCCTAAAGGGTTTATGTTCTTCGCGCTAAAATCCCGTTCAATTGACCTCTTCTGCTTTTTCGTTTCTCTGAGCGTGTTTAAGAGAAGTTTGTTTAAGAGTTTACCTTCTCAACTTCACTAGTTTTTTCCCCCCGAAAAAAAACGTACAAGAAAACATATTTTGAAGCTCTCGATGAGATTTTAAGGAGTTTGTTTTCTGGATCAAAGATTCTTAAGTAGAGCTTGTTTTTCTGCAATGTTCTTCTGCTAAACTTTTGCTCTACTTTTGATAAACAGGACAGAAGTTTAGTCTTTTGTCCGATTGTTGAGTTTCTTCTTTAGTTTCTGTTCAGCAGTTTCTGTTCAGCAGTTTCTGTTCAGCAGTTTCTGTTCAGCAGTTTCTGTTCAGCAGTTTCTGTTGAGCAGTTTCTGTTCAGCAGTTTCTGTTGAGCAAATTCACGTCCGCATTCTTTTCTTGGCTTTCAAAATCAAAAAAACAAAAGATACGGCTTTTCAAAGTGTTAGAGTGGTATTCTGAGTGGTATTCTGTTTGGTATTCATTAGAGTGGTATTCTGTTTCGGGTATCCCACTTAATCTTTAATTAAACCTATTAGATTGTCCAGAATGAAAATACCCTTTTACTGAAAAACAGATTTATGTAAGTGAAATGAAGCATTAGTTGTTTCTAAAAAGTGCAAGCCATATGAACACATAGTACTCAACACTAATAGTTTATTAGTTAAGAATAGATAACTAGGCATATAGTTTCATCGCGCTTACATAGAGGAAGAGGAAGAGGAAGAAGAGGAAGAAGACCCGAGAATGGAAATGACATTTAGAGAAAAGAAGGGAAAACGAGGTGTCAGATAGCTGAAAAAGAAAATTGAAGAGACTTCCGCTTTTTCCTCATCGTTTTCAGTCCAATAACAAGTTCAAGGAGTTCTTTTTCTAAAGGCGAAAAGAAGACGACAAAATGACGCTGAGTGGGGTATTTTTATTGGATATTTTGGCAACTATTGCGTAGGTGCTTGGGGGGAAATCGTGAATGAAGTTCAATTTCGGACTTTTGGATAGCCAAATTACTTGAAGAAGCTATTTTGACTGTTCATTGTAGACGCATCAAAAAAAACTGTAAACACACCCTTTCTGATGCATTGGAAAAGCACAAAGTACACGAAGAAGGGAAAGCGGCTCATGGTTACGTGTACTTTGTGCTTACAAATTGCAAGCACACACTTTTCTGGCGTACTGAATCTATTCGATTTTTTCACGAATCTTTGGATTCAGGATTCAAAGTGATTGTTGACAATGAGAATTGTTGACTATGAGATTTGTGGACTTCTGAAAAGGGAAATCCGTTCTAAAATTTCTCGAGACACTTTATGTCGCTCTCGGGGTTAACACCAACCTCTAACTTGGGTAATTAAACCGACTTTGGCAGTCTCTTTCTCGGCATCTATCTGCTCCGTGTGCCAGAAGGCGCGCGATTATGTGCTTCTTCAAAGTACACCTCCGGCAAAGGTCTCTTTCTCGGTATCTATCTACTCCGTGTGCCAGAATGCGCGCGATTATGCGCTCCTTCAAAGTACATCTCCGACACTCACCAAAACATTCAACAATTCTTATTTCTTATATCATTTGAGGATAATATAAACACTTTAAGATTTGCTAAGATTTAAGTGCACCAGAAAGGGTGCGTTTGCAATTTTTTTGAGCACAATACCAACAGGAAAGCATTCTGCAAAGTTATTTTTAAAAAATTAGAGAAAAGCTGCAAAATCAAATGAAGAATAACTCGAAGAACTAGAAATTTTGTCAGAGTAAAAACAAAATTTTGTAGCTGGCTACAATTCAGTACCTACAGTATACCCAAAATAGGGTTTTTTGTGTTTATTTAGAGAAAAAGGAAAAAGGATTCAAGGAAAACAGCTAGAGAAATGGATGCCTTCTCTTCCCTCATTGGCATCTCTTCCCTTTCCCCTCTCTTCCCTCATTGGCAACATTTTCCTTGTCAAAATATTCACGTGAAACTTCTCAATTAGCTCACTCATTAAAAATGAACATTTTTAAGGAATTTAACGTTCTGTTATGTACGCTTTAATATCTAAACGCTATCTAAACGCTATCTAAACGCTTTAATATCTAAACGCTATCTAAACGCTATTTAAACGCTATCTAAACGCTATCTAAGCGCTATATAAACGCTATCTAAACGCCAAATGATTAGACTCATTTGAATATGCTGTGTTTCTTTTTTGTGCTCAAATTTGTAAACACACTTTTTCTGGTGCAATTCTCACGAAATCAAAGCTTTCTACAAGGAAACGGAGGAAATTAAGTGCATTAGAAAGAGTGTGTTTACAAATCCCGAGCAAAAAGTACATAGATTACTTTGGATTGAAAGTTGATCGCTTCAAAAATGGCATTATAGACAAAAAGTGAACATAAAAATCAAAGCTTCTATCAAAATCTATATATAAAAGTGTACTGTAAACTGGCTGCCCATAGATATTTTCAATTTTCCTGGTATTAAACGCTTCAATGAATCAATTTTCATTGAAATTTTTCTTTAATTGTTGCCTTTTTTTGAGATAAAATCTACTCAATTCATGAAATAATCCATTTTTTTTTGAAAATTCCCAAAATGAACGGAGATTTTCCTAATCCAAATCATTAAATACAAACCTCGATCCGCGGGATTTGCCGCTGCTTTTGAATGGCTCGTGTCGTCATTTTTTGATCGTTTTTCTTTCCAAAGCTCTAAAATTAGATTTAGATAATCAATTAGATTAGAGATTAGATTAGAAATTAGATTTGAATAATCAAAAATCTTTATAAAAATAGAATAAAGGCAGATTATCAATATAAAAGTCTTTATATTGATAAGTAAGTAAGTAAGTATTGATAAGTAGTATCTTGATCTTGATCTTGAGCTTGATCTTGAGCTTGATCTTGAGCTTGATCTTGATCTTGATCTTGATCTTAATCTTGAGCTTGATCTTGATCTTGATCTTGATCTTAATCTTGAGCTTGATCTTGATCTTGATCTTGAGCTTGATCTTGATCTTGAGCTTGATCCTGTATCTTGTATCTTGATATCTAAGTATCTTGATAAGTAAAAAAGCTAATGAATGCGGAAACAAGCAACCAATTTGTTTCTAGACAAGTGAAGAGACAAGAAAAGTTCACATAATTAGCATGAACATGAATTAGCAGATTATTTATTCAAAAAGTCTCGATATCTATTGATTATCTTGATAAAAATAAGTAAAAAAAGCTAATGAATGCGGAAAGAAGTAAGCAATTTGTTTCTGAACAAGTGGAGAGACAAGAAAAGTTCACATAATTAGCATGAACTTTACGCGCAAGTTGACGGGATTTTTGAGACGAAAGAGAACTAGAGAAATCTAAGTTTTAGTTAGATTCGCTAACATTCAGAGATTCGCTAACATTCAAAAAAAGAACATTAAGCCCACCAGAAAGTATATATTTCTATTTTTAAGCCTGAACATACAAAAACAATGTGAATATGCCAGGAAAGGTGTGTTTCTAAGCACAAATTAGCTGCATAGAAAGTATTTCAAAAAGTTTACAACAATTTGAATTTGAAAACAAGCTCGCAACCGTCTTAAATCAAAAAAAATGAAAGGGTGCATCAAGGAAAGTGTGTTTCGATGAACACAAACTCTCATAAAGAACAAGTTTCGTGTATTTAATCAGAATGAAAGACATGACTTATAATGTTTTGCGAGAAGATTCTCAAATCTCGTCAAAACAAGGCCAGCGTTGATTAGCGGGGGAAGAAGGAAAAGGCGTAATGTGATCCAAAGCTGTCATTTCTCTTCTTCTGTCCAAATCAGGGCAAAAGGAAAGAAATTTGATCTGAAAAACGAAAGAATACTTAGTTGTTTCTTGGGAAGCGATCTCAGGAAATGCTCATTTATTCATTTCGGTGATCACAAACGGAGATCATTTTCTTTCTCTTTTTGAGTCCATTGTGGGTTTCTCTTTCATGAACTCTGCTCCTCTTTGAATATTCTACAAACTCCTTTTTTTGATGGGATTTGGACGGGTTTCTGGCTTTTGGATTGGCTTTGGTTTAAAATTTTATTAAAATATTGGGATTAATTACTGTATTTTCTCTAATAGTAGTGCACCCCAGAGCGTCGCCAGAGCATTGCTCGAAATCTCGAGAACCGCTTATCAGAACTTATCGATGTGGGGTCGGAAAATGTAGCTGACGATGAGATCTAGTGGGGGATTAGAGTGTTGAGCTTCTGAGAAGAGTTGGAAATCGTAAAATTGTCCTCAACTCGGTGCACTACTATTAGGGAAAATATTAGGATAGCAGGACGGCCCTAGAGCTAGAAAAGGAACGATAAAAGAATTTCTGGACAGCCTAATACCGTATTCTCTCTAAAAGTGCACCCAGAGCGTCGCCTAAAATCCTCGAAATCTATAGAACCGCTTATCAGAACCTATCGATGTGGGGTTGGAAAATGTAGCTGACGATGAGATCTAGTCGGAGATTAGAGTGTTGAGCTTCTGCAAAAGCTTGAAAACCGTAAAATCGTCATCAAACTCGGCTCACCACGGTTCGCTACTAGTAGAGAAAAGTAGAGAAAATACCGTAGTAGAATTGTTGAAAGGCATTATCTCATTAAACTTGAAATTGCGGTTATAGTGTAAATTTAGTGTCGTATTGAGATAGCTAAAGGTTTATAATAAAAACAATGAGTAAAACAGTATTTTCGGATCAACAAATACAATACAACAGTACAACAGAAAAACGAGATTTATCCACTTGAATAGCTTCTTTTTCAAGAGTTTTTTTAGATCAAAAGATAGAGTTTAGAAAAGGGGACCTTCATTAAGAAGAAATCATGAGAAAGTAGCTGTTGAAATGGTTAAATCTCCTCTTTCTTGTACACCTAATAACAATTAGACGGACAAATGAATAGATCGATGAAATGGAATCGTTTTCATTTGAAATTGAAAAAAAGTGATTTGATTTTCACAGAATAACGACGGATACTCGAATTGTGGTTTATTTTTTTTAATAAACCAATCATTAAACTATCATTGTGTACTTTCCGACCATACTTTTATCACTTCAAGAATCAAGATCTAACTCCTCAGTTCTCAGTTCATGATAAAAAGTGAGTCAGAAAATCGATAGGTTTAAGATAGAAGTTTACAAGCAAGCAAATCAAGCAAATCAAGCAAATTTGCTCTAGAACGAGTTATCAAAAAGATAACGTACAAA
This sequence comes from Mesorhabditis belari, assembly GCA_958450365.1. NCBI lineage: Eukaryota > Metazoa > Nematoda > Chromadorea > Rhabditida > Rhabditidae > Mesorhabditis > Mesorhabditis belari. The sequence goes on along the minus strand of CAUEEP010000737.1, from coordinate 3,559,668 downwards.
TCAAAATCCAATATCAAAGTTAAGCTTTCTTTCTTAACCAACTTTGTCTAAAGATAAAAACTTGTAGAATTTGTTGACATGATTCCAGATTTCCCTGAAAATTCCATCCACTACAATTGGACAGCCTTTTTATATGGCTATCCAATTGTAGATATCCTATTGAACAACAACTTTTCTAGTAACAACTCTCAACAATTTAGTCTTTTAAAGCAAAAGAACAATTTGCAAAGGGTTTCTCTTATATTTTGATGCATTGATTGATGTATTTGCAAAACTCTAAGAGCAATGAAGCTCTAAACTGTTGAAAGTATTTGTCTTCATACGAAAATAAAGAAATCAATCATATAATCCATCTTTTTAATAATTAAAAATAAAAATCCCGAGTTGTCAAAAAGATAACGTACAAATAAAAATGCAATATCAAAGTTAAGCTTTCTTTGTTAAACAACTTTGTCCAAAGAACTTGTAGAATTTGTTGACAGAATTTGTTGATTCCAGATTTCCCTGAGAATTCCATCCACTACAATTGGATAGCTTTTTTCTATGGCTTCCCATTCAAAGTCGGAAAAAAAAATGCAATATTGAACGGTCAAATTGAACAAAGTCACATGTTTTTGAGATGATTTCTAGATAAAATGACTATATTGGCAAAAGTGGGCAATAGAAAAGTGTAAAGACTCGGTTCGATCATTTTTTCTCTAAATATTAGTGATTTTAAAGATTGATATAGATTAGATTGATAGTTATAGATTGATATAGTTTGTAGAAAGTTTGTAGAAAGTTTAAAAAAACCCCTTCAAATTCATCATTTCCAAAAGCAGCGTGACTTTAAAACAAGAAAAGAGATAGAAAAGAGATAGAAAAGAGATAGAAAAGAGATAGAAAAGAGAGTCGAAAAAGTTCCTATGCAATAATCCCCTATGGCTTCGCTTCTCTTTACTCAAAAAAATACTCAAAAATGAACTAATGTCTTTTCAATAATGAGTCTTTTCTTTTCTTTTTTTTTGAAAAGAAAACCTTTCAAGGGGATAGAGAGTAAGAAAAAGATGGATTATATGATTGATTTCTTTATTTTCGTATGAAGACAAATACTTTCAACAGTTTAGAGCTTCATTCTTCTTAGAGTTTTCCAAATGCATCAATCAATGCATCAAAATATAAGAGAAACCATTTGCAAATTGTTCTTTCGCTTTAAAAGACTAAGTTGTTGAGAGTTGTTACTAGAAAAGTTGTTGTTCAATAGGATATCTACAATTAGATAGCCATATAAAAAGGCTATCCAATTGTAGTGGATGGAATTCTCAGGGAAATCTGGAATGTCAACAAATTCTACAAGTTTTTATCTTTAGACAAAGTTGGTTAAGAAAGAAAGCTTAACTTTGATATTGCATTTTTATTTGTACGTTATCTTTTTGATAACTCGTTCTAGAGCCAATTTGCTTGATTTGCTTGATTTGCTTGCTTGTAAACTTCTATCTTAAACCTATCGACTTTCTGACTCACTGTTTATGATGAACTTCTAATCTAACTGAGGAGTTAGATTAGAAGTAAGTTAGATCTTGTGATAAAAGTGATAAAAGTATGGTCGTAAAGTATACAATCATAGTTTAATGATTGGTTTATTTTAAAAAAATAAAACATAAAGTCAAGTGACAAGAGAATGATTTTAAATGTTAAATATTCTAGATCAAAACGATAAAAACGTTTGCCAGCTGGCATGAAGTCCGGGTTTTTCAATTTTTACATTCCGAATAAAAAAGTGAAGAAAAAAGCGAAGAAAAATTGTTAGCTTATTCATAAGCAAAGTTGTTTTTAAAAAAAGCCAAGCCACGCCCCTTTTCTCTCGCTTGACCCGGTTTTTAAGGATTTTAGAAAAAGCTTCATGTGGGGGAGTACATAAAAAATGATCAAAAATGACTAATGGGCTTTTGCCTGGCCTGGCCTTTTGAAAGCTTGCGTCTAAGAACAATTCTGATCATAAGGAATCGTTTAATACAACTTCCAAAATGATTTTTGGTAGAAATTTTAAGATAAACTTTGGCTATAGTCCATTCTTGGTTAATAATTACTTGCTTACTTACTTACTTAATAACTTACTTACTTACTTACTTAATAAATTAATTGTATTACTTTCAATAATCAAATAAAATTGGCTAAGTTACTGAATAAATGATTAAAGTTTTTATGTACTTTTTGTTTAACAATGATAAACGCATTCTTGGGCTATAGTCCATTCTTGGACTATAGGCATTCTTGGACTATAGCCATTCTTGGACTATAGCCATTCTTGGACTATAGCCATTCTTGGACTATAGCCATTCTTGGACTATAGCCGTTCTTGGACTATAGCCTTAACTTCCGGACTATAGCCATTCCCGTGGACGTATAGCCAATTCTTGGACGTTATATCGAGGTTCGTTATAGAGAGGTTCGACTGTATATAAAGTCTCTAAACATTCTTGTCTTTAAACCTTTAGATTTACTAGTAGTTTGAGCTTTTGAATTGAATTGAATATCGCTTTGAAATGATTTGGAAGTAAAACTTCAAGGAACAAATGCCATTTGATCTCTCAAATTAATCATTTGAGCTAACATCTGGCGATTGCTAAAGCTGAGTTTAGAAAACGAATTGCTAGCTTAAAACTGAAAAAGAATACTTACTTACTTAGTTAGTTACTTACTTACTGATTTAATTACTTACTTACTGATTTAATTACTTCCTCTTCTTTCTCTTCTTCCCCTTTCCCTTCCTCTTTTCTTCTTCTTCTCTTTTCTTCTTTTACTTCTTCTTTTTTTTGTTTCCTTCAATTGGGCTAGTTGCTGTTTTGTTTTTCTGTCTTTTTTTCCTGCGCCTTTCTAATACATTAAATTCTTTAATTTTCTATTAAAATCAACCATTTCTGAGGGAAAAATGAAGAACTAAATGCACTAGAAAGGGTTTGTTTACAGCACAAAGTACAGTTTTGCAGTTTGTTTACAGCACAAAGTCTACCACAGTGAACAAAAGCTTTGCACCTTGTGATAATGAGTGTACTTTTGCGCAAAAGTTTTTAAACATATCCTTTCTAGCAAATAGAGATAGAAAACGAAGAAAACGAAGAAAACGAAGATTTCAGTACGCTAGAAAGAGTGTGTTTCAAATTTTGAAGCAAAAAACTTGAATAAGAATGATTTTGGATTTGACGCTGTAGTTCTTTAACGATAAATTACAGCATAAAAAGGATGGCTATCTCTGGCTATCTCTGGCTCTCTCTGGCCATCTCTGGCCATCTCTGGCTATCTCTGGCTAAATGATTCAAAAAGCCAGTCAAGTATTTGCTAGATTCTGAGCAAAAGAAAGACAACTTCAATTATTGATCTATTCAAATAAAATATTGATTCAAATAAAATTTCCGATAAAAACAATAGATTTCAAGTGCTTTGAAGGCATTTCAAAAAGAAAAAAAAGCATTTAAAAGCTCTCTGCTGAAAGTTGACTCAAATCCAAGCCACAAAAAGAATAGATTGAATGCCCATTCTCTTTTTTTTCCACTTCCTCTAGAAAATAAAAAACACAAAACGACAAATTCTCAACCAGAAACAAACGTAATTGAGTTTTCAAAGAGCCAATTGCCGAGAAAATCCACTTATTTCTTTTTCTTCTTTTTATATAATGTGTGAAAGTTCTCAAGGAATACAAAAATTAAAAAAATACCGACTGGGGCTACCAGTGGTGAATTTATCGCATACACGAAATATATCAATCACAATACAACGACACACACAATACTAGGCTATATCTTAACTTAACCCACGTCATGACAGACGGCTCCCTAACCCTAAGCTCAATGGGGAACTAAATAGCTTTTTTGGTGGTGAAGGGAAGATGACGATGAAGGAGTGGCTTGTCACTTTAAAGAACTGGGGCCACAACCACCAGACTGCCCTCCAGAAAACCTCTCAACCCGAAGGGAAAGGAAATCCGAAGGGGGTGACCATGTCGCATGTGGGGTTCGAACCCTCGACCTTCCGATTAAGATAAAAGACACTTAACCAGTCAGCCACACGTGCTTCAAAATTAAATCAAAATTTGATTACAGATTTTTAGGGGATTTGAATCAATCATAGAAATAAGTAAACATTCAAGTTTCTTTGTTTTATTGATGGAAAATAGTTGTAGAACATTTCCAAGTACAGATTTTAGTCGATTCGAAACAAAAAATTGTTCTACAAACTTTTTCTCACTAACGCATCCTTTCTGGGGTGCTTAATTTGAGAAAACGAAGAATTTGATGACCTAGAAATAGTGCGTTTCCGGTTGTTTGCATGTTAAATTGTTTAAAAAAATTCTCAATCTTGATCTTTTCAGAAAGTTTAATAAACCTCAATTTTCTTTCTCAAATTTTCTCATAAGCACATCTTTTATGGGAGCTATTGCTGGCTAGCCTGTATCTTAGTCTAGAGGGCAAGGGTTCAATTTGGCTAGATTATTGCTTCTTTTTTTTTCATATACCGTATTTTCCCCAATAGTAGTACCCGACCGAGCCGAGTTGATGACTATTTTACGGCTTCCAAAGTTTTCCCAGAAGCTCAACACTCAAATCCCCGACTAGATCTCATCGTCAGCTACATTTTCCGACCGCACATCGATAGGTTCTGATAAGCGGTTCTCGAGATTTCGAGGAATTTAGGCGACACTCAGGGTGCACTACTATTAGAGAAAATACGGTATATATGTTATGTCCGATTTAGATTTTCGTCCGATTGAGACTCAATCTAAAACAGACGTCCGATTTAGATTTTGAGTCTAAATCGGACGTCTGATTTAGGCTCAGTTGTTGTTTTATGTTTTACAGAAGTTTTCAGAATTTTTTTAACGGTTGTGAATTGCAAACAAGTTTATTTTTAGAACAAACAACAAAATTGAACAATCCATAATCAACCTAAATTAGACTGCAACAACTGCAATTTTTTGTACAATCGTTCAAAAACGAACTTTGATATCCCGTAGTAAATCCTAAGATGTTGCCCAAATTCTGAAAACTTCTGTAAAACATAAAGCAACAACTGAGTCTAAATCAGACGTCCGATTTAGACTCAAAATCTAAATCGGACGAAAATCTAAATCGAACATTCCCTACATTTAGAGCTTAAGGATGCTTTTTTATTATTTGTAAGACATTATTCGTTGAATAAATGTATTCAAAAGAACTAAAGCAGGAAAAAAAAACATCATAAAGAACTTCATTTGTGGCTTTGGCACGAGTTTGATGTTTTTGTGAGCCTAATCGGAGTGGAACGTTCAACTTTTTTAACTAACAATTCAAAATTGAACAACAAAGCTTAGAGGGAATTTGAAAAAGTAGAAACTTTTAGTTTTTTTAAAGTAATGATTCACAATTAAAGGCAATAAGCTGATCTCTGAGAGTGAAATTGCTGAAATTCAAAAAATTTCAACAATTTTCCCACACGAAAGCTGATGGAGAGCCGCTCAGAGCCAAAAAATGTCATCACGAAACATAAAAGTCACTCAAAAATGTTTTCCAAATCAATTTTGGCGTTTGGTATCTGGAATGTTTACACAAAATAAATCATTTTTAAGATTTAGAAGTGTTTTTTGATGCTCAATTTCTGAAAAATGTCCAATTTCTCAGCTAAAATCCAGTGTATAATAGTGAAAAGAAAGTTTTCACTGAAAATCTTCCTGGAATAGCTTTTCAAACATATTTTGGTACAAATATTGTAAATTTTCTCCAACAACCAAAGCAAAAAAGTCTTTCTCAGCATAAAATTCTCATCAATATCGTCCAGAAAGCTGGGTTAATTGTCATCAGTGAAGGACGGTTGTTGAGGGGGAAAGAGGGCTCTTTTATCGACCCCCATCCAGCCGTGTGCCAGAAAGCGCGCGATTGTGTGAGACCACAAAGAACACGGATCGTCCTGGTCTTTTCCCTGAAATCTTGAATTTTAAAAAGAAAAAGAAACAAAATTCACTAAAATTTATTTGGAGACAGTTCATTTACAGAATTTCCGCCGATCTTTCGATATGACTTGATAATTTCATTGTAAAATGTTGAAATATTGGCTCCATGTTACTCAAAAGTTGTTACTTGAAGTTTACTTTATATTTAAAGCTCAAAACACACCCCTTCTAGTGCACGGAATTCTCTATTTTTTTCACAACAGCAAATAAGCAATGTACTTTGTGTTCAGTACTTGTAAAAACACCTTTGTGTTCCATTGCAATATGTCTTATATCTATTTTTCGCACAAGTACGTCAAGATTAAGTCAAAATTGAGAACAAAAGTATTGTACAACGAAAATGTACAACGAAATGACTTAATTTGACTTGATTTTTTCATTTTTTCTGCAGCCTTGTAAGTCCCGAGTCTTTGAGCTTATCAACAAGACAAAAGAATATTTGGAAGTCTCGTTATCGATCTTTCAATTCAAACGGAAAACTGTGGATGAACCCATCCAAAAAACAATTCGAAACAATTCCCCTCGCACTTAATTCTTTAATCTGCAATTTTTTTTTTGATTTAAAATGTTCACAAAAGTGTGGGTGTTCCCTGTGATGTTCGTCATTTGTTCACTCGTCGGAATGTACGGCAGCTTTTTCACTGGCGTTTTCCTCGGCCATTTCCCACTTCAAATGAACTTTATCAGGTGAATAGCTGAACTTTTTATTGATTAAGTTTTAACTAAAGTTTTACTAGAGTTTTTTTCTTTTGTTTCTTGTCTCAAACTTTGTAATTAAAAGTTCAATAAAGAATAGCCAAGGAAAGAAATAGCAAAATGCAAAATAAACCATAGACTGAATGAATGAATAAAGCTTTAGCGCCATCGGTGCACTACCGCCTGAACGATGTATCTTTGCCATGTTCATAAATGCAGCTGTATTTTTTAGTAAGTCAATTTCGAATGTCGTAAAAAAAAAGGAGTTTTTTGTGGCTTTCAAAAAGTCGAAATTTGCAAGCTAAGCTTAGCTTAGACAGTTAGTTTAAACACTTTGCACTAAGAAAACCGATCTTGGTGTCAATCGATAAAAGATAGAGCACAAAAAGTTAGATGTATAGCCAAATTTTCAGAGAAATTCATTCACCCATTTTCTGAGTAGAGGTTTTTATAGATAGAAGAAAAAAAACACGATTTTCACTAGCGAATTTGCGCTGTAAGTGAAACGAAATTGACTTTAAAAGATGGAAATTGATCAATAAAAACTTTTTATTTAAAGCAAAGCATAGGTTAATTTGTTATTTTTCAACGAAAGTACGAAAAGGAACGATAAAAGAATTTCTGGACAGCCTAATACCGTATTTTCCCTAATAGTAGTGCACAGCATAGACTAGATTCCTCGAAATCTCGAGAACCGCTTATCAGAACCTATCGACATGGGGTCGGAAAATTTAGCTGACGATGAGATCTAGTGGGGGATTTGAGTGTTGAGCTTCTGGGAAAACTTTGGAAGCCGTAAATAGTCATCAAACTCGGCTCGCCGGGATGCACTACTATTAGAGAAAATAAGGTAATACAAATAAATTAAATTGTAATACTCAAATTTGTATTAAAAATAAAGAATAAAGTTTAATAGCATAATAATTCGAAAAAAAATTTAGTGGCCGTCACCGTCTATCTCCGACATCGACAAATCGTCGAATACTACGGTCACCGATTGCAGATGCAATTCGGCGTCTGGCGCGTGTGCAGCACGATGCTCACCGCCTTCGCTTTTCTTTCAGCTTTCGGAATTTCGTTGTTAGCCAATTTTCCGGTAAGTTTACTTACAAATTATCTTTTTAGATCTTTCAAGATGTCCTGAAAAATACAAGTTTTCTTTTTTAGGACATTGATGTGAAAGTCGTGCATCGGATCGGCTCAACAATGGCTTTCTTCTTTGGTCTTCTCTATATTTGGGGTCAAGTAAATTTTATCAAAAAAAAAAACTAATATCTAATATCTAAATATCAAAATATATCATAATAAATTGTTCAAAAGTATTTAATTCTTAAAAAAAGTCCAAATCCAGGTTGTTTTCGGGTACATAATGAGCCCGGCGATGACGACGAAAGCGATGTCCCATTTTCGTCTCTTAATCGTCATTTTGGCTACTGAGACGTTGATTTTATGTGAGTTAGGGTTACTGTAAAATCGCGATTAGTAAAATCGCGAAATTTTAGACGAGGTTTGCGTGAACTCACACATTTTCATCCCTGCTGACGCGGGCCCGAGACCGCCAAGGAAGAATGGCATTCGCTGGTACACGCCGGACTCACCGGTCAGTAAAAAGATTTTAAAGATTGGTATCTCTGGCTATCTCTGGTTATCTCTGGCTATCTCTGGCTATCTCTGGCCAAATTACTCAAGAAGCCAGTCAAGTATTTGCTAGATTCTGGATATATTTAAGATCTAGACCAATGAATCTAATCTCCCCAAGAAGCCAATGAATTCTTGCTCACCTTTGATCTTGAAGATTACCTATAAACAGACAAGGTCAGAAGCCAATTCCAGGCAGATTCAGGGCTAATTTTTGTGGGCCAGAAATGTCTGAGCAAAATTTCCTTTGCTATAACCCTGAGGCTGACTGGTTGGTCTTCTGGGTCATCAAAACAAATCCTGTTTGGGTCAAGAACCTCATGATTTTAGTACTACATCAACCACATGGCTGCGACGATCTCCGAGTGGTTAGGAGTGATTTTTGTCGACATTTTCATTCTGACTTTCGCCAACGAACTTCAATTTGCTTACTTGCAAGTACCGAGGCTTCGTTTTATCAATGAGCCGAGAAGTAAGTTGGGAACAAAATTGAATAATTAACATTTTCATTCAGCTATCAGTAATGTTTGATGTTTAATGTGTAATATATAAAAGAGCATTTTAAATAATAAAATTTAGGACTTTCCGACGCGACTGACGGTGAAGAGGAATCCTTTGCTCAATCTCATCAAAGTTTCGAAGTTTATTGATCACTTTTTGTCGCTAACTTTCATCTGATCTCTGAAATTTGACAAGAAATATCTGTGTTTAGGAAGTTTAAACCACAAATCAAACCACAAATCATAATTAGAGATTCAAAAACTAACAGATTTTACATTCTATGTTAATTGTTACCTGAGATATCTGATCCTGTAAACGTGTTTGACCTGACTTGCTCTGAAGGTCTGACTCTGGTCTGGTCTGGTTGAAGACCTGCCCTGTCTAGCCCTGACCTCACCTGGCTCTACTCTGCTCTTTCCGATTTCCGATTATTACCTTGAAGACCTGCTCTGGCTCAATGCAGTACAGCATACAGCAATAGCTTGTCATTGTTGACAGCCCAAGTGCGCCAGAAAGGATGCGTAGCACAAAGCGCATTCAGAAAATAAAGCTAATTCACACAAATTCAAGAAATTTGATTTCTAAACTGTTAACCAAACTTTTTAAACGTAAAATCTTTTAATATTTGAGCTTTTCTGAAAATACAACAGTTTCTCGACGTTTCTCTTGGATCTCTTCGAGATTTGCATAATCCTCTGGCACAGCTCCACCGAAATGATCAATTATAAATATTATTTGCTAAATGTTTTGGCAACTGTGGTAACCTTATCGTAGTAAATCCAGTTTTATGCTTTCTTGTTGGACATTTGAATAACTTGCCTTTATTGCCTGCTATTGGAACGGATTTACTTGTCAACGTCGTATCTTTTCACGAAAACTTCGCCCAATTGGATTTTCCCGGAAATTGTTCGTATTCAATTATTCTTGATGTGTATGGCGGTGAAATGTGTGCTTGGAAAGTGTACTTTGGGGGGACCCACAATCGCGTGCTTTCTGGCGCACGAGGCAGATAGATATCTAGAAAGGGACCAGAGAATTGGGTTTAATTACCCAACTTAGAGGTTGGTTGGGCCCGAGGCCTGAACAAAGTGCTTCAAAAAATATTTTGGAACAAGAATAATTTCCCTTCTTGAAAAAACCACAAATCTGATAGTAATCATTAATTCGATCACTTTGAACTCTTTTAGAAGTTCTAAACAAAAAAAAATCCGTCTACCCAACACAATGATTGTGTACTATAAAGCTCCGAGAATAAAGAAACTAAAGTTGGAAATTCAAAAAGCAATCGATTTACCCCATTAAATTGATTTCCGAGTCTCAAAACCGATCCACAAAAAGCAAAAAGCTTACGGCACTCGGGATTCCCAAGCCGTCTCCGATCCAAGTACTAACCGAGCCCAACGTTGCTTAACTTGGCAGATCGGACGGGATGCCGTGTTTTCAACGTGGTATGGTCGTAAGCGATTGCAGGGCTGTGAGAGAAGGCTGAAATAGGCGGCCGCGAACACGAGAGAGCATCAGCCCTCGCAGAGACGCGAGACGACACGACTGTGTGTACCTTTCTTGGGTCTCGTAGAGAAAAGCGGCAGCTGGCACACGGCTCGTCCAGATAGCGCGACAGAGACCTCGTTCTTCGGTTTAATTACCCAAGTTTGAGGTTAGCATTAACCCCGAGACCTTCCAACAGTGTCTCGAAAAAATTTTGGAACGCGTCCCCACTAGGGGATGCACAAATGATCTCAAAAATGGAAAATCATTTGAAACTTTGATGCTTTATTTCGTTTTAACGTGATTTATCCAGAAATTTGTCAACTCTTCACCTCACGTTCAGTGAAACTGGCAAATAATGGTGGCGCGGAACCACTCGGGAAATCGTTCACTATATGGTCGAGGAAATTTTGAAAAATACGGGTTCTCCTAGTGCTGGAAATTGATTCCCAGCATCATTTTGTCGTTTTCAGATGGGTGAGATTTGTGAGATTTCGAGTACAGTCAAACCTTTCAATAACGACACATTTGCACAACGTCACCCTCTATATAACAAATTTTTTTTATTTGGTTGGCCATCACACAAAATGACAAGAAAAAAAACCTCTATATAAAGACACCTTTTTCCACAACGTGATTTTTTAAAGATTTGTTTGCTAAAATGCACTTAACCTAGCGTACTTTTAGCTTTGTAAAACAAAATTTTGCCAGAAATTTTTGTGAAAAGTGGCCTTTTTATAGTTTGGTTTGCTAAGGTGCTTTTGATGATTTTGCTTTCCTGTAATTAAATCCCATCCCTTTAATAGAGCCCCATCCTGGAGCGGGTATGAAAAAATAGAGCCCCACGGGATCCATCAATTCAGGAAAATACGATAAGCTGTTTCGTTAATTTTTTTATACTGCTTAGTTGTTTTCTGTCGATGTTTACCTATTTTTTAAATCAACTAATTTTTCTATTTTAGATGATGGATAGCGAGAAGCAAAAACTGCGGATTATCAATCTCAATTTGAAGAAGCAAATTTTGGATCTTTCGACTTCAAAGGGATCTTCTGAAATTTTGTGAATCGTTGGAGTACCTCGTACGACAGTGAATGAGATCGTCAATTAAAGGGACGCAATCTTACAAGCGATTGATGATGGAGCCCAGTCGAAGAGAGCACGATTGTCCAACGGAATTGAGAAGACGCTGATCGAATGTCTCAAAGAAGTGTGGAATCAAAACGAGTGTGTTGATGGGCCTCTACTCTCCGAGAAAGCATTAGAAGTGGCAAATTTAATGAGAATCGAAGATTTTTGCGCAAGTAACGGATGACTGGAGAAGTTCAAACAAAGAACCGGCTTGTTTTTCGAACATTTCGCTTTGGTTGATGAAAACGTTGTCAAGTATAAGAACACTGGAAGAAATTATAGCTGATAACAAAGTTAATGATCGTTTGGAAATGTCTTTGGAAAGAGATATCGACAAAGTACTTGAAGTGGAAGAGCCCATTTCACGGGTCGAGGCCTGTCAACATTTGCAAATGTTTCGAAATTATGCAAGAAAGGACTCGAAAAAAAAAGTTCTCCAAGATTTAAATACCATTGATAACTTTTTTTATAACCAGTCTGTTGTTAGCAGTAAACAGACAAGTTTAAATGCCTCGAAACTTTGGGGATTGTTAATTTGTGTTTGTTTTGGTTGAGAATTACTTGTTTAAAAGTGACTTTATGTGATTTGTTGTTAAACTTTTCAATAAATTACTTGAAAAACCTCTGCACAACGTTATCGGTTGAGAACCTGACGTTTTTTGTTTCTCTATAACCATAGTCTGGTCCCTACCCCGAGATGTGTCGTTATAGAAAGGTTTGACTGTAGTTGGTTTCCTTTTGGAGAATTTCGAAACTTCTAGCTTAAACCCCCCCCCTCGGGGGAAAAAATTTAAAAAAAAACCCAAATTTTAAATTTTTTAAAAACTCAAATTTATAATTTTATTAATTTTTTTTTTTTTAATTAATAAAAAAAAATTCTTCAAAAAAAAAATTTAATTTTTAAATTTTTTTTTTAAAAAAAAAAAAAAAAAAAAAAAAAAGCAATCGATTTACCCTGTCAATTTGTGCATTTTTGAAATGGATTCCCAAGTCCCAAGATCCACAAAAATGCAAAAAGCTTACGGCACTCGGGATTCCCAAGCCGTCTCCGATCCAAGTACTAACCGAGCCCAACGTTGCTTAACTTGGCAGATCAGACGGGATGCCGTGTTTTCAACGTGGTATGGTCGTAAGCGAGTGTGTTGCTGAGAGAGACGGCTGAAATAGGCGGCCGCGAACACGAGAGAGCATCAGCCCTCGCAGAGACGCGAGAAGACACGACTGTGTGTACCTTTCTTGGGTCTCGTAGAGAAAAGCGGCACCTGGCACACGGCTCGTCCAGATAGCGCGACAGAGACCCCACTCTTCGGTTTAATTACCCAAGTTTGAGGTTAGCATTAACCCCGAGACCTCCCAACAGTGTCTCGAAAAAATTTTGGAACGCGTCCCCACTAGGGGATGCACAATTGAGCTCGAAAATGTAAAATCAGTTGTTATTGATTTATCAAGAAATTTGTCAACTCTTCACTTCACGTTCAGTGAAACGGTGCCGCGAAACCACACGGGAAATCGTCCACTATATGGTGGAGAAAATTTTGAAAAACACGGCCTCTTCCTAGGGCTGAATCATTTTGTCGTTTTCAGATGAGTGAAATTTTTAAGATAATAGCGATTTTCTTTGATTGAATCTCATCATTTGAGTTTAAAGAACAAAAACCGAAAGATGACCGATTCGTTCTTATTTTTCTAAAATTATCAAAAGAAATTACTGTATGGAAGGAAAATATGCTTTTTTAAATATTTAATTGGCAAAAATAATGTTCTACGTCTAACGTGCCCTTTAATGAAATCCCATGAGAAATCTAAAAAGCGAGATCAATTTTACCGAAATAAAAGGGTGAATTTTCCCTGAACAAAGACGAATTTTCAATATTTCGTGAAAATCGTGTGATGGATGCATCATCATGCCCAGAAATCTCGAAATACACGACGAATCCTTTCCTCCGCTCAGCGATCATCTCCCAAGCTGTTCTCAGCATTCTCTCGATTTTCGGAATTTTCGGCACTTTTCGTCGAATTCTCTCCTCGATTCTTATCGATTCGGCGTTTAAAGAGCATCTCTTTTTGTGCTATCTCATACACTTTATTCAGAACTTTTTCACTGCGATATTACAGGTAATGGTAAGGGAAAAGGTAATGGTAATGGTAATGGAAATGGTAATGGTAATGGAAAATGTTCAAGATCTTGTTTATGAAGAGAATAGAAGCTTGTAAATGTAAATTGGATCTGTTTAACAAGGGAAAGCTTTGAGTAAAATGAGTGTTTCAAATGGGCTTTCAAGTCTTTGTTCTTTGTTGACTGGGCTTGACTTGGAACGTCTGATAGTTCTTTGTGGACTGGGCTTGACTTTCCCTTTAGAAATTCCCTTGAAAACTTGATTCAATGCATTTGTCGTGTTTGAAAATCACTCTCAAATTGCTCATCAGAGCTGGAGAAATGGAAATTCTAAAGCCACAAGCCAAAACAAGAAATCTCGCTATCCAAGAAAGCCAAATTCACATTTTGACCATTCTTGCTCTTCACTGTAGGCATTCTACTGACATTCTACTGAGAAAGATCAAATTTTCAGTCAACTCTCCTGTTCCAATACCTGACTCAACCTCCATGTCTTGCTCTAATCTCTTCATATCTTTGCTCTTCTCTTCGTTTTGCTTCAATATTTTCAGTCTTCTCTCTACCGTTGCTCAATCTCGGTCTTTCCGTTTATCGGATTATCACATTTATTGGGATCTTTGAGAGCAAAAATGATAAAATAATTAGACGAATTATATCGATTATTACGGTAAGTGAAATTAAATTTTTTTCTAAATCGTGAAAACTTTCAAAAACTATCGTAATCTAGCTCTAGATTCGATAAAAAAAGACAATAGTACGGTAGTTTTTAAAACCAATTAAATTTTAATAGAAACTGACCAATTTTTCCAGATTCTCGGCTCTTGTGGAGAATTTTATTGGAAGCTGAGTGGTGTTGAAATACCCGGTGGTGAAGTCCCATATTGTATTGGGAATTTGAAAGGATTAGCCGAGAAATTGAACACCGAATCGCTGATCACTGGCGTCTTCGAAGTGATCACGATTTTGAGCGCTTTTGTGCTCTTGGCATTGTATGAGAGGGAGAATAGGTTTCAGTTTAAAAGTATTCCAACAAATTAATATCATTCAGACTTCGAAAATCTTATGATATTTCGGTGAACTTGAAACGACGACAGTTGATTTCAACCATGGGATTGTTTCTTCCATACAGGTGATTATGAATTTCAAACGTCAGCTTCTTTATTCTTTACACTTATGTGGGTGTTAGTAATAAGCCCAGACTTGGGTAATTGAACCGACCTTGGGAGTCTCTTTCATCACTACCTATCTAGCCCGTGTGCCAGAAAGTGCGCGATTGTGCGCTCCCCCAAAGTACACTTCAGCTTTTACCACAATTTCAGCTAGAATTTTCGAAATTCTCCAAGAAAACTTTCTCCAGCCTTGGGTAATTGAACCGACCTTGGGAGTCTCTTTCATCACTACCTATCTATCCCGTGTGCCAGAAAGTGCGCGATTGTGCGCTTCAGCTTTGGGTAATTGAACCCAGCTTGAGAGTCTCTTTCATCGCTACCTATCTATCCCGTGTGCCAGAAAGTGCGCGATTGTGCTCTCCCCCAAAGTACACGTCAGCTTTCACCACAATTTCAGCCAGAATTTGAATTTGAATTTAATTCTCGAAAACTTTCTCTGACAACTTTCACTAATCTCCTTTAAATTCAGCATCTTCCATGGCCTTTGTTTCTTTTCTTATTCAATCATCTCTATTATTTATCGAGAAATATTTCTCAACCTGGAAGAACCATGGTATTCTGCTGGATCAGGACACATTTTTGTAAATAAAGCAAAAAATTTAAATGATCAAAGAAATTCTCAGGCTCCTCGCTATTTCACAGCGATCTCCCCATGGGTTCTTTATTGGATTGTGGTGAAAAGCGAGAAGAGACGAATCTCGACAATGAGAGATTTAATCGAATTGGAGAATCAGGCGAAAAATGTTTATTTTGATCATTATAATTTGCAGTGGAATGGAAAAAAGAAATCAAAATCGTCGCTTTTCTTTCGAAAGTTCAGCACAAAAGTTGATTTTTTAATGAATAAATATTTTGTTCCTGTTTGTCAATAAATATTTTTGGATCTGATGTTCGTCGTTTTAGCATTTTCATGTCTTTCAGAGTTCGTAGTTGTTTTCTTATGAAGAATTTCGGAACTTCTTCCTGAAATTGCGGAGCAATCTGAGTGTCGGAGGTGTACTTTGAAAGGGCCCACAATTCCGGTGCATGGGGCAGATGGTTAGCGAGAAGGAGACCGTCAAAGTCGGTTTAATTACCCAAGTTAGAGGTTAGTATTAAACCCAAGACCCACTTAGGTGTCTCGAGAAATTTTGGAACGGATTTCCCTTTTGGGAAGCCCACAAAACTCAACAATTCGATCACTTTGATTCTTCGATCCTTTTTTGAAGATCTAATCTAAAATCAAATCTAAATCCCTACAGGTTGATTTTGTAAGTTGTATACTGTAAAGCTCCGAGAATAAAGAAAATAAAGTTGAAAATTCAAAAAGCGATCAATTTACCCTGTTAATGATTCCCAAGTCCCAAGCAAGATCCACAAAAATGCAAAAAGCTTACGGCACTCGGGATTCCCAAGCCGTCTCCGATCCAAGTACTAACCGAGCCCAACGTTGCTTAACTTGGCAGATCGGACGGGATGCCGTGTTTTCAACGTGGTATGGTCGTAAGCGAGTGTGCTGCTGAGAGAGACGGCTGAAATAGGCGGCCGCGAACACGAAAGAATTGCTCTACCCAACATGACTCTCAATTGTCCGTAAGATTATTTTTGCTTTTTACATCTCTATAAGGTAACATAAAATAACAGGAAATATTTATTGGACAATCTTTTTTCTTTTCTTTTCAATGCGATATAGCAAAAAGACACGTTAATCGTTTCGTTTTTTCGGGAAACAAAGAGAAAAAATGAAAATGAGATCAGAAAAAATGAGACTCGACTAAAGCACCCAAATCGTTTTGGAAATTTGCAAAAATATACAGAAAATAGAATTTTTGCGAGCAATTTTGTGAAGGTTTTTGCTATTTCCTCTTGATCAAGCACTGAATTGGCGAGTAGAAACACGGTCGGAAGCGTTTCACCTAAAAATATAGACTGTAAACTGGTTAAAGCTGAAAAAACATTGGTTTACATGACTCGGTGCTAGCCAGCTTAAAGCCAGCCAGCCAGCTTCAAGCCAGCCAGCCCAAGCCAGCCAGCCAGCTCAAAGCCAGCCAGCCAGCTCAAAGCCAGCCAGCCAGCCAGCTTAAAGCCAGCCAGCCAGCCAGCCAGCCAGCTTAAAGCCAGCCAGCCAGCCAGCCAGCCAGCTTAAAGCCAGCCAGCCAGCCAGCCAGCTTAAAGCCAGCCAGCCAGCCAGCCAGCCAGCTTAAAGCCAGCCAGCCAGCCAGCCAGCCAGCTTAAAGCCAGCCAGCCAGAGCCAGCCAGCTTAAAGCCAGCCAGCCAGCCAGCCAGCCAGCTTAAAGCCAGCCAGCCAGCCAGCTTAAAGCCAGCCAGCCAGCCAGCCAGCCAGCTTAAAGCCAGCCAGCCAGCAAGCCAGCCAGCCAGCTCAAAGCCAGCCAGCCAGCCAGCTTAAAGCCAGCCAGCCAGCCAGCCAGCCAGCTTAAAGACCAGCCCTGCTTTTTGTGACTCTTACGCAAAGAGTACTTTCTTTTTAGTTGACCATTTTCAATTTTTACATTTACATCTCATATCCTCAACCTCCACGTTATCAAAAGCTTTAAAATAATGTTTCCACAAGATTGAAACTCTTTTAATCTCACAAATGAATCCATTTAATGCCCAAACCTTGTCAACAGACGCTTGATTGGTGTTCGACATTTTCTGGAGTGAATCCATCCTTCCACCGGATCTGATCCGTCCCGTCAAGGCTCGACCTCGGAACTCATCCGGGTATTGACCCTCAATATATCTAAAAGGAAAATTTTCTTAACATTTATAAGCATTTCATAATGTTTTGTTCTTTCTCTTCATTAAAAGTGCTTTAGAAAATGAATTCTTTTCATGGGAAATCAAAAATTCGTCAAATTCGCCCCCCGACTTTTTGTCGTGTGATTCTCAAATTCGACGGGAAACCAGGAAAAAAAAAATTTGGTTAAATTATTTATTTTTATTTCATTTTTTTCATTTTTTCTTTTAATTTAAAAGATTTTGAAAGCAAAAATGCAAAGTTTTTCTGAATTTTATGCCTTTAAAACTTTGAATTGTGATATCAAAAGATCTGGCTTAGAATAAAAAAAATAAAGTTCAAATAATTTGCTACAGATTGTAGCTTTCCCTCTAAAATCATGATAATTTGAAAAGCATTTTACTTTAGTTTAAAGCTTTGACGGTTTCGAGTGTTGTACTTTATGCTCTAAACCCATTCTGCATTTTCTCCTGAAACAAACTCGTTTCGTAAGAAAAAAGACGAATCAAGAGTGCGCCAGAAAGAGTGCGTTTCCATCTAGTTTTCGAGATTTCGAGAAGAATTGAAAATGGTCAACTTTAAACGCGAAAATCTCGAAAACTAAATAGACAACCGTTTTTCATTTTCCTCTGCTCCCCTATTCAAATTTCCTCTACTTTCTAAGAAACATAACGTTACTTTTGTAAGATCAATTATTTAGACCTAAAAACTCCTTTTATTCAGACATTATTTATAAAAAAAATATAATTTCTTGATCGGAAATTGATTGGGAGTAGGAGGGAGGGCCGTTTGAATGAGAGTCGCCAAATCCTGGCTACGCCCCTGGAGCGATGATTTCGTTTCGCAGGAAAAATAAAGAATTGAATGCGCCAGAAAGCCCCTACATCGAATTGAAGAACTGAGTTGTTACGTTGAACGAGGAAAGTAATGACGAGCAAGGAACTACGATAACCGTGAGTACTTTATTCTTTATCAAACTAATCTTTAGTACGTATAGAATGAAGAATTGAGTGCGTCGGAAAGAATGCGTTTCCGTCTGTGAGCACAAAGTACAAATTTAGTCACATATAGCACAGAGTTTAACAAAGTTTTGCAAGCTTCTCCAACTGGACTCTATTTTGCAAAGTTCTTGTTGAAAAACGGATATTATCCGCTTCGAGTTTCAGATTGAGGGCGCTGTTGGGAATCGAATTTGAACGCGATTCGGTCATCAAAAAAAGAGAAGAAAAGATATTCAGTCAAAAAGGAGAAAAGAAAAGATATTCAGTCAGAAGAGAGAAAAGAAAAGATATTCAGTCAAATCGAATGACAACTGCCTCGATTAGGCTCCTTATCCTTTAAGGGGAAAGGGGAAATGAAAGGATATTTTAAGGAGTGGGACAAAAGCGACCTTTTTTTAGCGCATCCGGACATTTGCGCACATTTTTTCGCGCACCCGGCCCATGAGCGCACCTTTTTTCGCGTTTTTAGCTCTAAAAAGCTAATATTAACCAATTTCCAATCCAAAAGATGTTTTTCTGGGTAATTTGAGGGCGTAGAATCCAAATTTTGACATATCAGAGCTTATGGAACCTATTGGAAAGATAAAACGGGTAGGTCAAAAGGTCAAAAGAAAATTGTCGATTTTTTTTCGATAATTCCGTCCGTTTGCTTTCACAAGCTCTAATATGTCAAAATTTCGATTCTGCACCCTAAAATCACCCAGAAACACCAGAAAAACAACTTTTGGAATGGAAATTGGTTAATAATATTAATTGGTTAATAATAATATTAGCTTTCTAGAGCTTTTTTAAAAGCTGGTGCACCTAAAAAGGTGCGCTAATGGGTCGGGTGCGCAAAAAAAGGTACGCAAATGTGCCACTTCAATATTTTGAGGCCAAATCAACTCTCGGTCTTAACCATTAGAAAACTCATAAAAAAAAAAGAATAAGAAAAGGTCCCTTACTTGTTAGAATTTCACTAGACAAAACTAGCTCTCTAAACATTTGAAAAATCCTGCTAAAATCTGCTGTACATTGAGAAGAACACGAAACTCGGTGCCCCAGAACTCTTCAGAACTCCAGAACTTTTTACAAAACTCTTCAGCTTAAAGTACACAAAAAATAAATCTAACTATGAGTTTTTTGCATCTACTTACACATTCGAAACCCTGAGCTTTCCCACCTACTCAAAAGGGATCAACGACTTTAAATAATTAGATTTCGTGCTTTCTTTTCCCTTCCAGACTCAACAAAACCCATTGTTCTTGATTTCTTTGCACGTTGTGGCCTTTCATCTAAATATTTTTTGTTGAAAAGGAACGAATTCTCAATTTTCGTCTCTCATCTAGAAGCGAGTTCTGAGATTTTTTTCAGTTTGTCGATCATTTTCCCACATTAGCCTCAATTTCAAGAGATTAATGCTCAGATTTTCTCAAGATTTGTGTAAAAATTCATGAGTTTTCCTGCAAGTTCACCATATTTTCTAATTTGTTTGATAATTTCGTTTGCTTGAAGTCAGTTGGAGTGTTGGATGAAGTTGAAATGCTCAACCCAAGGAAAACTGTGTCAACTAATAGTAAAACTGTCGTGCTTTTAAAGTTTAAAACTTTGAAATCTTCTACCGAAGTTATCAGCAAAAGAAAGCTCTTGACAACTAAAGTTTTGAAAAGTTACAGCTTACACAAATGTGATCGACTTTGTGATCGACTTTGTGATCGACTTTGTGATCGACTTTGTGATCGACTTTGTGATCGACTTTGTGCTCAACGCCTTGCAACACACATTCTTTTTGACGCTTTTTGATGCATAACAAGATTTTACAGAGAAAAATCGGGATTTTGGTGTGCCAGAAGAGATGTGTTTGCGTTGGCACAACAGTAAACAAGTGTAGACACAGGATTTTTGTTCATGGAGCTAATTTAATCTAGTCACGCTTATGAAAACTAAAGCCAGAAATAGCAAAACGTTTTGAAAGTTTAAAACTTTTATTTTCTACTCTACATTGGTCAGCTCGTGAACAATAATCTCTTTAAATTTCCCCCACTAACAAATAAACTCACTTGTACGGAGCGGCCAAATAGAGATTCGGGTAGAAAGCGTGCGATAGACAGAGAAACGAGAAAATGAAAAGAAGAATGACAAGGGAACGCATTGCCGAAGGAATTAATTGAAGGAGATCGGTGGAAAGATTTGAAGACTTCAGCTAGGGGACACTCGGATCGAGCGTGAATACTGTGAAGAGTTGAGGATTGAGGGTGGAGCTCTCATCTCAGTCTCTCACCCTCTCACCCTCTCACCATTTAGCCCCGCCCCTTTTCCCCTGGAATCCTCAATCAGTGGAAATCTCTCTTCCGAATTTCTTTATAAAATCTACTGGCCTTAGGGAATTTTAAAGCAAAGAAATCCTTGCCAAGAGTGCAATCAAATTTGGGAACAGTTTTGGTTGAGGTTTGTCACGAGACTTGACGTCAACCACTTCACTATGGGATAAACTTTGAATTTCATAGGTCATTTCACTAAAGCACACTCTTCAGCACATACTAAACAGCATAGAATAGCGATAACTTAAAATCTAAAGAAGTTATTTAAAAACTGTAAATGTTTAGCTAACTTTTGGTGTTTAACTTATGAAATAAAATTAATCAGGAAGCTTTTAGAGAGAATTCGAAAAAGGATAGAACTTTGTACTAAGATTGTTTGTACTTTGTTTGTACTAAGATTGAAATGCAAGTGCTAGTTTAACGAGTCAAAGTTGAAGAATGTTTTAAATGGGATCTAGACTTGGGATCTAGACTAGAAGCAAGGCTAAATCTAGGGCAAAATTAGATCTAAGTCAGTCTTATGATCAAAAATATTAGATCTAAGTCAGTCTTATGACTTTTTCAAAAAGAATTTCTGCTTTTTAAGCTTACTCGGAATCAGTATTGGAAAAAGATACACTAGATTTAAAAGCATCACTTGCCAAGTGACCATTGAATTCTCAAGCTTAATGAATCATCAGTAAAGCGCTAAAAGACTTCTTTAAGCTATTTTATAGTCCTTTTTTTTCATTTTTGATATAACGATGACATCAATAGTCTGTTTTCTTTCGTTGAATGGAGTGACATTTGACAAATTTGATCGGAAGTTCGCTTTTCTTCGAGGAGGATCATGAAAGGCTCAAATTCTTTTGTGAAAAATCTCTCCCGAACACGAGAAATCTTGATTTGCTTTCAATTGCAAGATCTCAAGATACAAATTTCAAAAAACAAAGTTTTTATTTGTCACGTGGAAACAAAAAGCTTGTTGAATCAGTTCTTTATTGGGATTTTATCAGCTTTTACTGGTGATATGATATGAATGAAATCATTTCAAAAATGAGGCCAAAAAGGTTTTTTTCGTTAACGGAAAAGCGACTGACAAGATCAATGTGTTGGGTAGGGAAATTCTTTTGGATTAGATTCAAAAAGGATTCAATTGCCAATGTCAGGATCGAATTGCTGACTACGAGATTTGTGGACTTCCCAAAGGGGAAATCCGTTCCAAAATTTCTCGAGAGTTTCGACAGCTCCCCGGTTAAAAACGAAACGATTAACGTGTCTTTTTGCTATATCGCATTGAAAAGAAAAGAAAAGAAAAAAGATTGTCCAATAAATATTTCCTGTTATTTTATGTTACCTTCTGGAGATGTAAAAAGGCAAAAATAATCTTACGGACAATTGAGAGTCATGTTGGGTAGAGCAATTCTTTTCGATTAGAATTTGCAATTTAGAAAGATTCCAAATGCTGAGATTTGAGGATTTCAAAGCAAAGCAGTAAAGCAAACCAAAGAATCAAAGCTTCACATCGTTCCTTTCAGTTCATTTGTGCATCCCCTAGTGGGGACGCGTTCCAAAATTTTTTCGAGACACTGTTGGAAGGTCTCGGGGTTAATGCTAACCTCAAACTTGGGTAATTAAACCGAAGAGAGGGGTCTCTGTCGCGCTATCTGGACGAGCCGTGTGCCAGCTGCCGCTTTTCTCTACGAGACCCAAGAAAGGTACACACAGTCGTGTCGTCTCGCGTCTCTGCGAGGGCTGATGCTCTCTCGTGTTCGCGGCCGCCTATTTCAGCCGTCTCTCTCAGTAGCACAATCGCTTACGACCATACCACGTTGAAAACACGGCATCCCGTCCGATCTGCCAAGTTAAGCAACGTTGGGCTCGGTTAGTACTTGGATCGGAGACGGCTTGGGAATCCCGAGTGCCGTAAGCTTTTCGCTTTTTGTGGAGACTTGGAAATCAATTTAATGGGGTAAATCGATTGCTTTTTGAATTTCCAACTTCTTTATTCTCGGAGCTTTTCTCTATACAACTTACAAGATGAATGTGTTGGGGAGAGGGTGCTTTTGGACTAGGGGTTTGGGCCCCGCCCCCCCCCCCCATTTCTCTCCCCCCCCCCCCCCCCCCCCTCCTTTTTTTCTCCTTCCCCCCCCCCCCATTCCCCCCCTCCCCCCCCCCTTTTTTTTTTTTTTTTTTCCCCCCTCTTTCCTTCCTTTTTTTTTTTTTTTTTCCCCCCCAACCCCCCCAATAAAAAAAAAAAACCCCCCCCCCCTTTTTTTTTTTTTTTTTCCCCCCTTTCTCCCCTTTTTTTTTTTTTTATTTAATTTAAAAAAACCCTATATTTTTTTTTTTCCCATTTCCAAAAAACCCCCCCCCCCTTTTTTTTTTATTTTTTTTTTTTTTTTTTTTTTTTTTTTTTTTCCCTTTCTTTTCGCGCGCGTTTTTTTTTTTTTTTTTTTTTTTTTTTTTTTTTTTTTTTTTTTTCCCCCCCCCCCCCCCAAAAAACCATTTTTTTTTAAAAATTTTAATTATATTTTTTAAACTTTTTTTTTTTTCCGCCCCCCCTCCTTCTCCCCAACAATGATGCTCAAAGTGATCGAATTTTTGAGTGTTGTGGACTTCCGAAAAAGGAAATCCGTTCCGAAATTTCTCGAGACACGTAAGTGGGTCTTGGGTTTAATACTAACCTCTAACTTGGGTAATTAAACCAACTTTGGTGGCCTCCTTCTCGCAATGCATCTACCGGGTGTGCCAGAAGACGCGCGATTGTGGGCCCCTTCCAAAGTACACCTCCCACACTCGCATTTCACGACAATTTCAGCTAGAATTTTCGAAATTCTTCGAGGAAACAGCTACTCAACATCAAAAAAGATCCAGCGCTATGTATTCCTGTCAATTTGCTTGGAAAATTGCTCAATATTTCTTGAATCTCACAGATATTTTCTCGCAGAAAGAAACCCTTTATTTCATGCATCGATTTATGTGAGCTTTGAAAAACTCGGAGAAAAAAATTTCCAAAAACATACAAAACTATAAAATTTTCGCAGAAAAACCCGTTTTGCTTAAAAAGATTGGAAGTGACAGCAATTGATGAGAGAAATTTCGCAAATGAAATGGAGAAAAAGAAAAGTAAAAAATCTCAACGAGGATAACCCGGATGTCCGGAAAAGTCAAGATTTTTAGTTAAATGTGCAAAAAATCGCAAAAAAAATCGCAAAAAACAAGAGGAAATCTTCAAAGATTTGTAGGAAAGATGAAATTTTGCAACAAAATTAGTGTTTGAAGATGTGAGACAACTTCTTGATGAGCGATTTTTTCGATGAAGATGACGATTCATCAGAGGAGCCGGATGAGGACACCTGGAAATCGAATTGGATTCAATTTGAGTTCAATTTGAGTTCAATTTCTATATTTTTAAAATCTACAGCTTATATTATCGAATTTGAATTCTTTTATATCATTTGTGTTGTCAAAAAACAATTTCTTTCTTCCAAACAGACTCAACAGACTCATAGCTTTCACAAATTACGATCTTTACCCTTTACAATTTTTGCATTTTGATATAAAATAAGTTCTAGATCTCATATATAAGAAAAATTTCTTTTTAAACCATTTCTTCTAAAAATTTAAGTCAAAATAAGCAGTTAAGACAAGCTGTTAAGTCAAGCTGTTAAGTCAAAATAAGCTCTTAAGTCCTTTCACGTCTTTCAGATAAATAAATTTAAATCTAATACTTTGTAGAGGATATTGTAGAGTAGATTTATTGCTTCTTCTTTCATTTCATTACTAACCTGTCGACTGAAATGCCTCTTTTGTTGCTCTTCCTCTTGATGCATGATGGAGAGGAGTTGAGCGGCGAAACGACGCTGCGAATCCACAAAGGATCGGGAACATCCGTGACGGCAAGAGCTCTAAATAAAGATTAAAATTGAAAAAAGTTAGAATTATCTATTTTTCTATAGCTTTTTAATGATTATCTTATATTTTTATCGTAACTTTCGACTCACTTGATTTCCTTTTGAAAATGACGAATCCGCGGTGAGCTCAGGAGCGAATCGAGTCACTTTTCCTTCACAGCACTTCATCTAGAAAAAATAAAAATTAAATGCTAATTGCTTAAATGATATTCAATGAATGAATTGAATTGAAAATATGAATTGAATGTGCGAATTGTTGGAAGAAATGGGACAAGAAACTTTAAGCAAACAAACAACTCTAGCAAAGAAGGCAGAAAGGAGTCATACGGAGGGGTGATTTCTCAAAGGGAAAAGAGAGTAAATAAAAAGAAAATTCGCATCTTTGATAAATCTGGAAAATAATATTGTGATTGCGAAAAAAGGGGGGAGTTTGGGAATGCGAATAGGACAAAAAGTTGAAGTTTTGTTTGGAAACATTCGAAAGTTTCATCATAAAGACGAGGAGATCCTTTAGCTAATTGTTTAAAGCTTTAAAGTATAGCAATGTAGCCGGCAATGCAATAGTAACCGGAAGAAAAAAGCTGAATATCTTTAAATTCTTTAACTAAACTGAGCTAAACTAAAAACGTCAAGCTTGAGTGGCACTATTTAAGCTCTAGACAAGCGCGCTGCCGACTGCGCAACGGAGAAGAGCAAATGCGTTGTAAAATGATGCCTTACATCCAGCCGACTCTAATAAACAAAGTAGATCTTTGGTCGGATCTATTCATAACTAAGATAAAATTGGATCCACCGGAAACTTTACCCTAAAGACAAACCCAAAGGTGAGAAGGGGAATCGCTGAATTACCCCTTTATAAAGGGTAATCGTAAAGAGAGATAGCCAAAAAAGGAAATCATCTTGTGCTTCTCTCATTTCTCTTTTCACCTCACCAATCCTATCACTTTTCTCCCTTTTCTCCTATCACAAAAAGGTGATCCTCTATATGGGCAGAGTCTCACACACACAAACGACTGATCGAAGTCGATTGAGCCGCCGAGTTGAGCGGTCAATGAGATGTCTCTCTTGTCTCTTTTCGGAGTGAACGCCCAATCTTTTTTTGGAAAAGATCATGATACCTCTCAAAATACGAAACAAATTTCGATGTCGTAAACCTCGATTTGCTCTGTCGCTTTCCCTGACTCTCGTGGAGTTTCCCGGCTCACAATCCCGGCTCACTGAATACATTGATAAATTTTTGAGTCCTGGGAAAATCATTGAAACTAACGTGTTGAAGATTTACAACTTTGCATAGAGTCAACTCTTGATTTACTCTTGTTTCGTGTCTGAAAAAAACAAAAATTATTCAAGTATGGCTAGATCTGGTTTTTTCAAGTCATTCTAAAACGGGATAACTATAGAAACGACCGTAAGACTGTATTGTATTGTTAAATGAATATTGCTTGCGCTTTAAAGCATGCTATAGCTACTATAATCCCGTACCCTACCCAGCATAGCTCTTCATGTCTTTAACTAAAGTGATTCGTTACCGTAATCTGCTATATTTTATACTACCTGGGTTACGGTAGCTGGCTTTATTGTACTGACTGGGTTACGGTAGCTGGCTTCACTGTACTGACTGGGTTACGGTAGCTGGCTTTTTCCCAGCGGCTCGTCGACTGGGCTCGGTACTGCTGCTGGCTACTGTCACCTGGCGGTGCTGGCTTCATGTACTGGCACGGGCGGCCTGCGCCTGGGCACGGTGCTCCATTACTGCCGTGGTAGCTGGCTTCACTGTACTGCCTGGGCTACGGTGGCCAGTTCAGGCTACCATAACCCTATCGAATTGACGTTCAGATTGCAATTTAATTAGTTATCCGGTTTATTTAAAACCTCAGTTTAACTCTCAAGATGATTTCGTTACTTTCAAGCTTTTTTTGTCCACAATCTATTCTTGTTTACATCAACATTGTTACTAAATTTGGAAAAGGAAAAATCACGACACGTGTTTTCCCGGATTCAGGGAAAATGAGAGCAACAATGATAAGGAAAAGTGAGGCTGGGATGTGTCACTTTTGATATCACTTTGATCGTATGCAAATTTGGTAAACTCATAGTTCAAAGGACTAACCTTAAAACGATTAGCCTTAGATTAGATTAGAAAACAAATAGTATGATCAAAGTTTAAAAAATTGGTTTAATGGTGTAAAAGCATCAGAAGGGGTTCTTCTGATGTAAAAGCAATGATCAAAGTACGTTAAAAGTAATGTTACAAATAGTATTATTATAGTATTACAGTAATGCAGTCTAAAAGTTCTTCTAAAAGAACCAACCTTTTTCTCCTTGGTGTACTTTGTGCTCGAAATTGTAAACGCACCACTTCTGCCGCATGGAATCCTTCATCTTTCTTGTAGCGACACTTAGGGAAAGAAATGAACAATCAAGTGCGCTAGAAAGGGTGCGTTCTAGTTGTTAAGCACAAAGTGCACTATGGAGAATAGAGCTTGTAATGTCAAGAAATGAAAAATTAAATTTTTAAAACTTCATTAGGTGGCGAGTGTTTTGAAGGAGAAATTCGTTAAATTAGCATTTTTTTTGCGTGACTTCACTCCAAAAAGAACAAATTTGTTTGTGACAAATCCTTACTCCAAAGAAACAAAAACGAGAAGAATCAGAAAACACTTGAGCGTGGAAAATCTAGTTTTCTCTCCTTTTTCCTAACGATTTTTGCATAAAAAAAATCGGCTAACTTTTGAAGATTTCCAATGATCGAAAGGGGAATTTCAGTGAAACTGTCAAAACTGACATTTTAAAGTATTTTGGTGCTTGGTTTTAGAAAGATTCGATTAGTGGTTTCATTTTGAAGTCATTGTAAACATTTTTTAAAGGTTTTTAAGTCACGTGTCGGATGGTTGAATCATTGATGATCATCGATGTTTGAGGGAGAAGCTTGTTTCGAGAATTTCGAAACTACCGGTACTAGCTGTACTAGCTGTACTAGCGGTACTAGCTGCAATGCCGGTGAAATGTGAGTGTGGAAGGTGTACTTTGGCGGGGCGCACAATCGCGTCTCTTCTGGCACACGAGGCAGATATATACCGAGAAAGAGACGCGTAAAAATTTGGTTTAATTACCCAAGTTAAAGGTTAGTATTAAGCCCGAGACCCACAGAAAGTGTCTCGAGAAATTTTGGAACGGATTTCCCTTTTCGGAAGTCCACAAATCTCATATTCAGCAATTCAATGACTTTGAATCCCTTATGAAGCTCTAATCCAAAAGAATCCCTCTACTCAACAGATTATTTCTGTAAGTTGTATACTTTAAAGTTCCGAGAATAAAGAAACTAAAGTTGCAAATTCAAAAAAGCAATCGATCGACGGCTGAAATAGTCGACCCCAGTCTTACAGTTTACCAAATTGAACTTCGACACTTAACTTTGTACTTTACAAATTTTCTATCAATTGCCTTGTAATTTTCCTTCATTTTCCTTCACGCTTTTTCTCATTGTTATAATTTAATACAAACAATTCGCTCAATTTATTGCCTAGAATGAAAGACCTTGAACAGTTGAACTGGAGAAAGGAAAAAGGCACCACAAAAGAAAAATAGCCAACAGCGATGTGAATGAGAAAAAGAGATGGGTGGGAAAGTGATCAAGTACAGAGAGCACTTAATGATCGCTCAATTAGGAGAATGGGGGGATAAAAGAAAATGGAACAGGAAGTCGGGTTTTCAGTGAGTTTCTTTGGATCTCAAGGAATTTGAGTCTGAAATTTCGAATCGATAAGTGAAAACTAAACTGTGTTACAACTTAAGTGCTTAGGTACGCATCGGGTGTAATTTGGGTACTTTTGTATCCTTGCCCCGCCAGCCAAAATGCAAATTTCCCTCAGATGTCTTGGTCAAGCCAACTCATTGGCCTTGGCTTTAGTTACAGTTTGTCGAATTTTTGATTCGACAACATAGTTATCTGGTAGTTTATCAAGTTTGAACTGTCTATAATCCACCTGTTGAGGGCACATCGTTGTTAAAATGTTAAAATTTTGCATCGTACATCGACATTCAGGTATTTAAGAGCCCAACAGACTCTAACAGATCCTCCAAATTTGAATTTGTTATTTTCCATAAAATTCTTCTGCAATATTGCAGAAGTCTCAGTACGAGTCTTCTCAGTACGAGTTCTTCAAAGTCTTGGTGGGGCCCGTATGCCGCCGCCGATCATAAAGAATTCCTCGCGTCTTTGGCTTATAAAAAAGCCAAATTGGCTTCTTTTTCGAACAATTTGAAGTCTGGAGGAAATCAATCATTAATGAAATCGTTGTCGAAGAGTGCAACCAATGGAAAGAAACGTATCTTTTTTGCGGTTTGATCAAAATTTACCGGATTAACAAAATTTTAACCTTTTTAGGTTCTTCTGCCAAACGAAAAAGCGAAAAGGATGAGGAATCTGATGATGATTTCATTGACCATTCAAAAGAGGTACGAGTGTCAAAGCCATAAGTTGTCCATTTACCGTTTTATGTAAAGATACGAGAAGAAACTAAAGACGAATAAGTTCTTGACGGAAAAGTTTTCGAATCATTTCTTCATTTGCTCATTTCATTTGCGCAAGCCGTTGGGAGTGGGAAAACTGGGCAAAAAATTAGCGAGGGAAAAAATTAGCCTTACAATTTGCGCACCTTTTTCTACATTATTCAGGTCAAGCTGCAAGAAAACTTCTAATTTGTGAGAAATGCGTTTTTCCTTTGTTTAAGCTCGTGTTAGTGTTCGCGTTCGTGTTTTCTGGTTTGGTTTTAGAATGTTCTTTACTAAAATACGCAAATTGTACGGTGCGCTAACTTTTTGCGCCGTTTTTTCACTTCCTAACTTTCTTTTTTTAAAAATCGAAGTCTACAGAAGACGAAGCAGAGTCTGTGAGAAAACATAAACTTTCAAGTCAGGTAATCGTTTTTATACTTTTGTCGATCTTTGGTTGTTTTAGAGCAAAGCTATGCCACAAAATTCCAAAGTCTTGCGCAAACCACAACACACTAAGGATAGCGATGAATCGCGAAAGGATTCATCGAAAAGACTTCCGCCACCACCCAAGGTCTGATAAAATGTTTCTTCTTTTTAAAGCTTGCTTTAGAAACAACTTGAAAGAAGAGTTGTTACGTTGAACGAGGAAAGTAATGACGAGCAAGAAACTACGATAACCGTAAGTACTTTATTCTTTATCAAACTAATCTTTAGTACATATAGAACGCTGCTACTCTTCGGAAGGCTACAAAACAAGCTGCGAAACACCGAAAAAAGAATCGAAAGGTCAATTTAGATAATACGTAAATCGTTTACCTATCCTTTTTAGCTTTCCGACTTGAATGATGAAGATGATGTCGATTTTAATGCTAGCGAAGATTCCGTTGAAAGCGATAGCGAGGACGAAAGCGATAGCGTATTATTTTTATTGAGGCGAGTTTATAGCAAGTGTTGCAGGATGATGATCAACTAACACGATCTGAAAACCGAATGCAACGAGAGTGCGTTCGATTTTTCAACACGGCATCGCATGATGAGCTGTTGCTAGCACCGCGGATGAACGGAAAACTGGCTGAATTTCTTTTGGCAAATCGACCTTTTGATACGTTTCAAGAATTGGTTAGTTTATGTAAACAAACTGGCGTTAATTTAAACTTTTAGGAAGAAACTCTCCCATTGCAGAGGGGTAGAAAGTCATTGCTTGAGTTTTGCATGGAATATCTGGAGAATCGTGATGTTTTGAATCTCATTCTTAACGACTGTAAAGGAGATTCGGCTAAGGTAATTAAGTCTAAACTAACTGCAAAATGTAATTTTTTTGAGGTTGCTGCGGAGTTTAAATATTATCGAGATAGTCAAAATATTCCTGATTTGCTCGACAAGAGGTGTTCATTCTTATGGTATCTAGATATTTAATTGCTGTATTTAGTATGTCCCTACACAATTATCAGAAAGAGGGCTTGAATTGGCTGGTGATGATGCACGAGAAAAAGTTGAACTGCATTCTCGGAGACGAAATGGTCCTTTAGTCTGCATTTTTCAGAATCTTCGACTATATTTTAGGGTCTTGGAAAAACAATTCAAATCGTTGCATTTCTTGCTTGGCTCAAAGAGAAGAAAGTTCCCGGTCCGCACCTTATTATCGTTCCAGCATCAACTATTGAAAACTGGATGAATGAAATGAGCAAATGGTGTCCTGGCATCAAAGTAAGAACTTGCTTTAGACAATGTAACTTTTGTCAGATGATTACCTATTACGGATCGCAAGAGGAACGCCGTAGCATTCGTCACATGGCCAGGAAGAAGAAAACGAATGTTTGGTCATCTAGCTCTTTATTTAATCATTCTTTTAGGTTGATGTTCTGCTTTCAACATATAGCATGGTTGTATCCAAATCGGACGACAAGAACTTTTTCAAAAACTTCAAGGTTGTTAGACTTCTTGTCTTTTATATTTATGTGTCAGTTTAGATCAATTACGTCGTTTATGATGAGGGGCATATGCTGAAAAATTGTTCGACTGAACGCTACAAGTCTTTGATGAAAATCAAAGTGGGGCTTCTTCCCATTTACTTAAATTCGTTTTCAGAGTAGCCGGAAGATTCTACTTACTGGAACACCACTCCAAAATAACTTGACTGAACTGATCTCGCTGATGTATTTTGTGATGAGGAAAATCTTTGATCGTTATTGTGACAACATGGCACAGCTGCTTTCTCATTTTAAGCCGGTAGGACATTTTACATATTATTGGCAAATTAGATAACTTGTAATATTTGGGAAGGACCTCAAATTGATTATGTATTTTCAGCAAAAAGGAAGCGCTATCGAAGGCACGCAAGCTCTCTATCAACAAGATCGTATTGAACAGGCGAAAGCAATTCTCGAGCCTTATATTTTGCGTCGTCTAAAGCACCAAGTCTGCTTCCATTTATTGATGTTAGGCAATATTTATGCAGGTTTTGAATCAATTGCCAAAGAAGACTGAAGAAGTTGCTACAATAAACATGGAAGCAGAACAGGCGGATATCTATGATTATCAGTTAGAGGTATTGATGCCCAAATTTTAGATTTATCTTTTTTAGTTGCTTCAAATGGCTGGTGATAGTTCTTCAACCGCGTCGTCAAGCGTTATCCGTTTACGTCAAGTATATTTTCTTGTATACATTAGCAAACCAGGAAATTTAGGCTGCAAATCATCCACTGCTGACACGCCGAATTTTTGATGATGATACTTGCGCCGAAGTTGCCAAAAAATTAGTTCGACAGGTGGATGACGTATACAAATACTTGCTTGTACCATGGTTTCAGGAGAAAGAATATGCGAAGAAACGAGCTGAACATGTCGCCGAAGATCTTCTTTGCCTGTCGGACTATCAAATACATAAGATCTGCAAAAAGGTTTTGTCAATTTTGTCTTCTTACATATCCATTTTTTAGTTTCCATCAACTTCAAAATTTTGCATCGATGATAGTGTAGCAATCGAAAGTGGCAAGTGTAAATTCTTGGATCAAAGGCTGCCCCTAATCAAAACAAAGGTTTTTATTGTTTTGGCTTCATGACTTCCTGGCTTTAATTATTTAGGGCGATAAAGTCTTGATTTTTTCGCAGTTTACTCAAATGCTTGACATTTTGGAGGTTTACTTACGGGTTCGAGGTCATTCATTTTGCCGAATGGATGGAAGCACCCCAGTTATGGAAAGGTTCGTTCAAATATTAGTAAAAGAGTTTGAATGTTTCTATTTAGGCAGGGTATGATCAATTCTTTTAACAACGATCCGTCGCTTTTTGTTTTTCTGCTGTCGACACGTGCGGGAGGACTTGGTATCAATTTAACTTCAGCCAATCATATTTTTATCCACGATATCGACTTCAATCCTTATAATGACAAACAGGTATATCTTTTTCAATTAGGACTCTGCCAGTACACTTTATAAACGTTGATGTTTGTAGGCTGAAGATCGTTGTCATCGTATGGGACAGGAAAAACCGGTGCATGTCGTTCGCATGATCTCTAAAGGTTTGATTTTGACAAAATTTAAAATTCGATCTGCTTAGGAACCATTGAGGAAGGAATCGCCAGATTGGCTAAGCGTAAATTACAACTGGAGAAAGAGGTGACTATAGGAACGCGTGGTGCCAGTCAAGCCGGTAAGTTTTGGTTAGCGATTAAATAGTTATGTTTTTATAATGTTGTTTTGTCCACATTAAATCTTTGTAGATGATTCCCTTGGCTACCAACAAAGAAGGTGAAAGTGAGACAGAACTTGAAGCTGACGTATTGGCCGAGTTGATGAAGCAAGTGGTGCAAGTGAAAAGCGAACACCACCAAAGAAACAAAGAAGCGGCAGGATAACCAGAACAAACATTGAAGTTTTGTGTTTTTGCCATTTGCTTTTTGCTTTTCAATCATCTTTATGATCTCCTGGCCGTTTATCTATGTGCTATGAATAATGTTGTATAATATTAAATTATGGAAAACTGCATGCTTGTGATAATTTTGATTGTTAATCGGAAATGATTCTGTAGATTTTGGGCATTAATTTTGTTTTGTATTGTTCTCTTGTAACATGCATGCTAACATTTGTGACTTTGTGTAAGATAAAGGTTCTAAATTTATGCCGCATTATCAGGAATCAATTAGAGCTAGCTGGTAGGCGACGAGGGAATCGATTTATAGATTGTTGGGACAAGATTTTCTTTTGATCAAAAGCTTGTCTGGTTCTTTAAAAACAAACACCGCCTTGAGCTAAAATAGACATCAAAAGTTGGGAAGCTTCATCCCATCAGTCCCTAAGGCGTAACAAGTTTCCCCAAACACTCGCTTTTTGATCAACAAATTCAAATTAAAAGCTCAGAATGCCAATGGGCAACTTTCCCTTCGTAAATCCCATAATGTAAATATGATTATGTGATGGTGATGGCTTCCTCCAGTGTCGTTCATACTAATCAATGAAAAGAGTCAAAAAAGAGACATTTTTGAGTTCATTTGTGCTCGTGTTTACCAAATCTTTTCACCTCATTCCATTCCCTTTCTTTTCACCAAATTCCTCTTTTTTGTATGCCAATTTCCGGTTGCTTTCCTCCCTTTGAAGAAAGGGATGCTGAAAAAAATTCGTACCAAGATTTTTAAAAAATCATTTTAGAAATCGAAAGAAATTTATCGCTTGTCAAAGTTAAATACAAAATCTTGAGAATCAAAAGAAAGAGCTTCACTTTTCGCGCTTCTTTAGTTGCAGTGCTCCTTCTCGTTGTGAACCTGAAAAGTTGGATTTGAAGATGACTTCAGCTTGGCTTCATTTAAAAGTTGGCATTGTTTAAAAAGCTTACGGTAGGATCAAGCGACAAATAGGAGATATCATAGACACCGTTGTCGATGTATTCACGAGGGACATCGTATTCGCTGGCACGGGAGCAGCCCTGGAAAAGTTGTTGAAGCGAAAAGATTTGTCTATATCTTAAATTTGAAAAGTATTCCGTCTAAGAAGTTTTATTTTGATACTATACTCAGAAAACTTTTCCCAACTTACGTGTCTCGCCTTGCAGTGATGAGTGACGCGGATGAAAGGCTCGATTTTGGACACCTGGAATTAGCGATTTGATTTGGCTAAACTTTATCAGACTATGATATCAACTATGATAGCTTTTAATATTTCAAAATATCTAATCAAGGCCAACCTCACTTTCCCCACCGGTGATCTGAAAATAGCCGCTGTGATCGGAGTAGACGGTGGCGAGGAGATCGTTTGGATCAACAGAAAAATGGGATATGAGTTTGAAAATAATGAAAATGAATTCAAAAATAATGAAAATGAATTCAATATATCTATTGGATATGCAAATTTTTCAGTTTAATAGTTCAAAACTTTCAAAACGAACAAGTGTCTCGATCCCAGAGCTCGACTTTCGCATTTGCCCATCGTTCTCGATTGCATATCAGTGTTCCCTAAAGAGTTATCTAAAAATAAGTACAATAGATGTATTATATTAAAAATTGATTGTTTATGATTGATTTGTTTATGATTGATTTGCTTTGTTCTTTAGCCTCACCCGAACGGTAACCGTTTGCATGTTGGCGGTGACGGTGGCGGCGAGGAGGGAAAAGATAAAGAGTCTCATTCTAAAAAAATTAGTTATAAGCCGAAAATTAACAATCAACACTCGATAAAGAATGCAATATTCTAAACAATAAAGAATGCAATATTTTGAGTTATCCAATTAATAAATGTAAGAAATTCGGTGAAACGAATTGATTCTCAAGACTCGACTCAAGTGACTCAATCGGCAGCTGATCCTTGTTTTTGTTTCTAGAGGAAAAGCCCTTATTGAATGACCCAAACAGCGGTCACCATAAAAACAACAAGTCGATCACATTGATCAAAGTTTTTCTCAGGTCGTGGAAAACTGATCGTTTCAGTTTAAGCTTTGAAACATTTGGTTACAAGTTGAAGTTGGACTAAACTAAAAGACAAATAGGAAAAGTACCCGGATTCTGAACATTTAAAGATTTTTGGGTGTTATACATTCACAAAAGCCATCTTATAGTTAGATAGAATTGTATTTCGCAACCTTTTCCAAGTACTTTTAAGTCTCAAGCGTCAGGCGATGAGAGACTCTCAGATATCGCCGAATATTTGGCTGCTCTTGTTTTGGTTTCTTGTTTTTAGTGAAAGTCTCGAAAGCTGAACAAAAGTACTCATTGAAAATTTAGGTGTACTGTAGTCAGGGCACGGGAATTGTTACTATTTATTGTGCCAACGGCAAAGTTCAGTGTACATTCTTATTTAGCACTCAAGGTACCGTATCCCAGTTAAACTCCTCTAATTGTCACAATCGCTCTCGTCATTCCTCTCGAAAATTTTGTTCAGAACGGTCATTGACTCTCGGTGTTCGTACATTTAACAAGTTAGACTTAGCTTTCAAAAATTTTAGCGTGGTTTGACTCAACAATTGCTTATCCAATCGATTTCCCGGTGAAAAGGCGGGTAAAACTCCGCATAGAAACGTTTTTTGAACATATTTTGATAGCGTATGCGATTCCTTTTTCGCCTCTTTTCCTTTCTTGTCAATTTCCCCCTTTTTTTTCCTTTCAGACGGGGCATTTCTCGTTTGAAATGCGGTGAATCATTGACCGATAGGAAATCACGAGAAATGCAAAAAATTATAAATTTTACCCCGATTCTTTCCTTTTTACTCTAGGAAACAAAGTGTTTTGCAGATTTTAAAAATTAAAGTCAAAATTTAAGGCGTATTTCATTAATTTTCTTCAAGACGCTTTAAACTATATCTTTTATTGTTATTAACGCTCTTTTTTTTTAGTTAAAATGACATCAAACGAGGTGGAAAATGAAACGGAAACGGTGGTCAAAAAGGAGAATTTGCCCTATGGAGTCGAGTACGCGAAAACTGGAAGAAGTTCGTGCAAGAAATGCAAGGAAATCATACCACAGGTTTGTTTTGATGCGTTAAAACTTTTACTACTGTGAAAAGTGACATAAAGCTTAGGCAAACTGAGAGAGCACAAAATGTGATAATAGTTACCGATACCAGGAAGTACCAATCTAAATTCATTTTAACATGTTCAGCCACTATTTTTTCACTTTAGGGCCACACTCGAATGGCCATCCGTCAGCCAAGCCAATTCTTCGATGGTCTACAAGATAATTGGTTGGTTTGTGGTGAAAATCTAACTTAATTAGTACAAAAGGGCTTTTTTTTTAAAATTGTTTGCATTTGCATCTTTCTAGGCATCACTACGCGTGCTTCTGGCGAGCCATCAAATCGAATCCGATCAACGAGCGCTCAATTCGCGGAGTGGATTGGCTTAAATGGGAGGATCAACAGAAGATTCGGTAAAGTTGTGCTTTTAAAAGCTATCTTATTTGCTTTTTTTAGTGAGTCGATCAAGAAACACATGGAGACGGTGGATGGAGGAAGCTCATCGGGACAAACGACGACAGCAAGTAACAGTCTCGTGCAACTCGCACAGGCAAAAGTCGAGTATTCGAAGACAAACAGGTTGGAATTTGATACTTATGCCGAATGTTTTACGCGTAAAACACAAAAAAAAGCGTTGGTATTTTAAAATCTAAGGGTGCATTCTATGGAAAATCTTTGCATTGCTAATGAAAAATCCAACGGAAAATGAAGACTCTGAGTGAGTTATTGCTTTGCTGCTCAATTTTTTTGGCCCGAAGAAATTTTCAATTTATTGCATGCCTTTGTTGCTTCATTTTAGGGGCAAATGTGTTGCTTGCCAAGGATCGATTGAGCAAGGAGTGATGAAGTATGGATGGAAGAGCAAGTTCTACCATTTCGAATGCTTCTTCGTGGTGACCACGGAATTTCAGGGGGAAATCGACGATTTGCAGGTGTTTTTTGGTTTATTTAACGTTTATTATAGGTTTAGGCTTAGGCTTAGGCACATAACCATATATTAAGGCCGTGGGACTTATAACCCCTAAGTACCATCAACTTTTCTACTCCATTCTTTAGGGTTTCCAAAATATGACTGAAACCGATCAAACGATGCTACGAGACGCTTTTGAAGTGATTCACCAATCGACGCAACTTGTTAAGGTATGATTTTCCAGAGACATTGGTTTAAGAAGCTGAGAAGATTTCGAATGCATCTTCGTGGCTATCAGAGAATTTCAAGGGAAAATTTAAGTTGCACAAAATAATTATTTTAATTGTTTGCTTAGGACGCTGAATTGGCTGGAGATTTGCAACAACGCGAAGCAGACGAGAATGGACCAGCAAAGAAACGAAAGAAAGTGACCAAGACGCCCGATGACCTGAGAGACGAGAGATTGCAGGTATAAATAAGAAAAGTTTTAAGAGATCTAGAAATTGAAAATAAGGCTTCTAAAAGTGATACTTTTTATGATTTGTGGTCACACACTTGCACACATTTTTCATAGAATTTCTAATTTTCCTTTCATTTAGAAACAAGCCGACTTGTTGTGGCAGCTGCGAAGCGGCTTCGCGAAGTGGCTCTCTAAAGATCAATGGTGCCGCCTCTTGGAAACGAATGGACTCGATGTACCGCAAGGAGGGCCGGATAAGGTAATTGGAGCTGAGATTTTTTTGTCTCTTGGCAACTTGCTCAAGATTCTAGATCCATGAGCATTCGTTTAGATTCTCGACCTGCTCACCGATGCTGCACTATTTGGGCGACCGCTTCGATGTGAGAAATGCTTGCAGGGACAACTCTTTTACAGGTTTCTTTTCACGGTGAAAGCTTCAGATTTAATCTTTCTTAGTACATCATCGCAAACATACCTCTGTACGGGACATCTGAGCGAGTGGACAAAGTGTACGGTGGCCGCGCGAAAGCCGAAACGATTGCCGTTTGGAGTGCCAAAAGATTTGAGTGCCGAGATTCCGTGGTTGATCGACGAAGCACCGTTGAATGTAAGAGATACATTATAATAGTAGACTTCTCTGAAACATGAAATAGTAAGAAACCCTAATAAACCCGAAACTAGCCCTAGTCATTTTAAAAGAAATATGCGTCCTTGTTTTTCAGGAACTCTCTGAGCGTTATTACAATGATAAACAAGAGGAGATTGTGAGGTGAGAAAATGTTCTAGAGAAGGATCAAATTCTGATTTAGTTCTAAGCGGACTTACCGCAACCGGGCAAGTACAGGTGGTGCAGATTTGGAGGCAGGAGACAAAATACGGGGTTAGATCACTTAATAGCACAGTACTTGTTTCTCTAGGTCGGGCAGACGTTGGCAAGGCGTACATCAAGAAGGGCACAACGGTGGATGCGGAATTTGAAAAGGCGGCCATCAGTCACGTGTGCAAGGATGATGAGGGTGAGGATTATTAGACAGGCTAATGATTAACTGTTTCTCAAAATTTTGTCCAGAACCTATAAGATTTCGGTTTTGAGGGAATCTCTACTCAGCGGCGCTTGTCGAGGCGGATATGGCCACAGGGCGAAACAGTTACTACAAGTTACAATTGTTGAAACACGATACAGCAAATATGTAAGCTAGTTATGAAAACTTGCGGATGCAACAAATTTTTTAGCTTCTGGGTTTTCCGCTCGTGGGGACGCATCGGCACAACGCAAGGTGGCATCAAAACTGAGGAATTTCGATCGATGAAAGCCAGGGTGGCTGGATTTGAAGCGTAAGTTGAAATTGAAAGACCTTAAACCGGATTCTATCTATTTAGTGTTTTCCTCGAAAAGACCCAAAACGAGTGGCGAGATCGGAAATATTTCCGAAAGAAGGCCGGTGGCATGAATTGGATCGAAACAGACACGAGTGATGCGGTGAGTTGCAAGGAGAGGTTAAGGAACGTCTGTGTAGATGAGTAAATGATTCGAACCCAGTTTCAAAGTTTTCTGAAGCTTTCAGATTTGATTTTCCTTTTTTTACAGGCGAATGTCGAAGGAAATGTCATCCCGGGCAGTAAGACCGATTTGCCGAAACCGATCGTCGAAATTATGAAGATGATTTTCGACGTGAGCACAATGCAGGCCGCTTTGAAAGAATATAATGTGAGTGATCCACTTAATTTGCATCATTTATAACCTGTGAACTTTAGATTGACACGGAGAAGATGCCGCTCGGAAAGTTGTCCAAATCGCAGATCACCAAGGCGTACACCGTGTTACAGGAGTTACTTGAGGTAAAAAATGGTTACAATAAAGCTGTCAAAAATATAAAAAAATAAAAAAGTAGATGACTTAATTATGGTAATCTTTTCGTTAGATTAAAGCCAAATGGCTGACCCGAAATTTTGAGTTTATAACAACCCTGTTCATAGAAAGATACCCTTTTAAAACTCTTGCTTTTCCAATAGATACTTGTTTATTTTAGCTCATCTCCGGCAAGGGCGCGGCGCGAAAAGATGAAATCCTTGATGCGTCGAACCGTTTCTACACCATCATCCCGCACAACACTCAACTCAAAATGTTGGACAATCCATCAGTGATCAAGGTTGGATAATGATTTTAAAAGAAGCATTTATTCGGCTGTTTTCAGAAAAAGACGGCCATGCTAGACTCGTTGCTGGAGATCATTGAGGCGTTTGCGATGGTGAAAAACAATCCAAATGATGAGGAGGAAAACGCGGAACGAGATCCTGTTGATGTGAATTATGAGAAGCTGAAGACGAAAATGACGGTGGGGAGTTTTAACTCTATGTATGTGTATATGTGGTCTTTATTCAGGTACTAGACAAATCGTCGGCCGAGTACAAACTGTTGGTGGATTATGCGAAGAAAACTCATGGACAAACACATAAACAATTGAAAGTCGACATCATTGATGTAAGTTTGCTTTAAGAAAGTCTTTAGCACTGTACTACACTATAAAAATCCTGGAAACTAGCCCTCAAAGATGCCAAAAGTTAGTACTGACTCATTTTTCCTTTATTCAGATCATCAAAATCGAACGCGAAGGTGAGGAGGCAAAATTCAAGAAGCAAGTCGGAAATCGAATGTTGTTGTGGCACGGATCGGGTACACCGAATTACGGAGGAATTTTGTCGCAAGGACTACGAATTGCACCACCCGAGGCACCAGTGGTGAGCATTGGCTTTCTAGCTCTGAAATTCTAAAGGTGGACCTAGCATGTACCGAACATTCGTTAAAATATCCTGGTAATAACATTTATGATATAAAGCTTTTTCTTTTAGAGTGGCTACATGTTCGGCAAAGGTGTTTACTTTGCTGACATGTTCTCGAAATCGGCCAACTATTGTCGAGCGCACAACGGAGAGGGATTACTTCTGTTAGCCGATGTGGCATTAGGGAAGGTTTGGATTTTAAAATGTACTATCGCAAAAATCATTGTTCAGATCAAAGAAGAGCCAATGTCGATCACGCACACGGCCGCCACTATGACCAAGAATAAGACAAATTCGTGCAGGGGTGAGTGTACTTTAAAATTT
Organism: Mesorhabditis belari; assembly: GCA_958450365.1. NCBI lineage: Eukaryota > Metazoa > Nematoda > Chromadorea > Rhabditida > Rhabditidae > Mesorhabditis > Mesorhabditis belari. The sequence continues at coordinate 3,519,142 of CAUEEP010000737.1, read as the reverse complement.
GCTCCAGACGTTTCACGTTTTATAGGAATTAGGATTGAATATTGTTTTTGAATTTTCTAATCATTTACCAATCTTTCTTTTTAGGTATTGGTGGAACGATTCCCGACCCGTCGACTCATGTGAATGACGCGAGTGGATACGTGATTCCGGTGGGAAAACCCATCGCTCGAGAAACAACCCGTGATGGAAAACCACAAATGCCATCACTTCTTTACAACGAGTGAGTTTTGCCGAGCTTTCTACTGCGCGATGCAAAGCAAATCACCGAATCATTATCCATTATTAGGTATATTTTATTTTTTTATTTCTAGGTACATTGTGTACGATGTCGATCAGATTTGCCTGCGCTACCTGGTTCGGGGAGCATTCCGGTGAAACTCCCCTTCTAAATGAATCAACGCTTTCACTGTAACTTTTGGATATTTTTCTTTCAATGAAATTTCTAAATGTCTCTACAATTTCTTCATATTATGGGCCTCATTTGATCTCTTTCTCTGCGAAAACAAGTAGCTTTTTGTGTTGTATCACTTTTGTTGTAAATTGCCCCGATTCATTTTTGGTTAGTTGAATTTGTTCTGAATTTCACCCAATTCTCTTTAGTTTGACTCTGCATTGTGTAATTACCGATGTTTTTTCGGCAAAGTTCAAATTTCCCCCTTGTTCTCTTATCTTTTTTCATTACTGGTGATTTCCCGTTTGCTCTCTTTTTTTTTCTTATACATCTATATTCATTTGTTTGTTTGCTTTAATCAGTTAACGCTTGACGCTTTATAGCCGAGTTTAGAGGATAGGATTTCTAAAATACATTTTTCTCGAAAGAATGCCTGATATTTTTTGGAGATTTTGCAAACGAATTATGGACTTGTGCGCTAACTTATGACTTGTGAATTTTCTCTTACAAAGAGTTCAGGATTTATTTTTAGATATAATATGACATTAAAGACTGGTGATGAAGAGGATCTATTGCGGTCATTTCTTGGAGGGCAGCTCGTCTTTAGCTGCACTTCTCCTTCTCCTTGTGCACCTGAAATGAAATTTAAAAAAATATTTTAATCAGTGCTTATTTTTAAAACATACTAGCTTAAAAATAAACAATAATTATATTTTAGCTTTCTATCTAAACCCACGGCGATATCGAGAGTCACATAGGTCATATCGTAGATTCCGCTGTCGATGAACGATTGGGGGACCTCGTAGTCGCCGATTCGCTTGCATCCCTGGGAAAAGTAGATTAAGGTGAAATTTTATGTGTTACCTAATAGTATTTCGATCAAAACACACTAATTCTATCAAAAAATAGCTTACTGGCTTGGTGTTGCACGAGTGGGTGAGTCGGATGAAGGGCTCGATCTTGCCGACCTGGAATCTTTGGGTCAAGAAAGGTTTTCTAGGCTACTCATGTGATTTATTATCCTTGAATCCTTGAATATAGTTTCATATTTCACTTAGTAGATTTGTTTGTAAAGTAGAATCGTAGCGGTGAAAAACTTTCAACGTTCAACTTTTTTGACTCTAGCGTTTAGAAATGTAGTCACTTTGGCATACTGTAGCTATTTTCTGTGCTCACTGTAGCTTTGCATTAAACTTTACAATTAGAAATCTTTTTGATTGGTAGCTAGTGGGCTTACTATATGATATATTGTCTATTCTCACCCACCTCATCTTCTCCTCCGCTGATCTCGAACTCTCCGTCGGTGTTGGTGACAACGGTGGCGAGGAGATCATTTGGATCCACTGGGAAATCATTTTCAAGACAATTTTACAATGATCACAGAGATTTGGTGAGACTAGTGAGACGTTTTTCCTCAAATACTTACAAGTATCGCGATCGTAGAGCTCAACTTTCACATCGTGCGCTCGCTTCTTGTTGCAAATGGTGGTTCCCTGGAATTTGATTACGATTGTGGAAAGTTGAAATGAGAAATTTGATTTGATTTGTCGATTTCTAACTACAGTACACTTGGCTTCACTCAATGGAAAGACAAAGACTTTGAAGACTTTAGTTAGCCGGGGGGAGGGGTTGTTTACTTTTCAGCGTAAAGTGCACACTTTTGATTTGACAGCCACCGTCTTGCGTTTAAAGTACAATTTATAACAAGTGATGGTTACGATACTAAAGTACAGTACGTGTAAATATTGGCGATACTTTGCGCCGAATTTTTGCGTTTCCGATAAAGTACTGTGATGCTGGTTATGCTAAAGTGCTAAAGTGCTGTTGATACTAAAGTACTAAAGTACGATAAAGTACTGCTGGTTATACTAAAGTACTAAAGTACAGTACGCAAAAGTAGTGTAAATATTGGGGTTACTTTGCGCCGAATTTTTTTGCCTTTCCGATAACTTTCTTCTAAATCGGATAAAACTTTGTTTTTGATGATTTTGATGTGATTTTGTTGCACTTTTTGAGAGGAAATTGAGTTTTTTGTTATAAATTATAGATCTAAAGTATTAAATCGAAGACATTAGATCTAAAATATTAGATCTAAAATATAGATCTAAGATATAGATCTAAAATATAGATCTAAAATATTAGAGTTTCTTTATATCATTAGAGATATCTTTATATCATTAGAGATCTAGATCTTTAGATCTTTATATTAAAGGCCAACCTTGACACGAATCTCTTGATATTTTCCCGAAACAGCAATGAGAACGCCGGCGAGGAGACACAACGACAAGTAGGCTTTCATCTGAAAAGGAAATTTATTTCATAAACATATTTACACGTTTGAAAAGCAATAACAGAAGTTATCTGAAGAAAAATGAAATCACAAAGAATTGTAGAGAAAACTGGAATTGAAGAAAGGGGAATTTGTAGGGGAATTTGTTAAAAATTTTCTTTTATCAGCAACGCTCTTTCTCGCCGGAAACCTGAAAAATTGAGTGATTTATCGAATTTAACTTGTTCTTTGAGTCAAATCTTACAAAATCTTACAAATCTATCAAAATCTTACAATGATATCGAGTGTCACATAGGTCATATCGTAAATGCCATCGATTTTATCCTGAGGAACCACATAGTCGCCGACTCGTTGACATCCCTAAAAATTTTGGCCTAGAAAATAAAACTCTTATTACTAAGCCAGATAGCTTATTGAAGCTTATTGAAGCTTATTGAAGCTTATTGAAGCTTATTGAAGCTTATTGAAGCTTATTGAAGCTTATTGAAGCTTATTGAAGCTTATTGAAGCTTATTGAAGCTTATTGAAGCTTATTGAAGCTTATTGAAGCTTATTGAAGCTTATTCAGAGCTTGAGCCAGATAGCTCAAGGTTTTTCAAGCTACAGTTATTTAGAATTCATTCATTTATAATATAGAACACTCCTGATGCCAATCATTTCAAATTAAGTGCACTAGAAAGTTTCTGGATGTTTCCGCTTTTAACTCAAAAGCTTGCTTACCCAGCTTACCCAGCTTACCCAGCTTACCCAGCTTACCCAGCTTACCCAGCTTACCCAGCTTACCCAGCTTACCCAGCTTACCCAGCTTACCCAGCTTACCCAGCTTACCCAGCTTACCCAGCTTACCCAGCTTACCCAGCTTACCCAGCTTACCCAGCTTACCCAGCTTACCCAGCTTACCCAGCTTACCCAGCTTACCCAGCTTACCCAGCTTACCCAGCTTACCCAGCTTACCCAGCTTACCCAGCTTACCCAGCTTACCCAGCTTACCCAGCTTACCCAGCTCTTTTCTTTGTCTTTTAATGAGCTGACAAAATTGCTTCCTAGATTTCTACCTTATTGGCGTGGCAACTGTGTGTGATCCGGATGAAGGGCTCGATTTTGCCAACCTGCAAAGAGATTTTCGCTTTTAATAGAGAATTCGAAAGTCTTATAAGTTAAAGTTTTAAGGAGAAATGATAAGAAATTAAATTTTAAGCATCTCTGCTTTGTTCTGAATCAATCAGAGCAAAACAAAGACAGCTTTTCGAGCTAGAACTTGACACAGAAGCCAGACCAGGGCTTGGACCCTGGCTTCTTGGCGGCCTACTGTAGCTTACAATCATTAGCTCCTAGCTTGTAGCTTATAGACAGTTGAAATTTCTCAGATATCCGAACCTCATCTTCTCCTCCCGTGATCGTGAACTCTCCCTCCGAAGTCGTGTAGATTGTGGAGAGGAGATCATTTGGATCGACTGGAAATTGGAATGGTGCAATGTTACAACCATAGGAACTTTCTTTTAATACTTATCTAAGAAAAACTCACGTGTATCCCTATCCCATAACTCAACTTTGACATTCGCTTGGCGTTTCTTCTGACAAACGGTGATTCCCTGAAAGAAAAGTTTGCTACAATAGTGTTTTCCAAAGTTTTTGACTGAAGGCTTTTCGATATCATGTCAACTCTTGAAACTACCGTAATCTTGACTCTAGTTTTGACCTAAACTATCATAATCTAGACTCTAGTGACTCTATCGTTTACCCAAACTGCCGTAATTCAACCGCCAGTTTATCGATGAGTCTAATGTTTGGTTTTCCAAAGCTTTTGACTGAAGCTTTTCGATATGATGTCAACTCGGCAGTTTGGGTAATGATAGAGTCTAATTAGTGATCACTAGATCACTAGAGTCACTAGATCACTAGAGTCACTAGATCACTAGAGTCACTAGATCACTAGATCACTAGAGTCACTAGATCACAATCACTAGAGTCTAGATTACGATAGTTTAGGTCAAAACTAGAGTGTGCCATTGACTTAACCTTGTAATTCTTCATCGAATGGTATCAAAATTGGGGATTTTTCGTAAACTAGCGGGATGATTACAGTAGTTTAGAAAACGCTTTAGTCAAGAGTGCATTGTTTCTTTCAAATCTTTAAAGTTGATTCTTTAAAATCACTCACCGTTACCGTAACATTTTGCATTTTTGCCGAAACCGCTGCAAACACCGTAGCCAAGAGGCAAAACGAGATGAGTGAGCGCATCTCTCTCAAAAGCCATTTTGCGAACAAAAAGAGAACAAAAATGTTTTATCACTGAAGTTATATAGTGGAAAAATAGAAGGAAAGTTTGGTGAAACGATTTGTAAACAATTTCAGTTTATAATTGAAATTTTAGAGATGAGACAAAGACAAAAAATTCTCTGAGATTCTAGCCTTTTTTTCCCCTTTTTTTGATGTAAACAGAGATCGGGGTTTGGAAGGGGAAAGCTTTTGAGCTTTGAAAATGCATTTTGTTTTCATTTTCATTTTTTTTTCAATGATCCGAGAAAGATTAGCTTTAAAATGATCGAAAAATCATCGAAATTCAATTCTTTAAGTGAAGCTTTGTGGGAAATTATAAACGCACTTTCTCTGGCACAATGAAGAGCACTTCATTTTCTCAGAATTACATGAGAAAATGGAGAACTCAATGTATTCAATGCGTTTAACACAAAGTACACAAGCTCTTGGCTTGTGTACTTTGTGTAGCACAAGCTCTTAGCTCTTAGCAGCTCAAGCTTGTGTACTTTGTGTAGCACAAGCTCAAGCTTAGTGCTGCTTGTAAACACTCCCTTTCTGCCGCATTTCATCATTGATTTCCACTTAAACCTAATCCTAATCCTGAGCCATTTTTCAGAGTTCCCTTCTTCAACTCGCAATCCAAATATGTTTTTATAAAAATTTCAATGATGTCTTTAGAAATTACGTAATATTTCCAAAGTCCGTTTCACATAACATTGCGTCTAAGGGTTAGAAGCCCTGCGGTCTTAATACGTGGTTCTGTGTCTAAACCTAAGCCTATAACCATTTATAAGGTAATGGATTTATGCAAACTTTTAAATGTAATTTTTTGCGGGATCTATACCCATATATGAGGGCTGCGGGGCACATAACCACATATCAAGACCGCCGGGCTTATAACCTCTTAAGTACCAAGTTGATTTATAATAAACGTTAAATAAACTAAAACGCACCTGCAAATCGTCAATTTCCCCCTGAAATTCCGTGGTCACCACGAAGAAGCATTCGAAATGGTAGAACTTGCTCTTCCATCCATACTTCATCACTCCTTGCTCAATCGATCCTTGGCAAGCAACACATTTGCCCCTAAAATGAAGCAATAAAGGCATGCAATAAATTGAAAATTTCTTAGGGGGGAAAAAAATGAGCAGCAAAGCAATAACTCACTCAGAGTCTTCATTTTCCGTTGAATTTTTCATTAGCAATGCAAAGATTTTCCATAGAATGCACCCTTAGATTTTAAAGTACCAACGCTTTTTTTGTGTTTTACGGGTAAAACATTCGGCATAAGTATCAAATTCCAACCTGTTTGTCTTCGAATACTCGACTTTTGCCTGTGCGAGTTGCACGAGACTGTTACTTGCTGTCGTCGTTGGTCCCGATGAGCTTCCTCCATCCACCGTCTCCATGTGTTTCTTGATCGACTCACTAAAAAAACAAATAAGATCGCTTTTAAAAGCACAACTTTACCGAATCTTCTGTTGATCCTCCCATTTAAGCCAATCCACTCCGCGAATTGAGCGCTCGTTGATCGGATTCGATTTGATGGCTCGCCAGAAGCACGCGTAGTGATGCCTAGAAAGATGCAAATGCAAACAATTTTTTAAAAAAAGCCCTTTTGTACTAATTAAGTTAGATTTTCACCACAAACCAACCAATTATCTTGTAGACCATCGAAGAATTGGCTTGGCTGACGGATGGCCATTCGAGTGTGGCCCTAAAGTGAAAAAATAGTGGCTGAACATGTTAAAATGAATTTAGATTGGTACTTCCTGGTATCGGTAACTATTATCACATTTTGTGCTCTCTCAGTTTGCCTAAGCTTTATGTCACTTTTCACAGTAGTAAAAGTTTTAACGCATCAAAACAAACCTGTGGTATGATTTCCTTGCATTTCTTGCACGAACTTCTTCCAGTTTTCGCGTACTCGACTCCATAGGGCAAATTCTCCTTTTTGACCACCGTTTCCGTTTCATTTTCCACCTCGTTTGATGTCATTTTAACTAAAAAAAAGAGCGTTAATAACAATAAAAGATATAGTTTAAAGCGTCTTGAAGAAAATTAATACTAAAAGAAAGATTTCAATGCACTAGAGAGAATGCGTTTGCATTCTTTAAGCGTTAAGCGCAAAGTACATAATGAAGAGATCTGATAGGCTTTCAATTGAAGAAAAAGAGAAACTAAACGCACTTCTGACAAACAACAACAGCTTTAGAGAGCTTTAGAGAGTTTAGTTTTCCAATTTTTTCGACTAAAAGCAAAAACAATAAATCTTTGGGGTGTTTGGGATGTGAAAAGGAGAGGAAAGGGGGCTTAAATTACAGCTTAAAGTCATTAATCGAAATCTTTTCTCGAAATTCTCTCCATTGAGAAAAGCTTTGAACTTTTCGGGATAAACATAAAAATAAAAAACAATATGAGTGAGTCATTTGAAGAAGAGAGATTAAGTTGGGGAATGAGCTAAAAGTGTCTAGTGATTGATGAGTTCGGATGTAGATACGGGCAATGTGATTGCTTAAATGTTTACCGTAATAAATCTAAAAGGTTTCAATTGGCGTTCTTGAATTGTTCAATGAGTGAACTGGTTGATTCAAAAGAATTCTAAAGAATTACTTAAAATTCTGCGCCTCAAATGGTTATACCAAAAAATCATAAATAGCAAAAGTGATCTGCTTAAATCACTCAATCACTGCTTAAATCTTTTCCGTAATAAAGTTAAAAGGTTTAAATCGTCCTTGTGGCGTCCTTGTGGATCAACAAACCGATCAACAAAGTGTTTGATACAAAAGAATTCGAAGAAATTGCTTAAAGATTGAATGCGCTCTGCGCCTTGAATGGTTATACCTAAAAATGACAAATAACAAAAGTGATCTGTCAGTAAAAACACCAAATCACAGCTTGCGGTGACCCGATTTGCCTCTATCTCCGGGGATAAAGCACAGTTGAAATCTCTTTTTCACTGTGCTCTATCCCCGGGGATAGAGCACAGTAGAAATCTCTTTTTCACTGTGCTCTATCCCTGGGGATAGAGCACACTAGAAAACTGTTCTACGATGACTTTGTTCGGGGCAAAGTCCTTGTAGATTCTTCGATTATACCAAGACTTTGTCGGGGGTAAAGTTATTGTAGATTCTTCTATTCTACTGTGCTCTATAGAGCACAGTAGAAATCTTTTTTTCACTGTACTCTATCCCCGGGGATAGAGCACAGTAGAAATCTCTTTTTCACTGTGCTCTGTCGGTACCGAAAGAATCTATCTAAATCTAAATTTAAGAAATCAAAAATTGCAAAGCTTTTCTTATTTTTTCGAATTTTCACAATTAGTGAAAAGTTTTTTTGTGATGAACACACATAAATACTGTTCATTTTTCACTTTTCTCGTTTTTGAAAGGAAACCCTGTAGGTGTTGATTTTGTTGCTTGAGAAATTTTAAATCAACTTTATTGTGATCAAAACTTATAAATAACAATGATTAACAAATCAAACGACAATCAATCAATCAACAATAAACAATTATGATATTTACTCATTAATTAAAAATTAGGCTTCACTGATTTATCAAGTTTGACCTGTTGAAATGTTGAGATTAGGAACAATACGTTCTCAATAACAAAATAGAATCAATAAATTGAGCTTTTAACGAATTTTTACAAGAATGTGAACCAATGACCACTCAGTTTTAAAACGCATCAAGATTTCATAGCCTTTTAAAATCTATTTTGCTCTATGTTCCTTTGGTAATTCTACAAAACAAATGATACATCTCTAGACTCAAATTTCATGTAGATTCTAATAAAAGTAACTGCGAGTTGATTCGACCCTTAGATTTTTAATAGCAACATTATTAGAAATAATTATTTAAATTATTTATTAAATTTAAAAAAATTACAAGAATTAAATAAATCTAATCATAAATTAATTACAACCGAAACTTTCAATTTTTAAAAACCTCCACCTCCTTTATTAAAAAAATACAATCAAAATATATTTTACAGTCTCTTGGGGTATGATATTGATAGCTTGAGGACGTCTACTGACGAAGGTGCACATGTGAAGGATGCCTGCATCTAGCTGAAAGAAAAAGATGAATGCATAATTCATAAATTATACCTCCAAAGTAGGCCAATTGTCCGGGAGCGGAACCCGATTGGTTATTACCATTTACGGGATTCCTCACCTCGAAGCTCAACACCATGTGGATTTCATCCCAAATGTTCACCTATAACACAATATCAGTCTTAGAAATAAACATAATGAAAACTTACTCGGAATCCCAAATCCCAGAAAGTTTCGCGCCTGACCGTCAGGTAAGAGTAGTAAATATCAGTGGCTTAAGTTTACAATGAATGATTTCAAAGATTTAAATGAGATAAAGAAAATCTCACCATCTTGATCGATCATAAGCCAAAAGTCTTGGTACTGCCTGTTGGGTGGGATTATATAAAAACCATCAAGATCAAGAGCATGAAGGGGTTGGATAGCTACAGAACCCAAGTTGTCCGGAAACTTAAAGAAATAATATACAAAAATCTGTAAAATGTTTCATTAGGTGAAAGGTGATGCCTACTTCAATTAATAAATCTAATACAATAAACGATAGAACTAAAAAAACTAAAGCAGCTAAAACTAACACGAACGTGAATCGGTTGAGACTTATGCAAATTTCTGATCCGAATGTAAACATACTGGTGTTGAAACTTTTCAACTGTGAATTTCTAAAATGACAAAATGAACTTTAACAAGAAATATATAAAGTAAATAAACTTTACCGGATATTCAAGATTGGGGTTGAAGACATCCGATTCACCCAAAATCTCGAGCAAGAGATTACGAACCGTCATCATCCGGGGCTAAATTTTTAAATCTTTTCCTTCGATCAAGAAATTAACAGTTAAACCATAAAATCATAAGTGTGACCAAAAAAGTGTCTATTATCTTAAACTTCAAACAAAAAAACCAATGTAAAAGCGGTCAAAAGAAAGATTATAAAAAACCCACGCGAGATTGAGCTGGTAAACGTTGTTGAGACATCATGAAGAGGAGAATGAGATGATCCAAGAAACCATTGGGACGGATTTTATATCTCGCTTCAATGTAAATTTCCGAAATTTAAATGCAGATCTTATAGTATTATCACAGGCTTGTATGCAATAAAGTACTTGTTTATCGGTGTTTCGCAAATGTATTTCCTTCTAGCCCATTGAGTGTTTTATCGTCCAATTGGATATGCTAAAATAAAACCTTCTATAGAAACAGTTAATCAAGCAACAACCTTACTAATCACACTAAGCAAACACTTATCTCGACGTTGATCCTAATTTTCTCTATGTTTTTATCGGTAAGTCTACAAAATAGATTCTATATTTCTTTACTCAAATTTCATGTAGATTCTAATAAAAATAACCAGAGATTGATTTAGCTTTCACATTTTGAGTTATAAACTTTTTAAATGAATCCATTCTTTCAGTTAAGTAGTCCAGCTTTGACTGAAAAGTTCTCTATGTTTTTATATTAGAGTTTACTAAGTAAATTGTACTTTTCTATAACCAAATTTCATAAGTAACATCTTAAAACCAACTACAAGTTGATTCGACAATTAGAGGTCGAGATATGAAGGAAAAAAGCGAACTAGTTCCACTCAACCTAACAATTGTTAAAGAGAAAGAGTACCTTTTGTTAGATAACTACAAAATCTGGTGAAATGAATGTCTATCTCTCATTAGATCCGAATGAGAGGAGATTGGCTCAGGAGCTTTGAAACATTTATTTTGGAATTTTAAATTAAATTCGGTTAAGTATTTAACTCCTAGGTAACTGACTCCCAGGTAGCTAACCATTAAGTATCTAACCCTGAGTGAGGGTACTGATTCGAATCAGAGTGCTATTGGGGATGGGATTCGTGGGTACGGGATTCCTGGGGGTAGGATTAAATAACAAACTTATTAAATAAAAGATGACTACGATGGCTTTGCCACGGGCAAAGTCATCGTAGAATCGAAGAATCTACAATGACCTTGCTCCGAACAAAGTCATCGTAGAATAGTTTTCTACTGTCCTCTATCCCCGGGGATTTGTAGTACTACAAACTTTTAAGTTTGCAGTACTAAAAGCCTTTTCAATACATACTGCAAACTGCAAACTTGAAATAGGGAATCTAGGGTTTGCTTACGCTTTTTACCATATACTCACGGTAACCCTAGATTCCCACCTACAGAAATTTAGTCCAACTTTGACCGGGATTTTCTTTACGTTTTTATGCTAAAGTTACTAAGGAGATTGTGAATTTCGGGTGCAAAATTTTATAAGGAACATTTTAAGAACAACCACAAGTTGATCGGTTAACTGGAAGCGAAGCTATGTCGAAAAAAGAGAGGATACCCCGAGAAAATCTGCCTACCCCCCCTAGGCAAATGTCTTATCCAGTAGGCACTTATCCGACTTTGACCTTAATTTTATCGAGGTTTTTATTGGTAAGTCTATAAAACAAATAAAACATTTTGAAAGTCAAATATTGTGTAGATTCTAATAAAAGTAACCACTAGTTGATTGAACTATTAGATCTTGAGTTATAAGCTTTTTAATTGAACCTAGCCTTTTGGAAAAGTAGGTCAACTTTGACCTAAAATTTCTCTATGTTTTTATATTAAGGTTAACTATGTAAGCTATAGTTTTCTAAAATAGAATTTCGTTAGCTACATTTTAAAACGAACCACAAGTTGATCGGTCAACTAGAAGTGAAGATAAGTATAATTCTTGAGGATTTTACCATCCTCTCGAAAGGTATGGAGTAACGGTTAAAAAGGTAGGGTGCAACCTTTTAAAATCTATTTTGCTCTATGTTCCTTTGGTAATTCTACAAAACAAATGATACATCTCTAGACTCAAATTTCATGTAGATTCTAATAAAAGTAACTGCGAGTTGATTCGACCCTTAGATCTTGAGTTATAGATCTTTAATTGAACTTACCCTTTTAGAAAAGTAAGACAACTTTGACCAAAGATTTCCCTATGTTTTTATATTAAGGTTGACTCAGTAATCTATAGTTTTCTAAAATAGAATTTCATTAGCTACATTTTAAAACCCACCACAAGTTGATCGGTCAACTGAAAGTGAAGATAAGTAGAAATGTTGACGATGGCACCATCCTCTCAAAAAGCATAGGGTAACTTTAAAAAGGTAAGGTCCAACCCTTTAATATCTATTTTGCTCTATGATTCCTGGGTAAGTCTACAAAACCAATGATATATTTCTAGACTGAAATTTCGTGTAGATTCTAATAGAAATAACCGCTAGTTGATTCGACTATTAGATCTTGAGCTATAGACGATTTCATTAAATCACCTCTATAAAATTTATGAGATTTGATGAAAAGTGGTACTTTTTTGTAGGAAAGCCTTAATGTTAAGTGCAAATTCGGATTCTCCATCAAAAATTGAGCTTAGAAAAATGTTTTTTAGCATACTTCTTTATCTTCACTTGTCTTTAGGTCGAAAAGTCTTGTAGTGAGTCTGTCTCCTATAACTGATCTCTGCACTATATTTGCATTTACCATAGAATTGAATAAAATCTTTACTCAATTCTTAGATTCTTTCATTCTACGATGACTTTGCCCGGGGCAAAGTCATTGTAGATTGTTCCATTTTACGATGACTTTGTTCTGGGCAAGGTCATTGTAGATTCCTCGATTGTAGCAAGACTTTGCCCGGGGCAAAGTCATTGTAGATTGTTCCATTCTACGATGACTTTGTTCCGGGCAAGGTCATTGTATATTCCTCGATTGTAGCAAGACTTTGCCCGGGGCAAAGTCATTGTAGATTGTTCCATTCTACGATGGCTTTGTTCTGAGCAAGGTCATTGTAAATTTTTCCATCCTACGATGACTTTGCTCCGGGCAAAGTCATCGTAGAATAGAAGAATCTACAATGACCTTGCCCCGAGCAAAGTCTTCGTGGAATCGATCCTTAGGATCAAATCTAAGCTTGACATTAACTTAAAACAAATCAAGGGTTAACTAACAAAAAAGCATTTTTTTTACTTAATAATTGTACTAACAATTGTACGGAGCTTAGAAAAGGTCGGCATATATACAAGTCTTGATTAATCATTTTTACAGAAAGATTTAATTTAACATATTCAATTGGGCGATGAAAGACTCGATGAGTTGGCAAAAAATCCATTTGTGAAACATCGATGAACAAACACTTTATTGTATACAAGTCTGTTATAATATTATAAGATTTGCATTTAAATTTCTTAAATTTACATTGAAGCGATATATAAAATGCACCCCGATGGTTTGTTGAATCATCTCATTCCTTCGCGATGAATCAATCAGATGCAGCACTTCGGCTTCGCGTGGGTTTTTTATAATCTTTCTTTTGACCGCTTTTACATTGGTTTTTTGTTTGAAGTTTAAAATAATAGACAATTTTTGGTCACTCTTATGATTTTATGGTTCAACTGTTCGTTTCTTTATCGATGCAGAAAATTTAAAAATTTAGCCCAAGCTAATGATTGCTCGTAATCTCTGGCTCCAGATCTGGGGTGAATCGGATGTTTTCGAGCCCGATCTTCAATATCCAGTAGAGTTTAGTTTATTTTAATTTTATTTTGTCATTTTAGAGATTCACAGTTGAAAGGTTTCAACGTGTTTACATCCGACTCCAAAATTTACATGAGTCTCAACCGATTCACGTTCGTGTGGGTTTTTTTATTCTATCGTTTGTTCGATTAGATTTTTTAATTTAAGTAGATGTCATTTTTTATCTAATGAAACATTTCACATATTTCCGTATATTATTTCTTTAAGTTTGCGGACAACTTGGATTCTATAGCTACCGGACACCTTCATAATCTTGATCCTGATCGTTTTCGTATAATCCCACATAGCAACTCCCAAGACAACAACTACCAAGACTTTTCGCTTATGATCGATGCAAATAGTCAGATTTTCGTTATTTGATTTAAATCTTTGAAATCATTCATTGTAAATTTAAGATACTGGTGTTCACTATTCTTACCTAACGGTCAGGCGCGAAACTTTCTGGAATTTGGGATTGCGAGTAAGTTTTCATTATGTTTATTTCTAAAACTGATATTGTGTTATAGTTGCCCCTCTGGGATGAAATCAAAATGGTGTTGATCTTTGAGGTGAGGAATCCTGTAAAGGGTAATAACCAATCGGGTTCCATTTCGGTACAATCTGCTTACTTTGCAGGTATGATTTTGTTCTTTTTAAATTTAAATTATTAAATCTTCTTGTTAGGTGTGCCATCAGGACCTTCGACAAGTGTGATAGCTGCTCTTCCAGGAATCGAAATGTTCCAGAACCTCTGGGGATGTATTTTCGATTTTGAGAGTTATGCCTTCATCTTTTTCTTTCAGCTGGAAGCAACCCCCTACACGTGTTAACGCCATCAGACTTAAAGAGGCTCAAAAATTATTTTATATAAAAATCTTTTTGTATTGATAATAAAGGTGGTGGAGGCTTTAAAAAATTGTATCTTTGATTATCACAAAAATATATTCTTCACTATAACAAAATTATATATCCCTGCTTCTGTTAGGTTATGCGAATGTAAACCAACATTTTAGGCCTTAACAAGATTTATCTTAAAAACAGAAACAACACATTTTAATCAAAAATATATTGATCATTATTATTGATTATTTCTTGCTATCTTTGGCATAAAGAAGTGAGGTCGCTTTTTAAAAACCGAGCTGGTTGTAACTTGAGAAACTTAGAAATTTTCAATATCTTCAAGGCTTCGCCCTTCAAGGGTTAGATATCTAACCCTTAGATTTTCTATCTTTAATTAGATTAGAAAGGAAAATTAAGTGTTTTGATTAGTTGGATTACCATGGTTGTTGCTTGATGAATCGTTTCTACAGAAGATTTTAATTTAGTATATCCAATTGGGCAATAAAAAACTCAATGGACTGAAAGAAAATCCATTTGTGAAGCACCGGTGAACAAAGACTTGATTCCATACAAGCCTGTTATAATATAATATAAGATTTGCATTTAAATTTCGGAAATTTCTATTGAAGCAAGATATAAAATGTCCCCGAATGGTTTGTTGAATCATCTTATCCTCTTCGTGATGACTTAACAACCTGCACTACTTGAAAATCTTGTACTTTTTTTATGATTTTTCTTTTGACTATTTTTACCTTGGTTATTATAATTTAAATTATTTGTCACTATAACTATTTAAAGATAAAGTTAGGCTTTGTGAGAGGTAACTTTTTGTTGAGGGCAGATGTAAAATTTATAAGAGGTTAGCAAAATATAACCTCAATTATTTTTGATGCGAAAATTTCTAGGGTTATTTTTATTGGATGTTTCATTATCAACTTCATCATTTTCAGTACCACATCAAGAAATTAATGACTGGGAAAGCATTTATTTGCCTACCACATTTTCACAAAACACAAATTATAAACAAATTGGAAGTTTTTCAAGCTCTTCAATTATTAAAAGTAAATTATGATTTACGTTCATTTATTCTACGTTGTGGACCAATTCCGTTAAATCTCAAATTTATCAATGTGATCCTGGTGAATTTGGTCGAGAGAGGACTACAAATCCCCGGGGATAGAGGACAGTAGAAAACTATTCTACGATGACTTTGTTCGGAGCAAGGTCATTGTAGATTCTTCGATTCTACGATGACTTTGCCCGTGGCAAAGCCATCGTAGTCATCTTTTATTTAATAAGTTTGTTATTTAATCCTACCCCCAGGAATCCCGTACCCACGAATCCCATCCCCAATAGCACTCTGATTCGAATCAGTACCCTCACTCAGGGTTAGATACTTAATGGTTAGCTACCTGGGAGTCAGTTACCTAGGAGTTAAATACTTAACCGAATTTAATTTAAAATTCCAAAATAAATGTTTCAAAGCTCCTGAGCCAATCTCCTCTCATTCGGATCTAATGAGAGATAGACATTCATTTCACCAGATTTTGTAGTTATCTAACAAAAGGTACTCTTTCTCTTTAACAATTGTTAGGTTGAGTGGAACTAGTTCGCTTTTTTTCCTTCATATCTCGACCTCTAATTGTCGAATCAACTTGTAGTTGGTTTTAAGATGTTACTTATGAAATTTGGTTATAGAAAAGTACAATTTACTTAGTAAACTCTAATATAAAAACATAGAGAACTTTTCAGTCAAAGCTGGACTACTTAACTGAAAGAATGGATTCATTTAAAAAGTTTATAACTCAAAATGTGAAAGCTAAATCAATCTCTGGTTATTTTTATTAGAATCTACATGAAATTTGAGTAAAGAAATATAGAATCTATTTTGTAGACTTACCGATAAAAACATAGAGAAAATTAGGATCAACGTCGAGATAAGTGTTTGCTTAGTGTGATTAGTAAGGTTGTTGCTTGATTAACTGTTTCTATAGAAGGTTTTATTTTAGCATATCCAATTGGACGATAAAACACTCAATGGGCTAGAAGGAAATACATTTGCGAAACACCGATAAACAAGTACTTTATTGCATACAAGCCTGTGATAATACTATAAGATCTGCATTTAAATTTCGGAAATTTACATTGAAGCGAGATATAAAATCCGTCCCAATGGTTTCTTGGATCATCTCATTCTCCTCTTCATGATGTCTCAACAACGTTTACCAGCTCAATCTCGCGTGGGTTTTTTATAATCTTTCTTTTGACCGCTTTTACATTGGTTTTTTTGTTTGAAGTTTAAGATAATAGACACTTTTTTGGTCACACTTATGATTTTATGGTTTAACTGTTAATTTCTTGATCGAAGGAAAAGATTTAAAAATTTAGCCCCGGATGATGACGGTTCGTAATCTCTTGCTCGAGATTTTGGGTGAATCGGATGTCTTCAACCCCAATCTTGAATATCCGGTAAAGTTTATTTACTTTATATATTTCTTGTTAAAGTTCATTTTGTCATTTTAGAAATTCACAGTTGAAAAGTTTCAACACCAGTATGTTTACATTCGGATCAGAAATTTGCATAAGTCTCAACCGATTCACGTTCGTGTTAGTTTTAGCTGCTTTAGTTTTTTAGTTCTATCGTTTATTGTATTAGATTTATTAATTGAAGTAGGCATCACCTTTCACCTAATGAAACATTTTACAGATTTTTGTATATTATTTCTTTTAAGTTTCCGGACAACTTGGGTTCTGTAGCTATCCAACCCCTTCATGCTCTTGATCTTGATGGTTTTTATATAATCCCACCCAACAGGCAGTACCAAGACTTTTGGCTTATGATCGATCAAGATGGTGAGATTTTCTTTATCTCATTTAAATCTTTGAAATCATTCATTGTAAACTTAAGCCACTGATATTTACTACTCTTACCTGACGGTCAGGCGCGAAACTTTCTGGGATTTGGGATTCCGAGTAAGTTTTCATTATGTTTATTTCTAAGACTGATATTGTGTTATAGGTGAACATTTGGGATGAAATCCACATGGTGTTGAGCTTCGAGGTGAGGAATCCCGTAAATGGTAATAACCAATCGGGTTCCGCTCCCGGACAATTGGCCTACTTTGGAGGTATAATTTATGAATTATGCATTCATCTTTTTCTTTCAGCTAGATGCAGGCATCCTTCACATGTGCACCTTCGTCAGTAGACGTCCTCAAGCTATCAATATCATACCCCAAGAGACTGTAAAATATATTTTGATTGTATTTTTTTAATAAAGGAGGTGGAGGTTTTTAAAAATTGTTTCTTTGATTAACACAAATATATATCCTTCAAAAATATATCCTTCATCCTTTAAACATATATCCAATACAAAATTATATATCTTTGGTCTTGGTTAGATTGTTCCGATATAAAACAACGTTATAAACGTTGACAAGGTTTATTTTCAAAACAGAAACAAGACAGTTTAATCAAGAACATATTCAACATATTATTATTGATGACTTCTTGTCATCTTTTGCGTAAAGAATTGATGTCGCTCTTAATAAATTCAGCCTGCTGTGATTCGAGAAATTTGGCGATCCAATTTTGAACATCTTCACGGTTTTTGAATTTCTCATGGACTAAAAAGTTTTGAATCGACCAGAATCAATGGTAATCTGAGGAAGTCAAATTGGGAGCATACGGCGGATGTGGTGAAACCTCCCATTCCACTTAATTTTTTTTATCTGTTTTCATCCGCTAGGCAAATGTCTGAAAATTTGAATTTAGTTTTCTTCAGTGCATGTGATACATCTCTCTTGAGTATGTTACCAAATAATCAAATAATATTTATCAAATAAAAAATTATAAGAAACACTCTAAGAAATCGTACCTCCAAATAAAATACAGAGAAGCAATGCTACAAAAAACCGAAAAAGCTATTGTTGATGGTGAGTATTGAGAAAGGAAGGAAAGCAAATCAAGCGTTCATTATTTGCAAAAATCTGAAACCAAAAAAACGCTATAGCTAAATAAATGTAAAAAATACTAGCTAAAATACTTGCGGGGCGGCTACATGTTCTTTTTTTCCGATTTTTATGAAAATTTTAATGTAAAATTCACTAAGAAATAACATCTATTTTTCTAAAATTTTTTACAAATATGAAAAAGTAACCTGCCCCCAGGTTTCCTGGGCCAGGCGGCAGTATGTTTCTTGGTAAGTACAAAGTACCAAACCTGCCCTCAGGTAACCTGCCCCAGGTTCCCTGGGCCAGGCGGCAGTATGTTTCCTGGTAAAATGTTGGTGATGAAGTTTGGTTATGGAAAACCACAACTTCCTTAGTATACTTTAATATAAAGCCTAGAGAAAATTTCGGTCAAAGCTGGACTACTTACCTGAAAGGGTAAATCCACTTAAAAGGTCTTTAACTCAAAATGTGACAGTTCAATCAACTTTTGGTTACTTTTATTAGTAACCAAAAGTATCTATGTTAAATTTCATTAAAGAAGCGGAGAATTTGTTTTATACACTTACCGATAATAATATAGAGAAAATTGGAGTCAAAGTGGAGATAAGTATCTACCCTAGGTATGGGTAGTAATACAAACTTTTAAGTTTGTAGTACTGCAAACTTTGTAGTACTGCAAACTTTGTGGTACTGCAAACTTTGTAGTACTACAAACTTTAAGTTTGTAGTACTGCAAACTTTGTTTGTACTGCAAATTTTGTGCTACTGCAAACCTTGTAGTACTGCAAAACTTTTGAGTACTGTAAACTTTGCAGTACTGCAAACTTTGTAGTACTACAAACTTTGTAGTACTACAAACTTTTAAGTTTGCAGTACTGCAAAGTTTACAGTATTCAAAAGTTTTGCAGTACTACAAGGTTTGCCACAAAATTTGCAGTACCATCCTGGACGATGATACCATCGTTCATAATGGTACCATCAGACTGCTTTTAATCGGACTACATCAAACTCCTTTGTTAACTTACATATTCATATAAGTCAATTATTTTTAATAGCAACATTATTAGAAATAATTATTTAAATTATTTATTAAATTTAAAAAAATTACAAGAATTAAATAAATCTAATCATAAATTAATTACAAAAAAAAGGGAAAGAGTTTATAACATAAAATTTTTTAAATCATTGATCAATAAAATTCTTTAGTTACAATATATTTTATGTCATAGATTGTAACTCGAAATTGGAAATTATATGGAAAACGATGAAAAATAAGTATTTCTTCAATATTTTCAGATTTTTTATTCTCAACAAGACAAAAATAATTTTGAAGAAATGCAGTAGTGAGTTGTTTAAGTATCAGAGTCCGGTTTTCTATTTGATAATCATAAAAAGTAATCCATAATTCTTTATTGAAACAATTACTGTTCAGAAAGAATTTCACGGAATTCACAAAATTTTCCAAATTATGATGCATTAATTGAAGAAATACATTTTCACTCAGTTTTGAAGAAAGTTTTTCTTTAATCATATTAAAAGGAAAATCAATTAAACAAATTGAACGTAATATCCAGCGATTTTCCATAAATTTCATGATTTCATGGTTAGTCTGAACAGAAATTTCACTTGATACCATGAAGTTAATGGATGTATTTATTTGAAGCATGTCAAATGTTGAGAGAAGTGCTTGCAAGATGTTCAAGTTTATATTTATTTTTCCAAAATTGAGGCCAATGTTTCGCAAAGGCATTCCCGGTTTAACGGGTAAAAACTTATGAACATGAAATTTTGTCATCTTCGTTTCAATTCTATTAATACATTCTATATGTAAGTCAGTAAAATGTGCAAGTTTCTGAAAAAGTCGTCGATGAAGTGGATAACTTGCCTTTGGATTGTACCACATTTGTGCGGGTTGTATTATGCCAGAATAATTTGTTTTAAAAAAGTTTCTTCCACACTGAAAAAATAAAGTAGAAAACCAACATACGGTTTTACCCAAATTTCTATAGAATCGGCCATCACTTGACCGTTACCTCTCTCGACCAAATTCACCAGGATCACATTGATAAATTTGAGATTTAACGGAATTGGTCCACAACGTAGAATAAATGAACGTAAATCATAATTTACTTTTAATAATTGAAGAGCTTGAAAAACTTCCAATTTGTTTATAATTTGTGTTTTGTGAAAATGTGGTAGGCAAATAAATGCTTTCCCAGTCATTAATTTCTTGATGTGGTACTGAAAATGATGAAGTTGATAATGAAACATCCAATAAAAATAACCCTAGAAATTTTCGCATCAAAAATAATTGAGGTTATATTTTGCTAACCTCTTATAAATTTTACATCTGCCCTCAACAAAAAGTTACCTCTCACAAAGCCTAACTTTATCTTTAAATAGTTATAGTGACAAATAATTTAAATTATAATAACCAAGGTAAAAATAGTCAAAAGAAAAATCATAAAAAAAGTACAAGATTTTCAAGTAGTGCAGGTTGTTAAGTCATCACGAAGAGGATAAGATGATTCAACAAACCATTCGGGGACATTTTATATCTTGCTTCAATAGAAATTTCCGAAATTTAAATGCAAATCTTATATTATATTATAACAGGCTTGTATGGAATCAAGTCTTTGTTCACCGGTGCTTCACAAATGGATTTTCTTTCAGTCCATTGAGTTTTTATTGCCCAATTGGATATACTAAATTAAAATCTTCTGTAGAAACGATTCATCAAGCAACAACCATGGTAATCCAACTAATCAAAACACTTAATTTTCCTTTCTAATCTAATTAAAGATAGAAAATCTAAGGGTTAGATATCTAACCCTTGAAGGGCGAAGCCTTGAAGATATTGAAAATTTCTAAGTTTCTCAGAGTTACAACCAGCTCGGTTTTAAAAAGCGACCTCACTTCTTTATGCCAAAGATAGCAAGAAATAATCAATAATAATGATCAATATATTTTTGATTAAAATGTGTTGTTTCTGTTTTTAAGATAAATCTTGTTAAGGCCTAAAATGTTGGTTTACATTCGCATAACCTAACAGAAGCAGGGATATATAATTTTGTTATAGTGAAGAATATATTTTTGTGATAATCAAAGATACAATTTTTTAAAGCCTCCACCACCTTTATTATCAATACAAAAAGATTTTTATATAAAATAATTTTTGAGCCTCTTTAAGTCTGATGGCGTTAACACGTGTAGGGGTTGCTTCCAGCTGAAAGAAAAAGATGAAGGCATAACTCTCAAAATCGAAAATACATCCCCAGAGGTTCTGGAACATTTCGATTCCTGGAAGAGCAGCTATCACACTTGTCGAAGGTCCTGATGGCACACCTAACAAGAAGATTTAATAATTTAAATTTAAAAAGAACAAAATCATACCTGCAAAGTAAGCAGATTGTACCGAAATGGAACCCGATTGGTTATTACCCTTTACAGGATTCCTCACCTCAAAGATCAACACCATTTTGATTTCATCCCAGAGGGGGCAACTATAACACAATATCAGTTTTAGAAATAAACATAATGAAAACTTACTCGCAATCCCAAATTCCAGAAAGTTTCGCGCCTGACCGTTAGGTAAGAGTTTTTCTCATAACAATTGGCAAAAAGTGGTCCACCACAAAGTTTCCTGGGCTCAAAGAGTTTCTGTCAACACAAATTATGTGCAACGAATTAAAATTAATGAGCTTTTGGAAAAATCGTTTGTGCAGTCGGTTCACCGACATGGTCATGCCTGATCCAACACGCAATAATATGTCGCTTTCGTCGTTTTGCTTGGAACTAGAAAAACTGAACGGCAAAGAGACATCATAATTCTCATAACGAAAACAATAAATGTTCAAGTTACTGACCACAGGCTTTCGGTACCGAAAAGGCTTTCGGTACCGAAAGCCTTTTCGGTACCGAAAGCCTTACAGTAATCAAAGCTTATCAGTACTGTAAGGCTTTCGGTACCGAAAGCCTTTCCGGTACCGAAAGCCTTTTCGGTACCGAAAGCCTTTACAGTAATCAAAGCTTATCAGTACTGTTCAGCTAGATGCAGGCATCCTTCACATGTGCACCTTCGTCAGTAGACGTCCTCAAGCTATCAATATCATACCCCAAGAGACTGTAAAATATATTTTGATTGTATTTTTTTAATAAAGGAGGTGGAGGTTTTTAAAAATTGTTTCTTTGATTAACACAAATATATATCCTTCAAAAATATATCCTTCATCCTTTAAACATATATCCAATACAAAATTATATATCTTTGGTCTTGGTTAGATTGTTCCGATATAAAACAACGTTATAAACGTTGACAAGGTTTATTTTCAAAACAGAAACAAGACAGTTTAATCAAGAACATATTCAACATATTATTATTGATGACTTCTTGTCATCTTTTTGCGTAAAGAATTGATGTCGCTCTTAATAAATTCAGCCTGCTGTGATTCGAGAAATTTGGCGATCCAATTTTGAACATCTTCACGGTTTTTGAATTTCTCATGGACTAAAAAGTTTTGAATCGACCAGAATCAATGGTAATCTGAGGAAGTCAAATTGGAGCATACGGCGGATGTGGTGAAACCTCCCATTCCACTTAATTTTTTTTATCTGTTTTCATCCGCTAGGCAAATGTCTGAAAATTTGAATTTAGTTTTCTTCAGTGCATGTGATACATCTCTCTTGAGTATGTTACCAAATAATCAAATAATATTTATCAAATAAAAAATTATAAGAAACACTCTAAGAAATCGTACCTCCAAATAAAATACAGAGAAGCAATGCTACAAAAAACCGAAAAAGCTATTGTTGATGGTGAGTATTGAGAAAGGAAGGAAAGCAAATCAAGCGTTCATTATTTGCAAAAATCTGAAACCAAAAAAACGCTATAGCTAAATAAATGTAAAAAATACTAGCTAAAATACTTGCGGGGCGGCTACATGTTCTTTTTTTCCGATTTTTATGAAAATTTTAATGTAAAATTCACTAAGAAATAACATCTATTTTTCTAAAATTTTTTACAAATATGAAAAAGTAACCTGCCCCCAGGTTTCCTGGGCCAGGCGGCAGTATGTTTCTTGGTAAGTACAAAGTACCAAACCTGCCCTCAGGTAACCTGCCCCCAGGTTCCCTGGGCCAGGCGGCAGTATGTTTCCTGGTAAAATGTTGGTGATGAAGTTTGGTTATGGAAAACCACAACTTCCTTAGTATACTTTAATATAAAGCCTAGAGAAAATTTCGGTCAAAGCTGGACTACTTACCTGAAAGGGTAAATCCACTTAAAAGGTCTTTAACTCAAAATGTGACAGTTCAATCAACTTTTGGTTACTTTTATTAGTAACCAAAAGTATCTATGTTAAATTTCATTAAAGAAGCGGAGAATTTGTTTTATACACTTACCGATAATAATATAGAGAAAATTGGAGTCAAAGTGGAGATAAGTATCTACCCTAGGTATGGGTAGTAATACAAACTTTTAAGTTTGTAGTACTGCAAACTTTGTAGTACTGCAAACTTTGTGGTACTGCAAACTTTGTAGTACTACAAACTTTTAAGTTTGTAGTACTGCAAACTTTGTTTGTACTGCAAATTTTGTGCTACTGCAAACCTTGTAGTACTGCAAAACTTTTGAGTACTGTAAACTTTGCAGTACTGCAAACTTTGTAGTACTACAAACTTTGTAGTACTACAAACTTTTAAGTTTGCAGTACTGCAAAGTTTACAGTATTCAAAAGTTTTGCAGTACTACAAGGTTTGCAGTACCACAAAATTTGCAGTACCATCCTGGACGATGATACCATCGTTCATAATGGTACCATCAGACTGCTTTTAATCGGACTACATCAAACTCCTTTGTTAACTTACATATTCATATAAGTCAATTATTTTTAATAGCAACATTATTAGAAATAATTATTTAAATTATTTATTAAATTTAAAAAAATTACAAGAATTAAATAAATCTAATCATAAATTAATTACAAAAAAAAGGGAAAGAGTTTATAACATAAAATTTTTTAAATCATTGATCAATAAAATTCTTTAGTTACAATATATTTTATGTCATAGATTGTAACTCGAAATTGGAAATTATATGGAAAACGATGAAAAATAAGTATTTCTTCAATATTTTCAGATTTTTTATTCTCAACAAGACAAAAATAATTTTGAAGAAATGCAGTAGTGAGTTGTTTAAGTATCAGAGTCCGGTTTTCTATTTGATAATCATAAAAAGTAATCCATAATTCTTTATTGAAACAATTACTGTTCAGAAAGAATTTCACGGAATTCACAAAATTTTCCAAATTATGATGCATTAATTGAAGAAATACATTTTCACTCAGTTTTGAAGAAAGTTTTTCTTTAATCATATTAAAAGGAAAATCAATTAAACAAATTGAACGTAATATCCAGCGATTTTCCATAAATTTCATGATTTCATGGTTAGTCTGAACAGAAATTTCACTTGATACCATGAAGTTAATGGATGTATTTATTTGAAGCATGTCAAATGTTGAGAGAAGTGCTTGCAAGATGTTCAAGTTTATATTTATTTTTCCAAAATTGAGGCCAATGTTTCGCAAAGGCATTCCCGGTTTAACGGGTAAAAACTTATGAACATGAAATTTTGTCATCTTCGTTTCAATTCTATTAATACATTCTATATGTAAGTCAGTAAAATGTGCAAGTTTCTGAAAAAGTCGTCGATGAAGTGGATAACTTGCCTTTGGATTGTACCACATTTGTGCGGGTTGTATTATGCCAGAATAATTTGTTTTAAAAAAAGTTTCTTCCACACTGAAAAATAAAGTAGAAAACCAA
This sequence comes from Mesorhabditis belari, assembly GCA_958450365.1. Taxonomy (NCBI): domain Eukaryota; kingdom Metazoa; phylum Nematoda; class Chromadorea; order Rhabditida; family Rhabditidae; genus Mesorhabditis; species Mesorhabditis belari. The sequence goes on along the minus strand of CAUEEP010000737.1, from coordinate 3,494,004 downwards.
CATACGGTTTTACCCAAATTTCTATAGAATCGGCCATCACTTGACCGTTACCTCTCTCGACCAAATTCACCAGGATCACATTGATAAATTTGAGATTTAACGGAATTGGTCCACAACGTAGAATAAATGAACGTAAATCATAATTTACTTTTAATAATTGAAGAGCTTGAAAAACTTCCAATTTGTTTATAATTTGTGTTTTGTGAAAATGTGGTAGGCAAATAAATGCTTTCCCAGTCATTAATTTCTTGATGTGGTACTGAAAATGATGAAGTTGATAATGAAACATCCAATAAAAATAACCCTAGAAATTTTCGCATCAAAAATAATTGAGGTTATATTTTGCTAACCTCTTATAAATTTTACATCTGCCCTCAACAAAAAGTTACCTCTCACAAAGCCTAACTTTATCTTTAAATAGTTATAGTGACAAATAATTTAAATTATAATAACCAAGGTAAAAATAGTCAAAAGAAAAATCATAAAAAAGTACAAGATTTTCAAGTAGTGCAGGTTGTTAAGTCATCACGAAGAGGATAAGATGATTCAACAAACCATTCGGGGACATTTTATATCTTGCTTCAATAGAAATTTCCGAAATTTAAATGCAAATCTTATATTATATTATAACAGGCTTGTATGGAATCAAGTCTTTGTTCACCGGTGCTTCACAAATGGATTTTCTTTCAGTCCATTGAGTTTTTATTGCCCAATTGGATATACTAAATTAAAATCTTCTGTAGAAACGATTCATCAAGCAACAACCATGGTAATCCAACTAATCAAAACACTTAATTTTCCTTTCTAATCTAATTAAAGATAGAAAATCTAAGGGTTAGATATCTAACCCTTGAAGGGCGAAGCCTTGAAGATATTGAAAATTTCTAAGTTTCTCAAGTTACAACCAGCTCGGTTTTTAAAAAGCGACCTCACTTCTTTATGCCAAAGATAGCAAGAAATAATCAATAATAATGATCAATATATTTTTGATTAAAATGTGTTGTTTCTGTTTTTAAGATAAATCTTGTTAAGGCCTAAAATGTTGGTTTACATTCGCATAACCTAACAGAAGCAGGGATATATAATTTTGTTATAGTGAAGAATATATTTTTGTGATAATCAAAGATACAATTTTTTAAAGCCTCCACCACCTTTATTATCAATACAAAAAGATTTTTATATAAAATAATTTTTGAGCCTCTTTAAGTCTGATGGCGTTAACACGTGTAGGGGTTGCTTCCAGCTGAAAGAAAAAGATGAAGGCATAACTCTCAAAATCGAAAATACATCCCCAGAGGTTCTGGAACATTTCGATTCCTGGAAGAGCAGCTATCACACTTGTCGAAGGTCCTGATGGCACACCTAACAAGAAGATTTAATAATTTAAATTTAAAAAGAACAAAATCATACCTGCAAAGTAAGCAGATTGTACCGAAATGGAACCCGATTGGTTATTACCCTTTACAGGATTCCTCACCTCAAAGATCAACACCATTTTGATTTCATCCCAGAGGGGCAACTATAACACAATATCAGTTTTAGAAATAAACATAATGAAAACTTACTCGCAATCCCAAATTCCAGAAAGTTTCGCGCCTGACCGTTAGGTAAGAATAGTGAACACCAGTATCTTAAATTTACAATGAATGATTTCAAAGATTTAAATCAAATAACGAAAATCTGACTATTTGCATCGATCATAAGCGAAAAGTCTTGGTAGTTGTTGTCTTGGGAGTTGCTATGTGAGATTATACGAAAACGATCAGGATCAAGATTATGAAGGTGTCCGGTAGCTATAGAATCCAAGTTGTCCGCAAACTTAAAGAAATAATATACGGAAATATGTGAAATGTTTCATTAGATAAAAAATGACATCTACTTAAATTAAAAAATCTAATCGAACAAACGATAGAATAAAAAAACCCACACGAACGTGAATCGGTTGAGACTCATGTAAATTTTGGAGTCGGATGTAAACACGTTGAAACCTTTCAACTGTGAATCTCTAAAATGACAAAATAAAATTAAAATAAACTAAACTCTACTGGATATTGAAGATCGGGCTCGAAAACATCCGATTCACCCCAGATCTGGAGCCAGAGATTACGAGCAATCATTAGCTTGGGCTAAATTTTTAAATTTTCTGCATCGATAAAGAAACGAACAGTTGAACCATAAAATCATAAGAGTGACCAAAAATTGTCTATTATTTTAAACTTCAAACAAAAAAACCAATGTAAAAGCGGTCAAAAGAAAGATTATAAAAAACCCACGCGAAGCCGAAGTGCTGCATCTGATTGATTCATCGCGAAGGAATGAGATGATTCAACAAACCATCGGGGTGCATTTTATATATCGCTTCAATGTAAATTTAAGAAATTTAAATGCAAATCTTATAATATTATAACAGACTTGTATACAATAAAGTGTTTGTTCATCGATGTTTCACAAATGGATTTTTTGCCAACTCATCGAGTCTTTCATCGCCCAATTGAATATGTTAAATTAAATCTTTCTGTAAAAATGATTAATCAAGACTTGTATATATGCCGACCTTTTCTAAGCTCCGTACAATTGTTAGTACAATTATTAAGTAAAAAAAAATGCTTTTTGTTAGTTAACCCTTGATTTGTTTTAAGTTAATGTCAAGCTTAGATTTGATCCCTAAGGATCGATTCCACGAAGACTTTGCTCGGGGCAAGGTCATTGTAGATTCTTCTATTCTACGATGACTTTGCCCGGAGCAAAGTCATCGTAGGATGGAAAAATTTACAATGACCTTGCTCAGAACAAAGTCATCGTAGAATGGAACAATCTACAATGACTTTGCCCCCGGGCAAAGTCTTGCTACAATCGAGGAATATACAATGACCTTGCCCGGAACAAAGTCATCGTAGAATGGAACAATCTACAATGACTTTGCCCCGGGCAAAGTCTTGCTACAATCGAGGAATCTACAATGACCTTGCCCAGAACAAAGTCATCGTAAAATGGAACAATCTACAATGACTTTGCCCCGGGCAAAGTCATCGTAGAATGAAAGAATCTAAGAATTGAGTAAAGATTTTATTCAATTCTATGGTAAATGCAAATATAGTGCAGAGATCAGTTATAGGAGACAGACTCACTACAAGACTTTTCGACCTAAAGACAAGTGAAGATAAAGAAGTATGCTAAAAAACATTTTTCTAAGCTCAATTTTTGATGGAGAATCCGAATTTGCACTTAACATTAAGGCTTTCCTACAAAAAAGTACCACTTTTCATCAAATCTCATAAATTTTATAGAGGTGATTTAATGAAATCGTCTATAGCTCAAGATCTAATAGTCGAATCAACTAGCGGTTATTTCTATTAGAATCTACACGAAATTTCAGTCTAGAAATATATCATTGGTTTTGTAGACTTACCCAGGAATCATAGAGCAAAATAGATATTAAAGGGTTGGACCTTACCTTTTTAAAGTTACCCCATGCTTTTTGAGAGGATGGTGCCATCGTCAACATTTCTACTTATCTTCACTTTCAGGCTTTCAATACCGAAAGGGCTTTCGGTACCGAAAGCCTTACAGTACTGATAAGCTTTTATTACTGTAAGGCTTTCGGTACCGAAAAGGCTTTCGGTACCGAAAGCCTTACAGTACTGATAAGCTTTGATTACTGTAAGGCTTTCGGTACCAAAAAGGCTTTCGGTACCGAAAAGGCTTTCGGTACCGAAAAGGCTTTCGGTACCGAAAGCCTTACAGTACCGATAAGCTTTGATTACTGTAGGCTTTCGGTACCGAAAGGCTTTCGGTACCGAAGCCTTTTCGGTACCGAAAGCCTTTTCGGTACCGAAAGCCTTTTCGGTACGGAAAGCCTTACAGTAATAAAAGCTTATCAGTACTGTAAGGCTTTCGGTACCGAAAGCCCTTTCGGTACCGAAAGCCCTTTCGGTATTGAAAGCCCTTTCGGTACTGAAAGCTTATTAGTACTGTAAAGCTTTCGGTACCGAAAAGGCTTTCAGTACTGAAAAGGCTATCAGTACTGAAAAGCTTTGATCACTGTAAGGCTTTTGGTATCTAAAGGGCTTTCGGTACCGACTCTTTTTCACTGTGACTTTGCCAGGAGTAAAGTCATCGTAGACTGCAAGAATCTACAATGACTTTGCCCCGGGCAAAGTGATCGTAGAATCGAAGAATCTACGATGACCTTGCCCCGAACAAAGTGATCGTTGAATAGTTTTCTACTATGCTCTATCCCCGGGGATAGAGCACAGTTAAAAAGTGATTTTTACTGTGCCCTATCCCCGGGGATAGAGCACAGTGAAAAACTGTTTTTTACTGTGCTCTATCTCCAGGAAACTCCCCGTGGCCTTCAGTCTTGAAGACTTTCAGTACCGAAGGCGTTCTTAACACAAGCCTTCGGTACTGAAGGCGCCCTTAACATAAGATTTCAGTACCGAAGTGGCCCTTGACATAAGACTTCGATACCGAAGGCTTTAGGTAGCAAAGATTCATTTTAAGTAGGCTTTCGATACCGAAGGCTTATGTTAAGGGAGTCTGCTTAAGATAAGACTCCGGTACCGGAGTCTGCTTAACACAAGACTCCGGTACCGGAGTCTACTTAAGATAAGATTCGGGTACCGGAGTCTACTTAAGATAAGACTCCGGTACCGGAGTCTCCTAAGATAAGACTCCGGTACCGGAGTCTGCTTAACACAAGACTCCGGTACCGGAGTCTGCTAAGATAGGACTCCAGTACCGGAGTCTACTTGAGATAAGATAGTCTGCTAAGTACTGTAAAGCTTTCGGTACCGAAAGCCTTACAGTAATCAAAAGCTTATCAGTACTGTAAGGCTTTCGGTACCGAAAGCCTTTTTGATACCGAAAGCCTTTTCGGTACCGAAAGCCTTACAGTACTGATAAGCTTTGATTACTGTAAAGGCTTTCGGTACCGAAAAGGCTTTCGGTACCGAAAGCCTTACAGTACTGATAAGCTTTGATTACTGTAAGGCGTTCGGTACCGAAAAGGCTTTCGGTACCGAAAGCCTTTTCGGTACCGAAAGCCTTACAGTACTGATAAGCTTTGATTACTGTAAGGCTTTCGGTACCGAAAGCTTTACAGCAAATATTTGAGGCACTACAATTGCTCAAAGTAAACCATGATCTACGCTTTTTCGTTCTATTCTCCGGCCCAATTCGTCGCAAGGTTAATATGATTTTTTTTCTTCAAAACGCAAGAATGGACAAGAATAACAATAGGATTGTGGTCAGTAACTTGAACATTTATTGTTTTCGTTATGAGAATTATGATGTCTCTTTGCCGTTCAGTTTTTCTAGTTCCAAGCAAAACGACGAAAGCGACATATTATTGCGTGTTGGATCAGGCATGACCATGTCGGTGAACCGACTGCACAAACGATTTTTCCAAAAGCTCATTAATTTTAATTCGTTGCACATAATTTGTGTTGACAGAAACTCTTTGAGCCCAGGAAACTTTGTGGTGGACCACTTTTTGCCAATTGTTATGAGAAAAACTTGTCGAGAGGTGTGCTTGCAATTCAAAAATGATGCATTTGTCACTGGATCCATTCTATCCAAGTATAGGCACATTCAAGCGGAAATTTCAGCGAATTTTTCATTTGTAATTTGGACTGGCAGCAATCATGAAATTCTACGAAAATATCTTGTGCTATTCATGAAGAGTCGTTCGTCACACTGTGAACCCCTTTCATTCGCTAACCTTCCCATTGGGGTGATCAAAGAAATTCTCCCTTTTATGTCCGAAAAAATAATCCTCGAACTAGACTACGGTAATTGGGAGAATTTCGCGGATTGTCTTAAACTTTTTGTCAGAAACAATTGCTTGCACGAAAAACTTTCAATAATTTTTCACGGAGATCCAGGAAACACGCGTACATTGAGGTTCGAACAACTCATTGCACTTTTTCTGGAGTTTCAGCTTTTGCTTCTTGAAAAGAAAAAGATTTCAGACGATAAGCAGATGCTAATCTTTCATGGACCTTCATCTATTTCTCGCTATGAAATCTTGATGCGTTTTAAAACTGAGTGGTCATTGGTTCACATTCTTGTAAAAATTCGTTAAAAGCTCAATTTATTGATTCTATTTTGTTATTGAGAACGTATTGTTCCTAATCTCAACATTTCAACAGGTCAAACTTGATAAATCAGTGAAGCCTAATTTTTAATTAATGAGTAAATATCATAATTGTTTATTGTTGATTGATTGATTGTCGTTTGATTTGTTAATCATTGTTATTTATAAGTTTTGATCACAATAAAGTTGATTTAAAATTTCTCAAGCAACAAAATCAACACCTACAGGGTTTCCTTTCAAAAACGAGAAAAAGTGAAAAATGAACAGTATTTATGTGTGTTCATCACAAAAAAACTTTTCACTAATTGTGAAAATTCGAAAAAAATAAGAAAAGCTTTGCAATTTTTGATTTCTTAAATTTAGATTTAGATAGATTCTTTCGGTACCGACAGAGCACAGTGAAAAAGAGATTTCTACTGTGCTCTATCCCCGGGGATAGAGTACAGTGAAAAAAAGATTTCTACTGTGCTCTATAGAGCACAGTAGAATAGAAGAATCTACAATAACTTTACCCCCGACAAAGTCTTGGTATAATCGAAGAATCTACAAGGACTTTGCCCCGAACAAAGTCATCGTAGAACAGTTTTCTAGTGTGCTCTATCCCCAGGGATAGAGCACAGTGAAAAAGAGATTTCTACTGTGCTCTATCCCCGGGGATAGAGCACAGTGAAAAAGAGATTTCAACTGTGCTTTATCCCCGGAGATAGAGCACAGTATAATAGAAGAATCTACAATAACCTTACCCCGGGCAAAGTCTTGGTATAATCAAAGAATTTACAATAACTTTATCCCCGGCAAAGTCTTGTTAGAATCAAAGAATCTACAATGACTTTGCCCCGAACAAAGTCATCGTGGAACAGTTTTCTACTGTGCCTTATCCCCGGAAATCATGAGAACATGTAAACTGATTCGAATATTGAGTAAATGCTGCATTTTTTTCAGAAATCTCTTCTATTTATGGCCCTTTCGTTGCCAAGGGCGAAAAAAAACCGACGAAAAAACTGATGGACATTGGAAAAGCTGTACAAGGTGAAACTAAAAGTTTTTTCTGAATCTAATAGGGCTCATCAGGATCATAGGGCATCTTCTGATCTCCCAAAAGATCTCATGGGATATAGTTCAATTCGATATGAAATATGATATAGAATCCCCGATCTCTTATGTAATATCATGGTGTATCGGTCGATCCTATATGAGATAGATTCCTCCTAAGATCTCAGATCTCTACCCCATAAGATCTCTACCCCATGAGATGTCTACCCCATGAGATGTTTAATTTATATTGTGAAATCTTAGTTTTTAGTAAATCTTTAGTCAAAGTTCACCTACTTATCTGAAAGGGTCGATCCATTTAAAAGGTCTATAACTCAAGATGTAAGAGTGCAATCGACTTCTGCTTATTATCATTAGAATCTACGTTAAATTTCAGTAAAGAAATGTAAAACTTGTTTTGTAAACTTACTAATAAAATTATGAAGAAAATCAAGTTCAAAGGTGAAGAATTGTCTGAAATAGAAAAAGTAGAGAATCAGAGTTAGACTACTCTTCTCTTTTGTCTTGTATCTCCACTTCTGATTAACGGATCGACTTGCAATTGATCTTAAAATATGCCTTATGAAATTTGGTCATAGGAAACCACGACTTAACCCCTAGATACCTAACCCCTAGGTAGCTAACCCCTAGGTACCTAACCCTTAGGTATCTAACCCTTAAGTACCTAACTCTTAAGTACCTAACCCTTAGGTGCCTAACCCTTAGGTACCTAACCCTTAAATACCTAACCCTTCGGTACCTAACCCTTAGGTACCTAATTTTTTGGTACCTAACTTTTTGGTACCTAACCCTTTGGTACCTAACCCTTAGGTACCTAACCCTCAGGTACCTAACCCTCAGGTACCTAACCCTTAGGTACCTAACCCTTAGGTACCTAACTTTTTGGTACCTAACTTTTTGGTACCTAACTTTTTGGTACCTAACTTTTTGGTACCTAGAGGTTAGTACTAGAGTTCAAGACCTTAATCCTTGAGGATGGTGCCATCCTCAAGGATGGTGCCATCCTCAAGGATGGTACCATCCTAGACAATGGCAGTAAAGGATGGTACCATCAAGGATGGTACCATCCTTGAGGATGGTACCATCCTTAAGGGTTAGGTACTTAAGGATTAGGTACTTAAGGGTTAGGTACTTAAGGGTTAGGTACCTAAGGGTTAGGTACTTAAGGGTTAGGTACTTAAGGGTTAGGTACCTAAGGGTTAGGTACCTAAGGGTTAGGTACCTAAGGGTTAGGTACTTAAGGGTTAGGTACTTAAGGGTTAGGTACCTAAGGGTTAGGTACCTAAGGGTTAGGTACCTAATGGTTAGGTACCTAAGGGTTAGGTACCTAAGGGTTAGGTACCTAAGGGTTAGGTACCTAAGGGTTAGGTACCTAAGGGTTAGGTACCTAAGGGTTAGGTACCTAAGGGTTAGGTACCTAAGGGTTACGTAAGAGTATTAAGAGGGTAACCTAAGAATATAATGACTTCGGGGGCAAAGTCATTATAGATTCTTCGATTCTACGATGACTTTGCCCGTGGCAAAGTCATTGTGAATTCTTCCAGCAAAGTCATTGTAGATCCCATGGTATTACTCTTAATAAATCCATCTCTTTGATTAAGAGTAATTCCGCGGGGATTACTCTTAGTAAATCCCTCCCTGTTATTAAGAGTAATCCCACGGGGATTACTCTTGGTAAATCCCTCTCTTTTGCTAAGAGTAATCCCACGGGGGTCATTCTCTTCTTCTTTTCTCCAAATCTTAACTTCTAGTTGACGGATCAAAATGATTTTGGTCTTAAAATGTTTCTTATAAAATTTCGTTATAGAAACCCATAACCTACTTCACATTTTATCATAGAGACATGGAGAAAATCTCGATAAAAGTTAGATCAGCAACCTGGTGGAAGGTTCGGTACTTTGTGCTTACCAGGAAACATACTGCCGCCTGGCCCAGGGAACCTGGGGGCAGGTTACCTGAGGGCAGGTTTGGTACTTTGTACTTACCAAGAAACATACTGCCGCCTGGCCCAGGAAACCTGGGGGCAGGTTACTTTTTCATATTTGTAAAAAATTTTAGAAAAATAGATGTTATTTCTTAGTGAATTTTACATTAAAATTTTCATAAAAATCGGAAAAAAAGAACATGTAGCCGCCCCGCAAGTATTTTAGCTAGTATTTTTTACATTTATTTAGCTATAGCGTTTTTTTGGTTTCAGATTTTTGCAAATAATGAACGCTTGATTTGCTTTCCTTCCTTTCTCAATACTCACCATCAACAATAGCTTTTTCGGTTTTTTGTAGCATTGCTTCTCTGTATTTTATTTGGAGGTACGATTTCTTAGAGTGTTTCTTATAATTTTTTATTTGATAAATATTATTTGATTATTTGGTAACATACTCAAGAGAGATGTATCACATGCACTGAAGAAAACTAAATTCAAATTTTCAGACATTTGCCTAGCGGATGAAAACAGATAAAAAAAATTAAGTGGAATGGGAGGTTTCACCACATCCGCCGTATGCTCCCAATTTGACTTCCTCAGATTACCATTGATTCTGGTCGATTCAAAACTTTTAGTCCATGAGAAATTCAAAAACCGTGAAGATGTTCAAAATTGGATCGCCAAATTTCTCGAATCACAGCAGGCTGAATTTATTAAGAGCGACATCAATTCTTTACGCAAAAGATGACAAGAAGTCATCAATAATAATATGTTGAATATGTTCTTGATTAAACTGTCTTGTTTCTGTTTTGAAAATAAACCTTGTCAACGTTTATAACGTTGTTTTATATCGGAACAATCTAACCAAGACCAAAGATATATAATTTTGTATTGGATATATGTTTAAAGGATGAAGGATATATTTTTGAAGGATATATATTTGTGTTAATCAAAGAAACAATTTTTAAAAACCTCCACCTCCTTTATTAAAAAAATACAATCAAAATATATTTTACAGTCTCTTGGGGTATGATATTGATAGCTTGAGGACGTCTACTGACGAAGGTGCACATGTGAAGGATGCCTGCATCTAGCTGAAAGAAAAAGATGAATGCATAATTCATAAATTATACCTCCAAAGTAGGCCAATTGTCCGGGAGCGGAACCCGATTGGTTATTACCATTTACGGGATTCCTCACCTCGAAGCTCAACACCATGTGGATTTCATCCCAAATGTTCACCTATAACACAATATCAGTCTTAGAAATAAACATAATGAAAACTTACTCGGAATCCCAAATCCCAGAAAGTTTCGCGCCTGACCGTCAGGTAAGAGTAGTAAATATCAGTGGCTTAAGTTTACAATGAATGATTTCAAAGATTTAAATGAGATAAAAGAAAATCTCACCATCTTGATCGATCATAAGCCAAAAGTCTTGGTACTGCCTGTTGGGTGGGATTATATAAAAACCATCAAGATCAAGAGCATGAAGGGGTTGGATAGCTACAGAACCCAAGTTGTCCGGAAACTTAAAGAAATAATATACAAAAATCTGTAAAATGTTTCATTAGGTGAAAGGTGATGCCTACTTCAATTAATAAATCTAATACAATAAACGATAGAACTAAAAAAACTAAAGCAGCTAAAACTAACACGAACGTGAATCGGTTGAGACTTATGCAAATTTCTGATCCGAATGTAAACATACTGGTGTTGAAACTTTTCAACTGTGAATTTCTAAAATGACAAAATGAACTTTAACAAGAAATATATAAAGTAAATAAACTTTACCGGATATTCAAGATTGGGGTTGAAGACATCCGATTCACCCAAAATCTCGAGCAAGAGATTACGAACCGTCATCATCCGGGGCTAAATTTTTAAATCTTTTCCTTCGATCAAGAAATTAACAGTTAAACCATAAAATCATAAGTGTGACCAAAAAAGTGTCTATTATCTTAAACTTCAAACAAAAAAACCAATGTAAAAGCGGTCAAAAGAAAGATTATAAAAAACCCACGCGAGATTGAGCTGGTAAACGTTGTTGAGACATCATGAAGAGGAGAATGAGATGATCCAAGAAACCATTGGGACGGATTTTATATCTCGCTTCAATGTAAATTTCCGAAATTTAAATGCAGATCTTATAGTATTATCACAGGCTTGTATGCAATAAAGTACTTGTTTATCGGTGTTTCGCAAATGTATTTCCTTCTAGCCCATTGAGTGTTTTATCGTCCAATTGGATATGCTAAAATAAAACCTTCTATAGAAACAGTTAATCAAGCAACAACCTTACTAATCACACTAAGCAAACACTTATCTCGACGTTGATCCTAATTTTCTCTATGTTTTTATCGGTAAGTCTACAAAATAGATTCTATATTTCTTTACTCAAATTTCATGTAGATTCTAATAAAAATAACCAGAGATTGATTTAGCTTTCACATTTTGAGTTATAAACTTTTTAAATGAATCCATTCTTTCAGTTAAGTAGTCCAGCTTTGACTGAAAAGTTCTCTATGTTTTTATATTAGAGTTTACTAAGTAAATTGTACTTTTCTATAACCAAATTTCATAAGTAACATCTTAAAACCAACTACAAGTTGATTCGACAATTAGAGGTCGAGATATGAAGGAAAAAAGCGAACTAGTTCCACTCAACCTAACAATTGTTAAAGAGAAAGAGTACCTTTTGTTAGATAACTACAAAATCTGGTGAAATGAATGTCTATCTCTCATTAGATCCGAATGAGAGGAGATTGGCTCAGGAGCTTTGAAACATTTATTTTGGAATTTTAAATTAAATTCGGTTAAGTATTTAACTCCTAGGTAACTGACTCCCAGGTAGCTAACCATTAAGTATCTAACCCTGAGTGAGGGGTACTGATTCGAATCAGAGTGCTATTGGGGATGGGATTCGTGGGTACGGGATTCCTGGGGGGTAGGATTAAATAACAAACTTATTAAATAAAGATGACTACGATGGCTTTGCCACGGGCAAAGTCATCGTAGAATCGAAGAATCTACAATGACCTTGCTCCGAACAAAGTCATCGTAGAATAGTTTTCTACTGTCCTCTATCCCCGGGGATTTGTAGTACTACAAACTTTTAAGTTTGCAGTACTAAAAGCCTTTTCAATACATACTGCAAACTGCAAACTTGAAATAGGGAATCTAGGGTTTGCTTACGCTTTTTACCATATACTCACGGTAACCCTAGATTCCCACCTACAGAAATTTAGTCCAACTTTGACCGGGATTTTCTTTACGTTTTTATGCTAAAGTTACTAAGGAGATTGTGAATTTCGGGTGCAAAATTTTATAAGGAACATTTTAAGAACAACCACAAGTTGATCGGTTAACTGGAAGCGAAGCTATGTCGAAAAAAGAGAGGATACCCCGAGAAAATCTGCCTACCCCCCCTAGGCAAATGTCTTATCCAGTAGGCACTTATCCGACTTTGACCTTAATTTTATCGAGGTTTTTATTGGTAAGTCTATAAAACAAATAAAACATTTTGAAAGTCAAATATTGTGTAGATTCTAATAAAAGTAACCACTAGTTGATTGAACTATTAGATCTTGAGTTATAAGCTTTTTAATTGAACCTAGCCTTTTGGAAAAGTAGGTCAACTTTGACCTAAAATTTCTCTATGTTTTTATATTAAGGTTAACTATGTAAGCTATAGTTTTCTAAAATAGAATTTCGTTAGCTACATTTTAAAACGAACCACAAGTTGATCGGTCAACTAGAAGTGAAGATAAGTATAATTCTTGAGGATTTTACCATCCTCTCGAAAGGTATGGAGTAACGGTTAAAAAGGTAGGGTGCAACCTTTTTAAAATCTATTTTGCTCTATGTTCCTTTGGTAATTCTACAAAACAAATGATACATCTCTAGACTCAAATTTCATGTAGATTCTAATAAAAGTAACTGCGAGTTGATTCGACCCTTAGATCTTGAGTTATAGATCTTTAATTGAACTTACCCTTTTAGAAAAGTAAGACAACTTTGACCAAAGATTTCCCTATGTTTTTATATTAAGGTTGACTCAGTAATCTATAGTTTTCTAAAATAGAATTTCATTAGCTACATTTTAAAACCCACCACAAGTTGATCGGTCAACTGAAAGTGAAGATAAGTAGAAATGTTGACGATGGCACCATCCTCTCAAAAAGCATGGGGTAACTTTAAAAAGGTAAGGTCCAACCCTTTAATATCTATTTTGCTCTATGATTCCTGGGTAAGTCTACAAAACCAATGATATATTTCTAGACTGAAATTTCGTGTAGATTCTAATAGAAATAACCGCTAGTTGATTCGACTATTAGATCTTGAGCTATAGACGATTTCATTAAATCACCTCTATAAAATTTATGAGATTTGATGAAAAGTGGTACTTTTTGTAGGAAAGCCTTAATGTTAAGTGCAAATTCGGATTCTCCATCAAAAATTGAGCTTAGAAAAATGTTTTTTAGCATACTTCTTTATCTTCACTTGTCTTTAGGTCGAAAAGTCTTGTAGTGAGTCTGTCTCCTATAACTGATCTCTGCACTATATTTGCATTTACCATAGAATTGAATAAAATCTTTACTCAATTCTTAGATTCTTTCATTCTACGATGACTTTGCCCGGGGCAAAGTCATTGTAGATTGTTCCATTTTACGATGACTTTGTTCTGGGCAAGGTCATTGTAGATTCCTCGATTGTAGCAAGACTTTGCCCGGGGCAAAGTCATTGTAGATTGTTCCATTCTACGATGACTTTGTTCCGGGCAAGGTCATTGTATATTCCTCGATTGTAGCAAGACTTTGCCCGGGGCAAAGTCATTGTAGATTGTTCCATTCTACGATGACTTTGTTCTGAGCAAGGTCATTGTAAATTTTTCCATCCTACGATGACTTTGCTCCGGGCAAAGTCATCGTAGAATAGAAGAATCTACAATGACCTTGCCCCGAGCAAAGTCTTCGTGGAATCGATCCTTAGGGATCAAATCTAAGCTTGACATTAACTTAAAACAAATCAAGGGTTAACTAACAAAAAGCATTTTTTTTACTTAATAATTGTACTAACAATTGTACGGAGCTTAGAAAAGGTCGGCATATATACAAGTCTTGATTAATCATTTTTACAGAAAGATTTAATTTAACATATTCAATTGGGCGATGAAAGACTCGATGAGTTGGCAAAAAATCCATTTGTGAAACATCGATGAACAAACACTTTATTGTATACAAGTCTGTTATAATATTATAAGATTTGCATTTAAATTTCTTAAATTTACATTGAAGCGATATATAAAATGCACCCCGATGGTTTGTTGAATCATCTCATTCCTTCGCGATGAATCAATCAGATGCAGCACTTCGGCTTCGCGTGGGTTTTTTATAATCTTTCTTTTGACCGCTTTTACATTGGTTTTTTTGTTTGAAGTTTAAAATAATAGACAATTTTTGGTCACTCTTATGATTTTATGGTTCAACTGTTCGTTTCTTTATCGATGCAGAAAATTTAAAAAATTTAGCCCAAGCTAATGATTGCTCGTAATCTCTGGCTCCAGATCTGGGGTGAATCGGATGTTTTCGAGCCCGATCTTCAATATCCAGTAGAGTTTAGTTTATTTTAATTTTATTTTGTCATTTTAGAGATTCACAGTTGAAAGGTTTCAACGTGTTTACATCCGACTCCAAAATTTACATGAGTCTCAACCGATTCACGTTCGTGTGGGTTTTTTTATTCTATCGTTTGTTCGATTAGATTTTTTAATTTAAGTAGATGTCATTTTTTATCTAATGAAACATTTCACATATTTCCGTATATTATTTCTTTAAGTTTGCGGACAACTTGGATTCTATAGCTACCGGACACCTTCATAATCTTGATCCTGATCGTTTTCGTATAATCCCACATAGCAACTCCCAAGACAACAACTACCAAGACTTTTCGCTTATGATCGATGCAAATAGTCAGATTTTCGTTATTTGATTTAAATCTTTGAAATCATTCATTGTAAATTTAAGATACTGGTGTTCACTATTCTTACCTAACGGTCAGGCGCGAAACTTTCTGGAATTTGGGATTGCGAGTAAGTTTTCATTATGTTTATTTCTAAAACTGATATTGTGTTATAGTTGCCCCTCTGGGATGAAATCAAAATGGTGTTGATCTTTGAGGTGAGGAATCCTGTAAAGGGTAATAACCAATCGGGTTCCATTTCGGTACAATCTGCTTACTTTGCAGGTATGATTTTGTTCTTTTTAAATTTAAATTATTAAATCTTCTTGTTAGGTGTGCCATCAGGACCTTCGACAAGTGTGATAGCTGCTCTTCCAGGAATCGAAATGTTCCAGAACCTCTGGGGATGTATTTTCGATTTTGAGAGTTATGCCTTCATCTTTTTCTTTCAGCTGGAAGCAACCCCTACACGTGTTAACGCCATCAGACTTAAAGAGGCTCAAAAATTATTTTATATAAAAATCTTTTTGTATTGATAATAAAGGTGGTGGAGGCTTTAAAAAATTGTATCTTTGATTATCACAAAAATATATTCTTCACTATAACAAAATTATATATCCCTGCTTCTGTTAGGTTATGCGAATGTAAACCAACATTTTAGGCCTTAACAAGATTTATCTTAAAAACAGAAACAACACATTTTAATCAAAAATATATTGATCATTATTATTGATTATTTCTTGCTATCTTTGGCATAAAGAAGTGAGGTCGCTTTTTAAAAACCGAGCTGGTTGTAACTTGAGAAACTTAGAAATTTTCAATATCTTCAAGGCTTCGCCCTTCAAGGGTTAGATATCTAACCCTTAGATTTTCTATCTTTAATTAGATTAGAAAGGAAAATTAAGTGTTTTGATTAGTTGGATTACCATGGTTGTTGCTTGATGAATCGTTTCTACAGAAGATTTTAATTTAGTATATCCAATTGGGCAATAAAAAACTCAATGGACTGAAAGAAAATCCATTTGTGAAGCACCGGTGAACAAAGACTTGATTCCATACAAGCCTGTTATAATATAATATAAGATTTGCATTTAAATTTCGGAAATTTCTATTGAAGCAAGATATAAAATGTCCCCGAATGGTTTGTTGAATCATCT
Organism: Mesorhabditis belari; assembly: GCA_958450365.1. NCBI lineage: Eukaryota > Metazoa > Nematoda > Chromadorea > Rhabditida > Rhabditidae > Mesorhabditis > Mesorhabditis belari. The sequence goes on along the minus strand of CAUEEP010000737.1, from coordinate 3,477,813 downwards.
TATCCTCTTCGTGATGACTTAACAACCTGCACTACTTGAAAATCTTGTACTTTTTTTATGATTTTTCTTTTGACTATTTTTACCTTGGTTATTATAATTTAAATTATTTGTCACTATAACTATTTAAAGATAAAGTTAGGCTTTGTGAGAGGTAACTTTTTGTTGAGGGCAGATGTAAAATTTATAAGAGGTTAGCAAAATATAACCTCAATTATTTTTGATGCGAAAATTTCTAGGGTTATTTTTATTGGATGTTTCATTATCAACTTCATCATTTTCAGTACCACATCAAGAAATTAATGACTGGGAAAGCATTTATTTGCCTACCACATTTTCACAAAACACAAATTATAAACAAATTGGAAGTTTTTCAAGCTCTTCAATTATTAAAAGTAAATTATGATTTACGTTCATTTATTCTACGTTGTGGACCAATTCCGTTAAATCTCAAATTTATCAATGTGATCCTGGTGAATTTGGTCGAGAGAGGTAACGGTCAAGTGATGGCCGATTCTATAGAAATTTGGGTAAAACCGTATGTTGGTTTTCTACTTTATTTTTTCAGTGTGGAAGAAACTTTTTTTAAAACAAATTATTCTGGCATAATACAACCCGCACAAATGTGGTACAATCCAAAGGCAAGTTATCCACTTCATCGACGACTTTTTCAGAAACTTGCACATTTTACTGACTTACATATAGAATGTATTAATAGAATTGAAACGAAGATGACAAAATTTCATGTTCATAAGTTTTTACCCGTTAAACCGGGAATGCCTTTGCGAAACATTGGCCTCAATTTTGGAAAAATAAATATAAACTTGAACATCTTGCAAGCACTTCTCTCAACATTTGACATGCTTCAAATAAATACATCCATTAACTTCATGGTATCAAGTGAAATTTCTGTTCAGACTAACCATGAAATCATGAAATTTATGGAAAATCGCTGGATATTACGTTCAATTTGTTTAATTGATTTTCCTTTTAATATGATTAAAGAAAAACTTTCTTCAAAACTGAGTGAAAATGTATTTCTTCAATTAATGCATCATAATTTGGAAAATTTTGTGAATTCCGTGAAATTCTTTCTGAACAGTAATTGTTTCAATAAAGAATTATGGATTACTTTTTATGATTATCAAATAGAAAACCGGACTCTGATACTTAAACAACTCACTACTGCATTTCTTCAAAATTATTTTTGTCTTGTTGAGAATAAAAAATCTGAAAATATTGAAGAAATACTTATTTTTCATCGTTTTCCATATAATTTCCAATTTCGAGTTACAATCTATGACATAAAATATATTGTAACTAAAGAATTTTATTGATCAATGATTTAAAAAATTTTATGTTATAAACTCTTTCCCTTTTTTTTGTAATTAATTTATGATTAGATTTATTTAATTCTTGTAATTTTTTTAAATTTAATAAATAATTTAAATAATTATTTCTAATAATGTTGCTATTAAAAATCTAAGGGTCGAATCAACTCGCAGTTACTTTTATTAGAATCTACATGAAATTTGAGTCTAGAGATGTATCATTTGTTTTGTAGAATTACCAAAGGAACATAGAGCAAAATAGATTTTAAAAGGCTATGAAATCTTGATGCGTTTTAAAACTGAGTGGTCATTGGTTCACATTCTTGTAAAAATTCGTTAAAAGCTCAATTTATTGATTCTATTTTGTTATTGAGAACGTATTGTTCCTAATCTCAACATTTCAACAGGTCAAACTTGATAAATCAGTGAAGCCTAATTTTTAATTAATGAGTAAATATCATAATTGTTTATTGTTGATTGATTGATTGTCGTTTGATTTGTTAATCATTGTTATTTATAAGTTTTGATCACAATAAAGTTGATTTAAAATTTCTCAAGCAACAAAATCAACACCTACAGGGTTTCCTTTCAAAAACGAGAAAAAGTGAAAAATGAACAGTATTTATGTGTGTTCATCACAAAAAAACTTTTCACTAATTGTGAAAATTCGAAAAAATAAGAAAAGCTTTGCAATTTTTGATTTCTTAAATTTAGATTTAGATAGATTCTTTCGGTACCGGCGGTTATAAGCCCGGCGGTTATAAGAGGTTATAAGCCCGGCGGTCTTGATATGTGGTTATGTGCCCCGCAGCCCTCATATATGGGTATAGATCCCGCAAAAAATTACATTTAAAAGTTTGCATAAATCCATTACCTTATAAATGGTTATAGGCTTAGGTTTAGACACAGAACCACGTATTAAGACCGCAGGGCTTCTAACCCTTAGACGCAATGTTATGTGAAACGGACTTTGGAAATATTACGTAATTTCTAAAGACATCATTGAAATTTTTATAAAAACATATTTGGATTGCGAGTTGAAGAAGGGAACTCTGAAAAATGGCTCAGGATTAGGATTAGGTTTAGGCTTAGGCTTAGGCACATAACCATATATTAAGGCCGTGGGACTTATAACCCCTAAGTACCATCAACTTTTCTACTCCATTCTTTAGGGTTTCCAAAATATGACTGAAACCGATCAAACGATGCTACGAGACGCTTTTGAAGTGATTCACCAATCGACGCAACTTGTTAAGGTATGATTTTCCAGAGACATTGGTTTAAGAAGCTGAGAAGATTTCGAATGCATCTTCGTGGCTATCAGAGAATTTCAAGGGAAAATTTAAGTTGCACAAAATAATTATTTTAATTGTTTGCTTAGGACGCCGAATTGGCTGGAGATTTGCAACAACGCGAAGCAGACGAGAATGGACCAGCAAAGAAACGAAAGAAAGTGACCAAGACGCCCGATGACCTGAGAGACGAGAGATTGCAGGTATAAATAAGAAAAGTTTTAAGAGATCTAGAAATTGAAAATAAGACTTCTAAAAGTGATACTTTTTATGATTTGTGGTCACACACTTGCACACATTTTTCATAGAATTTCTGATTTTCCTTTCATTTAGAAACAAGCCGACTTGTTGTGGCAGCTGCGAAGCGGCTTCGCGAAGTGGCTCTCTAAAGATCAATGGTGCCGCCTCCTGGAAACGAATGGACTCGATGTACCGCAAGGAGGGCCGGATAAGGTAATTGGAGCTGAGATTTTTTGTCTTTTGGCAACTTGCTCATGATTCTAGATCCATAAGCATTTGTTTAGATTCTCGACCTGCTCACCGATGCTGCACTATTTGGGCGACCGCTTCGATGTGAGAAATGCTTGCAGGGACAACTCTTTTACAGGTTTCTTTTCACGGTGAAAGCTTCAGATTTAATCTTTCTTAGTACATCATCGCAAACATACCTCTGTACGGGACATCTGAGCGAGTGGACAAAGTGTACGGTGGCCGCGCGAAAGCCGAAACGATTGCCGTTTGGAGTGCCAAAAGATTTGAGTGCCGAGATTCCGTGGTTGATCGACGAAGCACCGTTGAATGTAAGAGATACATTATAATAGTAGACTTCTTTGAAACATGAAATAGTAAGAAACCCTAATAAACCCGAAACTAGCCCTAGTCATTTTAAAAGAAATATGCGTTCTTGTTTTTCAGGAACTCTCTGAGCGTTATTACAATGATAAACAAGAGGAGATTGTGAGGTGAGAAAATGTTCTAGAGAAGGATCAAATTCTGATTTAGTTCTAAGCGGACTTACCGCAACCGGGCAAGTACGGGTGGTGCAGATTTGGAGGCAGGAGACAAAATACGGGGTTAGATCACTTAATAGCACAGTACTTGTTTCTCTAGGTCGGGCAGACGTTGGCAAGGCGTACATCAAGAAGGGCACAACGGTGGATGCGGAATTTGAAAAGGCGGCCATCAGTCACGTGTGCAAGGATGATGAGGGTGAGGATTATTAGACAGGCTAATGATTAACTGTTTCTCAAAATTTTGCCCAGAACCTATAAGATTTCGGTTTTGAGGGAATCTCTACTCAGCGGCGCTTGTCGAGGCGGATATGGCCACAGGGCGAAACAGTTACTACAAGTTACAATTGTTGAAACACGATACAGCAAATATGTAAGCTAGTTATGAAAACTTGCGGGTGCAACAAATTTTTTAGCTTCTGGGTTTTCCGCTCGTGGGGACGCATCGGCACAACGCAAGGTGGCATCAAAACTGAGGAATTTCGATCGATGAAAGCCGGGGTGGCTGGATTTGAAGCGTAAGTTGAAATTGAAAGACCTTAAACCGAATTCTATTTATTTAGTGTTTTCCTCGAAAAGACCCAAAACGAGTGGCGAGATCGGAAATATTTCCGAAAGAAGGCCGGTGGCATGAATTGGATCGAAACAGACACGAGTGATGCGGTGAGTTGCAAGGAGAGGTTAAGGAACGTCTGTGTAGATGAGTAAACGATTCAAACCCAGTTTCAAAGTTTTCTGAAGCTTTCAGATTTGATTTTTCTTTTTTTACAGGCGAATGTCGAAGGAAATGTCATCCCGGGCAGTAAGACCGATTTGCCGAAACCGATCGTCGAAATTATGAAGATGATTTTCGACGTGAGCACAATGCAGGCCGCTTTGAAAGAATATAATGTGAGTGATCCACTTAATTTGCATCATTTATAACCTGTGAACTTGAGATTGACACGGAGAAGATGCCGCTCGGAAAGTTGTCCAAATCGCAGATCACCAAGGCGTACACCGTGTTACAGGAGTTACTTGAGGTAAAAAATGGTTACAATAAAGCTGTCAAAAATAAAAAAGTAAATGACTTAATTATGGTAATCTTTTCGTTAGATTAAAGCCAAATGACTGACCCGAAATTTTGAGTTTATAACAACCCTGTTCATAGAAAGATACCCTTTTAAAACTCTTGCTTTTCCAATGGATACTTGTTTATTTTAGCTCATCTCCGGCAAGGGCGCGGCGCGAAAAGATGAAATCCTTGATGCGTCGAACCGTTTCTACACCATCATCCCGCACAACACTCAACTCAAAATGTTGGACAATCCATCAGTGATCAAGGTTGGATAATGATTTTAAAAGAAGCATTTATTCGGCTGTTTTCAGAAAAAGACGGCCATGCTAGACTCGTTGCTGGAGATCATTGAGGCGTTTGCGATGGTGAAAAACAATCCAAATGATGAGGAGGAAAACGCGGAACGAGATCCCGTCGATGTGAATTATGAGAAGCTGAAGACGAAAATGACGGTGGGGAGTTTTAACTCTAAAATATATGTGGTCTTTATTCAGGTACTAGACAAATCGTCGGCCGAGTACAAAATGTTGGTGGATTACGCGAAGAAAACTCATGGACAAACACATAAACAATTGAAAGTCGACATCATTGATGTAAGTTTGCTTTAAGAAAGTCTTTAGCACTGTACTACACTATAAAAATCCTGGAAACTAGCCCTCAAAGATGCCAAAAGTTAGTACTGACTCATTTTTCCTTTATTCAGATCATCAAAATCGAACGCGAAGGCGAGGAGGCAAAATTCAAGAAGCAAGTCGGAAATCGAATGTTGTTGTGGCACGGATCGGGTACACCGAATTACGGAGGAATTTTGTCGCAAGGACTACGGATTGCACCACCCGAGGCACCAGTGGTGAGCATTGGCTTTCTAGCTCTGAAATTCTAAAGGTGGACCTAGCATGTACCGAACATTCGTTTAAATATCCTGGTAATAACATTTATGATATAAAGCTTTTTCTTTTAGAGTGGCTACATGTTCGGCAAAGGTGTTTACTTTGCTGACATGTTCTCAAAATCGGCCAACTATTGTCGAGCGCACAACGGAGAGGGATTACTTCTGTTAGCCGATGTGGCATTAGGGAAGGTTTGGATTTTAAAATGTACTATCGCAAAAATCATTGTTCAGATCAAAGAAGAGCCAGTGTCGATCACGCACACGGCCGCCACTATGACCAAGAATAAGACAAACTCGTGCAGGGGTGAGTGTACTTTAAAATTTGCTCCAGAAGTTTCACGTTTTATAGAAATTAGGATTGAATATTGTTTTTGAATTTTCTAATCATTTACCAATCTTTCTTTTTAGGTATTGGTGGAACGATTCCCGACCCGTCGACTCATGTGAATGACGCGAGTGGATACGTGATTCCGGTGGGAAAACCCATCGCTCGAGAAACAACCCGTGATGGAAAACCACAAATGCCATCACTTCTTTACAACGAGTGAGTTTTGCCGAGCTTTCTACTGCGTGATGCAAAGCAAATCACCGAATCATTATCCATTATTAGGTATATTTTATTTTTCTATTTCTAGGTACATTGTGTACGATGTCGATCAGATTTGCCTGCGCTACCTGGTTCGGGGAGCATTCCGGTGAAACTCCCCTTCTAAATGAATCAACGCTTTCACTGTAACTTTTGGATATTTTTCTTTCAATGAAATTTCTAAATGTCTCTACAATTTCTTCATATTATGGGCCTCATTTGATCTCTTTCTCTGCGAAAACAAGTAGCTTTTTGTGTTGTATCACTTTTGTTGTAAATTGCCCCGATTCATTTTTGGTTAGTTAATTTGTTCTGAATTTCACCCAATTCTCTTTAGTTTGACTCTGCATTGTGTAATTACCGATGTTTTTTCGGCAAAGTTCAAATTTCCCCCTTGTTCTCTTATCTTTTTTCATTACTGGTGATTTCCCGTTTGCTCTCTTTTTTCTTATACATCTATATTCATTTGTTTGTTTGCTTTAATCAGTTAACGCTTGACGCTTTATAGCCGAGTTTAGAGGATAGGATTTCTAAAATACATGTTTCTCGAAAGAATGCCTGATATTTTTTGGGGATTTTGCAAACGAATTATGGACTTGTGCGCTAACTTTGTGAAGTTTCTCTTACAAAGAGTTCAGGATTTATTTTTAGATATAATATGACATTAAAGACTGATGATGAAGAGGATCTATTGCGGTCATTTCTTGGAGGGCAGCTCGTCTTTAGCTGCACTTCTCCTTCTCCTTGTGCACCTGAAATGAAATTTAAAAAAATATTTTAATCAGTGCTTATTTTTAAAACATATACTGGCTTAAAAATAAACAATAATTATATTTTAGCTTTCTATCTAAACCCACGGCGATATCGAGAGTCACATAGGTCATATCGTAGATTCCGCTGTCGATGAACGATTGGGGGACCTCGTAGTCGCCGATTCGCTTGCATCCCTGGGAAAAGTAGATTAAGGTGAAATTTTATGTGTTACCTAATAGTATTTCGATCAAAACACACTAATTCTATCAAAAAATAGCTTACTGGCTTGGTGTTGCACGAGTGGGTGAGTCGGATGAAGGGCTCGATCTTGCCGACCTGGAATCTTTGGGGTCAAGAAAGGTTTTCTAGGCTACTCATGTGATTTATTATCCTTGAATCCTTGAATATAGTTTCATATTTCACTTAGTAGATTTGTTTGTAAAGTAGAATCGTAGCGGTGAAAAACTTTCAACGTTCAACTTTTTTGACTCTAGCGTTTAGAAATGTAGTCGCTTTGGCATACTGTAGCTATTTTCTGTGCTCACTGTAGCTTTGCATTAAACTCTACAATTAGAAATCTTTTTGATTGGTAGCTAGTGGGCTTACTATATGATATATTGTCTATTCTCACCCACCTCATCTTCTCCTCCGCTGATCTCGAACTCTCCGTCGGTGTTGGTGACAACGGTGGCGAGGAGATCATTTGGATCCACTGGGAAATCATTTTCAAGACAATTTTACAATGATCACAGAGATTTGGTGAGACTAGTGAGACGTTTTTCCTCAAATACTTACAAGTATCGCGATCGTAGAGCTCAACTTTCACATCGTGCGCTCGCTTCTTGTTGCAAATGGTGGTTCCCTGGAATTTGATTACGATTGTGGAAAGTTGAAATGAGAAATTTGATTTGATTTGTCGATTTCTAACTACAGTACACTTGGCTTCACTCAGTGGAAAGACAAAGACTTTGAAGACTTTAGTTAGCCGGGGGGAGGGGTTGTTTACTTTTCAGCGTAAAGTGCACACTTTTGATTTGACAGCCACCGTCTTGCGTTTAAAGTACAATTTATAACAAGTGATGGTTACGATACTAAAGTACAGTACGTGTAAATATTGGCGATACTTTGCGCCGAATTTTTGCGTTTCCGATAAAGTACTGTGATGCTGGTTATGCTAAAGTGCTAAAGTACTGTTGATACTAAAGTACTAAAGTACGATAAAGTACTGCTGGTTATACTAAAGTACTAAAGTACAGTACGCAAAAGCAGTGTAAATATTGGGGTTACTTTGCGCCGAATTTTTTTGCCTTTCCGATAACTTTCTTCTAAATCGGATAAAACTTTGTTTTTGATGATTTTGATGTGATTTTGTTGCACTTTTTGAGAGGAAATTGAGTTTTTTGTTATAAATTATAGATCTAAAGTATTAAATCGAAGACATTAGATCTAAAATATTAGATCTAAAATATAGATCTAAGATATAGATCTAAAATATAGATCTAAAATATTAGAGTTTCTTTATATCATTAGAGATATCTTTATATCACTAGAGATCTAGATCTTTAGATCTTTATATTAAAGGCCAACCTTGACACGAATCTCTTGATATTTTCCCGAAACAGCAATGAGAACGCCGGCGAGGAGACACAACGACAAGTAGGCTTTCATCTGAAAAGGAAATTTATTTCATAAACATATTTACACGTTTGAAAAGCAATAACAGAAGTTATCTGAAGAAAAATGAAATCACAAAGAATTGTAGAGAAAACTGGAATTGAAGAAAGGGGAATTTGTAGGGGAATTTGTTAAAAATTTTCTTTTATCAGCAACGCTCTTTCTCGCCGGAAACCTGAAAAATTGAGTGATTTATCGAATTTAACTTGTTCTTTGAGTCAAATCTTACAAAATCTTACAAATCTATCAAAATCTTACAATGATATCGAGTGTCACATAGGTCATATCGTAAATGCCATCGATTTTATCCTGAGGAACCACATAGTCGCCGACTCGTTGACATCCCTAAAAATTTTGGCCTAGAAAATGAAACTCTTATTACTAAGCCAGATAGCTTATTGAAGCTTATTGAAGCTTATTGAAGCTTATTGAAGCTTATTGAAGCTTATTGAAGCTTATTGAAGCTTATTGAAGCTTATTGAAGCTTATTGAAGCTTATTGAAGCTTATTGAAGCTTATGAGCTTGACGGGCCAGATAGCTCAAGGTTTTTCAAGCTACAGTTATTTAGAAAGAGCTTCATTTACAATATAAAACACTCCTGATGCCAATCATTTCAAATTAAGTGCACTAGAAAGTTTCTGGATGTTTCCGCTTTTAACTCAAAAGCTTACCCAGCTTACCCAGCTTACCCAGCTTACCCAGCTTACCCAGCTTACCCAGCTTACCCAGCTTACCCAGCTTACCCAGCTTACCCAGCTTACCCAGCTTACCCAGCTTACCCAGCTTACCCAGCTTACCCAGCTTACCCAGCTTACCCAGCTTACCCAGCTTACCCAGCTTACCCAGCTTACCCAGCTTACCCAGCTTACCCAGCTTACCCAGCTTACCCAGCTTACCCAGCTTACCCAGCTTACCCAGCTTACCCAGCTTACCCAGCTTACCCAGCTTACCCAGCTTACCCAGCTTACCCAGCTTACCCAGCTTACCCAGCTTACCCAGCTTACCCAGCTTACCCAGCTTACCCAGCTTACCCAGCTCTTTTCTTTGTCTTTTAATGAGCTGACAAAATTGCTTCCTAGATTTCTACCTTATTGGCGTGGCAACTGTGTGTGATCCGGATGAAGGGCTCGATTTTGCCAACCTGCAAAGAGATTTTCGCTTTTAATAGAGAATTCGAAAGTCTTATAAGTTAAAGTTTTAAGGAGAAATGATAAGAAATTAAATTTTAAGCATCTCTGCTTTGTTCTGAATCAATCAGAGCAAAACAAAGACAGCTTTTCGAGCTAGAACTTGACACAGAAGCCAGACCAGGGCTTGGACCCTGGCTTCTTGGCGGCCTACTGTAGCTTACAATCATTAGCTCCTAGCTTGTAGCTTATAGACAGTTGAAATTTCTCAGATATCCGAACCTCATCTTCTCCTCCCGTGATCGTGAACTCTCCCTCCGAAGTCGTGTAGATTGTGGAGAGGAGATCATTTGGATCGACTGGAAATTGGAATGGTGCAATGTTACAACCATAGGAACTTTCTTTTAATACTTATCTAAGAAAAACTCACGTGTATCCCTATCCCATAACTCAACTTTGACATTCGCTTGGCGTTTCTTCTGACAAACGGTGATTCCCTGAAAGAAAAGTTTGCTACAATAGTGTTTTCCAAAGTTTTTGACTGAAGGCTTTTCGATATCATGTCAACTCTTGAAACTACCGTAATCTTGACTCTAGTTTTGACCTAAACTATCGTAATCTAGACTCTAGTGACTCTATCGTTTACCCAAACTGCCGTAATTCAACCGCCAGTTTATCGATGAGTCTAATGTTTTGTTTTCCAAAGCTTTTGACTGAAGCTTTTCGATATGATGTCAACTCGGCAGTTTGAGTAACGATAGAGTCTAATTAGTGATCACTAGATCACTAGAGTCACTAGATCACTAGAGTCACTAGATCACTAGAGTCACTAGATCACTAGAGTCACTAGAGTCACTAGATCACAATCACTAGAGTCTAGATTACGATAGTTTAGGTCAAAACTAGAGTGTGCCATTGACTTAACCTTGTAATTCTTCATCGAATGGTATCAAAATTGGGGATTTTTCGTAAACTAGCGGGATGATTACAGTAGTTTAGAAAACGCTTTAGTCAAGAGTGCATTGTTTCTTTCAAATCTTTAAAGTTGATTCTTTAAAATCACTCACCGTTACCGTAACATTTTGCATTTTTGCCGAAACCGCTGCAAACACCGTAGCCAAGAGGCAAAACGAGATGAGTGAGCGCATCTCTCTTAAAAGCCATTTTGCGAACAAAAAGAGAACAAAAATGTTTTATCACTGAAGTTATATAGTGGAAAAATAGAAGGAAAGTTTGGTGAAACGATTTGTAAACAATTTCAGTTTATATGAAATTTTAGAGATGAGACAAAGACAAAAAATTCTCTGAGATTCTAGCCTTTTTTTCCCCTTTTTTTGATGTAAACAGAGATCGGGGTTTGGAAGGGGAAAGCTTTTGAGCTTTGAAAATGCATTTTGTTTTCATTTTCATTTTTTTTTCAATGATCCGAGAAAGATTAGCTTTAAAATCATCGAAAAATCATCGAAATTCAATTCTTTAAGTGAAGCTTTGTGGGAAATTATAAACGCACTTTCTCTGGCACAATGAAGAGCACTTCATTTTCTCAGAATTACATGAGAAAATGGAGAACTCAATGTATTCAATGCGTTTAACACAAAGTACACAAGCTCTTGGCTTGTGTACTTTGTGTAGCACAAGCTCTTAGCTCTTAGCAGCTCAAGCTTGTGTACTTTGTGTAGCACAAGCTCAAGCTTAGTGCTGCTTGTAAACACTCCCTTTCTGCCGCATTTCATCATTGATTTCCACTAAAAGAAAGATTTCAATGCACTAGAGAGAATGCGTTTGCATTCTTTAAGCGTTAAGCGCAAAGTACATAATGAAGAGATCTGATAGGCTTTCAATTGAAGAAAAAGAGAAATTAAACGCACTTCTGACAAACAACAACAGCTTTAGAGAGCTTTAGAGAGTTTAGTTTTCCAATTTTTTCGACTAAAAGCAAAAACAATAAATCTTTGGGGTGTTTGGGATGTGAAAAGGAGAGGAAAGGGGGCTTAAATTACAGCTTAAAGTCATTAATCGAAATCTTTTCTCGAAATTCTCTCCATTGAGAAAAGCTTTGAACTTTTCGGGATAAACATAAAAATAAAAAACAATATGAGTGAGTCATTTGAAGAAGAGAGATTAAGTTGGGGAATGAGCTAAAAGTGTCTAGTGATTGATGAGTTCGGATGTAGACACGGCTTAAATCTGATTGCTTAAATCTTTACCGTAATAAATCTAAAAGGTTTCAATTGGCGTTCTTGAATTGTTCAATGAGTGAACTGGTTGATTCAAAAGAATTCTAAAGAATTACTTAAAATTCTGCGCCTCAAATGGTTATACCAAAAAATCATAAATAGCAAAAGTGATCTGCTTAAATCACTCAATCACTGCTTAAATCTTTTCCGTAATAAAGTTAAAAGGTTTAAATCGTCCTTGTGGCGTCCTTGTGGATCAACAAACCGATCAACAAAGTGTTTGATACAAAAGAATTCGAAGAAATTGCTTAAAGATTGAATGCGCTCTGCGCCTTGAATGGTTATACCTAAAAATGACAAATAACAAAAGTGATCTGTCAGTAAAAACACCAAATCACAGCTTGCGGTGACCCGATTTGCCTAAAGATTTGAAAAGATTTGAAAACTGGTAGAGAATTGGATATTATGGGGGGTTTTTACCGTATTTCTTCGAATAGAAGACCGGGTAAAGAGTATGATCGCGTACTCCTGCGTAGCAGCCCTTTTTAAAATTTCTTTTCTGCATAAAAGCTTTCAATGAAGTGCTATAGGGCTGAAAAATGACTCAAAAATAAAACATGAGCTAACAGATTTTTGAGCCATTTTCCAGCTCTATAGCACTTGATTGAAAGCTTTTATGCAGAAAAGAAATTTTAAAAAGGGCCGCTACGCAGGAGTACGCGATGATACTCTTTACCCGGTCTTCTATTCGAAGAAATACGGTATTTCAGTATTTTTTTTTTGATTTCATAATAAATTTCTATATTTGAGCGCCCTTTAAATTTAAATGAAAGCCAAATTTACAAATCATTTAAGACAGCGTTTAAGACAAAGTTAGCGTCTAACTTCTCGAAAATTCCCATTTAACCAACTTCATTTCCCACCGAATAAACAAAAGCCTTTTGAAATTTGTGTAGCCTTTTTGTTTTTTTAATCCATTTCAATCATTTGATCAAATAAATGGCTCAAAATCTAGAAACACAGCATTCATGATAAAATCGGGGGTAGGCTAGTTTCCGCAGCTTTTTTTGCGCAACAGGATCATTTGCGCAACTCGCCATAACTTTCTTCTGAGTTAGCTAATCTTTATGATTTTGGTGTCATTTTGTAGATCTCAATAAGTGCAACAAAATGAAATCAAAATCATAAAGATTGGTCCACTACAAACAAAGATCTCAATAAGTGCATCAAAATGGAACCAAAACAACTGGGTCGTTTGCGCAACTCGCCATAACTTTCTTCTTAGTTAGCCAATCTTTATGATTTTGGTGTTATTTTGTTGCACTTATTGAGATCTACAAAATGAGACCAAAATCATAAAGATTGGTCCACTTAGAAGAAAGTTATGGTGAGTTGCGCAAATTACCCAGTTGCGGAAACTAGCCTACCCCTAAAATCGAGATCAAATTAGGGGATCTAGAACAAGAAAAATTCTTGAGTTCAAAGTTTTTTATAGTGCTTGTAGTTCTTGAAGTTTTCCAATTCATTTTGAGATCTCATAAAATGAGGACAACTGTTGTGATTTATGTTTTGCTGAGAAAATTGCGTGCCACTTTTTGTTGACAATTTGAGCTTTTTGCTTGAAAAGAGTTTTATTTTGGGGAAAAGTGTACAAAAAAAAGAAAGTGAATAATTGGAAGGCACAAAATTTAAACGAAATTTTTTATTTTAACATTGCTCTTTCTCGCCGGAGACAACAATGTCCAGTGTCAAGTAGGTCATGTCGTAGACATCTAAAAGAAAGTCATAGACATCGAAGAATCGCTTTTCGAGTGATTTCTGTTATTTTAAAAGAAAGTCGACAGTCGACTCTCGATTTAACGATTCTAAAAAGTGTCTCAAATTTCTTGCATAGCTGCCCTAACGATTGCGTTTGGCTGAGCGGCTGAAATCAAGCGCAGAAATCAAGGACGTGCTTTAGGATTTCAAAATCGCTGCATCGTTCAAAAGTCGACTGTATCTCTGTCTTCATATAAACATTTTGTTGTTACTAGGTGTACTGTAGGGATACTGTGTTGCATCATATTGTTATCTACAGTATACTCAAAGAATCACTCGCTACAGTACACTCTCGTACTCACTTCAGCCCGCTGAATAAATAGTCGGATGTGAAATCCGTCTAAAGTGGCCCTACAGTAGAGCCAGCAAGCCAACAGTAGCCCCATGCTGGACTTTTTGTCTACAGTTTGCTTTTTTGCCCCAAAGCATACAGTACAGTAATCCTAGCCCTACAATATGCTGACATTAGCCCTACAGTAGCCCTACAACAGACCACAGTGAGCACATAGCCTTACAAACCCATGTATAGTGCCAACTAAACATTGGCCTTTTGTAGAAAACGAGTCAGTCCCACGTTTTAGCAAACAGCTCTTGTTTTCTAAAGCTTGAAATAGCATTGTATCCGTTTTAGAAAAGAAGAGCTGTTTGCTAAAACGTGGAACTGATTCGTGGACTGACTCGTTTTCTACAAAAAGCCTTTTTCTAATGCTAACAATATCGAAAATGAACCTCCAATGGCACTTCGCGGCACTTCGTACTCGCCGATTCGGGCACAGTTCTGAAATTTTGCGGTGAGTGAGGGAAATTCCCTAATAATTTTGCGGTGAGGCGGGGAAATTCCCTAATAACCATTGCAATTTATTAGGAAAGTTTTAAATTTCTAAGGCTTTTTGACTTACCGGCTTGGCATGGCAGTTGTGGGAAACGCGGAGGAAAGGCTCAATCCAGCCACGCTAAAAATGGGGGAACATGGGGAAATTTTGAGTCAAAAATATCTTTATAAAAGCAATCTTAAATGTTAATTGACTTTCCCTCACTCACCTCATCCTCTTCTCCAAAAAGCTCGAACTCGCCATTGTGATTCGTGTGAATTTCGGAGAGCAAATCGTTTGGATCCACTTAAGAATTCAAAATCTTGCTTTAAATCTGAGTTTAACTTTATTTAACTTTATTTAGGACAATTTTGAAACATACAAAATGCTATTATAATTAGTAAAAATCAATTTCCTACTACTTACAAGTGTCTCTATCGAAAAGTTGCACTCGGACATTGTGCATTCGCTTCTTGTCGCAGACGGCGATTCCCTGAAAATTTATAGAAATTTTTGAGTTAGCTTCAGCTTGATCAGTTATCAGTCAGCAATTCTACATGAGTTTACATAAAATTACCTTCACTGTCACATTTTGCAATGAGGCGGTGACTGCGAGGGCCAACACGGCGAAAATCGCGAGACTCAACGCGTTCATTTCTGGGAAAATCTGTAAAAATTTTCTTTTAATAAAGATTTAAGAGCAAATGGGAAAAGATTAAAATTGAAGAAATTTGGGATAAAGCTTGGAGTAAAGAAGACTCAATGGTAAATAGCTTTAAAGTTGATTTACAAGGCTAATATATGAGAACTCCGATTCTCGGTGACTAGCTTTAAAGTTGATTGAGAGCGTGTTGTCCTCAACTACTGTGTTTTCTAAAACTGTCATAAACTCCAGTGGTTATGTTAGGTTTTCAAAAGATGACACGTTTTAGAAAACGGGAGACACTGAATGGCTGGCAAAAGCCTGAACGATCTGAAATGAATGACCCTTGGTGATTCATGACCTTAAATACTAAATGATCATTTCAAAATTTGAGTGATAAGGTATTATTTTTAGGGGAATGTGTGCACGAGAGAGAGAGTTTGGTGTTCGGATGGTGATCAATCTTATCTCTTCTTGAGAGTTGGCGCTAGGCCATGAGCGGGGGAGGGCACACCTCAAATATCCCCGATCTAAACAGCACAACAGATGCATGAAAAGCTTTTGGGTCTCTGGACTCTGAGAATGAGTCACAAATCACTCACTCTTTGGGGAACACATGTGATCCGCCTTGCAATCTCGAGAAAATCCGAAGACAGCTGTCGACTGTAAGACATAAATAAATCGCAATCCTCAATGCTGGAGTCAAGGCCTTTTAAACAACAAAATAGCTGTTGGGGATCAAATGTGATAGGGTAAACAAGATCGCTCAAGAGTTTTGGATCTTTAAAAATTTCGATTTTCAAATTGTTGCACTAGGGGAATGTGAATAACGCGGGGGTGGGACAAATGCGACCTTTTTTTTGCGCTCCTGGACATTTGCGCACCTTTTTTTTGCTGGAAAAGGCCTTAGGAAAGGTCGTAGAGCTTCAAAAATGTTTTCCTCTAAGGGAATCGTATGCGTAGATTCCCTTCTATGAAAAAATTTTTTGAAGCTCTACGGCCTTGCCTAAGGCCTTTTCCAACAAAAAAAAGGTGCGCAAATGTCCAGGAGCGCAAAAAAAGGTCGCATTTGTCCCACCCCCAATAACGCAAGAACGAGTTCTTCTAAATGACAAGAGGAGATTGTCTGGTTAAAATTAAATTTGCATTTAATAAATCACAAAATTTGCACATATAACAAAAAACGCGACTTCTAAATTCCACATTTTCATTTTTGCTCTCCTCATGGTCGGTCAGTGGGTTAAAAGCTATTTTATTTTCTGTATCAAAATCTTAGCCGTGTTCTCGCTGCTCTACTTTGTTTTCTCCTCTTCGAACACAGCTTTTGCCGCCCGATCACGGTAATTTTTGATGATTGGATGAATTTTTGATGATGGCTGATTTGTGTTAAAGATGATTCAATTGGATTGTTAAAGAAAATTAGTTGGATGATTGATTAGAAATGATTGTTTATGTTTATAGTCAGCAATTACAGCTCTAGAAACAAAAATGAATACCTAAAAAGTACGTGAAATGAAAAGATACACAGAAAGTTTTGGATTGAAATCATTGCTCGTATCTTAACTTGCTGTTAAAATTAGGTGGGTCTCCGAGGTTTTTTTTTGCTTACTATTAGAATTGTTTGATAAGTTGATAACGTTGGTCTTTAGAAATTCGATGATCTTCTGACTCGATTGAAGAGTCGTTTATGGATGGGTCAATATATGGAGACTGTTCAACTGGCTGAATCAATCGATCAAGCGGCCGAACAAATAGGGGTAAATTTCAATATTGCGACGAAATTTGCATCTGTTTGACAGGAAGAGGCACAACGTTATGTGGATGAACGATTTAAAAATGTGGTCATTTCGGTGAAAGACGGAGGATGATTCGATCGCTTCATTTTCTCATCATTTATGCATTCTTTGTGTTTTTGTGAGTTTCTTCTCTCGTGAAACAGTTTCTGATGGGTTCTTTCAGGTTTTCTACTTGTACTTTGTGTAACGATATGACTTTTAACACTGCAAAGAAATCAGTGAGCTTTAGTGAAACTATAACACAACCTTATAATATCGTACTTGTTTAGAATTCATCGCTTCTGTCGGATGATGTCTCCTCTCAGGCACAACTCATTCATTCAAAAATCGTCTCAAATAATTGGCTGCCATTTCTCTGGACAAAAGAGGACGCTCAACAAGCGCTTTACATTTTTCACAACAAAATTCGGGTAAGATTTTGTGTTTGTTTCGGGAGTTCTTTTTGGGACATTAATTTCTAACTATCAGTTTATCTAATTGGCTACAAATTTACCTATATAAATATCTTTTTAGCCAATCATCTATTTAACTCCGGATCAATCGCCCAAAAACGACCAAGACGACGAGTTGATTAACTAGTGAATTTGAGTGCGTAAATAAACATTCTACCTATGTTGTTTTGTTGAATCTGGTTTATGTTACCGAGCAAAATATTTTGTTTGCTTAAACGTTTGTTTAAAGCAAAAAATTTTAAACTTGTCTTTTTTCTTTTCAAAGGCCTTTTCATTATCAAAACGGAAAGTACGAAGCTTAACTCCGCACTCAAAATTTCATGCTCGTAATGTATTTGAATTATTTTTGAAAAGCTAGGTTTTTCAATACTTTTTCTTTTAACATTTGACAAGTAAACTAAATTGGTTAATGTTACAAATCTAGGGACAAAAGTAGTGAATCGTGATATGGAAAAAGTGCCGTTGTGTGAGATATGCATTCGACAGGTTTGTTCTTTCTTACGTTGTGATGTAATTATTGTTTTTAGATTGTTGGCGAACAAAATCGCGATGCCGCCCAGAAAGTTGAGGCCGGCTTTGAATGTTTTCTTTGCTTCGGACTTCTCGAACCGGCTTTTATAGAACAAGTAAGCACAGTTTTAAAGGGACCATGACAATACCGCAACAACATTTGCGCGCACGTGGAAAAACGTCTTTTTGTGTATAGCAGGCCCCGCTCACAAACTTCAGGCGCTAGAAGTTGCATCAAATGTTTTGGCGTCTTTGCTCACGAAAAATTCAAGTCACTTCAAAATTTTTTGTAGTAAAGTTATCAAGTTGAAATTGTTACAATAGATGGATATCGTCGAGTGCAACATGCTGTAAAAATTTGGGCCCAATCGAAACAATGTAGGTTGTTTCGTGCAACTTTTAGCGCCTGAATTTTGTTAGCGCGGCCTGCTATACGTAATAGACGTTTTTCCACGTGTGCGCGAATGTCGTTGCGGTATTGTCATGGCCCCGTTTTAACGCATTGGCGAATTGTGAACGTTAATTTTAACCTGCAATTTGCCGTTTTAGGTAGGTGTTGAAGTAGAAAAGGTTCTCTCAAAAATGCCTTATGATGCGACGTCGTTTGTGCTTGCTTTGGCTCTTCCTGGGTCTCAAATGCTAAGGTATCACTAGACTTTTCTTTTGAAAAAATGATTTATCAAACACATTTTCTTTAGAGAAGAAATTCTGAAGAAGCGATGGCCACAATTTGATGGGATTCTTGCGAGCGTTCCTTTCAAAATTCGCAACATTGATGCTTATCTGAATAAATTGGCTCAGGTCAAAATTTCATACAATCTAAAGATGACTTAAGATTATTTGAATAAGATATATAATTTTAATTTTTAGGCATCAGGACTACGACCCACCCTTGCTTCGGATCTACAGCTGACGATAACATTTGAGAATGACGAGTTTGCGTGTGCTGACAGAAAGTATTTTTTTAAAAATATCCATAAAAAGCAAATTTTAGATATATTGAATCGATTTTCCCGGCTGACTTCAATAATCAACGAAAGAGGCGGAAATATGAAAATGTTCAAGAAAACGAACCAAATGAGATGACAAAAGTGCAATTGATGCCTTACTTTAATCGGATTAATGCAGACCATTCAAAGTTGGTTGTCTGAAAATTATCAAGCTGTTCAACTTTAGAAAATTCCCATTGACAACGCCAACAAGAAGTTGTACGTTTTCGGTCAGTTTGGAAAGGGAACCAATATACATAGCCGGAAGGTAGTTGTTCATTGAGGTTCTCTCAAGTTTTTGTTTTTAGGTACTGTAAATTCTCAAGAGCTTTACCTCAAAGTCCTTGGTCAGCAGAAGAAGATGTTTTACCAACTCCTGGAAATTCAGTTTTTTATAGCTATAAAATTGTTTGAACATACTTACAGGTAACAGAAAAGGTTTGTGAAGTGCTGAAAAAGGAGTTCAATGCTGATTCGTATCGCTTTGTTTCTTCGGGAAGAGAAGATGTAGATGTGCGAATGTTGGGTGATGGGCGGCCTTTTTGTGTTCATCTTATCAACTGCAGAAAAACAAAATCGCTAAAAGGGTAGGTTTCTGTTTTATTTGCAAAGTCCTGATTTTGTTTCTCTGTTAAATTGAAGTGTTAGCACAGCCCATGTCGAGACACTGAAGCGAATCGAGGGCGTGATCAATAAGCAAAGCGACATCTCGGTCAACTCATTGGCCCGCTTAAAACGAGATGTTGCAGAGATATTGAGCTATGGTCAAGAAGGTGAGCTGTTATTATGCATATTGTATCAAAAATGAATTTAGATAAGCGCAAAACATATACGGCCTACTGTTACAGCACGGCTTTCCTAAGCGATGAGATGCTCAAAGCTCCGGTGACTTCAAATCCTATTGAGGTGACTTATTTCATTGATAAGTTTTAAAATCAAAATCTAGATTATCCAAAAGACGCCAGTCAGAGTTTTGAAGCGAAGATCGTTAATGGACCGAAGTCGAACAGTTTTCAACTTGGAAATGATGCGCTTGGATGGAAACCACTTTCTAGCAAGGTTACTTTGAAGATTGGAACCTTGTAAATTGATGTAATTTAAAATTTCGGATTGTTTTAGAGTTGAAACTCAAGCCGGTACCTATATCAAAGAGTTTGTGCATGGCGACTTTGGGAGAACGCGACCATCGCTTGCTGATTTGATGAGTGTTAGGGATGGAGATGAGGTATCAGTTACTAACATTTCAGTTTCATTTTGTCTTGCCAGGTCGACATTTTGGAGTTGGATGTCGAGAAAGTGCATCTCGATTGGCCGCCTTCAAGTGACGTGCCTCACAATTTTAAGTAGATACTTAGATAATTATAGTATTGTTATTTTTGTTACTTTGTTTTGTTTGTTTGATTTACACGAAATAAATATTGTTACAAAGTTCTCTGAGTTTGTAAATGGCAGTGGAAAGACAATGCTGATACATGGTTTCGAGAGTTAACATGGTAACGTGTAGAATAAATATCATTATTTGGTTACGAATATTGCAACGCAACATCGAAACCCATCCTCAATTCAAATTGGGAGATTTCCTTTGTAAATGACGCCTCAGTTTCTATAAAACGCTTAATATACCGTATCTTACAAAAGATATTCAACCAGCGCGAAAAACTGGAAGGATTTCTGAAATTTAATGGGGGTGGGACAAATGCTACCTTTTTTCGCTGGAAAAGGCCTTAGGAAACGCCGTAGAGCTTCAAAAATGTTTTCGTGTGGGGGGAATCTACGCATACGATTTCCTTAGGCGAAAACATTTTTGAAGCTCTACGGCCTTTCCTAAGATCTTTTCCAGCGAAAAAAAGGTGCGCAAAAAGGTCGCATTTGTCCCACCCCTAATTTAATCGTTTTTTTCTTTTTCCTCTCAAAGTGGGGCCGGTTTTTCGGCAATGCGATTGTCCAACTCTGGTTCATGTGCTATGAGGCTCCTCCGCTCTGTGTCCGCAACAATACACGGAACAACGCGCTTTGCCGCCTTTCCACCTCTTTTGAACTGCATTGGTTAGCTAATTTATTCAGATACGCTTTCTTGAGTCTTTAGCAAAATTGTTGATCTATTAGCTTTAAAGTTTATGAATTTCTTTCTAAAGTTTAAGTGCTTCTGCAGTTTCATTTACTAGCAGAATAGAGCCCTCTCCATTGTTGCCAGAGCACTTAAAAGTCTAACTATTTGTTGGTTAAAAAGATAATGCTTTTTCTTTATCCGTTGATTTTTACTATATTTGTTTTTACAGGATGGAGGAAGCTGCTTGCAGCGCATTTTCGCAAGATGTACTTAAGGATATTTTCAATTTCAACAGAAACAAGAACAATCTCTTGTCGAACCAGTTTGAATTTGGTGAGTATTTGAGTTTGTATAAAGTGAAAGAGTAGCGGAATACTAACTTTGTCTTTAGATCTTCTGCACCTCATCAATGTAGCTGAGAAATTTTATGGAAAATTCGTCAATGAGGAAAAGGCGCGCAGACTCGTAACCGAACAAATTGAAAAACTCGAGGAAACACTTCTGTAAGTAGTCTGAAAAGGATATTTTTACTGTTGCAATAAAATAGGTTACAATAAAGCGTTTGTTTAGGAATCGAGACAACCGGATCCGCAACTTGGAGGCCGAGCTGAAGGACGCCCGAAGTCAACTTGCATCTCAACTCACCGAAAACAATCAATTGAAGGCGGACGTCAAGGACAAGGAGCTGAAATTCAAGATGGTGCAAGAAATACTGAAGACAGAGTTGCTCAAGTTATCGGAAGCCGATCGACAACAGTTAGCCTTCTTGGAAGATGAGCGTAAAATTTGCCGCACACATAGCAGGTAGACACCATGTTTTGAGCAAAATAGTCTTTGTGTTTTTAGAAATATGCATGAGAATCGCGGCCCGATGCCTTCATTGGATGACAGCCCTCCTTCAGAAGCCAGCTACGATGACACAAATTACTCCGAAGACCTTTCAAGTTCTGAACATAGCCGGTAAAAATGAAAAGTGTCTTTGTTATAAGCTTTCCTCTTTAGAATGGTCTCGTATTATCGTCAAGGAATGCCTATCGCCCCCGTTCAGAAGCGTCGTAGTCGATCAGCTCACATGGCGATTGGTGGAAAGCGCTCAAGAAGCAAAGTCATTGGAATTCCCGAGGAGGTGAAGAATGACGAAGACGAGCCGTTGCCGCGAAAACGCTCCAATATCACTGCGGCTCAACGAAAGCTAATCAACAAACCATTCGTTATGGAGCAAGAGGCGGTAAAAATGATCATATTTATATTTACTCATCCAATTTTAGAAACAAAGATTCACCGGAACTGAAACTCGGCGCACTTTCAATCGCAGCCTCAGCGCCGACGAGCTACTAAAGCATGAACAGCGAAAGGTGCTAACACCAACGATAGCAACAAGCAGTATTGATTTGTAAGTCTTGCGTAACTCTTAAGGAACGTTTTAAATTTAGGCGCCGCAACGTTGGCCCAGCTTGGACAGGTGGTCGTCCACTCGAAGAAAGGAAGCACAGCTTTGTGAAAGTAAACTCAATCATTAAGGTAACTTATCAATTAAATGGATTTTCTTCATGATTCAAATTTGGATTACGTCGTGTGATGTGTGCAATGGGTCAATTTACTTTGCTGGCCGCCCGTCTCTTCGATGCACTGATTGTCACCAGTACACACATGAAAGTTGCAAGTAGGCTAACTTTGCTTTTGCTTTCAATATCTCATTATTTAGGCAACGTTTGGCTCTTCCATGTGTACCTCGAACGCCTAAGACGCCAACGAGAACTCGCAATGAGGGAATGAGGATTCAAGACTACTGCCCATCAACTGCTCCGATGATTCCGTTCCCAATCATCCATTGTGTCACTGTACGTGAAACATTTGTTCGTTTTTATTATGAATCGTCTTAGGCTCTTGAGCGTCGTGGATGCCTAACTTATGAGGGACTTTATCGGATTCCTGGCTTAAAGCAACAGGTCTTTTAGTGTTAATAAAAGTAGATTTTCACGCTTCTTATTTAGAGCATACGCTTGCTGAATGAACTGAAGACATCGCGTGCAATTCCTAAGATGGAGCTCTTCGATCCAGAAGTAATCACGGACTGTATCAAACAATTTTTGCGAGAGCTCAAGGTTTGTTGTAGCGCGTTAAACGCTTTAAACGCTTTTGCGTTTAATTTGCTCATTTAGGATCCACTAATACCACGTTCATCTCGCGCCGAGTTTGTAGAAGCAGCTATTCGCAACAATATAGATTCATTAAACAAGGCCATCCGTGATCTTCCGCAACCTCATCGCGATACGCTGGCCTATTTATCAATTCATTGGCAAAAAGTGGCTGGCCGACAGGAACTCAACAAGATGCCGATCGAAAACATAGCACGCTGCGTGGCTCCTTCTGTGGTCGGTTAATCAGAAATTTTTTTATAGTGTGTTGTTTAGGTGGGTCCTTTTGCGATCGGAGTTGATTTGGCTTCTGCACAAGCAGATTCAAAGAGACATGAAGGTGTCGTCATTGCTCTACTTTCCAAACCAACGGTTTGATTTTTTGCTTTTTCTTGATTGAATTTTTGCTCTAGAAAGAATGGGAGGAGCTTCTTTATTCAACGACAGGTCGAGGCACGGTCACGATGCGAACCACTGAACACTCGAGGATTGAAAATGCTCGGGACACTCCACACCTGCCAATGGATCGGTAACTGGTTTACTTAAATGAATGATTTTCTGGTTGTAGAAGTATTTTGGGCCCAATATCGACTCCGGAACGACAAGAACTGGAACTCGGCTTTACTCCTCGTCGGCGTCCGGGCATGCTATTCGATGATCCATGCTAAGCCTTTCACAATTTTTGTTTATCTCCTTCGTTTTGTTTAAAGTTAGCTACGTTTTGTGATCTTATACGTATTTGATTGAGAATATTTATTCATTGTTTGTTTTAATGAGCAGCCCGTTGTTCTATCAATTTCTATGCATATTGAATAAATGTCGTTCTTTTCTCAAAAATACATTTGATAAAAACTAGCAAACACCAATAATTGTTTTTTAAGAAGGTCTAAAAGTGAGGTCTTGGCGAAAAATGAAATATGAGCGATCTTGAAAAGGTTTGCAATGTCTGCTCATTGTTGAATGGAAAAAATAATTAATTTAACAAATTTCTTCATTGAATCTAGAAGAGGTGTATTTCTCGTAGAAGTTGCGCCGGATACCGTAGTCTGTCCAACACTAAAACGTGGATATTTTAAGTATAAAAGGCTTTTGTTTTGAAGATTTTTCATTCTGTACAATTTTAAAAGTGGAAAAATTACGTTTTGTTTCTAATAGTGGTCAAATGAATTGTTCAAATCTCGGTAAAGTAATATAATTAAGGGATTATAATGGCAGCTTATGTGAAAAATAAGATTATGTTTGGAAGCGAGTGTAAACTCGCAGAGTTTTAAGCGAGCTAAACATAATTTTAATTTTTGGTGCTTTTATTTGAGCATTTTGTGTATCTTTACGATTTCTGTTTCTTTTTCAATCCAAACTCAAGCGACAATCATAGGTTTAGCTGAAATGCTGGATTTGGAACCATTTGAGATCATCGACGAAGTTATTGTGGAAAATGATGGAACTGTGGATTTAGCTTCAAACAATGAAAACGTGGTAGCTTTTCGGTGTTTACTATCTACGCTGTTTAGATTGCACTTAATTCAAATGCAAGCCCAATCGTCGATATAAGCCAAGATGGATTAAAGAAAGCTGATCTGCTGAAGAAAAGTTGGTCTTTTTGCGACTATAGTGGATGATGTATCTTTAGCTGCCCTAAACGTTGTGCTGCGATGTGAAGAAACGATAAATAAAGTGGATAAGAAACACGATTTGGTGAGCGTTTAATTAGTTTACTGGTTTTGTGCCTGTTGTTGTACTGATTCTATTTATTACTGAATAAATAGAAAAATCAGATTAGCAAACGAAAAATTACAAGTAACTACATGAGAAATAGTTGAGATGTCACTTGTCAGCAACATGATCTATAAGTTGCAATATTTAATCTTTCTTCTTTTATAGACATTGTTATCAGCTAATGATTCGCCCAAATTCGATATCATGAACAATCATAATGACTGGAAGACGCGTAACAAGGTATTAAAATTTGGATTATTAAAAAAGTCCATTTTCTTGATGTATTTAAATTTTAGAGGTTGAAACCATGGCGCGGTAGTAGAGCAGATAGGAAGGTAAAAAAGGAGGTGAGCATTTTAACTATTCCTTAAACGCTAAATGGTGCCCCATTTTACTCGGATGTTCTAGTTTGGGTGCTCTGTGTGCGTTCTCTCGTGTCCTCCCCTCTGACCAGTTACACCCGCAAAAAATTTCTCTGTTCCCCTTATCGTTTTTTGGTCAAATTTTTGCATACAAACTTCAGGCCAAAAAGTCCTCGCATGACTTCATTATTTTGTACTCACTAGATAGCGCAAATTTAACCATCAAGTCACGGTTTTAAATTATGAAGTTCGAGAAATTAATTGAGCTAATCAAATTTTTGATTGTGTGAACGTAAAGTTATTTCGATTACGAGCTTAGATTATGAGAAAAGTTCAACAGCTTTGGAACATGGGCTCCTCAACTTTAAAAATCTTTATGAAAAAAGGTCACATCCCTTCCTTGCTTAAATACTTCTTGTTGAACTTTGTGTGTTCATCGACTTCAAAAAACGATCAATTTCTTTTCAGCCGATGGACTTGCTCGAGAAATATGAGGAAGTTCCACTGATATCGCTGAACGTCACAAACGAGTCACAAGGAGGAAAGGTTAAAGGTGCGTTTAATTGTTGCATTGTCGCATTGTCTTATCAAATTTTAAGAATGAATTCAAAGTTACACATGAAATTTGCGGTCATTTGGTTCGAATGTTCTTTTTAGCATTTATTGGACCGTGCCTCATTTGTGCAGAACCTTCATATGGAAAACATTATGGAGTGGTCGCTTGTCTTGGATGTAAAACATTTTTCCGACGGTAGGTAGAATTTAAATATAGTGAAATAAGTAAATTTGTTTATAGAGCCATCGTGCAAAAGCAAACCGACGAATGTCAGAGAAATGGTGCCTGTTCGCCCGAAGAGAACGCGAAGAAAATTTGTCGATCTTGTCGATTGAGAAGATGTTTCGAAGTTGGTATGAAAATTGAAGGTAATTTTGTTTTCCTTTGGCAAGTTTCTATTTCATATTTAGCTCTTCAACCACGACGTGATCTCATCGGTTTTCGGAAATATCAGCGAAGAATTAGTGGAAAAGGGAAAGGAGTTGAGAACAAAGAGGTTTCCTTTAGCTGACCAAAAATAGCATTCTATTTAGCAATTGAACAAGCATTAGGGTAAAGCCATGCATTTATAATATTGGCCGTTGTCGTGTAGGAGTTAAGATTTAGAACAAGTATTTGTTTATGAGAACACTAATAAATTCATTGTTTAGCCGCCAGCCGTCCAAAATGATAGCCCTAGTGGGCAAGTGAGTCCATCAGGTAGTGATACATCAAGTGGGGAGCACCTCGAGCTGATGGGCCGTTTGACCCACATCGATATGTTCATCAGAGAGAAAAAGGTAACTAAAAATGTTCTAAAATTTTGGTCCTTTCTAAAATTCATTTTCTTTAGGGAGAATGGATCAAAGCCGATGAGGATGCTAGAAAGCTTGCGTATCAAGATGAGAAATCGCACAAGGAGGACGTAATTTTGAATTATTTTTAGTAAATAAGACACATTTACAGGATGATATTGGTCGGAGGATAATTTTGGCGCGTGATGTCTACATTATTACACAATTTGATATGCAGGTACGATTTGTTGTTGCTCATTCGTTTTGTAGCGCGAAGATTTTCAGGCGATGATCCAATGGGCCAACTCTCTTCCCGTCTTTGTTAATCTTGCCCTGAAAGAGAAAGAAGCTTTAATAAAAGTGAGTCTATAATTTTTTCGCAAACTTAATGGAACACTTTTTAGCGCTTTGCGATGCCTTATCACATTCTCGAGCTCGGCTACTACACGGCGACGACTGATGTTATGAATGCATGGCTCTACCCTAATGGAAGTTGTATGCCAAGGAATGTGGCTGCTTTAGCTAATCAGGTAACAGCAAATTTTTAACTATTTTTTATTGCATCGATGCAACTTGCCAACATTATTAAATCACCGTTTAAAGCTTTATTCATTGCAACGTGAAAGATGATAAATTCTAAATTTAGGATGAAATTCCGGAAGATCGGAAATGGAGGCAGGAGAAACTCTACAAACAAATGACCGAATGTTGCATTGATGAGGTGAATTTATTTTGAGTTAATTGCAAGTCCTTTTTTGACCGCATCATCTTGTGAATCAGTCCAAGATGTCTCTGTTGGGGAGGATGGGAGATTAGATGGAGCATTTTCAGTAGGTATTGGTGGAGGATTCATTAAAATTGGTGTTGAAGTAACGGTAGGGTCACTCGGTGACTGGCTCACGTTTGAGCCTAAATAATTTAAGTTATCGTGTGGATTTTTCAAGCAAACCTTCACTGATAGAACCGGCTGACGGAGACAGGATAATATCGGGAAAGGGTGGAGGCGAAAAGCCGTTTGGTGGTGCAAGATCGGGCGCAAATGAAGGTACCGGGGTTATGTCAGGTGGTATAGCATTAACTGACGGAGTGATGTCGGGGAATGGACCAGGAATTGGTGGAGTGCCAGGTTCGATTTGCGAAGGATCAGGCATATTTGGTTGTATAGTTGGCGGGAAGACTGTCGTTTCCAATTGGGGCACACGACACGGTTCACCCGCAAAACACGAATCAGAAGCATCTGGTGGCTTTTGTACGGGTCCCAAGTTACCAGCAAAGCCATTAATTGGTGGGATTTCCTCTTGAGCTGGTGACGGAGTTGGATCGGGTACCAGGGTTTGTGTTCCATGAATCACAGGAACGTTTGACGGCAGAACCTGGAGTACGATTTAATTGGATCAAATATCAGACATAGACTTACCGGTTGAGGAGGTGGCGGTAGTGGCTTCGTTTCGGGTTTCAGATCAGCAGCAAATCCTGGGTTTATCGATGGAGGGAATGCTGGTGGCTGATTGATGAATCCAGTTTGAACTGGGGGAAACGGTTGTGGACCATTGAATCCAACTTGTTTAGGGTATTGCGGCTGGGGGACATAGTTATTTCCTGGTTGATAGGTGTTAGCTAAAATATTTCTATACCCAAATAATCAAAAACGTTTACTTTGCATTCCATATGATTTGTACCCATTTTGGGGAGGATAGTTCTGATAATAATTGCTGTATTCACTGTAGATCCCTTGCCCACGAGATGGATCCATCGAGCCATAGCTATTCCGCCCATATCCACCAAGATTCGATTGTTGATAATAGCCATTATTATAGTTTTCGAATTGGTTATAGTTATTGTAGTTTTGAGATCTATATGAACCGGAACCACCATAACCATACCCCCGTTTCGCTCTAAACGATTTGTTCTGTATAAGTAAAAACTATCCCACCTGATCGTACCAGTATTTCCTACGTTGAATAGAAAAACGAGTAGAAAAATAAGTTTGCTCATGTTTTTCCGAGCGGAGAAGGGTTGGTGACTGGGGATATCCGTTTTCATAGGCGTGAAAAGCCATTTTATCAGGTCAATGACGAGCAATTTGTCAAATCGCCCCTTTCAGTCCAGGAAACTTTAACGGGCGATGTTTTCTCTGAAATTAGAGAACGCCTAATGACTAAGTCGATTTCGGCTTGATGAGTACAGGATAACAAAAACAAATCGATCATTACTGACTCAAATAATATTTTGGATACAGTAAGCCCTTGGCTTCTTGAGTGCTTGTATGAAATATAAGCAGTTGTGCGAATAATATTAAGCCTTGTACTATCTAAATTTGCTTTTTAGGTATGTGATCCCTTACGAAAACTTCAACTTTTACCTGCCGAACTCGTTACCCTGAAGATCATCATGCTTTTACAGTGTGGTACAACTCAAAATGGTGAGGGTTTAAAGAGATAGCCTAAAGAATGAGGCTAATTCGTAAATAAACGCAAATAGCAAAATTAATTGAAGCAAAACCGAATTCGACCTTTAGATTGTGAATTGGACGCGTCTTCAAGACGCTTATACGGTTTGTTTGTGTGAGATTGAGCTTAAACCCCCGTGTGCTTTGATAATTTTGATTAAGAACAGCACTTGTTTTTTTGAAAGGAAAAGTTGAATAGCTATTTTTTAAATTTAGAAGACCAGTCCGACTTGTGTGACGAATCGAGGAAACGATGTGCTCATTTCAAGAATCAAGTGGGTTTATTTAGGACTAAATTGTATTTAATGTCTTTAGGTGATTGCTTCACTCTTCAAATACTATGAAAGTGTAAATATGACCAATCATGAAGGTTTGTTGTATTTAGAAAGTCGTTTTAAATTTATTCCTTTAAGAACGATTTGGAAACGTGGTGTTGATGATTTCGGGAATCAGCTCGGCAGCGGCTGCTATGCTCGAGAGTTATCAGGTTGGATTTTAGTTGTTGTACGAACTTTCTAGGCTGTTGATTAGTTGATTGAATTAAAATATTTGGTAGCATCAAGTCAAAAGTAAGAGTGAAAATGGTGTCAAACTATGAATTATTATTTCTAAAAATCCGTTTCAATCCCAGGTGATGCGCCTCTTCAATATCGTTCAATTCGACCGGATCTCCACTCAACTTCTTTTCAACACCGAAGAATGACCTTAGTAGGCCATTTTTAACTATGTTTCGCATCTTTTCACTAAAATTGTTATTATTGTTAAGTTTAATTTGACGAAATTAGAACTACACGTGCTAATTTTCTTTGTTTCAATGTTCCAATGTTCAGCCATTTTCCTCTTGCTCAAATTTTATGCTTCAAGATCTTTGAACTTTGAACGTATTTTTCCCAGTGAGTTAAATAAAATTGATCCGTATTAGTTAATTTTGAAATTACGAGCAAACAGAAAATGAGAAAAGCTTTTAGTTAAACATTAGAAAGAAAAAGTGAGGCAAAAATAGTGGCTAATTGAAACAGATGGGTCCCAAAACTTCGTTTTCGGTAAAACAAAGGAGGCCAAACATTGCGTTTAGGTTCTTTAATAGTTCGGTGAACTTCTTTATCCATTTTACCCTGACTACGAGTGTAATTCTTGTCTTGTCCCATTGTCCCAGTGTGAGGTAGCTTTTTTTCTTTTTGATCAAAAAGAGCATTGACCAAGAGACTCTTATAGCAGTGGATTTTTGTTGTCGATTCCTTGTCAAAAAATAGATACTTTTGAACCATGAAAACTTTTCATTAGGACTTCGAAAAAAGATATGTCAAGCAAGCCTTGCTAACATTTTTCTAAAATCATATGTTTGATGAACCGCCTCATCGATTTAGAATGAATTGAAGAGATCAGTCAGATCCATTCATTCACCTCCCACTCTCACAAATGATCCTCTTTGGCCTAAATTCTCTTCTCGGTTTTCTCTCAATTTCTCGATATCTCTCTTGATATGTCTCATCTCGGCGATATCACCGTATTCAATCAGAGGAGAGGAAAGGCAATGGATAAACGGGGGCAAAAAATGGGGAAAGAAAAAGACTGTTTTCTGTTTCTCATCAATAAGTCATCTTTAGAGTCTGTCTCTTTAACAATCTCTTTTATAAACCTTTCATATTTTATATCTTTCTTAATCTTATCGTCTTTTTAAAACAGATTCTTTCAAATCTTCCAAACCTTCGAAAACTCTTCTCTTTTTGAGATCTTGTATCTTTTCGATTTTGTTGAGTTTATCAATTTGACACTTGCGACTTTTTTTGCCAGTCACACTTAAATGCAAATTGATCTAACCAATGTAAAGTGGCTTTTCTGATAGCAACTTTGCGTTGGTTAAACGAATTTAAGTGTGGCAGCCAAAAATTTAAGGCTGCCATTTAAGTGTGGCAGCCAAAAATCATAGTACCTTCAATTTCTGTCTCTTAAATCAATCCTTTTTCATTTTTCTTGTCACTTTTTCTTTTCGAAGTCCTCTTTTTAAAGGCTTGTATCTTAATTTGAATTGACTTGATCATTTCTTCTTAATCTTTCTTTTTAAACTCTCTTCAGAACTTTCGAACTGTTAAATTGTAATCTTTGCATTCAACAAAACACCTCCTTTATCTCTGTCTGCCTTTTTCTTGTTTTGTACATTTTCTTGTACATTTTTCTCCCCTTTTCCAGATCTCTTTATCTCTTCTCTTTATTAAAACGTTATTTTTTTTTTCATTGTTTTTCTTTTTCTATTTTTCTATCAGTGAAATTCGAATTCCTCTCTTTCTCCAATTCGTTTGAACGTGCGTTTTTTCTTTTGGCCAATCCACTCCTTCTGGGCGATTTCCGGGCATGTTTGGGAAAAAGTTTCGCAATCTTGTGCCAGGTTTGTTCAAATTTTTGTTGTTAATTTTCCTATTTTTATGGTGTAGCTATTTTTGAGAAATTTTGAGAGAACAGAATGGTGATGATAATCACAAATTCTAGAACTATGCTTAAATCGATTGGGTTTAAAAATAACAAGAGTTGACAAGGTATGCTATCCTTTACGAAAACTTGAACTTTTACTCATCACCCTGAAAACTATCATGCTTTTACTAGCAAGAGTTGACTTCAAAATTTGAATAAAATATTCAAATTCTTTATTATTTCAGTGATTCAAATCTTTCGGCATAACCATGGGGTCCCGTTTGCGCCAAATGGCCGAGCTTTCCCCATTTCTGGTGTCTCGACACCGAAATTCGTGAGCGCTGATGAAGCGATCGCCGAAATTCAATCAGGTTTTTCATTTGAAAGTTTTCAATTAAAAAAAAAATATGCAAAAATATTTAATTCTTGATTGATTGTGAGCGAATTTCTATACTCTTTACCAGTTTTCTTATAAATCTCAAAACAATCAATCGAAAAGATTGAGCAAATGAACAGAACAGCAAAAGCAATCCCGTTTAGTTTATAGTTATAGTTTTTTTGGTACTTGTCGGTTATACATCCACAGAGACTCGTCTCGGTTAAGGCAAGAAGCTGACAACTTTCGAGGGGTGATTATGTTCAGTGAAGTAGTAGGCTCGCCTGAAGTGATCATTAGATCTGTCGAACGAGAATCGATAACCGAGAAGACTCGGATGGAGATGCTTAACCGTCTTGAGTCCCCTGTGGATGTATAACCGACATGTACCGTTTCCTTTTATAACCAATAATGATAGCTTCTACTTGTTTACCCTCTACTCCAGGTGCTCATATCTACATCCATGGTCACGCGGCGACACCCACCGAGATCACTGACGCGCTGTGTGATCGAGCGGCCACAAAAGACTACAAGTTTGACTTTTCACAGTTCTTACATTGTTACATAGAAGAATCCTTGTTTTAATAGTCATCTTCAATAGCTAATTTATCAATCTCTAAATCACCTCATTTTTTTTCTTCTTTAAGATTTCCTTCCAATTCTGTGTAAACTAGCTGATAAGCTTTTCCCCAAATTCGTAATTTTTTCGGAAGAATCGGGTGACTTTTGCAAAAGGAAAACTGTATGACACGGGAATTTCGCATGTTTTGGAATTTTCTTTTTGTCTATTCGACTAGCACAAAGTACAGTCGCGTGTGAGAGAACTTTTCCGGGGAAATTTCAATGATCTCTTGGTTTTTTTTTAAAAGAAATCAAACTGGGGACAAGCTTGGAAATGAATTGGACTGGGGTATGGGGTATCTTTACGATGAAATTTGAGAAGGGGTATCTTTACGATGAAATTTGCGATCAAATTTAGATGAAGCTGTCCCTTTAGATTTGAGTGTACTTTGCGTGCTTTCAAAAGCTTGTAAACATACCCCTTCTCGTGCACTGAATGCTCAACTTTCTCTAGACGTTGTTGCAAGAAAAATACAGATTTAAGTGCACTAGAAAATGAGCGTTTATGCTAAAAGGTACTGTAAGGTGTTTACGTTAAAATATAGCAAAAAAATGTAATTAAATGCGCTAGAAGAAGGGTGTTTGCACAGTTTGAGCATCAAAGTACACTCAGGGTGTTTTCTGAGTGTACTTTGTGCTCAAAACAAGTGTCAATTTCACTTTTTAGATACAACTTTCATCACATCATTCTCTCTGGGAAAGTGCGATGGGCACAACCGGAATTTTATGGTAAATTGTAGATATGGGCATTGAATTGAATCGAATCGATTCGAGTTTTCAAAGCTAGAAGCTAGAAGCTTGAGGCTTTGAAGCTTTGAAGCTTTGAATCGAATCAAATCAAATCGATTTGATTTGATGGTACTTGATGGTACATCTACAGAGACTCAAGACGGTTAAGCAAGAAGCTGACAACTTTTGAGGGGTGATTATGTTCAGTAAAGTAGAGTGCTCGCCTCAAGTGATCAGTCGATCAGTTGAACGAGAATCGATAATCGAGTAGACTCGGATGGAGATGCTTAACCGTCTTGAGTCCCTGTAGATGTATAACCGAAAAGTACGATAAAATCAAATCGATTTGATTTGATTCGATACCGTATGAGAACCGTATTGGCACCGTATTAGAACCGTATTTGAACCGACAAGTACCGATTTGATCGGATTTGATTTAAAGTCAAATCGGTGATCGGATTCGATTCGAGGCTAATATCTAGTAAATTGAAAACCACATTATCACTCGAAATTTTAGGCAAAATTCGCTCAAATTGTTTATTCATTTGTGGTGGAATGAGACAAGCTGTGTTGGATGGTAAAAATTGAGAATTTTTAAGCAAAAATGGCTTTAGGAGCTGCTGATTACACACCAGTTTTCCTCGTCGACATACCGAAAATTTTCTACGATCGAGTTGTGCCACTCGATTATGCGATTGTTTCGGTTAGTCGTCTTTCAAAAACAACAACTACTAGATGTTGTTTGTGCTCGAAATGGGTAAACACAACGTTTCTATAGTGCAGTGAATTCTTCTTTCGGAAACAAGGCACTTTTGAGCAGAAAAAGAACAAATTGAATTTGTTTTCAAGGTGTACTTTGTGCGAAAATCTAAACGCAAGCTTTTTGATGCAGTGAATTCCTCATATTTAGGTCTCTCCCCCAGATGAGCATGGTTATTGCAGTCTTGGAGTGGATGTCGATTGCACAAGTGCTGCCGTCAACAGTGCAAAGCATCTGATTGGTGAGATTGTTTATAAATTTAAATAAATCTTTTTACATTCAAATACTTTCATCGTTCAAATCAAAAATCAAAAACTCGTTAAATCATTTGCTTCCTCTAAAAGCCCGCATAGTTTCTTTTTTAATCGAGTTATTAAATTCTGGAAGATTTTACCCTCCTCATGTTCGTGATCATCTCACCGTGGCTAGATTTAAAGCCGCAACTTCGGCAATTGATTTTGACTGCTCTGTGTTTCTTTCTTTAGGTATCTATTGGGTTGGTGAATTGCGGTTATTCAAATGAAGCGGTAAAAGAAGTTAAATGTGTTAGGTTGGTGAATTGAAAATTGCGGGACTTTGAACTAAAATTTATTCAACATAAAACCATGAATTTATTCCAAATAATTTCCATTATTATTGACGACTTCTGCCCATTTTACAGGCAATTTGCGGATTCCTCTTTCTGCGTAGGATTTTGGTTTGTGTGTGAGACAAGTGTGAGACTCAAAAATCGAGGACTGGAGATGTCAGCTGTCAGCCCAGTTTGAGCACTTTCTTCAAAAGAAACCCATTTTGGTGTCAATAGAAAAGTTGTAGAGAATCAAAAATGAGGCTTATAGCCAAATTTGCCAAAAGATACACTTGGTAGTTTCGCTTAAAATGCAAGTTTTGTGAAAATTCGTAAATTTAGCATTTCTTGAAAACGAGTTTTTGAATCGTTCTGAAAATTTGGATATAAGCTTAGTTTTTGATTCTCTACAACTTTTCCATTGACACCAAAAAGGGTTTCTTTTGAAGAAAGTGCTCAAACTGTCACATCTGACAATAGCCCGCAGTTTTCAATTCACCAACCCAATATTTATCTTTTTGGTTTGTTTTGAGTGGTGTCCCTGGGTGATTATTTTGATTTTGTTTTGTCGCTATTCAACCAAATAATTATTTCATATATATTTCAAATTTTACAGGCTTGGTGAATCCGTCAATGCCACGAACGTTCGGCGATGCCACCATTCACGCGTCTCAATTCAAAGCGATGGTGGAAACGGATCGAGAGGTGAAAAGTTCGGGAAATCTTTGGTGTAAACGTCAATCGGTATTCAACGGAAAACCCCCATATCTTTCACTCAAAAAGCTTTTTCTCTTTGATTTCTCAATCAATCGAAAATGAAATTCTGCATCAATTGATGTTAAAATGAAAAAGATTTGAGTGAAATTGACCAAGAGATCTTATTTTTAGTGAACCTTGACCTGTGAAAATCTATTTGAGTACTATAGATAGGGCACAAATTAAATTCACTGAAACAGCGATTTACTATATTTACTATATATAACTAGATCACCTGGAAATCTAAATCAACTTTTAGTGAAATTTTTAGTGAAATTGACCAAGATCTTATGTTATTTTTCCGTTGAAGACCTATTTACGTTCACACCAAGCTTTCCCAGGTCTAGTAAAATCACTTTTTAACTATGCAAATTGTTTTGACCTTTATGTGAGGAAGAGCTTGATTGAGGAAGAGCTTGATTGAGGAAGAGCTTGATTGAGGAAGGGCTTGATTGAGGAAGAGCTTGATTCAAACTTGAGTGATCTCGCAATATTAAGCGAGTTTTTAATTAACAAAGCTTGAAACTCAACAAATAGAATAGAACCTAGATTTCAGGTTTAACTAGAAGAATGGTAATATAGATAGATTAGATTTAACATGCGATTTCTTCTAGATCTACTGCAAGGGAGTGCCCGAGTCAATCGGCGAGGCTGAGCAGCAAATCGGACGACTCATCGCTGAGAATCTCGTCGACAATGGGGCCACTTTACAGTTAGGTGGATAAAAGATTGATTTCATTATTATTATTATTATTATTATTATTATTATTATTATTATAAACAAAAATTTCTCTGTTATCGTTTTTTTAAGGAATCATGATCTTTTAGGCATTGGTGGAATCCCCGATTCAACGCTGAACTCGATGAGAGATCACAAGGTAATAATTAGATAAATTTTCTAAGATAAGATTAATTTTAAAGCTTAAATTTAATTCTAGGACTTGGGAATTCATACGGAGCTGATTTGCGATGGGATTTTGGATTTACTTGAAGCGAATGTCATCAACAACACGAAGAAAGCGTTTATGCCTGGAAAAGTGGGTTGGGAGAAAGATTGGGAGAAGTTTTGGATACTTTAGAAAATGAAAATGAAAAGAAATGATAAGAAATGATAAGAAAATGCCTTGAATGTCTTGAAATCTATCAGAATTCGAGATTCAAAAGTGCTTTGAGAAGTTGAAGCCACTTTATAAATCATTGTACTCTTTCGTTCAAGAAAAGCTTTCAAATTTGAATTTTAAAAAAAGAAAGAGACATTTTTTGACTTAAAAAAACAAATCTTTTATGTTAAATTTATTGAATTTGTTTACGTTACTGAACTTACATTACTGAACTTTTGAGAGCGTCGCCTCGTTCGCTTATGGATCGCGAAGGTTTTTCGACTTTGTTCACAACAATCCCAGCTTTCGTAAGTTCTTTCAAAAAGATCTTCCTTTCATAATTATAAACATTTTGGCTTTTAGAACTTGAAATTGAAAATAGAATTGGTAACTTCTTGTTAACTTGTTAACTTGTTAACATTTTGGGTTTAAAATGTATCCAAAATCAAATGTTATCAGATTTTGCCTCTTGCGGCTGGACAAATCACCCGGATATCATCCGAAGAAACAGCAAAATGACAGCAATCAATGCGTGTATTGAGGTAAAATAAAGATTTATTCATTGATTGTGCTCAAAATCATCTTTTCAGTGATTATAGCTTGAAAACTTTAGCATTGAACCAATTCCCCCATGGCCGACTGGCTAAGGGCCTAGGAAGAGCTTGATTGAGGAAGAGCTTGATTGAGGAAGAGCTTGATTGAGGAAGAGCTTGATTGAGGAAGGGCTTGATTGAGGAAGAGCTTGATTGAGGAAGAGCTTGATTGAGGAAGGGCTTGATTGAGGAAGAGCTTGATTGAGGAAGAGCTTGATTGAGGAAGAGCTTGATTGAGGAAGGGCTTGATTGAGGAAGGGCTTGATTGAGGAAGGGCTTGATTGAGGAAGAGCTTGATTCAATCTAATAGCTCAGTCGAGAGGTCAGGGGTTCGATCCAGGCTAGATCGCTAGTTCTTTTTTGACCTTTTTTCCCAAATTACTAATTACTGATTACTATTCCAAAAAGTAGCAAACAGCTTACATCTTATTAGGAAATGTTTAACTCTAGCTAAGCACTAGAGAAAGTACCCGTAATTCTTGAACATTTTGTATTGTTTGTACCATATTATGTGAATAAATGTATTTGAAAAAATGTATTTCAATTCCAGGTTGATCTCACCGGCCAAGTGGTCAGCGATTCGATCGGCGAGAAATTCTATTCAGGTAGATCTGAATTCTAGAAATTCTATTCAGGTTATCGTTAGAATTTGTGAAAAGCCATCAGCTCAACCCATTTTTACAGGCTTTGGCGGTCAAGTCGATTTCATCACAAATGCTTGTAATGGTTATGATGGAAAGGGGAAATCGATCCTCGCGATGACTTCAAGAACTGAGAAAGGACGTGCAAAGATTGTGCCCACTCTATCAAAAGTGAGAATAGAGATTTGGCAACGTTATTTCTTAAGCAAGACTAACAATTCTTTGTATTTGTAAGCTAAGCTGCAAAAGAATGTATTGCAATGAATGCGATTTTAGGGAGCTGGAGTCGTGTGCACGAGAGCTCACTCACATTACATTGTCACCGAGCACGGGATCGCGAGTCTTTTCGGAAAATCGGCTAGGTGAGTGAAAAGAAAGGAGACGATTTTCTTAAAGGTTTTGAAGTCTTTAATCTTTAGTATTCCAAAAATTAGCGATTGTTTGCGTTTTGAAAGTCGAGATTCGATTTCTGAAATCGATTGGGATTTTAGAGTTTATCTTCGCTTATTTCGAAACTTAAAAAGTATCTAACATTGAAACGCAAAGTGTATTCAATATTGTGACTTGTTTATTTAGATAATGAGATGAAGAGAAATCTAGACAAATCTAGACAAATCTAGACAAATATAGACAAATCTAGACAAATCTAGACAAATCTAGACAAACCTAGACAAATCTAGACAAATCTAGACAAATCTAGACAAATATAGACAAATCTAGACAAATATAGACAAATCTAGACAAATCTAGACAAATATAGACAAATCTAGACAAACCTAGACAAATATAGACAAATCTAGACAAATATAGACAAATCTAGACAAATCTAGACAAATCTAGACAAATCTAGACAAATGCAATCGACTCTCTCTATAACGAAACTCCATAAGCCAGTAAACAAGATTTAGTACTCAATGTAATAGTTCTAGACTTAAAAAAAGGTAATCCATTGATGCATTTGTCTTATAAAATCCATTAAAATCACCAATTTTTGTCTCGAAAACCTGAGCATACTGTAGTTAGGGATATGGATTAGAGTTTTGTTCGTTATTTTAACCAAATTTTCAGGCAACGAGCCTACGAGATGATCAAGATCGCTCATCCGGATGATCGAGCCTCGCTGGAGGCGGCCGCTTTCGAGCGCCTTCGAGTGATGCCATCGCCGAATTTTTAACCAAAACCATTCCTCATTTTCGAAAATCAAATCGTATTAAAGAGAATTTTTGGAAGTAAATCGACTTTTATACTTTATTTATTCAATTTCCATGTCATTTTGTCCAATTTCAGGAGTAGACTAATTTCCGCAACTTTTTTTTTTGCGCAACTCGCCATAACTTTCTTCTGAGTTAGCCAATCTTTATGATTTTGGTGTCTTTTTGTTGCACTTATTGAGATCTACAAAACGAAACCAAAATCATGAAGATTGGCTGACGTAGAAGAGAGCGCCAAAGCGATTGGCGCAAACGACTTAGTTGCGCAAATGACCCTGTTGCGGAAAAAAAATTGCGCAAAGTAGCCTATCCTTAATTTCATTCAAAAATCAATTCCACATCACAATTTATGCAATTTTTTTTTTTGCGTTTTTTATTTAAATCAAATTTTTCGTCAAATAAATGTTTTTATTTTTCTGTGAAACAACGATTGGAAGTGGAAAGTTGAAAGCAAAATGTATATTATGAGAAAAGGAAATGTTGGATTTGTTGGAATCGAATTTGAATCGAATTTGTATAGAATTTGGATCGAATTTGAAACGAATTTGAATCGAATTTGTATTGAATTTGTATTGAATTGAATCGAATTTGAATCGAATTTGAATCGAATTTGTATTGAATTGAATCGAATTTGGATCGAATTGAATCGAATTTGAATCGAATTTGTATTGAATTGAATCGAATTTGAATCGAATTTGAATCGAATTTGTATTGAATTGGATCGAATTTGGATCGAATTGAATCGAAGTTGAATCGAATTGAATCGAATTTGTATTGAATTGGATCGAATTTGGATCGAATTGAATCGAAGTTGAATCGAATTTGTATTGAATTGAATCGAATTTGAATCGAATTTGAATCGAATTTGGATCGAATTTGGATCGAATTTGAATCGAATTTGTATTGAATTTTTCAGTAAATCCTAAGTAAATATTGATAATATAATTATTGTTATTGCTATTGTTTTATACTGATAATAATTGTTTATTTATTATTGTTTATAGGAAGGACTTTTCTTTGCCGATTCTTTTGGATGTCTTCTCCTTAAATGACTTTGAAGGAAAGACGACGAAACGAACGTTTTCTTGCAAGCAGCACACTGAAAAAGGTCAGTAATTTCAGTAATTTCAGTAATTTCATTGTTTCCATTTTTCTTATAAGAAAATTTCATTCTAAATTTTCAATTGTAAACTTTAATCTTTGTACTATTAGATTGAAAAGAAAGCTCTTGGAAAAGTTTGGGAAAAGTTTGACGTTTTCTAGAACTAGATGACTAGAATTTCTTCAAAACGAGTCCACCAATTCAAGAACATTCTCTTCTATCATTTCTTCTATCATCTTCTATCATCTTCTATCATCTCCTATCATCTTCTATCATCTTCTACCATCTCCTATCATCTTCTATCATCTTCTATCATCTTCTATCATCTTCTATCATCTTCTATCATCTCCTATCATCTTCTATCATCTTCTACCATCTCCTATCATCTCCTATCATCTCCTATCATCTTCTATCATCTTCTACCATCTCCTATCATCTTCTATCATCTTCTATCATCTCCTATCATCTTCTATCATCTTCCTTCTATCATTGAATTTTAGATATTCACGCTCTTTGGGGTATTTTAAATGAGGCTTTGCTTTAAAGGTCTATAACTTTATCTAAAGATAATCTGATTTCATCTTAACTATTCGAAATCTTTTTTTTTTTTTTTTTGATAAATGATTATTTTCGAGCTTAAAAATTCAGCTTACTTTTTTGGACCAGAAAAAAACAATCTCTAATAGGGTAAAGCTAGCATAAATGAGCATGAGCAATGCGCTTTCTAATTATTTTGTTGCCAACAAACAACAAGCGCCTCGCACTAAATCTATTTGGGTTTTTTTTAAAAAAAATACCGACTGGGGCTACCAGTGGTGAATTTATCGCATACACGAAATATATCAATCACAATACAACGACACACACAATACTAGGCTATATCTTAACTTAACCCACGTCATGACAGACGGCTCCCTAACCCTAAGCTCAATGGGGAACTAAATAGCTTTTTTGGTGGTGAAGGGAAGATGACGGTGAAGGATTTGGTTTGGGTTTGGGCTAAATCCCCATTTTCTGGATCTCAGCCAGTTCCCAGAGCTTAGGCTAGTACAATTTTCTTAAATAATTTATTTTCTAAATCTCCGAACTTCCAAAAACGATCGTAATCTTATCTCGTTTAATTAATTTAACTTTTTATATCCATTTGATATCTTTTA
Source organism: Mesorhabditis belari (assembly GCA_958450365.1). NCBI lineage: Eukaryota > Metazoa > Nematoda > Chromadorea > Rhabditida > Rhabditidae > Mesorhabditis > Mesorhabditis belari. The sequence continues at coordinate 3,436,829 of CAUEEP010000737.1, read as the reverse complement.
TTTTATGTTTTTACTTATCTCCGAAACCTTCTCAAATTTACCTCAAAAACTGGAGATTTCTTGCTTCGGAGCAACGCGGAGATCAGCTTTTTTGCTGTTAATTCCTTGTTTACTTCAGATAATTGTTGCACGAGTTCATTCTGAGATCTCTAAAATAAGATTTCTCATCATTTTGTAGAAAAAATTTCCTTTCTTAGGATTAGAATTGTTTCTGGGAATTGTGCTTTTTTTTGGATAAGCTTTTCAGGGGAAAAGGGGGAGAAGTCGATGGATTTGAAAGGGAAAAGAAAGGGAAAAGAAAGGGAAAAGAAAGGGAAAAGAAAGGGGTTGAAATGGTGATTTTCTTGGTAAGCCAAATCCACGATTTCATCGAATAAGCTAAACTAGAGATTTTCCAGAGAAAGAGCAAAGAGCTTACGACCTCTTTGCTCGAGCTCCTAAGCTTACGGCAATTGTTAGAGAACACTTTCTGGTTTGATTTACAAAAATCACAACGTAAACCTCGATTGTTCATCGACAATTTTAGACATTTGAATCCGATTTTTTGAAAGTAATCTTATCCAAGTTATTTTATCCATGTTTTCTAGTTGTTAAACGATTTTTGTTCAGGCTAAACGTCAAAAAGAAACAGTCAGCATTGATTAACAGAAATTTTCTATGATATTTGAATTCTGATGAATACAGAGTGCGGCAGGATTTCATAGAAGACTTGGCTTTTCGACTGGAACTCGATGCCCAATCATTTTATTCCTCTAATTTCATATTTATATGAAATTTTAAGTGAATTTCTGTAGACAATTTCAATTTTTAATTCATAAATACAGTGATATACTACTACTATTTTTTAATAAAAAGAAAAAAGAGAGTAAATACGAAGCGGGAATTCTCCAAATGCCTGCAAATCCAGTGAAACAACGACATTTCTGAACTTCGAAGTACGATAAAAAGCGTAGCACTGTGTTTTTAAGGCTAAAAATTGGAACTGATTGAAGAAATTAGCTTGAAATTTGATATAAATATGAAATTAGGGGTTTGGGCGTCGATTTACAGACGAAAAATCGTAAATTAATGCTGCCGTCAATATTTTCTCGATCTCATAGTCAGAGATCTTTTAAAAAAAAGCAAAACCCCTTGCTTTTTGTTTAGTTTCTTTTGAATTTTAAAGGTTTTTTTGATTTTAATTTAGAATTCTATGATAATTTCCTGAAAAAACCCTCTCCAAACCCACCAAAAGATACTCAATCTGCATTTGTGAGATTCGAAATAGTTTCGGTAAATTCTCTCGAGTTTTCTCCTCGTTCACGTCGACGAGAAGGATCGATGGGAGAACGGCCTTCAAATTCTTTTTAAGACAATATGTATTTCATTATCACCTGTAAAATAGGATATGTACAAATGCCGGTCTCGAGCAGTGGAACGCTCACTTCATCTAAAGAAAAAGAGTAGCTTTAAGTGGCTCAAATGAAATGAATTCTCAAATGATTTAAGCTTTCATTTATTCGTTGAAATGATCAATTTCTAAAAAAAATTAAACGACAATTCGAGAATCTAGAATAAATTTAACATTTTAAACTAGAATAAACAAAACAAAAATCAATTTAGCTTTTTAAACAACTTTTATGCTTACCGTATTTTCTCTAATAGTAGTGCACCCTAAATTCCTCGAAATCTCGAAAAGCGCTTATCAGAACCTAACGATGTGGGGTCGGAAAATGTAGCTGACGATGAGATCTAGTCGGGGATTTGAGTGTTGAGCTTCTGGGAAAACTTTGGAAGCCGTAAAATAGTCACCAACTCGGCTCGCCTGGGTGCACTACTAGTAGAGAGAATACGGTTATGCATCATAATGAAATATTATATTTAGAATAGAAATTGTGCATTTTCTTGTACACTGAAGAAAAAGAAATTGCAAAATTGAGCTATATACTAAACTTTTTATGTTCTATCTTTTATCTATTGACATTAAAAATAGGTTTCCTTATGTCTAAAATGTCTAAACCGTATCATCGAATCGACTCTTTGACTACCCAACTTCATGCTCTCAAAGAAAGATCCAGAAATACCGTATTTTCTCTAATGTAGTAGTGCACCCTGCGCTTCAATTGATCGAAATCTCGAGAACCGCTTATCAGAACCTATCGATGTGGGGTCGGAAAATGTAGCTGACGATGAGATCTAGTTGGGGATTAGAGTGTTGAGCTTCTGGGAAAACTTTGGAAGCCGTAAATAGTCATCAACTCCGCTCGCCGGAGTGCACTACTAGTAGAGAGAATACGGTTATATTTGGTGTCATATTAGAGTTAATATATAAACAACCGTATTTTCTCTAATAGTAGTGCACAGCATAGCCTAAATTCCTCGAAATCTCGAGAGCCGCTTATCAGAACCTATCGATGTGGGGTCGGAAAATGTAACTGACGATGAGATCTAGTCGGGGATTTGAGAGTTGAGCTTTTGGGAAAACTTTGGAAGCCGTAAAATAGTCACCAACTCGGCTCGCCTGGGTGCGCTACTAGAGAAAATACTAGAGTATTAGACTACTAGAGTATTAGATTTCAACTCTTACCTAACAATTTCCAATTACATGCGATTGGTGGTGAGTGTGACAGCGATTCGCCAGGACTCGCCGAAATGCGTCCATCAATTTCCTTTTTGATTGTTAAATTGATCGGTTTGATTCCATTTGTTGAACTCTCGAATAGTTGATTCGATTGAGCGCTCGTTGATGGATCTGATGGGATTAGTGGAGTTGATTTGAGGAGATTTGCCATATCAATCGATGCAAACATTCACAGTTGAATGGGGGGTTCAAAGTTTCTAAATTTTAAGAAAATAGACTGAAAAATAATACATTTTCTAGTACAAAAAAGAATAATGAAAAAAGAAAGAAAAAGAAAAAAGAAAAAATAAAATTTTGATTCCAGGAAGTAGTCTAAAGCTCTAGAGAGCTAAGTTCTAGTTCTAGAGAATAGTCTAAAGCTTTTTTCTTTGTTAATTTAAATGTTAAGCTAATTTTTTATAATATTGTTGAACTTAGCTTTAAATTCGAATAGAAAAAAGGAAATTTTAGAGGCTATTAAAGGGGGAAGAGTCGAGTAAATGGGGGGAAATTTTTAAGAGTTAGAGAAAATGGTGGATGACTAGAAGAGAGGCCAGGTGGTCGATGGATTGAAAGAGAGAAAAGAATGGTTGTTAGGTGGACGGACCCCGCAAAACACATCAATTAAGAATTCAAAGTGTGCAAATATAATAAAAATGTAAGAAAAAGAAAGAAACAATCCACATGTCAGTAAGCAAATGAATAGCTGAAGTCAGGGTTCCAGCTTAAGCCAGGCTTTCAGCTCACGAACCAAGCCTAGTTTACTACGAGTACTACGAGTACCGTACTTGCGCGTAGTCAATCCTCGTAGCTAGTAGCCTGGCAGCCCGTCAGCTTTACAAAAATTTTAGATAAAAGTTGTTAAACTCTTTGGAAATTTTAACAAGTTATGGTTAAGTTTATCCTTCTTTCTTTCTTTCTTTCTTTCTTTCTTTCTTTCTTTCTTTCTTCTCCCTCCTTGTCTTTCTTTCTTTCTTCTTCCCCCTTGTCTTCCCTTTTTCTCTTTGCAAGGTACCAGATAGAGTGGTTAAAGTAATTGCTTGGAAAGTAAAAAGTCAAGGGTCTAATCTACTTTTTCTTGTCAATTCTTTAACTTCTTTATACAAAAAAAACTGTAAAAGCTATACAATAAATTTGAAAGGAAACTTTGCTTATCTTGCTTGAAGCTTTGCTTATCAAACCTTTCTCAAAGCTAAAGTCTAGACAAGCTATCAAATCGAAATCATTCTCAATTCTAAACAACCGAAATCTGGTCAGGGGAATTCTACGAAGGTTTTAACACATTCATGACCCGCCACTGGACAACTATTTTTGTGTAAACTCAACTTTTGTAAAGACTTTTATTATTCAAAGTTCTTGATAACTTTGTGCTAGTTTTCAAGTGAAGATTCAGAGCTATCGAATGATTTATAATAGTTTTGTTTATCTTTGAATACTCACCAAATACAGTAAAACAGTTAACAACAGCCGTTTGTTAAAGATTCAAGAAAATTTGATAAGATTTGTGCTTTGATTTTTGATTAAGTTTGATAAAGTTTGATAAAGCAAGTCTATTTCAAAGTAAATACGAAAACTGATAGTAGATTGGCTACAAGTTTAAGCCAAATCTATCAATCTATCAACAAAATGTGATCTTTACTCAAAAAAAGAGACTCTCGAAAATTTTATCGTAATTTATGACTTGTTTCCCTGGAATTGTTTCCCTGGAAAGATGTTTCCCTGGAAAGATTTATACCGGAAATAAGCGATAATCAAAATGACTGAAGAAAAGCAAAAGAAAGAGCTCTTTTTTGGGCTTTTTTGGGCTCTTTTTGTGCTATAAAATTAGAGAATTCATCGAAAGAGATTAGAAATGCTAATTTTAGAGAGGAGACTTCAATTTGACAACTTAGATTCGTCAATTAATTCAATTCAATTTCATTCAATTTCATTCAATTCTATTCAATGCTGGGAGAATTTTTGTGTAATAGAGAAGGCATAAAATGGCATAAAAGGCATGTAAAAGGCATGTAAAGGCATAAAATTGGATTTCTCTTTCAAAAAAGATTTGTTTTTTTTGGAAATTTCAAATCGATTAGTAATTTTAGAAAACTTTTACGAGATCATCGAAGATCTAATCGGGGAATGTGAAATACCATTTGGGGAACGGGTTTCTTCGAAGTTTGCGAAGCGAAAAGCGCCTAGACATTCTTTTTGCAGTCTCACGGGAAACGGCTGTCAAGTCGATCATTTGATTTTCGATTTTCGACAGAAACTACAGTAGACTCTTGGCTACTAGTTTGTGCGATCATAGCCGTCATAGTCATAATGACAGCTATGATCGCATAATGACAATCATAGCTTTCTTCATATCTCACAAAAGCTGTGCACTTGTCCAAAGACTATATTCATCTCTTGAACGAATAACGAAACGGGCTTTTCCCCAGTCCTTTCTCCAACAGAAATATCAAAAAAAGGATTATTAATAAAGTTTTTCCTTTTTTTGATACTTTTTGATAAAATTAACATAAAAACGGGTATTGTAATTGATAAGGATTGCAAAAAAAGCACAATACACTAGTACTGTGAGAAGACAGTACACTAGTACAGTGAGAAGACAGTACACTAGTACGGTGAGAACACAGTACACTAGTACAGTGAGAACACAATACACTAGTACCGTGAGAACACGGTACACTAGTACTTTGAGAACACAGTACACTAGTACTGTGAGAAGACAGTACACTAGTGCTGTGAGAACACGGTACACTAGTACTTTGAGAACACAGTACACTAGTACAATAGAATCCAATTCCAATTCACAGTTCCAATTCCAATTCATTGCTTAAAATTTTGCAATTACCATTAAAAGAAGGCTGGCTGATTCCGATTAAAAAGTCGCAGACAACACGTGAAATTAAGCCTTTTTTCTATTGATACTTAAAGTAGAAAAAAAAACCCTTTTCTCTTGGGAAAACTAAACGAGATTTGTGCATTTTTAGTTCATAATACTATAATACTTCGCACTAACCAGCAGAAAATTCCGTTGGAGATGCAGGAAACCCATTCAAGTGACCATTCAAACCACCGTAACCCATTTTAAGCCACACTCCTTTTTAAAAATCGACCTAAAAGTCAGATTCCCCATAGCCGATAACTCTTGAGAGCAAAAGCTGAATATTCGATGCTGAAAGCTTTTAATCGATGTGGCAAACGTAATTACGGAGCGTCTCGTTTGCCACATACAGACAGACAGACTGACTGACAGACTGACAGACAGACTGCCGTCTCTTCTGTTTTATATATAGTAGATACTTGTGCCTAGTTTTTCATTGAATGAATGTACACTAGACAGCTATTATTAGAGTGTGTCCCTTGCGAGTAATGCGTTTTTTAAAACGCACACTTGGGAAAAAATAACCGTACTTTTAGCAAAAATTATTGCAAAAAAATGACGCAAAAATCAAGAGCCCCTCATTATATACGACACTTTTTAAAGATACTCAGCCATTTAAATGATTTGGTGGGAAATTCCCTGTCCAATGTAAAAAATCATTTTTTTTTTTTTGAAAAGTCTGCGCAAAAAAATTTTCTTTTATATTTATATTTTGCGCAGGCGCACTATTTAGAAAACGCATTACTCGAGTAAAAAAATGACTCATGCAAATTTACTCGAGTAATTACTTACTCGCGAGGAACACACTCTAACTACTATACTATTGTTGCGTAAAGGTTCCTGCTAGATGAAATAGTGACCAACTGTTTTTAAAGGCATCATTTCGATGCCATTTTTAAAGGCATCATTTCGATTTCATTCCTTTCCTTCTTTCTTTTTTCTTGTACAAATTCTTGCAGGTTGAAATAAAGAAAGAAGGAAGGAAGGAAAGAAAGAAATAAGGAAAGAGAGAAAGAAACAAATAAGGAAAGAAAGAAAGAAAGAAGGAAAGAAAGAAATCAACCTGCAAGAATTTGTACAAGAAAAAAGAAAGAAGGAAAGGAAGAAAGGAAAGAAAAGAAAGAAAGAAAGAAAGAAAGAAAGAAAGGAAATAAGGAAAGAGAGAAGGACAGAAAAGAAAGAAAGAAGGAAGGAAAGAAAGAAAGAAGGAAGGAAAGAAAGAAATAAGGAAAGAGAGAAAGAAACAAATAAGGAAAGAAAGAAAGAAAGAAGGAAAGAAAGAAAGAAATTAAGAGCAAATGCAAAAGAGCAAAACAAGAAATATAGTAGTCGTAGAATCAGAGAATTTCTTTCAAATTTTTAGAAAGAGAACAGAGGAAAGGCTATATTTCGATGAAAAGGAGGGAAAGAGGGACGCGATGGAAAGGCGGGCCGATTCCCAGAAATGTCTCGGTTTTGCTCGGAGGTTTTTCTTTTGCCCTCACAATTCTTGGAATCTGCCCCTTTTAACGGAAAAACATTGCCAGCAAAAAAGCTGAGAGAAGAGGAAAAATGGGGTAAACTTTTTGTTGAACTTGATTTTTGCGTTTTTCACCTACACAATTTGATTTGGGGGACTTTCTTTTGTACAGTAGTTTTGTCAAGTTTGGCACTAGAAATACTAGAAACTAGAAATGGAGTGGGTTGGATTAGGGTTGGTGATTGATTTTGAGAGATTCCACGTAGACTTGTTGACTAGATTATGAAAAATGGCTTCTTGTCTCTGCTAAAACGTGCTTTTTGTAACAACTATCGTAATCTAATTTGGAAAAAAGATTGGTGATTGATCTAGAGCTTTCAGATAAGAAATCGAATAAGATCTCTTCTAAAAGTGAGACTAAAATATCGTAAGACAAGGGTAAGTAAGGGAAATCATGACGCATGACTAAGAAATCATGACGTTCCTTGAGGTGGAACAATTTCTGAACAACTTCTGAACAGTTCTGAACAGTTCTGAACGGTTCTGAACAACTGAACAATTTCTGAACAATTTCTGAACAGTTCTGAACAGTTCTGAACAACTTCTGAACAGTTCTGAACAGTTCTGAACAACTTCTGAACAGTTCTGAACAGTTCTGAACAACTGAACAACTTCTGAACAGTTCTGAACAATTTCTGAACAGTTCTGAACAACTGAACAACTCCTGAACAAACTCTTGAACAACTTCAAAAGGATTTCTATCTAAAATCAAGTTCTTTAGATCAGTTGTAACTTCAAGAACCTCATTTTTTCGTCTTTAACTTCGTTTGTTCTTAATTTAAAAAGATTTCAAGCTTAAACGAGATTTATTTAAGAAGAAGATGCTCAAGAATTGGCTTGTTTTCTAAAAAAGTAAAGCATTACCAGCTTTTCTCCATTCATTTTCCAGGAATCGTAGTTGATTTTGGATTATTTCCATCTCTCTCTCTCATTTAAACTTTCCAGGAAATTCAGGAAGAAATAAAGTTCAGAGAAATGCAAAAAATGTACCTCGGAATTCAACGAGAACTTTCCAAAGATTATCCACTAAATCTTTAGCTTTTAGTGGAAATCGAAAGATAGAAAAAATAGACAAAATAGACTATGAATTTGAGGTTAGATTGCTTGTAGTCAGTGCTTGATTAGTCTAAAAGAATGTCGAGAAAAGTAAAGATATTCTGGCACTAATACTATTCACAGATCTTTCTGTTGATTTGTCCTTTAGCTACTGTACCCCATTTTGCCAATGTTACAGTAATCTAAGCAGTAAATAGCGGGAATTACTGTAGCATTAAAGCTTAGTTGTCTATAAATAATATAGAAGCAAAGATTAAACCGGGTTACGATAGAGGAGGCTTTAGAGCGTACTCAAGCCCGCGTTTTGCAATTTCTCTAATCCTTAATGAGTCTATTCCTTTCAACCAATCAAATATAAGATTACGATCGTTTTCGAAAGTTGACATCTTTTAGAAAAGCTCAAATTGTTGAGAGGAATAGAGGTTTCAATTGGTTCTTTTAACTGGTTCTCTCAACTGGTTCTTTTAACTGGTTCTCTCAACTGGTTCTTTCAACTGGTTCTTTTAACTGGTTCTTTTAACTGGTTCTTTCAACTGGTTCTTTTAACTGGTTCTATCAACTGGTTCTTTCAACTGGTTCTTTTAACTGGTTCTTTTAACTGGTTCTGCCAACCGGTTCTATTAACTGGTTCTCTCAACTGGTTCTTATGGGTTGTACATCGAAGTGAACTGGGATCTACATCCATCATTTTCCAAATAGATTTCTTGTAAATCAAATAGGGGAATATAAATTTACAAATTAAAGATCCGAATGTAAATATAATACAATATATTGTATTCGATCTTTCAATTGAGTCGCTGTCGATGTATACCCTTGAAACTTGATGTATACGAGTACCCTTGAAACTTGCAAAGTCGAATAGAAATTGATAAATCAAATTTATTTGTACTTGTGGTACAAGTAAATAGTACTTGTGCTTTTTGAAATGTTGAAATTGAAATGAAATGTGGTGAAATGTGGGTTGAAATGAAGAAAAATAGATTGAAAAGACAAAGGTTTAATCGTTTTTAATCAATGAAAAGTAATGAATGAATGAAAATGAATGAAAAGTAATGAATTAAGTTTTAGAACAGATCTTCTACTTAAGAAACCTTTAAAACAGGATTTTCTACTTAAGAAAAGTAGAAAGCTTGACGGCTTTCCAGGAAATGAAATCGAATATAAAGATAAAGTAAAGAATCTTTTCATTTTCTCAACTTGGAAATGTTGGAAATGATTTGAATTGTTTTTCGAGGAATGAGCTCACCTTTTTTGATCTCTCTGTGAGTCTTTTTCTTATTTATGGGATTTGTTTCCCATTTTTTTTTCTCATTTCTCATTCTAAGTACATCGAAAAGTACAATTCTTCGAAAGAAAAACAACCGGATTATTGTGTTTTGGGTTTTGAACTTATTAGGAGAAAAAAAAAAAGCACAGTAATCTTTGTTTCGGAATTTTCAAAAGAGTCAAAAGCTAGGAGGATAGTTCGACGAAAAGTGAACTGTGTTTTGACTTTCCAATGAAATTAGAGTGTGAGTAAGCACACCCGTTCGTCGCACTCAATTATCCATTTTTCTTACTTACGGTAACATTTTCCCCTGTGAGTGAAAAATTTTCTAAAAGATCGGCGGCAAAAGTAGCGTCATTCTAGCTACCCGTAAATCCTCTAATAGAAGCTATTACATTAGTACATTCATAGCATTCATAGCTCTAGTGCATTCATAGCTACCCGCATTCATAGCTACCCGTAAATCCTCTAATAGATGTGCATGTGCTTAAAGTACGCGTCATACGCTCTTGGTGAATTCAAAACTGCAAACGCACAAAGTCAAAACACAGTTCTAGTGCACTCAATTCATTGCTTTTCTTTTAACGAGAAAAACTCGAGAATCAAGTGAGCCAGAAGGGATGGGTTTACTAAGTTTGAGCTCAAAGTACCAAGGGAAAGCACAAGATTTGAATCCTTTTGAACTCCCTATCCTTCTTCCCTATCCTTCTTCCCTATCCTTTTTCAGAGTTCCCAAAAAAATGACATAACGGAAGGGGAAAGGGCTACTGTAAAATGTAAAATGTAATACTATGTAGTAGCTGGTTCGCTATCTTAACAATCTTTGGTTTCTATCTTTGTATCTTTGGTTAGTATGTAAAATTTTTTGCTAAAAATCTTTTCAAATCACTCTAATTTAATTGGAAATGCTGTAAAATGAAGGAAAAACGTTTAAAATAAGAAATTTTGTTTTTTCAGCCTTGACTCCTGGAGTTCGGACTCTTGAAAATGATAAGGATCCTCCTTTTGCAAAAATTTTTATTTAGATTCTCTTAAAATTTAACTGCGAACTCTTTTAGGTTATACATATGACCCGTCTACACCATTCTAAGCACCTTTTCTTCAAGCGAAACTCTTTTTTTTTGAAAATTAGTAACTTTTTGGGTGACGAGAATTTTGTCTGAAGACGTTGCGCTTCTATTAGAGTATTGAAAATTGACAATGGATACCGAAATGGATACCGAAATATGACGGTATCCATTGTAAGATCGTAAGATTTTCTCCAGCTTTTCCCTTTTCTATTTAATTTCCAATCGCATTCAATTCACCGTTCGATTCATCATTAAATGAGAAAAAAATGAAGTGAAATGGGTGAAATTTGAAGGAAAGATTACGGTAGTTTTTCCACTTTCTAGTCAATGAATTCAAAGCCATTTCATCGTAAAAAACGATCGAATAAGTGCACCAGAAAGAGTGCGTTTATCGATGAACAAGAAAAGATTTGCAAGATTAAAAGATTCAGAGAACCAGAAAAGATTTGTATTATAGCTAAGCCCGTATTATTATGCGCTAACCATCTGACCGTTGTGAGGGCAGGGTTGGTTGAATGGTTAGCGTCCTCGCACAGCGTGCGGGAGGTCAAGGGTTCGAATCCGGGTCCAGTCAAACATTTTTCTTTTTTACCAAAAACTCAAATTTAAAAGAACTCGTTTATATACTTTATTCATTAAGTGACCAGCAAAATTAATAGAAAGAATAGATCCACAGAATAGAAAAGAGGGAAAATAGTAATGGCAATAAAGAAATTTAGTTTATCAAGTGATGAAAGTGATATAAATATTGATCTTAAGAAGAAAAGTATTTCGGAATTTCGGAAAACATGGTGATTGAAGAGAATTGAAGATAATTGAAGAAAGCTTTTGTATCTGTTGAACAGTTCATTTTCTCAGAAAGCACATTGTATTGTTGAGCAATTTCTCTTCATCAACTTCTCTGCAAAAAGAATCTTTTTTTTTTCGATTTCTTCGAATCATTCAAAGATGAGCTCTGAGAATAAAATGTGGGAAAAGATTTGTTTAAAATTTGATGATTCAATTAAAAATATGAAAAAGATAAAGGGGAAAACTTGAAAATTGAAATGTTAGCAATTGAATTGTAGCAATTGAATTGTTTAAAAATTGTTCTGGAACGATTTTCGGATCTTTACTTTTAACGGAGTTGACGACTCTTCTCTTTTCCTCCATATCTCGATTTCTAATTGTCGAATCGACTTGTGGTTGGTCTTAAAATGTTCCTTATGAAATTTCGTTGTTTAAAAATTGTTCTGGAACGATTTTCGGATCTTTACTTTTAACGGCAAGAGTCAACTTTTTTCGCCAACTTTTAGCTCATTTTTAAAGCAATTCCAGTAATCAGAAATTTGTGTAATTGGAAAATTTCAATAAGCATTAGATAGCTTAGAAAGTGAGCTTTCCGAAAGTATTTGTTTCGTTAAAAGTTTTCATAAAGGAAACTCGATAAAATCGAGATGAAAGTTGGTTAAAGTTGGCCACGGCCGGTGATCGCTAACCGGGCCATTTCGTTTTTCTAAATCGTAAATCTTTCCGATTTTCAATCGAATCTTTCAAATTCTCCATATAATTGTTGTTTTTTGAATTTTTGATTTAAAATTTGACAAATGAAACTCTTTCCGAAGAAAGATGGGTTTTAAAAGTTGAAAATTTGACTTAAATTTTTTCAGAGTTTGTCGGATTTTGTTAAAGCACCAAATTTACAAAATAGTAATTAAGTTTTTGAAGGGAAATTCTTTTGAACTCGATGTACTTATCGAGATTTCTTAGTTTTTATTGAAATTAGTATCTATTTTCCAAAAAATTACCCCCAAAAAAGCACATTATGTTTGCTCGCCAAACTCTGCGAGTTTTTACTCACTATAAACATAATATCATTTTTCTCATAAGCTTTTCCGATATGATGTATTGTCCACCAATTCTGAGGTTGGACAATTTATTCCAAAAAGCAGTGTAGTGTAGGGTAGGGTAGGGTAGGGTAGGGTAGGGTAGGGTAGGGTAGGGTAGTGTAGGGTAGGGTAGTGTAGGGTAGGGTAGGGTAGGGTAGGGTAGGGTAGTGTAGTGTAGGGTAGTGTAGGGTAGTGTAGTGTAGTGTAGGGTAGTGTAGTGTAGTGTAGTGTATGGGGGGGGGGTGGTGGGGCTATAAACTAAATTACACCATTGAAAATTGTCCAGTATGAAAATTTCAAAAATTTCTCCTTTTAACACGTTGACGACAATGGCGTTTTTGCACAAACAATCGCATGGGACAACGTTGTTTTTTTTCGACAAAAAATTCCACCTGGTGACAATGTCCCAGGCGAACGAATATGTGTCAGACAGCATCAGGTGACAATGTCGTAAACGTGTTAAACACGATTAACCACGAACTAGCCCTCGGCGGGTTACGGTAAACAATATAAGAAAAAAACTTCTATGAAAAATACCATTTTGTGTAGAAATTTTAAAACTTTTACAAAAATTGAGTGAAATTTTTGCAAAATTTCTTTTAGGCTCAAGATTTTAAGATTGAAATTTGAAAGGAAAAGCTGAGAATTTAAACAAAATCGACTTAATAGACTTAACAAAATAGACTTAACTTCATTTTGTCATTTTATTTAGGCTACAAATGACTCATTCTTCTTAAGAATTCATTTGAATTGAGGCCTGTGTTACGTGATTTTTTCAATTCAATTCATAAAATACATTTTAGTTCTTGTTTTTTTTTTCTTTTCCTTCTGCAAAAGCACATCTCATTGCAATTTGAACTTGATTTTGTGTGGGGAAAAGAGAATAAGAAAGAGAAGAAGAAGAAAGAGAAGAAGAAGAGAAGAAGAGAAAGAAAGAGAGAGAGAAGAAAGAGAGAAAGAAAGGGAGGAAGAAAGAGAGAAAGAAAGAGAGAAAAGGAAAGAGAAAAAGATTCTGAGAATTGGCCAAAAGATCAGTAATTAAAAAGAGGGAATTCTGGGAAAAAATAGCTCTGTTCTGAGAGGGGAACACTTTTGGAACATTCTTTCCTTCTTCGAGATGAACAATCATTTTACAGTCATCATTAAAATCAACTCAAATCATTTCTAAAAAGTCGACTTTAAGCAAAAGCTAGTCCGGTTTGCTTTTGATAGCATTCATGTTGGTGACAAAGCATCTGATGACAAAGCAAACGTCTACAACTTTTTAAAAGTTTTTTCTGACAAGTTGTGTTCTGAGTTTCTGAGTATCTGAGTATCTGAGTTAAAGTTCTTCCTGAGTTTTTAAAGTTGTGTTATGTTTGCGTTGGAAAATGAGAATGAGAAAGAAGGTGGAAACCGTTTGATAATGGAAAGTGAGAAATTGAATTCTTCTTAAGTTAGTTTAATGAAAGTTATCAAACGAAGCCTTAGAGTTTGCTAGATTCAAGGATTCAAGTCCAAGTTTGTCCAAGTCCAAGGCTTCTGACAGACAGGGAGTTTTATCGAACAAACTTTCATTGTCTACTTTCATTATTTCAGTGATTGTGCTTTTTGCAATTAGATATGGGATGATAAGTAATTAAAGGTTGATCTGGAAGAATTTCTGGATGTATCGATCTTTATAAAGTCTAAAGTAAATTCGTCTTGAATTCAGCTTTGAGATGAGCTATAAAACGTCAAAATTGGACAAAATTGGACAAATTTAAGGTACTCTCCCAAAAAAATCGGAAAGGACTTTTCCACCAACGCAATAGAAAACTTATCAATGAATCAACTGAGAATTAAAAGAGCTGAATGGCTGAATAGAATGAGATTTCTAACAATTAGATATGTTTTAAATAAAGCGTAGAACTAATCTTCTTTTCAGCTTAGAATTTTCATTTTTAGAAATCTTAATAGAAAACTCTGCGAAGAGTTTTGTAAAAGAAAACCTATCGTAATCTTTCTTTAATTCATTCAAGTTATAGAATTACGGTCGCTTTCTAAGATCTTAGCCAATGAGAGTGCTAGTTTCACTTTGAAATTTGAATTTGAAAGTCTATTTGAAAATTGCTCAAGTAATCTGTTTGTGAAAAAGTAGCTAATTAATAAAATGAACGAGTCTTTCCTTCAGCTTTTACTCATTCTATTTAAATTTTAAATCTCATTTGTATACTGCTTGAAAACTTTCGAAGAGTTTTCTAAAAGAAAACCTATCGTAATCTCGATCTTTAGCAAACTCTTCGAAAGTTTTCTATTAAGATAATTCTTATAAATTTGTCTAAAGAAACAAAACAGATTAGCACCAAAAGTATCGAGAGAAAAAGAAAGTTTTGAAAGGAAAATAAACGTAAAATAAAAGTAAAATAAAATAAAGTCTAAAGTCTTAAAGGTTTAAGGTTTAATTTTTTTTATGATTATTAAATTTTTCCCCCTTATATTTGACGATTTCACGATTTCACGAGCTTCCCGTAATTGATAGGCAAACTCTGTGCACCGATCATCCTCCGCCGATCATCCACCCAACCGCCAAAAAAGGCACGTCAAGTGGGTGAGACAAATGAAGAAGAAAAAAAGTGATTCATTTGAAAAGAAAAATTGAGAGATTTCTTCGTGAAAGAATTTTGATCGACTTAGGGATTTGCTTGAAAAAACACGGAAATCCCTCGTGTCGTTTAGGGGAAATCAAAGAAAAAATTCAATTCCCATTTTTTTTACCCCAAATTGTACCCCCAAATTGTACATTTCTTTGAAAGAAAGAAGGAAAATTCTTTATAAGAAATTTTTTTGATTTTTTGGAATTGCTTGTTCTCGGAAGACCATGTATAGAACCATATTGGAACCATATTGGAACCGTGTCTGAACCATATTGGAACCATATTGGAACCGTATCTGAACCGTATCTGAACCATATTGGAACCATATTGGAACCATATTGGAACCATATTGTAAAAATATAGAACCATTTTGGAACCATATTGGAACTTATGGGACCATATTGGAACCAGATTGGAACCATAGGGATTACGGTAAAGAGCTTACGGTAAAGAGATTACGATAAAGAGATTACGGTCATCGGCGCGAAATAAGGCAAAAATGCGTTTTCTATAGGATTTTTCTGGGAGTACCTTTTTTAGATGCGGAAAATTGTGCTGATTCCGAATCTGAAGGAATTTTTCAAATCCCTCTAACAGAAATCTTTTAAATTTAGGTTTAGCGGTTTTTTGGTCATTTTGTATGGGAAATTTTGTGGTACCCTGCAGTTTGGGGCTCGTAACTCGACAACGAGGGTCTAGAACCAAAAACGAAAGGATAACTTTTATTCTAGAGACTCTTACGAACATTTTCATGCAAAAATCATCAAATTTGCTCAACTCTACAAAAGGTGTGAGTCGTATAAAAACGCTTGCAAAATATTCATAACTGTACTTTTCGTTCGCATTGAATTTGTTAAAGTCAAGCAGTATACAAATGAGATTTAAAATTTAAATAGAATGAGTAAAAACTGAAGGAAAGACTCGTTCATTTTATTAATTAGCTACTTTTTAACAAACGGATTACTTGAGCAATTTTCAAATAGACCTTCAAATCGACTCTCAAATTCAAATTTCAAAGTGAAACTAGCACTCTCATTGGCTAAGATCTTAGAAAGCGACCGTAATTCTATAACTTGAATGAATTAAAGAAAGATTACGATCGGTTTCCTTTTGCAAAACTCTTCGAAAGTTTTCTATTAAGATTTCTAAAAATGAAAATTCTTAGCTGAAAAGAAGATTAGTTCTACGCTTTATTTAAAACATTTCTAATTGTTAGAAATCTCATTCTATTCACCCATTCAGCTCTTCTAATTCTCAGCTATTCATTGATAAGAAAAACGAAAATTACCTTTACATATACACAAAGAAATCAACTTCAGGTCTAATTTAAAAAATATTTCCGTTGGCTCAAGGTGGTAGGTACACTACTGGACAATGAAATATCATATTTGAAAAAACGCTTTCGCACTTTCGCCCGTCTGTAACTCCCTTGTCTTTACCGTATTTGTAAATATTAAAATTACCATTGTGTAGCCCTTGAAAAGAGCTTTCAGAAAATGTATAACACTAATAGTTTAAACTCAAAGACAAGGGAGTTACAGACGCGAGAAAGTGACGATCGTTTTTCAAATATGATATTTCATTGTCCCAGTACTGTATCTCTTTAGAGTAGCGGTGATTGTTTCTGCTCTTTCCGTTCTTGTCGTCATTCCCGTGGCCGAGAGTCCGATCTTTCTGCTGGAAAAGAAAAATGATCGAGAAAAAGCCGAGAAAGCCACATACTTCTATCAAAGAATCAGTAAAGATTTGAACAAAATTTCTAAAGTATAAAAAGAATTTCGAGCCTAGTAAGTGTGAAAGTGTTTTTTCAAATATGATATTTCATTTTCCAGTACTGTATATCAGGCCAATCAAAAGTCATGGATGACAAGTTCAATTTTTGAAGATTACTTAACCAATTGGGACCGCCGATTGAAAGCTGAAAAACGCAAGATTCACGTATACGTAAGGAGGGGATGGCTGTAGTTCAGATTCCAAAAAACAAACAGATTTTAAAATGTTACAGACGCGCGAAAGTGACGATCGTTTTTCGAATATTTCATTTTCCAGTACTGTATGTCCTTTAACTCTACGGTCTTGCACAGTTTAAGCTTTAACTTACAATATTACTTTATTTGTTTCTAAACCAATTATTGTCAACATTCCAAAGCTTTCCTATTTCTCAACCTCTCCGAAATTCTTTTTCGTGCCCTAGCTAGTATGCCTAAATTCTCAAGAGCTCAAAAATACGTTTTGTTGGATTTTCATCATATCATTGACTCCGAATACAAGAAATTTCTGAGCCACCATCGTCACCACAATCATGAGACTTTTACTATAAAAGGTATTAAGGTATTATAGTTATGTAGATTAATAACAATTTCAATTAATAACAAAATTTTAAGCACAATTACACTTTTTTCTTTCTTGCCAATAGCCAAATGCATGAACCCGGTTGGACCTTTTCTTTGAATCTATTACGAAACTCTTATCTGGTTTTAAATCTTTAAATTTCTAAAAAACTCTCCTTCAGAGAATGCCCCGGAAAAGCGCTCATTCATCGCGGGAACCCCGACCAGATGATTGTCCCATTCAAATTCTCGGCTCTGACGGAAATGTGATCACGGTTTGTTTGGGATAAATATATCGATTGAAAATATTGTCTTTTCGGCACTAATTTAACTTTTATTGGCTCTCTATGTTGCCGTAGCACAAAAATTACGCTTATCAAGGCGGAAATGCCGATTTGTAGCAAAACTTCAGTATTAGAGGAGTGCAGGCCCACATTGGGACTCGGATTTTAACGGAGTCTGCCATATCTTCATTTTTGGGAAAAATGGGAAAGAACCTAACGCTGGGACTGTTTTCGCCCTCTCTGGCAGAAGGCTTCTAAAAATTTTGAGCCACACCGCGGGGGAGCTACGGAGCGGATGAGTTCGGTGCGATTCCCGGGGGATCGTTTGGGTGGGATTCCCGCCGCTATCTATCGGGGCCTTGTGCCAGTCGGCGTGCGATTGTGTGCCCCCACAAAGAAAATCTCGCGCGAAACTCTGAGGCTGCACAAGTTGGGTATTAACGATATGGAAATGCTCAGATATCGATGATATGTTTCTTAAAATATCTGTATGCTCTAAATCTCGATAAATCTTGGAATATAAGAGGAATTTGATCGTTTTAAGAAGATATCAAGTTCACTTTGATGCCATCTATTTCTAGGTCCCTTCATCAATCTTAACCCAGGCCGGGATCAACATCCGCGACTCTGAAGAGCTCACACATCAACAGGTGCCAGTTTTGCAATTGATTAAGATGAATTGAGTACTAGAGGCAAGATTACGGTAATTTTTTGACTCTTTTTGACTCTAGTATCGTGATAGTGGGGGATTTTAGGTGGCAAATGTTCTGAGTTTGATGAACGCCGATCAATCCGAGTCTCATCAAAGCACGTCAGCTGATGAGCGAACAAGTATTCCATTTATTCATAAGATTTTACTACTTTTTAAGGATTTGTGAATGAAATTTGAACTACAGTCAAAGCTGGCTTGTCTAGCCATGAGCTTTCGGCTTTTTCGGGAGTGGGACAAATGCGACCTTTTTTTGCGCACCCGGACATTTGCGCACCTTTTTTTTCCGCACCTTGCCCATTAGCGCACCTTTTTTCGCGTTTTAAAAAAGCTCTAAAAAGCTAATATTAACCAATTTCTATTCCAAAAGTTGTTTTTCTACGTAATTTCAGGCGTAGAATCGAAATTTTGACATATCAGAGCTTGTGGAAACAAACGGACGGAGTTATACAAAGAGAAAAATCGATAATTTTCTGTAATTTGATCTAGCCGTTTTGTCTTTCAAATTGGTCTTTCAAATTGGTTCCACAAGCTCTGATATGTCAAAATTTGAATTCTACGCCCTAAAATTACCTAGAAAAACAACTTTTGGAATAGAAATTGGTTAATATTAGCTTTTTAGAGCTTTTTAAAAGGTGCGCTAATGGGCAAGGTGCGGAAAAAAAGGTGCGCAAATGCCCGGGTGCGCAAAAAAAGGTCGCATTTGTCCCACTCCCGCTTTTTCGAACAACTCTGAACACAAATTCTTCTATTTAGGCTCTAAGTGAAGAAAAACGTAAAAGAATTTAGTATAAATGTAAATATTAAAGGAAAACGCTCACATTCACTTGACATGAATCGATCTGAGCAAAATTCACAACAAGCAACTTTTACAATAAATGGGACGGATGATGGAGGATTGGAATTGATCGATTCGACAACTGGCCGACATTTTTATGTAAGATCTTCAATTTGGAATGTACTTTGTGCTCAAAAGTATAAACGCAAGCTTTCTGGTGCACTTGTAAAGCTGTGTTTCCTTTTTTCTGACCACAAAATATAATTGTAAGCGAAATTTGGGCATTTATGAATCAACTGGAATAAGTTAAATATGCTCGGATAATATTGTAATAAACATACTGTAAGTCTTAATAGAATTTGATTTCAGTAAAGGATACTGTAGGGAGGCTTGGCTATAAGTCTTATACAACTGACTACCTTATACAACTGCTTACAATTCAAGTAACACTTTTTACTTACCGTATACTGCGTGACTTTAACAAATTCAATGCGAACAAAAAGTAAAGTTATCACTATTTTGCAAGCGCTTTTATACGATTGGTCTTCCGAGAACAGGCAATTCCAAGAAATGAGCTGTTTATCTGTTGACAAATCTTTCGGAAACGATCAACAATCTTTCCCCCCCAACTCCGGGAAATTCTTGGAATCGAGTTTTCCAAGAATTTCCAAGATTTTCCAAGATTTTCCAAGGATTTGCCTTTCTTGAGATACCATTGAGATCTTGAGCACCAAATAAGATGAAATCTTATTTAGTGCGCTTCAGTAATCCTTATCAAATGTTGAGATAAACAAATTTTAGATATAAAATTTGATCTAATGAATATCAGATGAATATGTATAATGAATATGTAGCTGACAATGAGATCTTGCCGGGGATTAGAGTGTTGAGCTTCTGTGTAATCAGAATACGGTAATCCAATATCAAATTTATATCTATCACTCACCGTTTTGTTCTTGCCGGCTGAGCTGGATCCAAATCAGGACTGGATCCAAATCAGGACTGGATCCAAATCAGGACTGGATCCAAATCAGGACTGGATCCAAATCAGGACTGGATCCAAATCAGGACTGGATCCAAATCAGGACTGGATCCAAATCAGGACTGGATCCAAATCAGGACTGGATCCAGATCAGGACTGGATCCAGATCAGGACTGGATCCAGATCAGGACTGGATCCAGATCAGGACTGGATCCAGATCAGGACTGGATCCAGATCAGGACTGGATCCAGATCAGGACTGGATCCAGATCAGGACTGGATCCAGATCAGGACTGGATCCAGATCAGGACTGGATCCAGATCAGGACTGGATCCAGATCAGGACTGGATCCAGATCAGGACTGGATCCAGATCAGGACTGGATCCAGATCAGGACTGGATCCAGATCAGGACTGGATCCAGATCAGGACTGGATCCAGATCAGGACTGGATCCAGATCAGGACTGGATCCAGATCAGGACTGGATCCAGATCAGGACTGGATCCAGATCAGGACTGGATTGATCGTTATGTTTCTGACGATCTGACGTTTAGTTATCTCCAAGTCAACTCGAGGAGAATGGGATCACGATTGAAAATGGAGAACTGAGCCATGACGAGTTGACACAGATTATTCAAATGACGGTCAATATGGGACAAGGAGAAGGAAATGAAAGAGATGGGGAAACGGGGATCGAGGAAAGACGGTTAGTACTTCTTTAAAACTTAAAACTACCTTAATCATTCCGCCAATTTACATTCAATCTGACCATTGACTGAGCCTTGTGATTCTTTATCGAACTTAGCCAAAATTTGAGCTGATCAAGTGCAAATTATCGGCATGATTACGGTGTTTTAAAATGTCTTTTAGAAAACACACTCTAGATTTTATGAATAAATAAATATATCTTTTTAATTATCTTTTTAATCCACTGGCTTTACAGAAATCTTCCACCCGCAAAACGGTCAAAGGAAGGCTATCAGAAAGCTGGAGCTTCACGGGTTTAATTTATTTCGAAAATATTAGTCAATTGAATTTTAGGCAAACACTTTAGGTCATCAAGTCGAATTTCGACGACCAAGTGGCTCAGCTGATGTCGGGGATAAGGTGCAATTCAAGAGAGCCGGCAAAGTACAAGAGGCAATTGTTAGGTGAGTGAAAACCCTATGACTACAGCTTTTATTCGGTAAAGAAACTGGCACAAACCTTGTACCAATTTACATTTGTTAATTAGCTTTTGAAAAAAACTAAACTCAAAAGGTTAACACTGTAACTATTGCGATTTATTTAGAAAAAGACTGACAAAAAGTTGTGATATGGTAATGGGACATTTCTTTGCATCAACTAATGATTTATCATTGATTGAATATTATTTAAATCATAGACTTTTAGGTACATTCGAAGCCAAGCCGGCTACAAGGTTCAATTTGATGATGGACACTTTGAATGGATCGATGAGGGGGATCTCATCAATCAGTCCGATCATAGAGATCATCAGAGGTGAGGAAAAGAAACAATTGCTAGTCAATTGCTAGTCAATTTTCAAATTGTTTAAGCACTTCCGGCACTTCTCACCAGGGAATCAATCGGGCGCATAAAGTAAGAGATTTGAACCGATCACCCGAATCTTTCATAGCCATGACTTTCATACCCATCAGATCCTGAACTAATTTTAGTGGTATTTACCTTAGGAATTCATACCCATGACCCATGACTTTCATACCCATGACCCAGGTCATACCCATGGCCCATCCCATCACAGAGATTCTTGTCCGTTATTCGGACAAGAAATCAAGCAAAACGAGATCCAAAATCCAAAATCCTATTTTCAGACTCAATAAAATAGATGGCTCCAATAGATTTCTCGACTCCGAAAACCCTCAAGCATTGATTTATAGCTCAATATTCAATATACTCAATATCATTCTGCCCAAATGGGGGCCCAGAAAGGGAAGGGTCTGTGGTCGACCCCTCCGAGCGCCCCAGCCCGGCCATCGGAGTATCATCGGCTACGACAACTACACTTCTGCCTCAGTAAATGTGGAAGCGGGTTGTGATCTGCGCTAAGTGCGAAGACAGATCAAATCATTATTTTATCATTATTATCATTCTGCCCAAATTCCTAAAATCAATTTTGCCTTTAATTTCTTTTTTTGACAAAACTTAAAGAACGAAAACCCCGGGCAAAAATCAGAAATCTCTTCCAGATGAATGAGAAAGATGAGGCGAACTTTTGTTGTCCAATTTGTACTCGAAAGGTGGGATTTTTGAGCTGGATAGATTGAATAACTGAAAGTTACTTATGTTCAGAGTTACTTATGTTACTTTTGTTACTTTTATTACTTTCAAATCTCTTACAGGTTCATCAGAAACGCCCATCCTATATTGTGATCCGGATCCCGGCTTGTGATGATTGTTCGAGAGAAAAAGTGATGGTTCTGGATGAAGAAAATGAGTGAATAAACTTTTGAAATCAAATTCATACCTGGAAATCGCTTGATGCAAACCTTATTAATGCCCGTGTTGCTTCTCTAAATGAATGAAAATATTAATTGCAAAAACTGGCACCTGTTCATGTGTGAGCTTTTCGGAGTCACGGCTTGGATGAGGATTGATGAGGGAACTTAGAAATAGATGAGATCATAGATATTTCTTTTTAAAACTATCGAATTCCTCTTATATTTGAAGATTCATTGAGCTTTAGAGCACGCAGTAACAGTTTAAGTAACATATCATCGATATCTAAGCATTTCCATATCGTTAATACCCAGCTCGTAAAGCCTCCAAGAGAGTTCTTTGTGGGGGCACATAATCGCACGCTGCCTGGCACACCCTCCCGGTAGATACCGGGAATCCTGGCTCAGCCCGGTAGATACCGGGAATCCTGGCTCAGCCCGGTAGATACCGGGAATCCTGGCTCAGCCCGGTAGATACCGGGAATCCTGGCTCAGCCCGGTAGATACCGGGAATCTGAGGGGGGCTTACGGGCCCCCCTCAGAGTCAAAACCAGAATCTGGCAGCGTAGCTTCCCCCTGGTTACAGCTCAAAATTTTTCGAAGCCTCCTGCTAGAGGAGGTGAAAACAATGTGTGACCCAGGCTTTCATTCAACGACTCATGATCGTTTTTCTCTAACAGCAATGATAAAATGAAGATATATTAGACTCGGTCGAAATTCGAGTCCGAATTTTAACCAGTACACCTCCAATACTTCATTTCATTTCGTCAAGAGCTTTATTTTATGCATCAGTTCACCCGGATCCGACTAAAGATTGAAGGATAAGGAAAGCCCAGCTTTCAGCTTCATTCTTTCGACCATTCCATGGCCAATTCTCCTGAAATTTTGCTACAAATCAGCATTTGGGCTTCGATAAGCATAATTTTTGTGCTTTTTTTTATTTGTAATTGTGTTCTCTGGGCCATTGAATGATTAAATGAAAATCGAAATCTATTCACTCACTCTATTCAAGAATGTGTTTGAATAAAAAGTCTTCTAAAAATCATCTATATCATCTAATCATCTATTAAAACTACCGTAATCATGCCACCAGTCTTCACTTAATTAGCTCGATTTTTATACATTAACTGAGTCTTATGATTTCTTATCGAATGTTATCAAAAATTGAAATGATTCAATGTAAACTGGCGGCTAGCTTATGGTAGTTTTATAAAATAGATGATTTTTAGAAAACTATTTAGTCAAACACATTCTGGAATAGAGTGAGTGACTGGATTTCGATTAAAAACGGTTTAGCCAAAAGGCTGATCTAGTGTATCTTATCAAATACGCAATTTTACCAAAATTTCAAAACTAAAATTGCAGCTGAACTGAAAAATACCGAAATACGCACTTGTAAACGTCTTTCAAAAAGTTCTTTTCTCTAAAAATAGACTCTTCACTCTTGTGAAGAGTCTATTTCCGCTCGTCACAGTGCCGCTTTTCCCCCTCTTTCGCAATCATTTTCCCCGATTTTCCCGATTTCCTGCGTGAATCGAATCTTCTCCAGCTGAATTATAATATTTATAAGAATCATTTTTGAGTTAGATTTAGATTAGATTGAAAACTTATTCCCAAAAATCTAAACAATAAACGAGTCAAAGGTTTTCCCCCATTTCGATGCCCGATTTGAAGAGACCGACGAGCTTTTCAAGGGGTGAGTTGAGGGAAAAATATTAAAAAGTATCAAACTTCATAACTGAATATTTTAAATTTGATTAAATATATCTTGGGAGTGGGACAAATGTGACCTTTTTTTGCGCACCCGGACATTTGCGCACCTTTTTTTCCGCATCTTGCCCATTAGCGCACCTTTTTTCGCGTTTTAAAAAAGCTCTAAAAGGCTAAAAAGCTCTAAAAAGCTAATATTAACCAATTTCTATTCCAAAAGTTGTTTTTCTAGGTAATTTTAGGGCGTAGAATCGAAATTTTGACATATCAGAGCTTGTGGAAAAAAACGGACGGAGTTATACAAAGAGAAAAATCATCAATCGAAATTTTCTGTAATTTGATCTAGCCGTTTTGTCTTTCAAATTGGTTCCACACGTTCTGATATGTCAAAATTTCGATTCTGCACCCTAAAATTACCTAGAAAAACAACTTTTGGAATAGAAATTGGTTAATATTAGCTTTTTAGAGCTTTTTAGCCTTTCAGAGCTTTTTTAAAACGCGAAAAAAGGTGCGCTAATGGGCAAGGTGCGGAAAAAAAGGTGCGCAAATGTCCGGGTGCGCAAAAAAAGGTCACATTTGTCCCACTCCAAATTATTCTCTAATATTCTAATATAAACCAATCATAGCATAAAAAATTCGGATAAAATTTATAAAAACGCTCATTAAGCTTTTTGAAAATTTCGGTAGACTGTAAGTTTGGACAGGAAATAGAATTTTGAGAAGAAATAGACGAGAATGACCGTCTATTTGAGTGATTACGGTAACTATTTATATAGTAACTCTTTTCCTAATCGTTTCTCAAAATCCTTTTCTTTTTTTTTGCATTAGATTTTAAAGAGAATGAAGTCTACTTTCAATTTTGAATTTCCCAAAACCAACTTTGGCTTAATTTTGCCCAAATCTAAACACCTGAAAACGGGAAAAAAATTTGCAATTACCTTCGAAGATTTCCCTTTCATTATTCCCAGGGTTTCCTTGGTGATTTGCTGAAAAAAAAATTAAAAAAAAAGACAAGCGAGCCTAACACAATTATTCACCTGTTTCTTCTAAACTTAAACTTAAAAAATTTTGATCCCTTTGCTTGCTTGTTTTCATTTAAAAAATGCGAAACGATCACGTTGCAGCGATGAATGAAATGGAGCACAAGGATTTCTCGGATATGGACTTTCAGAATGGACTCGTGCATCGGATAAATGCACATGAAGCGCAAAGAGGAGCGACGAGTCTGCAAATGCCTGCATCGAGTCAAGGTTTGATACGAATGAGTACAGTCGAGTCTCTCTGTAACGGAATGGAAGGGATCAACAAAATGTTTCCGTTATATAGAGCTCCGTTTTATAGAGCTTTCCGTTATATAGAGCTCCGTTATATAGAGCTATGTTATATAGAGCTATGTTATATAGAACTTCGTTATATAGGGCTCCGTTATATAGAGTACCGTTTTATATAGCTTAGCGTCGTTCGAGACCAAAATTCTACTCCGTTATATAGAGTTCCGTTATAGAGAGTCGACTGTAGTTTGTGCTTACAAAAATGGAAACATACCCTTTCTGGCGTATCTAGTGCTTCATTTCCTTCATTTTTGTGCATCTTTTTGAATGGCGAATTTCAAAGGGCTTTGAACTTTCAACTTCCAGACAAATCCTGCAATTCAAAGATCAAACCGCGTTTATTGGCGGTGACTGTGATCGCGGGATTGATTGGTTTAATCGCTTTGAGTCTCCTTTGGTCATCAATCTTTCACGTACAAGAGGGACATGTAGCTGTGCTATTTAGGGTACACTTAAACACTTTCAAAAGTTTCACTTTTATCTAACTAGAGAACTGTGTCAACTTACCACCGATGTACAAGTTTGTCTTACTTACTATCTGTTTTTGTCGTTGCCAAAGGCGTTTTTAAGTAAAGCACCTGTAAATGTCTCTGAAAGCTAAGAAAAAAAACTTTAATAAATAGCTAATTATTGCTTTAAAAGCACGATAATAATCATAAAGAAGTGTTTTTTGAAAGCCTTCAAAGCAAAGCAAAGAATTTCAAAGCAAAGCCTTCAAAGCAAAGCCTTCAAAGCAAAGCCTTCAAAACAAAGCCTTCAAAGCAAAGCCTTCAAAGCAAAGCCTTCAAAGCAAAGCCTTCAAAGCAAAGCCTTCAAAGCAAAGCCTTCAAAGCAAAGCCTTCAAAGCAAAGCCTTCAAAGCAAAGCCTTCAAAGCAAAGCCTTCAAAGCAAAGCCTTCAAAACAAAGCCTTCAAAGCAAAGCCTTCAAAGCAAAGCCTTCAAAGCAAAGCCTTCAAAGCAAAGCCTTCAAAGCAAAGCCTTCAAAGCAATGCCTTCAAAGCAAAGCCTTCAAAGCAATGCCTTCAAAGCAAAGCAAAGAATTTCAAAGCAAAAATATCTACGGGGACTTTTTGTAGCTAGGTGGTTGAAGTTGAAACAGTTCCCTAGTAAAAGCAGAAATGAATTTGTAATTCCAGGGAGGCGCTCTTCAAAATGAGACCCTCGGCCCAGGATATCACTTGAAAGTGCCGTGGTTGACCGATGCCCGAATTGTACAGGTATCCAGTAGATCATACAAGACTACCATTAAATTTATGGTTTTAAGAAATTGTATGTTTTTTGAACTCTTACTGATTGCACCTGGTTGTTCAGATTGACTCATTTAAAGAAAAAGTAGCTACAGTAATATACTGGAATAGATCAAGACTCTAAAATCGGTCAAACTTTAAAAAAAACTATTGTAAGCTTACACCAATGAATGTGGAACACTCGAAAGATCAGCTAGATTTTCGAGAGACCTCCCACGGCTGTTTGGTCTAGTGGTATGATTCTCGCTTTGGGTGCGAGAGGTCCCGGGTTCGATCCCCGGACTAGCCCAAACTTTTTTGACTGACTGTTTTTTGTGATTTCCAATCTAGCAACCTGTCGTTTGTTATCCAGGATTAAACAAAAGATTGCAAAACAAAAGATTTATAATTATAACTTTAGGAATTTAGAAAATGCAATACTTGAAAAGGATATAGTTGAATTTGTTTGAGAGTCCTGTTTAGAACCCTTTTTAAGAACAGCTAAGAACAGCTATAACTTTCTTTATCAAACTAAAGAAAAATTGAGAAACCAAAGTCGACTTAAGATCACGATTCAAACCGATGAGGTGAGCAATGTGCCGTGCGGGACACAGGGCGGAGTGATGATCTATTTTGATCGAATCGAGGTCGTCAACATTCTCAACGCTGATGCCGGTTTGTGCCTGATAATTTGTTGACTTTTGCACCATTCTAAAGTCAATTTCAGTGCTGGAAACTGTTCGAAAGTACACAACCGATTACGATAAACCGTTGATTTATAACAAGGTGAGTGTTTTGTATTTTCAACTTTCAAATCCATTCTATTTTTTTCGTTTTCTTTTGATGCAATTCTTCTTCGGTTTTAATTTCTTTATTTGATTTTTTTTTCGTTTATTCATTTAAAAGGCTGATTGTCTTCTATAAAAACTGTATAAAAAGCTTTTAAAAAAAACCCAAAAAACGGGGTTTACGGGCCTTCAAAAGCTTCAGTGAACATGAAACGTAAATTCTTAGGTACATCATGAGATAAATCAATTCTGCAGTAAACACACGATTCAAGAGGTTTACATTGATTTGTTCGGTAATTGAAATTTGATGTAAAAACGATTTCAAAACAAAATTACAGACAAAATCGATGAAAATCTGAAGAGCGCGTTACAGGCCGAGCTGCAGACGTTGGCACCGGGTCAGTTGTAGAACATTACATCAAATTGCAACATTAGTTGTAACATCAGTTGCAACATTACATTAAATCTATTCGTATATTGAAAGTACAAGAAAATCTGAAAATCTTGCATAAACGAATTCCTAGGTCTTTTCGTTCAATCAGTTCGTGTCACGAAGCCAAAGATCCCTAACGAGATTCGCCAAAACTATGAGCAAATGGAAGCGGAAAAGGTTTCATTTCTCGGCTTTAAATTATTGGGTTGGTGAATTGAAAACTGCGGGCTATTGTCATATGTGACAGTTTGAGCACTTTCTTCAAAAGAAACCCATTTTGGTGTCAATGGAAAAGTTGTAGAGAATCAAAAATCAAGCTTATATCCAAATTTTCAGAACGATTCAAGAAAGTTTTCAAGAAATGCCAAATTTACGAATTTTCACAAAACTTGCATTTTAAGCGAAAATACTAAGTGTATCTTTTTGGAAATTTGGCTATAAGCCTCATTTTTGATTCTCTACAACTTTTCTATTGACACCAAAATGGGTTTCTTTTGAAGAAAGTGCTCAAACTGGGCTGACAGCTGACATCTCCAGTCCTCGATTTTTGAGTCTCACACTTGTCTCACACACAAACCAAAATCCTACGCAGAAAGAGGAATCCGCAAATTGCCTGTAAAATGGGCAGAAGTCGGCAATAATAATGGAAATTATTTCGAATGAATTCATGGTTTTATGTTGAATAAATTTTAGTTCAAAGTCCGGCAGTTTTCAATTCACCAACCCAATAGATAAAAAAATAATCTCTGTCCGTGCGCGCACTACGGGCTTTCCCTTTGAGTATTTTAAAAAAACGCTAAAACACGTGTCTGATGAAATTTTATGTAGTTATGCCTTTTAAAAAAATTTTTGCAAAAAGACAAGTGACGGGGGTCAAACTCGGAGCATATGCGCGTGATGCGAGCAGTTTTCAATTCACCAACCCAATAGATTTATTCTGTTAGTGATTGAAATGAAAGCACAATTAAAGCCATAATATGATTTAAATACAATTCATGATTTTGACCAATTCAGACAAAACTCCTCGTCGCCGTCGAGCATCAAAGAGTTGTTGAGAAAGAGGCGGAAACTGATCGGAAACGGGCGCTCATTGGTGAGAAAAACGATTTGATATAGGCTATTCTTGTTATTTTTCTTAAATTCTTAATCATTACCATGTCATGCTCTAAAAATAGAAATCTTTTCAACTTTTAGCCATTGATCAGTGAAAGTTTTTGCTGTTATCACGGTTTTGAAGGTCTAAAGAACGAAAAAACATTCTGATTTTGTTCCTTTCTAAATTTAGCTATACCTTAGCTTTATTGAACTTGAAAATGATCATTGAAAATTTCAGAAGCTGAGAAAAAGTCGCAAGTGGCCGCCGTCGAGTATAAACAAGTGATCGCTCAGAAAGAAGCACAGAAAACTGTGAACAAATTGGAGGATGAGATACATATTGGTGAGTGGAAAATGTAAAGATTATTTATATCTTTCCATGTAAAGATTATTTATCTTTACATTTATGCTAGTCATTTCAATATACAAATGAGTGCAATGAAAAGCGGATGGTGAAAGCTAATGGTGAAAGCTAATGGAAACATGTAAACATCTACTATAGATAGATAGAGTGAATAAGATTGCAAAAGCAAGGGAAATTGGGATTAGTATAGGGGAAGGAGAATCCGATTAACACTCTCCACTCATAGTCAACCGTCTTGTCTATGTCTTAGTCAATCGTCGTCCATCGGTGATCACGTCAAAAGGCAAGCAAACCCCTATTCCTAAGCTCATCAATCTTTTATTAGCATAATGGAATTGAAATTTTAGCCAAAGAGAAAGCGAATGCCGATGCGTCGTTTTACAAAGCGCAGAAACAGGCCGAAGCGAATGCCAAGCTTCTTTCACCGTGAGTTTATTGAAAAGAGTAAACCAGTAACTGAGAATCTTATTCATTCAATTGAACTTTTTTGAATTGAAGAGAAATATTGAATACAATAATTGAAGAGAGAAAGATCTCTTCATTGGGAATCTTATTCAGTCAATAATTGAATTGAAATAATTGAAAGCGTTCTATAAAAGTTTCCCTTAATTTCAAACAATTCTTTAATGTGTTTAGAATCAAGATATGATTTTAAAATCTAAATATGCTGGTAGACGTAAGAGAGAACTATTCTAGCTAGTAGTAGAATGAAATGTGACAGTCAGATGAAGCGATTAGAGTCAGATGAAGCGATTAGAGTCAGATGAAGCGATAGCAGATAGTAATCACCGCATTTGAAGACAATCCACTAGCTCCGGCTCCGATCACACAGACTTTCTTGAAGAGAGAAAGATTCATTCTTTTTTCGATCTCTTTCCTTCAAAACCTGCCCTTCCACATTCACTTATAAATCTAGAACACCCGAAACATCACCCAGATTTTCGCACCGTCCCTTATGGCTGGTTGGTCTAGTGGTATGATTCTCGCTTTGGGTGCGAGAGGTCCCGGGTTCGATCCCCGGACTAGCCCAAATTTTTGGTTTTATTGGGAAAATTTCATTCAAAGTACCTTTGATTCCCGGATCAGCCCAAAGTTTTGGTTATTATGGTACTGTACGGTGTAGATAGCCAGATGTAATTGACGGTGTAAATCATATAACCAGATTTTTACCAAACCCTTTTCAGTCAATTCCTCGACTTGAAGAAAATCGAGGCAATCAAGGAGAACAACAAGATTTATTATGGAGACAGTATTCCGAAAGCGTTTGTGGTTGGTTCGGATGGAGGAGCAGCGGCTCAAACGAACAGCTTACCCACATCCACACAATAAGCTGCGTACTTTGTGCTCGAAAACGGAAACACATCCTTTCTAGAGCACTCAATGCTTCATTTTTGTACAATAAAAAGCAAGAAAAATGAAAATCGTTAAAGAAGGAGTGCACCAGAAAGGGTGCGGTTTCCGTTTTCGAGCACAAAGGGCACAGCAACACTTGAAACTCCAATTTAGTTGTAAATTTAAATATTCTCTTTTTCTCTAAATATATTACGATAAATATTCTGTCAAATTGTTCTGATCAACTAGAGCTGAAAAAAGAGCTTATCCCTTGAGTGCATTGGATGAGTTTTTTGAGTGCATTAGATGCCTTGCATATCTCCAGCTTTGTGCTTTGTCCAATTTTTGTATCCCGATTTATTGCACAATGTAATAAATAAAATTTGAAACTCTTAAAAAACAAGAACAAAAGCAAGAGTTAATGCTAAAAAAGATGAGAATCAATGGGTTGAAATTGACCAAATTGCCGACGAAAGATGGACGATAGGACATATTTGTCGCCTGGAAAACGATTCATTTGAATAAGGAGAGATTTGGCCATCAAAAATAGATCATTTTCAAAGTTATTGTAATCTTTTCTTCAGTTTTTGTCTGCTTTACTTCATTTTTGATCTTATTTGATGAGGAATCAAGCTGTGAATCGAAAAAAAAGTAAAAAGAATGGACAAAATCTAAAGGAAACAGTGACATCACTGTACTACAGGGATTACGGTAGCTTTTTAAATTATCTATCTTTTAAAAACGAGTTGCTTGTAAAAAATACACTTTACGTAGGTCAGCTGAGAGTAAACCAGTACTGTAGCTTACTGAGAGTAAACCGGTAAGCAGTAAACCTTTAGTAAACCACTTCAGTAAAACAGTAAACCTTTTCAGCTATTTTCACTATTTTCTATACATTTTAAAGTAATAGCTCGAATATTCAAAAATTTTAAAAAAAATACCGTAAGCAAGTGAGTAATTTATTCAATAACCTATGCTAATTTCGTTTCATTTTTCATTTCATCTTTTCAAACCTTGATCACTCTCTCTTGTGCTGACATAATCGCTTCTCTTGCTCCTTGCCATTTGTGTGGTCCTTGTAAACGATAAGTGTACGCGAGATTTGGCCTGAAAAGAACCTAAAATAAAAGAAATTTTATAGCCTTTCTCTTTATTAGATGAATATCTTTAAAATGACTAAAGAATTTCAAATTACAGTGCTTCCAAATAAAGCATTCCTCGAAGAGAGAATTGTTTTTTTTCAGGTTTGCCCAATACAAGATAGGTGCTTTTTCTTTGTGCCTTTGCAATCATGTTTTGAAAATATAATGTTTTTGTGTTTCAAGTGCGCTCGTCGAATATTCAGTAGTATTCAGTCGAATAACTCGAACTATTTCGGTCTCCAAAGTGCATGGCTTCATCGATGTTGGCGGGACGCAAAACTTCGTGATCACTTTTCAGAAAGGTGACTTTTAGCTGATTCTTATTGCTTTATTTCTTTGTTTACGAGCTCCTCGAGCCGACAAATTGCCGTTCCAATTCGTGAAGCCCGGAGATTCCACCGACTCTCAAGGAGCCCGGAGATTCCCCAGTGATGGATCTCTCATTATGGCCGAGGTGAGTGTTTTTTGGGAGAGTGATCTTTATTACTGTTGTATAACGAACAGCAATTCGTTTCCACTACTGACATTCAATTTATCCATTTAGGTGTGCGGTGAGACGGTGATGAAGTTGTCGATAGCCGAATGAAACGAAAATTCGAAATGGGGAGAATCGTTTCGCAGCATTCTTCCACTGCAAAGCAACCTATTCTTTTCGTCAATCATTTCTCTGCCTTAAAATAAACCTTTCTTTGTCTTGAATAAAGCATTTATTTTGATTGTGTATATATTTTTGGCATGAAATTCCAAGAAATTCTGGGAGACTGATGATTTTATTTGACTTCGAGAATTCAAAAAAACTAAATGCTTATGGTTTATAACTGGATTCGTGAGGGAGGTGCGTAAGAAGGTCATTCGGCGATCTCATGTCACAAGGTTTAAACTGTGAATTGCGTACGCCATGCGTTTTGGCAAGGTCACCACTATTAATAGCGATAATTAATATAAGTGGTGACTAGTACTATGAGTGAAAATGAATATTACTATTGGAATTCATGAACAACAGTGTAAAGCTTATCATTTTTCACAATTATTATCACATAATTCTCATTTGTATTTCTTTTTTCGTTTATGATCATCCTGTTTTTCTCAATGCTGGATAAATGCTTAACTTTATTATTTAGTTCTGCTATGAAGCGACCTGAACTTCGTTTCTTGAAGGATTTCGACTCTTTCACCGTGGAACGGGATCATTTGGAAGTGGTTTATGGAACCAAAACCTTTTGTTTTGGTTACGCGACCGTTTACGACGAACGAAAATTCTCAACAAAGCCTTTGGGTAGCACTCAGCTCTATTTACCGAAAATGCTGCTTCAGGTTGCTTTTTCTATTTCACTATCTCATACTACAAAATTGATAATGAAGGTGCTAATATGGTTCATCAGGCAGGATAAGATAACCGTTAGAGAGGTGTGACAAGCGTGGCTACCTCCATAGGAAAACTTGTATTTTCCACTTCCAAATGATTTCGTTCAATTAGATTAGATGAAAATTTGAAGATGATTTCATTGTAAACTTTCAGTACCACATACAATATGTTTGGCATGAAATTCCTGTGAATGTTTCTGCGAAGTTCGGAGATGTGCTGATGTTCGCTCAATTTGTGCTGAAACTTTCAAGCGTTGCTGGCTATCAGCAGGTTCAGTTTTGAAATTATTTATGTGCAAAGTTTCGGAATTATCTTGATTTGATTTTGATCTGAATCACGTTCAACATGCTTGACGAAATCAACTTTTGGTTACGTTTAGACAAATGCGACTTCTGAATCGGAAGACGACGATACAACTGAGGAGGAATTGGAGGAGGTCGAATCGGAAGACGAAGATGAGGACGACTTGGATGAAAACCTCCAATCGCCTCGTCCAATCTTCATGTTTATCGAAAATCCACGTCAGGCTTTCGTGATCTCCTTCACCGGAGCATATTTGGAGATTACTCATCCTCAGAGTGGCAACTTCTATCGTTTTACACATTCTCCCGTCGTCGCCAATCGCGAGTATGAGTTGCATCCGGCTGGCTTCGCCCCCTTGAAGAAACGAAGAGGCAGCTTTCTCGTAAAGAATGTTATGCTGCAGGTTGGTGTTTTGTTTTTGTTATATAAGATAGTTTTAAATCATACTTTACTGTTGAACTTTAGAGTCCTACCAACCAATACAACCAGCAAAACGGGAGGGTGTTCCAGGGACAAGGAGGGGGGGGGCGGGGGGGGGTTTGTGGACCTGGGAAGTGGATGTGTTTCTTGTTTGGGGGGTAGTTCGTTTTATCTTGGGGTCCGGGCGGTTGGTGTATAGGCGTTTTTTTTTTTTTTTTTATTTGGATAACTGAAATAGCCTAAGTATCATAGCTCAAATCACATTGCATAGCTATAGCAGATCATTATCTGACTCATATGAGTCTTTTTTTATGCTGAAACTATTGTGCTGAAAAACTCTTAACGATTGAATCTTTCGGTTCATTTTGGGTTATGAAGCTATTAAATTTAGAATCTCAAATTTTGCTAAAATACTTTCATCATTTGGCAAATCAATTGGGAAATGCCAGAACGTTATTTCCAATAGAAAATTGAAAAGCCATATATTAGATATATTTTAAATAATTAGAACTATTTGAATTTTTCAGGTCGCTTTATGGTCTCTTTATCCATCTGTAGCATCAAAGCCTCGGCCTTGTTCTTCAAACAAAACGCACAGATCTTTTTTTCTAATCACCCTCATAAAGGGGGATTTATGTTGTTTGTTTTTCATTTTAATCCCAGAGATCTGGGCATAAATTTTTATGTTCCATCTTTAAAAACCACATTTTATTAAAATCATTTACAAAGATATGATAAATTGAAAAGGAAACGGCCAAAGTGCTTTTAAACAATCAAAACTTACAATAAAGAAGTGAAAGTATACTATTTCATTGGTTTCGATGGTTTTGAGAGCTCCGATATTTGCTCATCATTCCCCCAAAATACTCCCATAACTCGCCCAACATTCGCCAATAGTCACCAATATTCGTTCTCTCGTCCACCTCTACCCTCTACCTCTTCTCTGCTTGTCGAATCATTGTGCTTTGATATGTCATTACACGATACAACTGAGGAGGAATTGGAGGAGGCCTCTCAATCTAAAGGCATAAATTCTAAAGGCTCCTTCAGTGACTCGAACAAAAAAGGGACGTTCCTGGAGAAATCGAATGGAAGAATAGCTGTAACTTTTTTGTTTTTCTTTGCGCGGGTTAGTCACAATCTCATGATTTTTTTTGTTGCCCTTGTACTAATTATTACATTGTTCTGTTCGTTCTTCATGGAATTGCATCCTTTTCTAGATGAGATTGCTGTCTCAAATTTACCTTCATTGGACTGTTTGTTGTACTTTCATTTCAATGTTATTCAATTCAATGTTATTTATGTTTACGAGAAATTAAAGACAAATAAACTTTATGGACGAAGTTTGTCGAACTCGGTTTCGGTTTGTTTTTGCATTAGCCAGTTATTTCACATCTATAAAAATTTATTCAAAAGAGCACCAATTAATACAATCCGCTTTGAAATGTGAAGTGAGTTTATACAAGATAAGCTTTTTATTTGCTCATCCGGAACCCTATCCGGCAATCACTGCTTAATTTTATTGAATCTCTTTTTGTATAAAAAAACTATTTTTGCTGCAGTATCGAATGCAAAACTTTGTAATGTCGTACTTTGCACTTGATTTTTCAAAACCTAGAGGCTCGTTTAATTACAGATTGTTTTGGGTACGTGATGGCGAACAAATGGGCTCAAGATGACGATGATGATGACAATGCGGACAGTAGGTTGCCCGTAGTTTTATTAATAATCAATTATTTTTAGATCCCCGTTTTTTTTTTGCTTCTTTCGCCCAAAGACAAGGTACGAATCAAACAAACGCTCAGCAAAGTTGGGATCTTATGGATTATTGAATTTGCATAACTTTAGGTCCGAGGGATGCAATTAGTCAAAGCAATCCGGCTCCAATACAACAGAGCAATTAACTATCAAATGCACCTCCTCAGCCTATTGTACAGCAACAAAATTGTATAACATTTTTCATAAACAATTCTTAAGGTACAATTAATTTAGCTTTGTCCAATCAACCGGTTTACGTCGAATATCGAGGATCCTTTCCTGTTAATGGTGGTTATTTTTTTGTTTATTTCGTATTTTGGTGATTATTTAGCCTAGATCACACAAATAGATGGCCATTGGCAAGCTAAAAAATTTTATTCGTTTGCCGTTAATGTGGGTGAATTTTAGCTGCAAATAAACTGAAATCCTCCTATAGTGAGACCACAAGCACGTTATCCACCACAGTCGAATTATCAACGAGGAGGTATTTTCTTAATTTTAAACATGAAATAATTAGGTATTTAGCTCACCGTTCAATTTGTGTCCGGCTCATTCCTCGAAAAATACGACCCAACTATTGAAGATTTCTACCGAAAAGAAATCGAGGTAGTTTTTATATGCAAATCGTTTCAATTTATTTGTGTAGGTTGATGGCCAACCATGCGTTCTTGAAATCTTGGATACAGCCGGTACGGAGCAATTCGCGTCGATGAGAGATTTATACATTAAAAATGGACAAGTGAGTTTTTTAGTGCGCTACTCAAATGCTATGTAATGTACTTATGATTGATCTTGTTTAGGGTTTTGTCGTCGTCTACTCAATAACAAGTCAACAAACGTTTCACGATATCAAAACGATGAGGGAGCAAATTATCCGAGTTAAAGTAGGTGATTGTTTATCTTTTTGGATATATTCTCTTTAGGGAACCGAACAAGTGCCTATTCTTTTGGTTGGAAATAAATGCGATTTAGCTCATCAAAGACAGGTAAAATTATAAGTTTTTCTAAATTTTATGATTTCTAGGTTCGAACAGAAGAGGGTTTGGCTTTGGCCGAATACTGGTCATGTCCTTTTACCGAATGTTCAGCGAAGAATGCACATAATGTATGTTTGTTAGGCTTATGAACAAACTAGAACTAAACCTTTAAAAAAAATAATATTTACCGGTAAACGTCACATTTGCCGAAATTGTCCGCGAGATGAACTATGTACAAAGCAGAGCCCGACAACGTAAAGGATGTTGCAGTATACTTTAAGGTTTGAAAGTTTAATTGAACATCTTAATTGACAAATCTTTTAGACTTCATTCGTTCTATGCACCCTATGACGGCCTCCATCTAATCGAGCTGCTTCGAGAACATTCCTTTTTTTCTCGCTTCTCTTCATTTGCTCTCTTTGACTTCCAATTTCTACACATCAACACAGGTTCACTTTTTTATCCAAACTATTTCCTTTTTGCTTATAAAGTGTTGTCTTTTAATCTTTGCTTTTTAATCTCCAGCCAAGTCCCAGCTATCCCGTTGACAAAAATATTTTTCAGTTTTACCACTTTGTGTTTTCCTCTAACTCTGCTTAAATTGAAATTACAAAGTCAGCTCAAATTCCCCTCCTATAAAATACTAGAGTGTGCTATCTCTGAAATTCCTGATGTGTAGTATATAAGTGCCTAGAATGTTTTTCTCGTTATTTTTGTGCTACAAGTTTTATTTCACTCTCGTTGCTTGTTAGATTTTTTCACATTTCATTTTGTTCATATGATTTGTTAATTCGGGTCCATATTATGTCTAGCCCACAAGAAAAATAAAGTCAATGAAAAATTGATGCAAAATGTATTGACTTTACTTGATCATTTACCCCAATAATAAGATTTTCACTTGTGAATTATATGTGTGCTCCTTTCATGTCAATAAGCTTTTAAAGTTTTCTGTACAAGTGCACTTTTTGTTTGTAAACTCCTGCTATCCAAAAAACCCAAAACGGTAAAATAAGTCTTTTTTGTTTAGAATTTTTCTTTTAACAATGGCGGGTGTTCAAGAGGTTAGTTAAGCTTTTGACTTTGTTAGAGACACTAGATGAGAATAGAATATTTTATAACATTTTTATGCTTTAAATATTTTTTAAGCTTGAAGCCGATTTGGTGGAAACTGTGTCTCTTCTGAAACAAGCAACGCGAAAAAACGCGAGAGTTCTGCTTGAAAAAGAAGAGCGACGCTTGAAACAACTGATTGCTGAAGTATGTACATTTGCGTCTAATGTAAGGTGTAGTTAAAATTCTAAGTATAATTTAGACTCCAGTTTTCCTTTCAACTTTTTACTTTAGTCGACTCCCAAGGCAACTTCATCCGCAAAGGAAATTTCATCTACCGCTACTAGCAGAGCACTACCCACATCGAAAATCACGAATGGTATGCAAAAATGGTATGCAGCCTGTACTTTTTTGATAGCTTGGGACCAAAGCCCGAAGTTTGTGAAGATTTACATCACTCTTGATGGGATTCAAACTGCGCCTGCAGATTTGATCAAAAGCAATTTTACTGAAAGGTTGTTTGCCATTTAACATTGAATTTTGTGTTGTTTTAGAGGATTTTCCATTCATATCAACAACTTTCAAGGCAAGAATCATGTCGTCGAGATGATCGATCTCCAATATCCAATAGTGACCAAGGATTCCTACGTGAAAGTAGGAGATTACTTTCTTCTGTAAACTTTGTGATAATTTAGCAAAAAACGGATATGTTGCTGGTGATGTTGCGCAAAGAAAGCGAGGAAAAGCATTGGGATGAAATCACTCGTTTAGATGCTGAGCTCAAAAAGAAAAAGTTAACTACATTTATGCGAACTGATATTAATTCATTCAATTTTAGTGCTCCCAAGTTCGACACGCCTGGCTCGTCAAGTGACCCAAATGAATCACTTATGTCGATGATGAAAGACCTTTATGACAAGGGGGATGATGAAATGAAAAGGTTCGTTATTAATATGCGACTTACTATAATAACCGTAGAGACATCTGAAGCATTTATTTCCACTTCCTCTCATACCCTACATTTTAGAACCCTTCGCAAAGCACGAGGGTCAACAAAAGAAACACACCGATGGTCGAGACGATTCATAGTTTGCTTTCATTCTGTGTTATCTTTTATTACTTTTTAAATACCGGTGATGTGATAAAAGTTTCAGAGTTTTTACCAATGTAAAATTTTATTGGTTGCTTGAAAAATTATACAAGTTTACTCTACCCAGTTATACACAATCAAATTTCGAGAAGATATAAAAAAACAGAACTAGCCAAAGATTTACCGTTTCGTACTCATTAATCTGCAAAATGTTTCGAGTTCGAAATCAATGTAGTCGAGGCGAGTTCTATTTGTTGATGAGACGAGAGTTCTTGAACGAGATGAAAATCAATCAGAAGCCGAGTGGAGACGTGTCGAAATCTTCGATCGGGAATGGGTTGTTGATGTCGTTGTAAGTGACCTAAATAAATTAATTGTAAACAAAGAGTACAAAGGGACGTTTTCACATACCTGTGGCAACTGATCCGTCAATTCGGGACTGTATTCGACACGCTCTTGCTTGGTGATCGGCTAAAGAAGAAAAAGTGTAGAAGATAAAAAAGAAAGACAATTCACCTGCATCACACTTTGCTTTCCAACCATTTCTGCCGATTGCATAGCTTTGGCCTGTTGAACTTCCTCCAGAGAGACGAGTTGAACTAAACAAACCTTGTTAATATTATATAAACTAGTAATTTACAATGTATTACTCACATTTCTCCTTTTCCTTTTCTTTGCTGTTGAGAATAGGTCGAAGACGGCTGCTCTTCACCCAATTCCATTGGCCCGTGAACTAAACAAAGACCAAATAAAATTAAGAATTCTTTTAACTAACATACTTTGAAGGATCCTTCGACCATTACCTCGTTTAGCAAATCGGCGAGCCAAGGTTTCCACAACAGCATCGAACGAAATTCTCCATCCACCTTGACCAATTCAATCGCATCCTTCGGGTTCATTTGCTCCAAAACCTCCAGCTTTAGGTCGTAGCATAGCTTCTCCATCGGGAATGTTCTCAACTTTTGCATTACAACCCCCATTTCGCTTGGCATCGTTCTATCTGTAAAGAAAAAAGAATCAAATTTTTGCCTTCGAAGGACCTAAATAAAAATAAGAATGTTTTAAACAAAAAGATTGAAACTCACCGAAACTTCCAATTTGAGCACACTATCGCCAGGAACGATTTGGGGCTGGATGGACGAAACGGTAGAAGTTGCCCGTGTGGGGGTGTTCGATGTCGAAAGACCGTCCGTTGAAACGGAAGCTCAGCGGGCGAGCTGAATTCTCGACAAATCTGATGATTGGACGGTGCGAATTGATTTGATTCATCTAAAGCAAGAAATAACAAGGGAACAAAACGAGATTTGAAAAAAGAGCCTTCAGTTTAAATTATGCGGTGACGCCTTCAGGTACGCTTGTCACACCTCTCTAACGGTTATCTTATCCTGCCTTATGAACCATATTAGCACCTTCATTATCAATTTTGTAGTATGAGATAGTGAAATAGAAAAAGCAACCTGAAGCAGCATTTTCGGTAAATAGAGCTGAGTGCTACCCAAAGGCTTTGTTGAGAATTTTCGTTCTTCGTAAACGGTCGCGTAGCCAAAAAAAAAGGTTTTGGTTCCATAAACCACTTCCAAATGATCCCGTTCCACGGTGAAAGAGTCGAAATCCTTCAAGAAACGAAGTTCAGGTCGCTTCATAGCAGAACTAAATAATAAAGTTAAGCATTTATCCAGCATTGAGAAAAACAGGATGACCATAAACGAAAAAAGAAATACAAATGAGAATTATGTGATAATAATTGTGAAAAATGATAAGCTTTACACCGTTGTTCATGAATTCCAATAGTAATATTCATTTTCACTCATAGTACTAGTCACCACTTATATTAATTATCGCTATTAATAGTGGTGACCTTGCCAAAACGCATGGCGTACGCAATTCACAGTTTAAACCTTGTGACATGAGATCGCCGAATGACCTTCTTACGCACCTCCCTCACGAATTACCGATATCAAAAAATGAAAAAGATCAAGAATTGCGGCATGTAAAACCTTTTTGGTTGGAGACGATTTTTCCCGATACGATAACCCCGGCGCAAATCCTTAAAAACCATAATCTCGTTCATTGAATATCTTGAATTTGCGTTTGTTTTTGGTTTTTTCCCTTCTCTCCTGATTGGAATAAGATTGATTTTTTGCCTATTAGCTAGATCAGTCTAGACTGATTTTCTTTTTTTGCCGTTATTGTCTAATACTATCATTATTATCATTTTTATTATAAAAACATCACGATTTGAAGTCGCGCATACATAAATATTGTTCGATTTTAGAGTATATCCATTAGTAAAATCTTTGATCTTGTCGGTAGCATTTTCTAGGGCTTATACTGATCTCTAATTGGCTGGGTGTTTAAAATTTGGCGAAAAAAGCTTTCCTTAATTTGCGTTTTTCAGCGACAGTTTTCATTCGATTTTAGGTTTATACGACTTTCTTTCATCTTTATCGCATCAGTGGTTTTCTATTAAAGAAAAGAATACAAAATCCTATAGATTAAGGCGTCACCGCATAATTTAAACTGAAGGCTCTTTTTTCAAATCTCGTTTTGTTCCCTTGTTATTTCTTGCTTTAGATGAATCAAATCAATTCGCACCGTCCAATCATCAGATTTGTCGAGAATTCAGCTCGACCGCTGAGCTTCCGTTTCAACGGACGGTCTTTCGACATCGAACACCCCCACACGGGCAACTTCTACCGTTTCGTCCATCCAGCCCCAAATCGCGACTATGAATTGAATTCGACTGCTGTGGGTCCGTTAAAGCCTGGAAGGGTCCGTTACCTCTTCAGAGAACTAATTCTTGAGGTCGGTACCTTTTTTCATTCTATGTTTTTTTCAAGTTCTCTAAAGCTAGTTTTAAATATCTATTACAATCGTTCGACTTTAGGGAGCACCGACTAATCTTCAAAACAACCCACCACTGTTTCGTAACGTTCGACAGCGTCGTCAAGGAATGTTTGAGCTAACTGAAGTTGATGTATTGGTCGAAGTCACTCATGCAAGTTCGAACCTCAAGATGCAACAAGGTCTTATCACCCAGCAATATAGAAAGACCAACAACTAATCTTTTGGTATGTTTGATCTTTTGTTTTGGATAATTAGAAGTACTAAAGTAACATCGGCTAAACCAACTTAGTCTTTATTAGAAATCATTTACCTAAATCATATGAACATCTTTTCAAGGCGAAACAAATTATTTGTTGATTTTAAAATCATCATACTGGTAAAGAACCCAAATTTGACTGTGTGATCTCGAATGAGCCGATTTTCGATAAGAAAAGAATGCCAGGCTCTCCTGCATTTCACACTTCCCAACGAAAAGCGGCTCATTCGAGCGGCATTTCGCACCTCCCAAAAACATCTGCTCTCCGTCGATTCTGGTTTTTCCTTTGTAACTTCTATTCTAGCTAAGCAATATTGCCCAACTCTATGTCATTGGATAGAACAAAAAATTCTCTTTCAAATGAGGCACAACACATAGGGTCTTGAGATTAAAGACCAGCCAGAAAACGCAAAACATCGCAAATTTTTGGTTTTCTTGAATTTTAGCGATTTTCTAGATGATTTTCAGTCTGAAGTTTCTACGTATTGTACCTCATTCAAAAGAGAATTTTTTGTTCTATCCTATGACATAGAGTTGGGCGATATTGCTTAGCTAGAACAGAAGTTACGAAGGAAAAACCAGGATGGGCGGAGAGCAGATGTTTTTGGGGGTGCGAAATGCAGCCCCTTTTCGTTGGGAGGTGTCAAATGCAGGAGAGCCGAATGTTAAATCCTCATTTAGATTTAATTAAGCAATCATCTTTGAAGAAGTTCTGCCTTGAAAAAAAATCAATGAAAAGACATTATAGCTATTGACATACGCTAGGATAATTAAAAATTTTTAATTTTTCAGATTTCCTTTTGTTCGTTCCATTCTCATGATCTACTACCAAATGTGGCTCTGTTTGAAAGCAACCACCAATCAAGCATTTTTTTTGCCCTCTTGTTAACTATGGTTAATTTTTGTTGTTTTGTCCCACTGTTGTCTTGTTTTGGTGATAAATTTTTTCTTTAAATATTTATTATTTCATTTTTCAAAGCACAATGATTCGACAAGCAGAGAAGAGGTAGAGGGTAGAGGTGGACGAGAGAACGAATATTGGTGACTATTGGCGAATGTTGGGCGAGTTATGGGAGTATTTTGGGGGAATGATGAGCAAATATCGGAGCTCTCAAAACCATCGAAACCAATGAAATAGTATACTTTCACTTCTTTATTGTAAGTTTTGATTGTTTAAAAGCAGCTTGACCGTTTCCTTTTCAATTTATCATATCTTTGTAAATGATTTTAATAAAATGTGGTTTTTAAAGATGGAACATAAAAATTTATGCCCAGATCTCTGGGATTAAAATGAAAAACAAACAACATAAATCCCCCTTTATGAGGGTGATTAGAAAAAAAGATCTGTGCGTTTTGTTTGAAGAACAAGGCCGAGGCTTTGATGCTACAGATGGATAAAGAGACCATAAAGCGACCTGAAAAATTCAAATAGTTCTAATTATTTAAAATATATCTAATATATGGCTTTTCAATTTTCTATTGGAAATAACGTTCTGTCATTTCCCAATTGATTTGCCAAATGATGAAAGTATTTTAGCAAAATTTGAGATTCTAAATTTAATAGCTTCATAACCCAAAATGAACCGAAAGATTCAATCGTTAAGAGTTTTTCAGCACAATAGTTTCAGCATAAAAAAAGACTCATATGAGTCAGATAATGATCTGCTATAGCTATGCAATGTGATTTGAGCTATGATACTTAGGCTATTTCAGTTATCCAAATTTAAAAGATGAAACATACCATAAAACTCGGCTAATTGCGCTTTACATAACCATGCTGGTTCACGCCCAGGCCCTGCATGATAACGCGCAACGAACTATCATCTTCCAAATCAAGAAACACATCCACTTCAGCCAGGTCCACAAACGCGCCCGCCGCAGCACCGCCTCCTTGTCCCTGGAACACCCGTCCACCGTTTTGCTGGTTGTATTGGTTGGTAGGTCACAAAAGTTCACCACAGTAAAGTATGATTTAAGAACTCAAGTCTATCAAGTTAAAAAAAAGCTATCAAACAAAAACAAAACACCAACCTGCAGCATAACATTCTTTACGAGATAGCTGCCTCTTCCTTTCTTCAAGGGGGCGAAGCCAGCCGGATGCAACTCATACTCGCGATTGGCGACGACGGGAGAATGTGTGAAACGATAGAAGTTGCCACTCTGAGGATGAGTAATCTCCAAATATGCTCCGGTGAAGGAGACAACGAAAGCCTGACGTGGGTTTTCGATAAACATGAAGATTGGACGAGGCGATTGCAGGTTTTCATCCAAGTCGTCCTCATCTTCGTCGTCGTCCTCATCTTCCTCCAATTCCTCCTCAGTTGTATCGTCGTCTTCCGATTCAGAAGTCGCATTTGTCTAAACGTAACCAAA
Organism: Mesorhabditis belari; assembly: GCA_958450365.1. Lineage (NCBI taxonomy): Eukaryota > Metazoa > Nematoda > Chromadorea > Rhabditida > Rhabditidae > Mesorhabditis > Mesorhabditis belari. Next base: position 3,392,562 of record CAUEEP010000737.1, on the reverse strand, counting down.
AGTTGATTTCGTCAAGCACGTTGAACGTGATTCAGATCAAAATCAGATTCAGATCAAGATAACTCCGAAACTTTGCACATAAATAATTTCAAAACTGAACCTGCTGATAGCCAGCAACGCTTGAAAGTTTCAGCACAAATTGAGCGAACATCAGCACATCTCCGAACTTCGCAGAGACATTCACAGGAATTTCATGCCAAACACCTTGTATGTGGTACTGAAAGTTTACAATGAAATCATCTTCAAATTTTCATCTAATCTAATTGAACGAAATCATTTGGAAGTGGAAAATACAAGTTTTCCTATGGGTTACGCTTGTCACACCTCTCTAACGGTTATCTTATCCTGCCTGATGAACCATATTAGCACCTTCATTATCAATTTTGTAGTATGAGATAGTGAAATAGAAAAAGCAACCTGAAGCAGCATTTTCGGTAAATAGAGCTGAGTGCTACCCAAAGGCTTTGTTGAGAATTTTCGTTCTTCGTAAACGGTCGCGTAACCAAAACAAAAGGTTTTGGTTCCATAAACCACTTCCAAATGATCCCGTTCCACGGTGAAAGAGTCGAAATCCTTCAAGAAACGAAGTTCAGGTCGCTTCATAGCAGAACTAAATAATAAAGTTAAGCATTTATCCAGCATGGAGAAAAACAGGATGATCATAAACGAAAAAAGAAATACAAATGAGAATTATGTGATAATAATTGTGAAAAATGATAAGCTTTACACTGTTGTTCATGAATTCCAATAGTAATATCCATTTTCACTCATAGTACTAGTCACCACTTATATTAATTATCGCTATTAATAGTGGTGACCTTGCCAAAACGCATGGCGTACGCAATTCACAGTTTAAACCTTGTGACATGAGATCGCCGAATGACCTTCTTACGCACCTCCCTCACGAATTACCGATATCAAAAAATGAAAACTTTATCCGAAAATAGTGATAGGTTGAATCTTGTCGATTGAAAAAAAATTTCCCGAAACAATAACTTCGGGGCAAATACTTAAAAGATTCTATCCTAGTTCATTGAATATCTTTAATGTGTATTTATCTTTCTTTCAATTTTTAAATTTCATTTTAATATGCGATTTTAAAGATCAATCGAATCGAAAGGGTGGTCGATCCTTGTTTTCTCTGATTTTTCGCGTGTTTTTGATTTTTGAACTGATTTTTTTTATTCTTATGATATTAGAAATATCACCGATTCGTTTTTTCATTTGAATTTCATTCTTGATCTAGATGAATGCGCTCTCTGAACGTCCAATCTTCATGTTTATCGAAAACCCACGTCAGGCTTTCGTGATCTCCTTCACCGGAGCATATTTGGAGATTACTCATCCTCAGAGTGGCAACTTCTATCGTTTTACACATTCTCCCGTCGTCGCCAATCGCGAGTATGAGTTGCATCCGGCTGGCTTCGCCCCCTTGAAGAAACGAAGAGGCAGCTTTCTCGTAAAGAATGTTATGCTGCAGGTTGGTGTTTTGTTTTTGTTTTATAGCTTTTTTTTAACTTGATAATTTTTAACTTGAATTTGTGTTTAGAGTTGTTCGAAAAAAGACGAAAACTCATGGCTAGACAAGCCAGCTTTGAGCTTTGAGCTTTGCGCTTTGACTGTAATTCTAATTTCATTCACAAATCCTTAAAGTAGTAAAATGTTATGAATAAATGGAATACTTGTTCTCTCATCAGCTGACGTGCTTTGATGATTGATTTGATGAAGCTCGGATTGATCGGCGTTCATCAAACTCAAAACATTTGTCACCTAAAATTCCCCACTATCATATTAGAGTCAAAAAGAGTCAGAAAGAGCCAAAAAATTACCGTAATCCTGCCTCTAGTACTCAATTCATCTTAATCAATTAAACTAAATCAATTAAACTTAAACTGGCACCTGTTGATGTGTGAGCTCTTCAGAGTCGCGGATGTTGATCCCGGCCTGGATTAAGATTGATGAGGGGACCTAGAAATAGATGGCATCAAAGTGAACTTGATATCTTCTTAAAACGATCAAATTTCTCTTATATTCCAAGATTTATCGAGATTTAGAGCATGCAGATATTTTAAGAAACATATCTGAGCATTTCCATATCGTTAATACCCAGCTTGTAAAGCCTCCGAGATTGGCGCGAGGTGTTCTTTGTGGGGGCTCACAATCGCACGCCGCCTGGCACGCCGCCCCGATAGATACCGGCGGGAATCGCACCGAACTCATCCGCTCCGTAGCTCCCCCGCGGTGTGGCTCAAAATTTTTAGAAGCCTTCTGCCAGAGAGGGCGAAAACCATCTCAGCGTTAGATTCTTTTCCACTTTTCTCAAACAATGATAAAAATGAAGATATGGCAGACTCCGTTAAAATCCGAGTCCCAATGTGAGCCTGCACTCCTCTAATACTGAAGTTTTGCTACAAATCGGCATTTCCGCCTTGATAAGCGTAATTTTTGTGCTACGGCAACATAGAGAGCCAATAAAAGTTAAATTGGTGCCGAAAAGTCAATATTTCCAATCGATATATTTATCCCAAACAAACCGTGATCACATTTCCGTCAGAGCCGAGAATTTGAATCGGACAATCATCTGGTTCTCGCGATGAATGAGCGCTTTTTCGGCTTTTGCTTTCAACCTAAAATTTTCTTTGAAATTGTAATTCTATAAAAACATACAACGCTAAAGGGTATGTTATTGCTGCAAAAAAACTCGGCTATTTTAAGGCTAACCGCATCAATCGTTTCTATTTGCTTTTCCTTAGCACAGAAGGTTGTAACAGGCAAAATTCTTGGCATTTCTTTAGCCTGCCTAAAAACAGAAGTTTGAGAGCATTTAATACTAAAACTTACTTTGTTTTGGTCTCCTCAAATATTTCCTTGTGTTTGTTGTTGAGATGATCGTTGAGGTTTTTCGTACCGCCTTTTTTGCCTCTTTTGTATTTGGTGTTGCAGAGGTTACACACATCTTCGTCGCCAATTCTTGCGAAAAACGATCGGGCAATTGAGGACATTGCTAAAAAAATGAAGTTTAGTGAAATAAAAAAAGCCAAATTAACAATAAAAATAATTTTCATGAACGCAAAAAAAATGATAAATGAATGTGAGAGAGCATCGCAGCCTTTATAAACTAAGCATAAAGTATTCAGTCAAGAAAATGGGAGGTCGCAGTTTAGACATTGACGCTACAAACTACAAACGTAAATTACAAACGCTTCTAACTGGCTTCAAATCTGTTGCATTGACATGAACTATGGCTCAAAAATAGAGAATCTCAAGTGCTTTCGAATGAACTCATGTACATCCAAAAATATCAATGCTAAAGAAAGTTATAGTGGTTTGTATTCTGGCTCGATTGTTTCAACTTCGTGCGAGTACGGTCCGTTTCGACAGGACCAAAAACTTTAACTTTCTTTAGCAATGATATTTTTGGATGTACTTTAGTCCATCCAAAAGCACTTGAGATTCTCTATTTTTTTGAGTTATAGTTCATATCGATGTGACAGATTTGAAGCCAGTTAGAGTGACAGATTTGAAGCCAAGTTTTTGTTGTGTGACAGATCGTCATTTTTGTAGTTTATAGTGCCATGTTCATCGCAGTTTAGAAAATATAGTTGGCATTAGTCCAACAAAGCCGGGTCGGGTCAGCGGGTCACTTTTGACCCGACCCGCTGCCCATGTCTAGTAGATAGTCAGATGCAATTGACGGTATAAATCATATAGCCGAATTTTTACCAAACCCTTTTCAGTCAATTCCTCGACTTGAAGAAAATCGAGGCAATCAAGGAGAACAACAAGATTTATTATGGAGACAGTATTCCGAAAGCGTTTGTGGTTGGTTCGGATGGAGGAGCAGCGGCTCAAACGAACAGCTTGCCCACATCCACACAATAAGCTGCGTACTTTGTGCTCGAAAACGGAAACGCACCCTTTCTAGTGCACTCAATGCTTCATTTTTGTACAATAAACAGCAAGAAAAATGAAAATCATTAAAGAAGGAGTGCACCAGAAAGGGTGCGTTTCCGTTTCCGGCACAAAGGGTACTCCAACACTTGAAACTCGAGTTTAGTTGTAAATTTAAATATTCTCTTTTTCTCTAAATATAGTACGATAAATATTCTGCCAAATTGTTCTTTATCAACTAGAGTTTAAACGAGAGCTTATCCTTTTTTAAGTGCATTAGATGCCTTGCATATCTCCAGCTTTGTGCCAATTTTTGTATCCCGATTTATTGCACAATGTAATAAATAATTTGAAACTCTTAAAAAACAAGAACAAAAGCAAGAGTTAATGCTAAAAAGATGAGAATCAATGGGTTGAAATTGACCAAATTGCCGACGAAAGATGGACGATAGGACATATTTGTCGCCTGGAAAACGATTCATTTGAATAAGGAGAGTTTGAAATTTGAAATCGATCATTTGCAAAGTTATTGTAATCTTTTCTTCAGTTTTTATCTGATTTACTTCATTTTTGATCTTATTTAATGAGGAATCAAGCTGTGAATCGAAAAAAAAGTAATAAGAATGGACAAAATCTAAGGAAACAGTGGCATCACTGTACTACAGGGATTAAGGTAGCTTTTTCAATTATCTATCTTTTAAAAACGAGTTGCCTGTAAAAAATGCACTTTAGATCAGCTGAGAGTAAACTAGTAAGCAGTAAACCTTTAGTAAACCACTTCAGTAAAACAGTAAACCTTTTCGGCTATTTTCACTATTTTTTATGCATTTTAAAGTAATAACTCGAATTCAAATAATTCAATTCAAATTTTCAATTCATTATTCAATATTCGAATATTCAAAAGTCTCAAAAAAATACCGTAAGCAAGTGAGTAATTTATTCAATGACCTATGCTAATTTCATTTCATCTTTCATTTCATCTTCTCAAACCTTGATCACTCTCTCTTGTGCTGACATAATCGCTTCTCTTGCCCCTTGCCATTTGTGTGGTCCTTGTAAACGGTAAGTGTACGCGACATTTGGCCCGAAAAGAACCTAAAATAAAGGAAATTTTATAGCCTTTCTCTTTATTAGGTGAATATCTTTAAAATGACTAAAGAAAAACCAAAGAAAGGGAAATTTTTAATTTCACTGAGATTGCACGCTTCAATTAGACCCTTTAATCCCGGACCAGCCTACTCTTGACTCTTTCTTTGGTTTCGTTTTGAAAACTTCAAAAAAGTCGATTTGCCCAAAGTGAACTCTAACGATAACACTAAAGTCTTTCCTTTCTACCACCACTTTTTATGTACGATCGATCAAACCGGCTTTTCTCCACAGCAATGCGAAGCGCTCGAAACATAACCCCGATTTTAGCCACACGACTCACGGCCAGTTGGTCTAGTGGTATGATTCTCGCTTAGGGTGCGAGAGGTCCCGGGTTCAATCCCCGGACTGGCCCGACTTTTTGTTTTTGTTTTTGATTTTTTGAAGAAAGATTTTTGGACGATCTCCCGTGTGGTTCCGTGCCACCGTTTCACTGAAAGTGAAGTAAAGAGTTGACATGTTTCTTGATAAAAGATGAAATAAAGCATCAAAGCTTTAACCCATTTTACATTTTCGAGCTCATTTGTGCATCCCCAGGCAGGGACGTGTTCCAAAATTTTTTCGAGACACTGTTTGAAGGTCTCGGGGTTAATGCTAACCTCAAACTTGGGTAATTAAACCGAAGAGTGGGATCTCTGTCGCCTCATCTAGACGAGCCATGTGCCAGATGCCGCTTTTCCCTACGAAACACTCGAAAGGTACACACAGTCGTGTCGTCTCGCGTCTCTGCGAGGGCTGATGCTCTCTCGTGTTCGCGACCGCCTATTTCAGCCGTCTCTCACAGCCTTTCAATCGACCATACCACGTTGAAAACACGGCATCCCGTCCGATCTGCCAAGTTAAGCAACGTTGGGCTCGGTTAGTACTTGGATCGGAGACGGCTTGGGAATCCCGAGTGCCGTAAGCTTTTTGCTTTTTGTTGATCGGTTTTGAGACTTGGGAATCCATTTTTGCACAAGGGTAAATCGATTTGAATTTCCAACTTCATTTTCTTTATTCTCGGAGCTTTACAGTATGCAATTTACAAGATCACCTGGTTGGCAAAGGAACTGTTTTGTTTTGGTCCAAAGACCCAAAGTTTAGAGTTTTGGGGAATTTAAAACCCAATTTTCATTCCCACCTTCATCGCCAATCCCGGGTCTTCGAAGAACATCTTTTTCAGGTCCAACTCAACGCCGATCAGCGAAGCCAACTCGTCCATGTAGGGTGTGAAATCGACCTATTGACAAATTGACAAAAGGTTTGCAACTAAAAATTCAAATTTCAAATACCTGAATGGTATGTCGTCGACTTTTCACAAATTGTCCGGCCATTCGCTTTTGTTTGCATGCAATGTCCTCGCGCATTTCTTTTCGGCTGGGCAATTGGGATTCTGAATGCTCTTGATGTAGCGAAATATCAACCAGGATCCCACGGCTGGTTAGTCTAGTGGTATGACTCTGCCTTTGGCTGCTAGAGGTTCAAGATTCGATGCTCGTACTAATTTTTTGCCCAATTTTTTGTCTTTCAAGGGAAATTTCCTTCAAAGTACACGAATTTCGATTTCCGGACCGCCAATGTGTTTTGATTCGAAGCAGCTAGGATCAGAGCAGATCAGGATTATGATTATTGATTTTTTCTGGCTTTTAGAAAAACCCTGGTGAAGTTTACATGTTTCTGCTTCTTGGCACTTACCGCCGACGAGGGTTGATAGGAAAACTCTGGCCTGCATCTCGGAGATCGGCATGATTGAGCCGAGGGGCTGAAATGATGAACTTTTAATGTGAAAGGCTCACAAATGAACAGAAGAACAAACAATATTGAGTCAGTCTAGAGAATTACCTGAATGAGTCCAATCACAGCCAAAGTGTTGTGCTCGAGATTGAGCGGGAACATGTACTTGTACAACTCGACCTGAACAATCGTTAGAGGAAAACAAAAACGACATACCATTTAGATATGTGAAATAAGATGCATTTTTAGTTTTCAAAACCGATTTTTATCAATTTACAATCATTTACAATGATTTACAATCAATTTCTATCTTAATAAACCTCATTTTCCGTGACTGGGATTAATTTCCCTTGCTCGAGCACCGGGAAAGAGAATGAGTAGCCGGTGGAAAGGATAACCTAAAGCAGCTTTTGTTACGATCATCTTTACGATCATCTTTTTACGATGATCCCCTCACTTCATCAATATTCTCCACACTTGTGCCATCCTCGAAAATGATTGAATTGCCCTAAAACTTGATTGAAATTAAAAAAATCAATTTTAAAAACGGACTTTGAACTCTTTCATATTCGGCTTCACTCGCACCATTCCGCACGCGATCCGATTGGGCAATTCGTCGTTGACTGTTGGATGAGCGCTGCAGTAAAGATATTGGAATTTTTAGTGATCATTGATGGAAATGCAAATCGCTTTTAATCGAATATTGTTTAGTCTTTAAATTCTAAAATGCCCTTAGCAAAATCTGCAAATCTGAACGGTTTTTACTCACCTGAAAACGTGGTGCGCCGGTTTAAGGCCGTACTTTTCGTGATCGAAACGAGACTAAACGTTTGGGGTTTTTGAATTCATTTTTTTCTGATACTTTTCAATTAAATGATACAAATCTGTTCTTAAAACATAAAGAGAAATCGTTCTTTTCGATTTGGAGTCTTTGATCGTTATTTGATGGCAATTTGATGGTAATTTGATAGCAATTTGATAGCAATTTGATAGCAATTAAGATTTCTATGCTAATCAACTTCCTTTATAGCAACTTTCTTTATAGCAACTTCCTTTATAGCAACTTCTTTTTTAGCAACTTCCTTTATAGCAACTTCTTTTTTAGCAACTTCCTTTATAGCAACTTCCTTTATAGCAACTTCCTTTCTTTGTAATAAAGAAGTGAAGAAATTGGCAAGAAAAAGTAGATTTCCCAGAGAGGGGATTAAACCCTCGACTTTTGACTTTCCGGGCAATTGCTCTAATCACTGAGCTATCTGATAATATAGAGATCAATTTACACCTGCAATTTGTACTCGATCATCCAAGTGGCCAATTGCATAGGCACATAGCCGCGAAGAGCATGGGCGAATCGAGTGTTCACCACAAAGTCGAACGGTTCACCGTAATCGAAAATTCGATTGAAAACCCAAGTGCCGCGACGAGTGACAAGATAAACCTGAAGAAAAAGAAAGCATTATCATTATTGAAAAGTTGTGAAAAGTGAAAAGAGCACCAGAAACTTTTGATAAGGTTTGTTAAATTTTCTCGAACCAACCTTGCTTGATTTGACTCACAAAAAGTCCATAAAGCCACAGGACTTGGACCTTCTTTTAGCCGACTAAAAGAAGGCCCAAGTCCTGTGGCTTTATGGACTTATTGTACATAAATTTCTGTACAGTTCGTTGTGTACCGACTATCCAATCCAAAATTTAAATTTGGAAATCAAAACAGCCAATTCTTTTCATCGATTCTTTCAAAATAACGTTTTGTATTGCCAATTTTCGTTATAGAACATTTAGCCCGTTAACTGAATATCTTTAACGTTGTTTAATCTATGTTTATTACCAGAATTTCACGTCCTTTTTTTTCCATTCATTAAAAGGAAAACACTTGTTGCACGTTGAATAAAACTATTGTTTTCAAGTTGATTGTCTGCACAGTCAGCACATCAATTTGGGATCATTTTGTCGATTGTTGATCAGATATTACGATCGAGGGAGAAATATTAGAGAGAAAGTATCTCAAAGATTGGATTCAGTTCAAAGATTTGAGTTTAAAGATTTGAGTTCAAACATTGGAATTCAAAGATTTGAGTTCAAAGCCCATTTCAAGGATTGGAGAGGAAGCAATCCTCGTAAAAATCAATCAACTTTATTCAGTAGGCGTTGTGCTTAATGCTGTCTTAATGGGTTTTAACTTCCTCTACCTGTTTCGCGATTCTCGAAAGCTCGACCGCAATATCGCCGCCCGAGTTGCCGATCCCAACAACGACAACGGTTTTGTCCTCATATCCTAAAACAAATCCAGAATCACTACCAAATAAAATTCATAAATTATCACTGAACTTTTCACTCACCTCGATGATCTTTGTAGGAATGAGAGTGAATGATCTTGCCGGAGAATCTGAAAAGGAAGTACATGTTATACTTAAAAGAAAGTACATGTTATACTTAAAAGAAAGTACATGTTATACTTGAAAGAAAGTACATGTTACACTTAAAAGGAAGTACATGTTATACTTGAAAGGAAGTACATGTTATGCTTAAAAGGAAGTACATGTTATACTTAAATAAGTGTTAAATTACAAGTGTGCCAGGCAGGTTGTGTTTATGCAAATTCGTTACTTGTCTTGTCCAGGCCACGGAGCCGGAGTGTAAGGAGTTGTGTGATGTCCCGTACAACAGAGAACCCCATCAAAAACATCGACTTTCGTCTCTCCTTGGCTAAACTCTGAAATACGATCTTCTACCGTAACCCTCACTCATTCTTGTAGGTGATTTTCCAGCGACCCGTCTTCGCGTAATCCTCGTTTCTCTCAACGTTGAGTACCTGGTTTTGATTTGTTTTTGAGAATAGAATAGATATAGAATAGAATAAATAATAGACAAAGAATACCTTGTGATTGAATTTGATGTACTTTCGCAAATTGAAATGATCAGCGTAGTTGTTGAAGTATCTGAAAATTGTTCGTTAGGATTGAATCGTTAGGAGGTGAGATTTTTAAAGGATTGTAGTCATTTGTTTAAGTAGTTCTAGTCAAATCAATTCTCAAGACACTCACTGCAAAAGCTGAGAGTTGTGCATGAAATTGGCGGCTTCGGGCGATGGAGGGAAATCCGAATAGGCGGTCATTTCCTTTGATGTGTTGATCACTGTCGTTTTCATCACAGTTCCCTCTAAAAGTGATTTTCAAATACGATATTCATTTTAGCCTTCATCTTAATACGATATTCATCTTAAAAGTCATCTTTTTCTTCACGAAATCTCGGAAAATCTTCATTTACTTGCGGCCAATTTCATGCAAAATTCTCAGCTTTTGCAGTGAGTGCCTTGAGAATTGATTTGACTAGAACTACTTAAACAAATGACTACAATCCTTTAAAAACCTCAGCTTCTAACGATGACCTCAATTTTCAGATACTTCAACAACTACGTTGATCAACAACTACGCTGATCGCTGATCAATTTGCGAAAGTAAATCAAAGTCATGAGAAAGAGTTGAGTTCACGAGAAAAGGTGCGTTTGGATACAAAGTAAAATCTAAAATAGCGAATAAGTTTCCAACCATCAGTCTCTTCTGGTTTATATCTCCACAATCCTCCGATCGCGTGTGCTCCCTCGAAACAAACGACATCACATTTGTAGAGCAGAGCATGACTGAAAGTTTAACAAGCTATGAAACATAGCATTACATCCAACTTTTTTATCTATAAACCTCTATAAAATAAAGCTTAGATCTGTGCAATTCGTCTGAATCATTTGTAGCGAATTTGCATCCAAGTTTTGCTTGCAATTTGAATTTAAAATCGAAAATCTAAAACCCAAAGCTTTCTAGAAAAGTTTCCCTTAATTTCAAACAATTCTTTAATGTGTTTAGAATCAAAATATGATTTCAAAAACTAGACAAGATTGGTACACGTAAGATAGAACTATTCTAGATAGTAGTAGAATGAAATGTGAGAGTCAGTTGAAGCGATAGCAAATAGTAATCACCGAATTGCAGGCAATCCACTAGCTCCGGCTCCGATCACACAGACTTTCTTTGTGGCACCCATGTCAAGCTTTCGAATCTGTAAATGTCAATTTACAAGGAACAAGTAAAGTTTAAAGATAAAATGAAGATTTCCTAATGAAAAAAAAAGTTCAATGAGATCTACAGAGAGATTATATTTTGTCTATTTGTCTATTTGTCTATTCAAAATCAGATATGGCAAAAAAAAGTGAAGAGTGTGAAGGAGGAAATATTGTCGGAAAGAAGATTACACTGACCACTGTCGATCTCGTCTTTTTTTCCTTTATAATCCGTTTTTCTTTTTGAATAGGGGAAAAGAAAAGGGGGGAAATGGTCGGCTTGTGAAAGGAGTATTCTGATCAAAGAAAATTCAATATTTAAGTTTAAAAAATGATAAAAATAAAGGTAAAATAAGAAAATAATTATTTGAAAGTTTAAAAATAGTTACCGTATTTACTCGAATAGAAGACCGGCCTCGATTATAAGACCGTCTCGAATAGAAGACGGGGTCTAGGGGATGATCGAAAAAATAGAAGACCGGTCTTCTATTCGAGTAAATACGGTAAATGTTTTGATTTTCTTTGTATGAGAGTTTCTAAAAGAACGTGAACTCGTTGAACTCGATCTTGTACTTTGTGCTCACAACACACCCCGATTGGCGCATAAAATGCTTCATTTTTCTGTAATTTAAAAGAAAACTGAAGAATGCAGTGCACTAGATGGGTTGAGTTTAGATTCTTAAGTACAAAGTACGGAAAAGGAAACGAATATTGCCTCTTCTGGCGTAGATATTATATTCTATTACAGGGTGGCTGAAAATTACGTGCGCGCAGCATCAGCATCATAGTTTTAAACAATGTATAAAGCATTACTACTCATCTTTTTGTGTTTTAATATTCTTTTTATCGTTGTCTATTAATTTTTTGTTTAAAAAGTTGTTTTCTAGGTCATGACAAAGACGTGCGCTAGTCGGAACGCAATCGCACAGCTGGCGACGAGCGGCATGAAGAACTCGTCGATCGCATCGAGGCTTGGGGTGGCTCTGAGGATCGTAAAGCGTCCAGAAGATCGTAAAGCAATGGAAAGATGAGGGGCATGTTCAGTCGAAGCGCGGAAGAAGACGAAAGAGGACCGTTAACACCCGAAAGATGTGTGGGATCATCAAGAGGAGGGTCGAGCGAAAAGACGATCGTAGTTTGAACAAGATGGCAAAACAGCTTCAAATTTTGCGTTTCTCGGTTCAATCGATAGTGAAAAATGAGCTCGGACTTCGGAGTTATCGACTGTTAAATTTATAATATATTATTAGGTTGACGCATAAGTTTTTTCGTTCCTTTTCGTCTGCCGTTTCAAGCCAACAAATGCACGAATTAAACTACGGTTGATTTCATTAGAAAAAGCAATTATTTTTCTGCAAAATAACATTAAAACGGGTTTAAAAATATTGAATGCCTGGATTTTCTTGAGAGTATGAAGTCGGGTAGTCAAAAAGGGCTAACTCGATGATGCGGTTTAGACACCTTAGCTAAAGAAAACCTATCTTCGTGTCAATAGATAAAAGATAGAGAAAAAAAACGTTTGATATTTCGCCAAAATTTCAGAGAAATTCATTCAGCCAATTTTTCCGTAGAGTTTTTTATAGATTTTTATAGAAAAAGGCGTTTTTCACTCTCGAATTTGCTTGAAAGTGAACCGAAATTCATTTAAAAAGATGCAAATTGAACAAAAAAACACTTTTTTTATAGAGCAAACTATAGATTAATTGGTGAATTTGTTACTTTTTAATAGAAGTACGAAAAAAAACGAAAAGACTTATGCATCAACCTAATATTATATTATATATTATATTGTATATTATATTCTTTGTAATATAGAATATAATATAATATAAAGAATATAACATACATATTCTTTATATTATATTATATTATATATTACATTCTTCTTTATATTCTTCTTTATACTTGCTCAAGTGCTCAATATTCTGGGAATAAACGAATATCTAACGATTGTTCAGGTCGAGTTGTACAAGTACATTTTTCCGCTCAATCTCGAGCACAACACTTTGGCTGTGATTGGACTCATTCACTTTGGTTGTGATTGGACTTCTCTAGAATGATTCTCTAGACTCTTCTGGTGTTCTTTATTGTACTTCTGGCGTTCTTTATTATACTTAAGTATAAACAAATCTTTTTTTTAGCCTATCAAATTCCTCATTTATCTCTTAACTAGATTTTGGTCCTTAAGAAAAATAAAATACTAATTGCACCAGAGTCAGGCGTTTGAACGAGAGCACAAAGTACGCAAGACGACAAGAGAAAATTGGAGGGAAACTCTTCGAAATTTTTACAAACAAATTTAAAAATGAAATCATCTTCAGAATAAGCATCATGAAAGAAAGTATTATGAAAAGAGTTTGGGTTTTAAAATCAAAACTTCTCTAGTCTTCTAGGGGTTCTTGGCCACTCTGACTTGATGGGGAAAGAGTAGAAACGAGGGAAAAAGGCTTATCACGTGAGTTTTCTTTTCTTTTTACCCCTTTTTTTTGTAGCTTCTACTTTCCCCCTTCAGATCAGAAGTCTCTTTTCTTTTTTCCTTTTTGCAATTCTTATCATTTCTTTCCCTACAAAACTCCAAAGTGAACGAATGAAACTAAACAAGAAAAGCAATAGGAAAATGAAAGGAAAACAATAGAGAAAATTTAGGTTAAAGTTTATGAAATTCTGGAGTCATCTCTGAACTCTGAACTGAGAAATACGGGGTTCTCCTAGTGCTGAACAATTCATTTCCAACATCATTTTGTCGTTTTCAAATGAGTGAGATTTGTGAAATTTCGAGTATTTCTTTTCCTTTTGAAGAATTTCGAAAATTCTAGCTGAAATGGCGGTAAAATGTGGAAAATAAAGTGTTTCGAGGAATTTTGGGTATTCCGATGGATATTCCGACGTTTCCTGAAAGCACTTGGAAAATTATTGGGTTCGGGAGAATGAGTCGGCGCCGAAAATCAAACAAATGTCTAAAACTTCTATTCGACTTCGTCAAATAATATGCGTTTGATATGAGTAGAATGGTTAACTAATTCTCTACAAAATCACATTTAAAAGAAAATTCAAACAGCGCCTCCGCTCAAGAAAAAGCCATTTTTTCACAAAAACTACAAACTGTCATCTAGAAAAAACCATTGGTGGAATCTTCCTGCAAATTTGGCAACTTAAGTAATTCAATGTGCTCTATCTTTTTTATATAAACACCAAAGAAGGTTTATGTGAAAGAAACTGTTCAAATGATGAGTCGGACTCTTTGCCATTTTAACCAGCTGCTTTTGGAAGTTCATAAACTCCACGAAAGAAAAGCTTTGTGGAATCTCTCAAAAGTGATTTTGTAGAGAAATAGTGGATCCTTTTGATGAAACCAAACGTATGTTTAAAAAAGGCTTTATGTGTGCAAAAAGTCCCTTTAAAGTTGGGCGCCGACTCATTCTCCCCAACCCAATATTACCAAACTGATCGGTCGATGAACACGGTACACAACTTTTCCAGCGTGTTAATGTTTTTGTTTTTAGAAAATTCCCCTTTTGGAACGGATTTCCCTGTCTACAAATCTCAAAATCAGCAATTCGATCACTTTGAATCCTTTTTGAAGCTCTAATCCAAAAAATCTTCTACCCAACACATTGATCTTGTAAGTTTTATATTGTAAAGTAGACATGGACCACGAGTCGAGTCCAAAAGGTAAACACTTTAGTTCTATATTTTCAATTTGATAAATTAAGATGTCAAGCGAGGCCTCATTTCCTATCATTCATCTTCTAAAGACGCTAGAGGTTATGAGCAATCGGTGAGTTGTATTAAACTTTACTCTAATACTAAACTCAAATAGGTTGACGACGTTCAACTGGCAAATGCTTGTGATGTTTTTACGACAAAAATCAATGCTGGCTTTGAAGAAGTCAGCGAAAAATTCTTCAAGAGATTGTTTGCTTTGATCCTGGATATTCTGACGTTTCCTGAAAGCACTTGGGCAACTCTTAAAAACTGATTGGTCGATGAACACGGTACACAACTTTTCCAGCGTGTTAATGTTTTTATTTTTAGAAAAGCCTAAAGCCGTAGAAAATAGAAAATCTGAAAAAGGATGATAATGATTTTGGTGGATTTGACCCACTCGAATGCTTAAAAACAAAAATATTATTACGCTGGGAAAGTCGTGTACCGTGTTCATCGACCAAACAGCTTTTAAGAGTTGTCCAAGTGCTTTCAGAAAACGTTGAACGTTGAACCAACACCAAAAAAAAGAAGAAACAAGAAAACTCAACATTCGAGGTTGTTTTAGCGTGTTGAAAAAGACGTATTAAAGTTTTTTAAGCAGAGATTTGTGATTATCTACAGTTAAGCACACAAGAAAAGCGGCTAGTGGCAAATGTTGACACCTATGGCTGGTGGTACGAACACCACGAAAGGTTTCAAGAGTTGGTTATTTTACTTAATCAAAAAGTTGTTCTTTTAGCCTTTATCGCACTGTTGTCCTGTATTTCTCTTCACCGGCCAGTTCCGTTTCTTCTAAAAAAGTGTTTAGGTACAATTTCTTTGTTTAGCTAGTTAATTTTTTTTCTAGTTTTTACGGAATATTCTGGAAAAACTCGAGCCGTCAAAGAATTGTACCGCGGACCCCACGAAACTCTCTGATGATCAGCTTGAGTCAAAAATACTTGAGGTTTTTTTGCTTGTTTTCATTGAACAATGTTCTCTTTAGAAATAGGATTTGGTCAACGTCGTTGGAGCACCGATGGAACGGATGCAACGAATGGAACCGATGCAACGAATGGAACGAACGTCGGAGCAACGAAAGCAACGTCGTATGGTTATCGAAGTGCACTCAAGTTAACGGCCACCACATCTATGTAAACTGTAAACTTTTCCAGTTCAAGTAGTTACTTTTTCTCTAGCAGTAATAGTGAATTTCGACTCTAATTTTGATGATTATGATTGATTAATTGGACTAGCTTTTAGGCTTTGCGCCGTTGGCTAATTACTTGCAAGTATTTTGTTATATTTAAAACCAGCTCACTTCGTTCGCGTTTCCCACTGAAGAGGCGCGGAACCCAATTTAGACGTTGAGCCCGGCCCCTTTTTAAAAATGAACCTAAAAGTCAGATTCCCCATAGCTGAAAACCCTCGGGAGCAAAACATCGTGTCACGAGTCACAACAATTTTGAAAAATCAAAATCGATTCCGTCAGCCCAACGATTTAAACCAGCAGACCTTTGTGGAAATCGAATCGTCGTCGTAAAGATAAGTTGGAATTTTACCTGGGGATCGGATCGACAAGTTGCAGGTTAGTTAAAAAATATGTGCTTGTAAAATTTGTATCTTTATTTTAATCTTTTTATTAAAACAGTAAAGCTAGAGTTTGGGGCATTTTAATTTTTTAATTTTATTTCAAAACAGGAAGCAAAGCTTGCCATTTCATAAAACGATTCGATTTCAGGTAGATCTGTAGCAACCAAAACCAAAACCCCCGTCTTTTAGCTCTAGATCTGAAACGGTGGGATCGCAGAGACACAGCCCTCGCAGAGACGCGAGACGACCCGACTGTGTGTACCATTCGTGTGTCTCGTAGGGAAAAGCGGCATCTGGCACACGGCTCGTCCACATAGCGCGACAGAGACCCCGTTCTTCGGTTTAATTACCCAAGTTTGAGGTTAGCATTAACCCCGAGACCTTCCAACAGTGTTTCGAAAAAATTTTGGAACGCGTCCCCACTAGGGGATGCACAAATGAACTTGAAAATTTGAAATGGGTTGATGCTTTCATCCTTGATTTCATTTTTAGTGTGATTTATCAAGAAATGTGTCAACTCTTCACTTCACTTGCAGTGAAACGGTTCTATTGACACCAAAATGGGTTTCTTTTGAAGAAAGTCCTCAAACTGGGACTCCAGTCCATCTCCAGTCCTCCATTTTTGAGTCTCACACTTGTCTCAATTCTCTACTGTTTGCCAATTGATGAATCAATTAAAATGTTAAATGTGACAAAGGAAACTCGAAAGAAAGTTTTAAGCACTGTCCTCCAAAAAACAGTGTTTTTCTGAAAGAGAGCTACCTCTTCACTTTCAGTGAAACGGTGACGCGGAACCACACGGGAGATCGTCCACTATATGATGGAGGAAATTTTGAGAAATACGGATTCTCCTAGTGCTGAAAATTGATTCTCAGCATTATTTTGCCGTTGTCAAATAAGTGAGCCATGTGAGATTTGGAGTAGTTGGTTTCCTTTTGGGGAATTTCGAAACTTTTAGCTGAAATGGCGGTGAAATGCGAGTTTGGGAGATGTACTTTGGGGGAGTCATAATCGTGCGCCTTCTGGCACATGGGGCAGATAGATAGATAGCGAGAAAGAGACCGCCAAAGTCGGTTTAATTACCCAAGTTAGAGGTTAGTATTAAGCCCAAGACCCAGATAGAGTCTCTCGAGAAATTTTGG
Organism: Mesorhabditis belari; assembly: GCA_958450365.1. Taxonomy (NCBI): domain Eukaryota; kingdom Metazoa; phylum Nematoda; class Chromadorea; order Rhabditida; family Rhabditidae; genus Mesorhabditis; species Mesorhabditis belari. The sequence continues at coordinate 3,375,337 of CAUEEP010000737.1, read as the reverse complement.
ATCGGATTTCTCTTTTGGGAAGTCCACAAATCTCAACAATTCTATCAATTTGAATATCTTATTCAAAATCTACATTTTTCCAGTCCTCATTTCATTTACTTCACCAAATTTTTCGTACATTTTTTCTTTTTAGTCTGTTTTCGCACTCAGGTGTTCCTATTTGCGCAGATCACAACCTGCTTCCACATTTCTCTATCCCTTGCTATTGTCATCCAGTGTTTCCTATCTTGATTGTTCCTGGTTCGAAGTCTTCGACTTGCTTGTGCTGGTGGTGGTTGCACTGTAGCCATCCTTTCTCTGACCGTCTCTGCCACTCTTGTGCTCCACCTCGTTGCTGGTCTTCCGATGGGCCTCTTCTGGTCCCGTGGTAGCCACTCTGTGATCCGTATCGTCCATCTGTCGTCTGTTCTTCTGGCTACGGCCCATCTGAGTCTTTTTCTCTCAATCACTTCCACTGGATCTCTGAGTCCCGAGAGCTGGCGCATATCCGTACTTCTTAGGTCTTGGTCGAGCTGCGATTTTTCGTAAATATCATTTCGATTTCCGCTTATCCAATTCGTTTATTTAGTTTTCAGAAAAAAAGGCGAACCTTTGTGTTGCGGATTGTTGTGCAATCAGCAAATACTAACACGAAAGAGAGAGAGTTTGCTGTGGGGGGAAAGAGAGCAATTATCGGAGTGCATTGATCGAAAAAGCGCCGAGCACTATAAAAAGAAAGAGGTAATCGTGCCAAAAACACTCAAAGAGCTTTTTTCTTGAAATTTTCTGTTAAACTTTTACAAAATTTCTTTTTTTCGAGTTTTCTGGGCACGGGATTTAATAGTAAATAGTAGTAAATAGTAAATAGTAAATAGTAGTAGATAAATAGTAAATAGATTTAATAGTAAACTGGTTTTCTTTTACTTTTTTTCCTTTTTTATAATTTTTTATCATTTTATCAATCATTTTATCAATTTATTCAGATCAAATATAAAAATGGCCTCAGAATTTGTATGGGAGCCATTAACATGGGAAATCTTTGAGAATGACATGCAGAAAGCTTTTGAAACCACAGCCAAATTTGGAGCCAATCGAAAAGCTGAAGTCAAAGAGGCACATGGGGTCTGTTTTCAATGGGGTGATGGAGTGATTAACATTGCGTACTTTGAGCTCAAAACGCACCCTTTCTGACGCACTTAATCATTCATTCATTCATCCATTAATCTTAATCATTTCAGGGTTTTGTTTCACAAGTCGTCTTCGTCACATTTGATTGGATTGGTGAAAAAAGTGAGAATCTTCCATCGAAGTCTGTTGTCAAAGTGACAACATCGAAAGAATTGAAGGTACATTTTGTAGGTACGTTTTTTGAGGAATCGTCAGATATCTGGCATAGAAAATTGCCCTCAATTTCGGACTCTTTATGGAGGCGTTAATAGCATTGATATTTTGATAGCATTGATATTTTTGAGTGTGCTTTAGTCGATTCGAAAGCTCTTGAGATTCTCGATTTTTTGAGCTATAGATCATGTCAATCCGGTAGATTTGAAGCAATTTAGAAGCGTTTGTAATGTAACAGGTCGTCATTTTTGTAGTTTATAGTGCAGATGACTATTTTAAAGTCATTTTGGGCTGAATCAGTTCAGGATCAGACCCGTCTTAGTCTAGCTTCTGGTCCTTGATCAAAAAAAAACCGTACCAAGCCAGAAGTCAGGCAAATAGGGACTATTGGCCAGTAAGCCAAGCCCGAGTCGGACTTCTGACGAGCCCAAGACTTTGTCCAAGTCCTTAGATAAAGACAGTCCTTGTTCAAGATATTTTTGAGTGTTCTTTAGGCGATTCGAAAGCTCTTGAGATTCTCTATTTTTTAAGCTATAGATCATATCAATCTGACAGATTTGAAGCAAGTTAGAAGCAAGTTAGACACAAAAGTTGAACAGCTTTCTCAGTGGTGTAATGGATAGTGTGCTAGGCTACCGAGCCCACTTTGGTGTCCCAAGTTCGACTCCCACAGTCGCTTGGTGCACGCCAAAACTTTTTTGCTTTCTGGAAACATGCCAGAAAGATATATCACAATTGCGAAGCGTTTTTGCAAAAACGGAAAACGGATTCGTGGTTCCCATAGCCGATTATCTGCCAGATATCATTATTAAGCTAATCTTTTGGAAAACGGTTTGTATACCGTATTTCTTCGAATAGAAGACCGGGTAAAGAGTATCATCGGGTACTCCTGCGTAGCAGCCCTTTTTAAAATTTCTTTTCTGCATAAAAGCTTTCAATGAAGTGCTATAGGGCTGAAAAATGACTCAAAAATAAAACATGAGCTAACAGATTTTTGAGCCATTTTCCAGCTCTATAGCACTTGATTGAAAGCTTTTATGCAGAAAAGAAATTTTAAAAAGGGCCGCTACGCAGGAGTACGCGATCATACTCTTTACCCGGTCTTCTATTCGAAGAAATACGGTAAGTACAAAAGAAATTTTTTTAGAAACTAACCGGTGCGACTCTTGATAAGAAAATCGAGGAAAAGGACAATGAAATGATGAATGATATTGGAGGGATGATTAGGTGAGAAGTTGAAGAAAAGTTGAAACTTTCAAAGCTTTCAAAGCCACAGTAAGACCCTATCCTGTCGGTAATGAGGCACTTGTCGGTGTAGCTCACTGGTAGAGCGATCGCATGGTAAGGGATCAAACCCCGACACCGACCACCTCTTGGATTCCCAGCCTTAAGCCGTAAAAGGGCCGATGTGTTCAACTCCACCGCAATCTTATTCACAATCTTAATCTTATCCACATATTCGATAATCTATCTTTTGCGTTTACTTTTTTGTGTTTTGATATCACTTTTTTTCAGCAACAATGAGCTCAATTTCTATGCTCACCACCAAAAATGGGACTTCGACGATGTGACGATTCCGCGTTTTTACTGTGGACGCAAAGCCGGTGATGGGGTGGCGGCTGGTGAGTGTTATTGCAGTTCAATCTTGAACAAATACTATAAAAGAATATTCATAAACAATTTAAATCAATTTTGGTAATCAAAAAACTTTTATTAAATCAAATATAGCAGAAAGAATCGGATGCAAAACATTGGAAAGAGTTCGTCGAAGCTGAAATTTGAATTTTACACGAAATTTTCAAGGTTTACACATTACAAGTTTACACAAGTTTACAAGTTTACATTTGATTTTAAACCTATTAAAGTATGAGGGGGATTAGGAGATTCTATCTAGATTAGGATGTTCAGTTTAGATTAACTGGATTACGGTACTCAATCTAGATTAGGGTATTCAGTCTAGTTTACGGTATTCAGTCACGATTAGCTGGATTACCGTATTCAGTCTAGATTAGAAAATCATCTTAAAATCTATATAATATGATTTAATATACCGTAAATACTGTAATAGTACCCCACCGCCCATAATGACGGTGCGGAGTGTTGTGTAGTCTAGCTTTGAACGAGTTTTTCTTGACACTGGTTTAAGCTATAATGCACACAAAGGTATCAAAAAATAGCCCTGAATTTCAGGGCTATTTTTTGATATCAAAACGAATATTTTAGCATAAACCAGTGTCGAGAAAAACGCCTCCATACCAAAGACGCATTTTTTGAAAGTAGGGGCGCTTTGAAAAAAATGAAATACTAAAAAAACTTTTGCGACTACGCGACTGTACGAGGGCGGTGGGGTACTATTACAGTATTTACGGTATGTAAAAAGAAAAAGCGAAATTTCAGGCTACATAGCTCTTGAGTGGGTGGATCAAATCGAGGCTCAGTACCTATACGATTCCCCTGGAGAGCCCGGGTTTTTGGATATCGTGAGAATTGCGGCAAATTTTCATGCAAAAGGTGAATATCGAAAGTTGCGTTTTAAATATCTAAAACTTACGGTGATATTTTTTCCCTTTTAGCAATTAAAAACCCGACACTTCTCGGCGATATTCCTGAAAATGTGCCGAGAAAGCTGAACGCTCAATTCATCAAGGCTGGAGTGAGTTTATTAAAAAGTTGAATGTCATTTTAATATTGTTAAGGCTGTTTGCTCAAATTTGGACAAGATTATTGAAAAGGAGCCGGCTAGGGCTGAGCAAATTGAGGTGTTGAAGAAATTCACTGATCTTTATGATAAAAAGGACAAAATTCTCGAGTTGAAAAGGGAAACTTGTGAGTTTTTCTTGTTTTTCTTCTTGGCATTTTTATAAAGTTCGAAAAAAAAGAGATTTCTTTTGTTGTTGTTGTCAATGCTCGAATGACATAATGCTGGGATTAAAAGGATCGATCATTATTGAGAGTTTTAGGTATCATGCTCGATCATAATCATAATCCATAAGTACCCTTTAACTTGAAAAGATTCTAAGGCCTAGATTCTAAGGCCTAGATTCTAAGGCCTAGATTCTAAGGCCTAGATTCTAAGGCCTAGATTCTAAGGCCTAGATTCTAAGGCCTAGATAGTTAGGCTTAGAATTCAAAAGATTCATGCAGCTTTTTGTGTTTTCAATCCTTTTCCCGTAAAAGAAATCAATTTTTGCGTAAAAACAGATAAATACGCTTTTCTTTAGCCTCTCTATTTGAATTTCTCTTAAAAATTGGATCAGAAGATTTGGGGGAAGGAAAAAGTATTGTAGTTTATTATTTTCAAGGTCCAATCGAGGTGTTATGCCATGGAGATCTGACACAAGCGAACGTGTTATGGGAACGAGTTGACGAGCAGCTTCGTTTAAAAGCACTTCACGATTGGCAGGTTTGAGAAAAGGTTATAGAAAGTTAAGAGAAGTAAGAGAAGGAAATTAAGATTTAAGAGAAGTAAGAGAAGGAAATTAAGAGAAGTAAGAGAAGTAAGAGAAGTAAGAGAAGTAAGAGAAGTAAATTAAGAGTTAAGGGAATCAAGAAGTAGATCTAGATCTAAAAATTAGATTACTTTTCAAGAAAAACCTTCAGATGAACCATCCTGGAAACCCGATGACCGATCTCTCGCGTCTCTTTGCTTTGTGCATTGCACCTGGGGTCTCGAACAACAAGTAAGACTCTGAAATTGTTCATTTTTAAGATATTAGATAGATTTTAAAGATCTAAGCAAAAAAAAAAGCCAATTTTTTCAGAAGAAACGAATATTTGGAGATCTACTTTGACGAGCTGAAGCAACAAGCCTCGCCTGCACAAATCCCATGGGAAACGTCGGAAAAGGTACAATTCTCATGAACGTTGATATCTGTTTAAATAAAATATTCAGTTAATCGAATCGTTTGAGCGAATTTTCCCCATCGAAACGGTTTCCGTTTGCGGCTTATTGGTGCCATTCATTCCATTGATGTTGAGGACGTGTTCGGGTGAGTGAAAACCTTTGAAATCGATATTTGTGACTCTTCTAAACACCACTGAAGTCACAAATGAGAATAGTAGTCTAGTTCAAATCATTCTAATTCCTCCTATACTTGAGAAAGTTGGCCAGATCGTGAGCGATTCCAAATGTCAGATCGTCGCACAAAGAACAGCTCGAGGCCCGGATTTTTGTCTTAAATGATTGCTTTAAATGATTGCCTTAAATGATTGCCTTAAAGATTGAGGTTTAAATTTGTACCTGTGGATTTTCGGGATCCGGAAATCCATTGGAGCTATTTATTTTATTAAGTCTATCAGTTGGAACTCGGGTAATCTTTACGCGCAAAGAGAACAGATAAGATCTTCTTTGATTCTTCTTTTGCAAACTCTTTTCTGAGGGTCTTCTTTGGTTAAATAAGTAGCTAAAGGTTAGGGAAGCCAAGAAAAGATCGATAATACCTCTTTTCTTCTTTTATTTAACTCATTTAGAAGATGAAAAAGTGGAAAAAGAGGCGCGAATCATGGAAAAAGTCTACAAAGCGCTCGATCTTTGTGAAGAATATATCAAGAAATGGCACCAATAAACCCAATTTTCTTTCTATTTTCTATTTTCTATTTTCTATTTACTAATTATCAAATAAAACTTTATAATCTCAATATTTTTCATGTTTTGGCTGGTAATGGCTTTCCTTTTCTTACCACTGATTGTGCAATCGGGGGAGGGACAAAAAGGATAGAAAATAGCAAATAAATGGGGGAAAAAGATGTGTTATGATTCAGAGAAACATAGAAATTCGTCTGGTTTTCTTGAAAAGACTCTACCAATTCGAAATTTTTCTTAATTCTTTGAATTTTTGAATTTTGAATTTTGAATCGCTCTGAAAATTTGGATATAAGCTTGATTTTTGATTCTCTACAACTTTTCCATTGGCACCAAAATGGGGTTCTTTTAAAGAAAGTCCTCAAACTGTCACATATGACAATAGCCGACAGTTTTCAATTCAGCAATCCAATATTTTTAAGCGCAATGTCCACCAGAACCATCAATTCATTCGAAATAATTTCCATTATTGACGACTTCTGCCCATTTTACAGGCAATTTGCGGATTCCTCTTTCGTAGTTGGATTCTGGTTTGTGTGTGAGACAAGTGTGAGACTCGAAAATCGAGGACTGGAGATGTCAACTGTCAGCCCAGTTTGAGCACTTTCTTCAAAAGAAACCCATTTTGGTGTCAATAGAAAAGTTGTAGAGAATCAAAAATGAGGCTTATAGCCAAATTTCCAAAAGGATACACTTAGTAGTTTCGCTTAAAATGCAAGTTTTGTGAAAATTCGTAAATTTGGCATTTCTTGGAAACCGGTTTTTGTATCGTTCTGAAAATTTGGATATAAGCTTTATTTTTGATTCTCTACAACTTTTCCATTGACACCAAAATGGGTTTCTTTTGAAGAGAGTGCTCAAACTGTCACATATGACAATAGCCGGCAGTTTTCAATTCACCAATCCAATATTTTTAAGATAAATGATGGATCGATCATCGGATTTCATTTTTCCCCCGCTCACTTGGGATCTTTTAGAAAATGATATGCAGAAAGCATTTGAAACAAAAGCCAAATTTGGTCAACATCGGAAAGCTCATTTCACCGAGATTCATGGAGTCAGTTTTAAGCAAAAAAAAAAGCCTAGAATTTCTTAAACATTTCATCTTTTTTGATGGAGACTTTTTCTTTTCTAGGGTTTTGTTTCACAAGTTGTCTTTATCAATTTCGATTGGATCGGTGAAAGTGTTGAGTTTCTGCCAAAGAAGGCCGTCGTTAAAGTGACTACGGCGCAAGAGTTGCAGGTTGATTTTTCTATTGATAAACTTTACAATTACAATTAGCTATACAAGTTAGTCTTAAACTTCTTTTGATGTAAAGCTTTTAGAAAGTCGTTGATCAGATTTTGGCAAAGAGCTCGGACGAGTTTTCAGACATTGGAGCAATGATCAAGTATTTCTGAAGAGCTGATTTCATTTTCAAAATCGAAATCCGATTTTAGCAATAATGAGCTAAACTTCTATGAGAATTGCAAGAAATGGGGACTCGATGAAGATTGGATTACGAGGTTCTATTGCGGGAGAAAGGCTGGTCATGGAATTTCTTGCGGTTAGTCAAATATTCAAATTTCTTTTTACTTTTACCATTTTTGAAACCTAAGAAAATGAAGCAAGTTTCTAGCTGGTCTAAGTCTTTTTGTGAGCCACATCTACAGATCTAGCGCTAGGCTTTGGCATAGGCTAGCTGGCATCTAGGCTAGCTGGCATCTAGGCTAGCTGGCATCTAGGCTAGCTGGCTCAGGAAAAATCGAATTTGAATTAGCTTTGACTGTGTTGCGCTCGAATTGAGTAAGTTGAACTTGAGTTGAACTAAGAAAACCGTAACTTAACTAAAACTTGTTAAGTTGAACTGGTAAACGAAAGGCAGATAAGTCAAGGCAGACTTTGGCTTTTTTAATCGCTTTTGTTCAGTAAGACTGACTCGCCTGGCTTGAGCCGGTTTTCGTTTCGACCGTTTTGCGGTTGTGAGGCGGTTTTAAAGCATTCCTGCTTTGAGCCGTGATGGCTGACTGTCTAAGAGTCCTGTATCTTGGTCGGGAGACGGAAAATCTAGCCGGCGGTTCAATCCCGCCGGCTAGATTATTGATTTTCTCTAGGATTAATTGATCTTCTCAATCCGGCTAGTTTATTGATCTCTAGGCTACATCGCGCTTGAGTTGATCGAAGGAATCGAGGCTCGTTATCAATATGATTGTGTCAAAGAGCCAGCATTTCTCGACATTCTTAAAATGGCCACCAACATTCACTCGAGAGGTAAATTTAGGGAATTTTCAAAAAATTGAATTTTTCATAAATTTCATAAAATTTCAGCTATTTTAAACCCCGATATCGTGAACGAAATCTCGAGAAATGTCCCTGAAACGGTGTACGCACAATTGTTTTCCGCTGAGGTCGATCGTTTGACTTGAAACTTGACTTGAAACTTGACTTGACTTGACTTGAAACTTGACTTGACTTGAAACGTCTTGTACTATTCGATTTAGTCAACTCAATCCGTTTTGAATACGATTCTCATCGATGAACCGCAGAAAAAGGATCAAATCGAGCGCATCAACAAGTTTGCACAAATCTACGATCATCTGGAGAGAGAAAGAGCGATTAAAATGGAAACTTGTGAGTGAAAGCTTTGAGAAAAGAAAAAGAATTAGAAACAGAGGGTTTTCTTTGAAAGATTTAACAATAAAAGCTCCGCCAATAAAAGCCGATTTTGAAATTTTTGAGCCTAAATTTGTTGTATATTTGGCTATATTTGGCAAAAAATGAATGAATTCGAATAATTGCTAAAAGTCATTTGACTTTCTATGACTTTCTATCTAAAATGAACGAGCCTTAACACATAGACGATTCACAAGGAATATTGGGTTCAGTACTAAGTCATTTACCCTTCATTTTATTATCTAAAATGAACAAGTCTTGACACATAGTGACTCGATGCCGAGTCACGGCTATTCCTTGTGAATGGCTGGATCAAATGAGCTGAAAATTTGTCAGGATACGTAATTATCGGTCCTCTTTTCGAATCCGGCATTAGTTTTATTAGGAAGTTGTGTGATTTTTCGTAAAAAGCGGAAAAAACGGGTGTTACATCGGATTTCATCACTTTCTATCACCTTTTCGTCAACTTTTGTGCTCATCTGATTCTTTTAATCATTTTATTCTGAAATTCCTGCATAATTTGTAATGATAATCGATTTGTTTACTTAAAATACTAAAATAATATCTTATTCTAGGTCCAATGAAGCTTCTGTGCCACGGAGATTTCACAATCGCTAACTTTCTCTGGCATCAAGTGGACAATGTTTTGAAACCGAAGATTGCACTCGATTGGCAAGTAAGTATAAAAAGATTTTAAGAAGGGATTTTAAGAAGGGATCTAAAAAAGATATTTATTCACACGAATAAAGTAAAAACAATATAGATAAGCATAACCCTTAAGCCCTAAATGTATGGGAAATCCATAGATGAGAAAAAGAAACAATAATCTAGAGATTGAGATTGAGGCGAGATTGAACCATTGAACTCTCTAACCCTCGACTAAGTTACAAGGCTCTTAGTCAGTTGGTCATGACGGGGAAAAGAAATGGGTAAAGAGAAACGTTAACTTCTTCAAGTTTAGATGTGTCATATCGGGAATCCATTGACAGATTTGGCTCGCCTTTTCGCAATCTCTTTGTCGCCAGAGGATCTCAAAAATCGGTAAATCAACAAGTTTAGATTTCAATCTATTGTAGGAAATTTGTAAATTCTTCAAAATTTTGTTTATTATCTTTCAGAAGGGATTTCTATTTGGAGTTTTACTTTGAGGAGCTGAAAAAAGAAGCTTTTCCAAAAGAGCTTCCATGGGAATCGAAAGAAAAGGTAAAATTTGATTTGTATTTTCGTAAAACGTATCAATTTCAGTTTATCGAAGCTTTTGAGAAAACTTTCCCCATCGAAATGGTAATTGTGACGTCGATGTTGGTGCCGATTGTTGACGCGATGCTGAGGACTTGTCCGGGTAAACTTTATAACAAATGTTAGATTCGGATTCGAATCAACATCACTTTTCAAGTAAAAACAAGTACAATAAACTCTTGATATTATGCTAGAAATCAAGGCTACGATCTTTCATTTACCCATTCTCATTTCAAGTCAACTAGACATGAGAAAATTCCAAGCCGACCCTAATTCTATCTTCGTTTTCTCAGCTGTCTCTTGACCGATTCCTCTGAAATTTTATCCACAATGAATGCTAATTTCTATTTTCAATACTAATTTCTATTTGTAAGCAAAATTTCAGAAAAATCGGCTAAGAAATGGCTGAGAAAATGAGGGTGGAATTAGGCTCGGGATGGAATCCCATCTCTACCCCGGTATCTCATTGTGTCTAAGCCAGTCGAGCTGCCTTGTGCTCTTGGTATTCAAATGTAAACGCACCTTGCATAGTGCAATGTATTAATTTTTTGAAGCGTTTAAAATGGACAACTTTAGAATCGAAAAAAGAAAAAACTGCAAAAGAGTTCCGCCGAAAACTTTACGGAATCCTCGATGTTTGTGAAGAGTTTATTGAGAAATTTTATTAAGAAAATCATTCTATTTTTCGATTTTCATATACTAAAGAATAATTTCCATGAAACTTTCTCTTTTCTCGTTCAAAGGCTCAAATTTCATCATCATTGATTGCCGACAAAAAGTGCTCTATGATATCATCTTTCTGTGGATATAAATGTTGGGTTGGTGAATTGAAAACTGCGGGACTTTGAACTAAAATTTATTCAACATAAAACCCATGAATTCATTCGAAATAATTTCCATTATTATTGACGACTTCTGCCCATTTTACAGGCAATTTGTGGATTCCTCTTTCGTGGTAGGATTTTGGTTTGTGTGTGAGACAAGTGTGAGACTCAAAAATCGAGGACTGGAGATGTCAGCTGTCAGCCCAGTTTGAGCACTTTCTTCAAAAGAAACCCATTTTGGTGTCAATAGAAAAGTTGTAGAGAATCAAAAATTAGGCTTATAGCCAAATTTCCAAAAAGATACACTTAGTAGTTTCGCTTAAAATGCAAGTGTTGTTGCAAGTTTTGTGAAAACTCGTAAATTTGACATTTCTTGAAAACCGGTTTTTGAATCGTTCTGAAAATTTGGATATAAGCTTGATTTTTGATTCTCTACAACTTTTCCATTGACACCAAAATGGGTTTCTTTCGAAGAAAGTGCTCAAACTGTTACATATGACAATAGCCGACAGTTTTCAATTCACCAACCCAATAGATTTGTATTCTGTGCAGATTCTATAGAGCTTTTATATAAATTTTCTATCATCAACTTGATTTTAAAGCTCTTTATCTGAATGATATCTACTTTTTGGCTACTTTCTGGTTATTTCTTTGACAAAATTTTGATTTTGAAAAACTTTTCTTTGATCTTTGATCTTTGTCTGTTTTCTCTGAATGTCTAGACATATCACTTGAATAAAAGATTTCGCGGGAAAAGAAAGAAAAACGAGCAAAGAAAAACAGAGAGATTTCTTCTCTCAAAGAGATCCAATCCAGCCGTTTCCCAAACAAAAAAAATCAATTTCCCCGAAAGCCCAAAGCTCGAAACCCCATTTTGGCGTTCATTTTCTTATTTTTCTTTTTAAAATTCTATTATTTTCTCCTTTAAACTAAATAGTTTAATAGTTGAAAGTTTAAAATAAAGCATATGCTTTACTTTAGCTTTACTTTGTTCTATTGGGTTCAGTACTAAGTCATTTACCCTTCATTTTATTACCGTATTCTCTCTAATAATAGTGCACTCTCTAATAGTATTGCGGTCCAGGAGGGGGTTGAAAAAATAGTAGTGCGCACTACTATTAGAGAGAATACGGTATCTAAAATGATCAAGTCTTAACACATAGTAGTGACTCGATGCCGAGTCACGGCTATTCCTGGTGAATGGCTGGATCAAATGAGCTGAAAATTCGTCAGGATATGTAATTATGGGTCCTCTTTTGGAATCCGGCATTAATTTTATTAGGAAGTTGTGTGATTTTTTGCAAAAAGCGGAAAAACCGGGTGTTATCTCGGATTTCATGGCACGAGATCAATCTGAGACTTCAAGAAGGGGGTTCGACTCCCACGGAGCGAAAACGGTTTGCAAAAAAATATTTTCTAATAGTTTCGGATACTTTAATGGAGTAGCTACAAATATCAAGTGTTAGAACTCAAAGAATTTTTGAAAAATGAGTTTTTTTGAATTTTCTAAAAAAAGCGCTTTGTAAAGGAAATTTTTTTGTGCGTTCTTTTCGTGTCGCTCATAGAAAACACTAACACACTGTCCCAGATCTGGGGGCGGGACTTGGATAATTAAACACTGGCTTCAAAAGAATGGCGTTTTTGGCGTTTGGCGTTAACCGATAATTTTTGAAGGCTCAAAGCAATTCTGAAGGAAATTCGGGGATAAATACCGTATTTTCTCTAATAGTAGTCGCCTAAATTGCTTGAAATCTCGAGAACCGTTTATCAGAGCTTCTGGGAAAACTTTGGAAGCCGTAAATAGTCATCAGCTCGGCTCGAGAAATCTCGAGAACCGCTTATCAGAGCCTATCGATGTGGGGTCGGAAAATGTAGCTGACGATGAGATCTAGTTGGGGATTTGAGTGTTGAGCTTCTGGGAAAACTTTGGAAGCCGTAAATAGTCATCAACTCGGCTCGCCGGCGGTGCACTACTAGTAGAGAGAATACGGTTATATTTGGTGTCATATTAGAGTTAATATATAAACAACCGTATTTTCTCTAATAGTAGTGCACAGCATAGCCTAAATTGCTTGAAATCTCGAGAACCGCTTATCAGAACCTATCGATGTGGGGTCGGAAAATGTAGCTGACGATGAGATCTAGTCGGGGATTTGAGTGTTGAGCTTCTGCAAAAGCTTGGAAACCGTAAAATAGTCATCAAACTCGGCTCGCCGGGGTGCACTACTATTAGAGAAAATACGGTAATACGGTTCGCAAAAGAATGATAAAGGGAAAGATGATGGGGATGGGAAACGACCGAAATTTGATAAGGATCACTACGTGAAATGATGAAAAGCCAAAAATAACTTGCTTTTTCCTTGCCATTACCTTGATTTCTTGTTGCTTTCAAGCAAAGAACGATTCGAATTTGATTTCCTCACTAACATCATTTCTTTAAACCCAAAAATGACACCATATGTGTGTTTTTTTTTTGAAAAATTAACAGAAAAGCGAAAAAGGCTTCGTTTTTACAATCGGCTTATCCGCAGTGAGTTCAAAAGGCAAACATTTATTTCTCTCGTTTCACAAAAATCAAATTTTTTTACGGAATTTCTTTCTTTTTCTTTTTTAATTTCTTTTTCACAAATAGTACTTTAAAAGAAAATGACTAAAATTTATAAATCTAGTGAAAGAAAAATGGCTGTCGACAGTTCGTCAATGGAGATGGATCGACGATCGCAAATTCGACTCCTTGTCATTGGTGGCGTTCTCTCGTTTACCTCAATTTTTCAGGTAAATCAGGAAAAATTGAAACGGAAATTGCTGAGCCTTTTGCTAAAAGACTTTTATTCATTACTTTTATTTGAAAATAACTTTTAAATAGTAATAAGAATCTTGGAGAATTCAAGCATATAAGCACGATTTTAAAGCTGAAATTTTTGAGGGTAAATTTGCGGGAAAATTTGAGTTAATTTTATGTTAAAAGTTTCATTTAAGCCTTGTATAAAGTTTCAAGTTAGCTAACTCATTCAATTTACATCTTTTTTTAAAGCCATTTTTATAGAAAAAGATTCCAGATGGGCTACGCAACAGCCTACCCGAACACGTCAATCGACACTTTCCGCGATTTTCTTAATGTGACTACAAAAGAATATGGTATATTAATAACAGAAATCTAACAATCTAACGTATGCTAAAGTGCGCTGAAGTGCGCTGAAGTGCGCTAGAGTGTGCTAAAGTGCGCTGAAGTGCGCTAGAGTGCGCTGAAGTGCGCTGAAGTGCGCTAGAGTGCGCTAGAGTGCGCTAGAGTGCGCTGAAGTGCGCTAGAGTGTGCTAAAGTGCGCTGAAGTGCGCTAGAGTGCGCTAGAGTGCGCTAGAGTGCGCTAGAGTGCGCTGAAGTGCCATTTTGACTATAGAAAAACGGCACTTTAGCGCATTAATCTTCAAGACGGTTTTTCTCTATGTTTTTATTAAAGAGTATACAAAACAAATTCTACTTTTCTATAGCCAAATTTAATGAGGATTCTTTTAAAAGCAATCACAAGTCGATTCAATTCTTACACTTCGAGTTATAGACCGTCAAAGTTGATTGACTTCTGTAGCTAGGTAAGTCAACTTTGAGAGAGATTTTCTCGATGTTTTTACACTTGAGTATACAAAATAAATTGTAGTTTTCTATAACCAAATTTTATGAGGATTATTTTAAAACCAAACTCAAGTCGATCTGATAATGGGAAGTCGAATTATAGAGTGAAATAGAAGAGTGAAATAGAAAAGTGCGCTAAAGTGCAAGTGTAATTTTCAGGACTTGAACTGACTGATGCGAAATTCTCTTGGCTTTGGTCGGCTTTACTTGACACGTGGTTTATCGGCTTTTCAATTGGAAGCTGCTTGTCACCGATAATCGCTGATCGAATTGGGAGAAAAAGTAAGAAAAAGTAAGAAAAAGTAAGAAAAAGTAAATAGAATTGAAAGGATTAGAGAAGAATAGAATTATAGAATTATAAAAGAATAGCCTTAAACCAGATACCGTTTTCGAAATCGGATGTAGAGCTTTAGGCTGACTTGTTAGACTTGTAGGCGTTGTCAGTGCTCTTTGTGCTTTGTGTACTTTGTGCTCAAAACATACTCTTCCTGCTAAAGTTCAACTCTTGAATGATCTCTTTCAGGTGGTCTCCTTGTTGGAAACATCGCAAACACGATCTCAGCCCTGATCTCCTTTCTCGGAATTCTCTTCAATTCGATCATCGCTTTCACCCTTTCGCGTCTCTTTTTCTCCCTCTCGGCGGCCATTTCAATGAACTCTCTGATCCTTCTACTACAGGCTCGTCGTTAATGTAACAGAATCATTTCACTTGTTCTTTAGAGGGTACTTTGTGCTCGAAACATACCCTTTCTGATGCACTCAAGCCCTCATTTTCTAATAGAATTGAAAAGGAATCGAGTGCACTAGAAATTCTCGAGAATTCTGGAATCGAGTGCACCAGAAAGACTTTGTTTTCAATGTCCAGAAAGTACACTCTGAAGTCTACAACGAAAAAAAATCGCTAATTCTATAGCTCGAAGAAAGAAAAGAACTACCGGTCCTCCTTTTGACGATTTCAGGAAAGTTCTCCAGTGTCTATGCGTGGATTGATGTCATTTTATGCAGAAATGGCTTTCGTTGTCACGAATCTTGTTGGAGGAATGGCCGGGATGAGGAGTTTACTGGGAACGAATTTGCATCTGTTGACTGGGTTTGTAGACAACAATGGTAGGGAAATTGATTCTGTTGCATTAACGTTTCTACTTCTATTGGATACGAACATCTGTAAAAGCTGGCAACATTGTGATGAACTTGTTTTTAACACAAGATTCATACAGTTCTTGGTGGTTACACAAACTTAGAGTAGTGAAATTCACTCCACGATAAAGTGAACAGTGCAAAGGTGTTCTCATCATCGTTTACTGTAAACTTAGGTTAAGAAATGAGTTATCTAGACTCGACAATCTTGTAGGATACTCTAGAAAAAGAGAGAATTTGTGTCTCGGAGTTTTCAAGGTCGTAGAAACTATTGGTGAAGTTTATTTGAATCTTTTGTCCCAAGAAAAGTTCCAAGAGAATCAAATTGACTTGCATATGATAGCTTTTCACAATGTAAATCCAAGATCCAAGAGAATCAAGTTCAAAATTCAAATCTTCAACGTACACTACTGGACAATGAAATATGATATTTGAAAAAAGATCATCACTTTCACCCGTCTGTAACTCCCTTGTCTTTACCGTATTTCTAAATATTAATATTATCATTGTGTAGCCATTGAAAAGATCTTTCAGAAAATGTATAACACTAATAGTTTAAACTCAAAGACAAAGGAGTTACAGATGCTCAAAAGTGACGATCGTTTTTCAAATATCATATTTCATTGTCCCAGTACTGTATCTCTTTAGAGTAGCGGTGATTGTTTCTGCTCTTTCCGTTCTTGTCGTCATTCCCGTGGCCGAGAGTCCGATCTTTCTGCTGGAAAAGCGAAATGATCGAGAAAAAGCCGAGAAAGCCACATACTTCTATCAAAGAATCAGTAAAGATTTATGCAAAATTTCTAAAGTATAAAAAGAATTTAGAGCCTAATAAAGAGAATAAAACTCAATTAGAAGAAAGCAATGAAAGAGAGGGAAACGGATCGCTGAAAGAGTTGCTTTCGACGCCACATTTGCGTAAAGGTTTTGAAATTTTGCATTTAACTCGAATCTTTCAAATGTTTTATTAGGTTTCCTTCTTGGTCTTTGTGCTTTACAAATTGCCGTCTCAATTTGGCCAATCGTTTTCTTTTCCACCGAATTTTTACGAAGGTTTTTTTTGATTTTTTTTGTGTTAAATTAAAATTCTTATAATATTTTAAACAATCTAAATAATATTCGACTTTTTTCAGGACTGGCATCGATGGTGAGCTTTCCGAATTGATTTCAACAATCATGCTCTTTGTCAGGTTGGATAAAAAAGCAGAACTTGAAAAAACATTGAATAGAAACAGCTTGATTTGCATTCCCAGATAGTCTTGGCTTTCAGGAAAAGTCTCTCTGTTCAAAGTTGATGAATTCAATATGCTAGAAAGTGGAAAAGAGTGCTTTCTTTGTTAATGATATACTTAAAAGGGAAAGGTATTTAAGCAATAGGGAAATAGTTTTTAAAGAAGCAAAAGATTTGGCGACAGTGGGACTCGAACTTTGGACCAAAGCTTGTAATAAGTTCGATAGTCTAGCAGACTATCCACTAGAATACCTAGCACTAGAACAAGCTTGTAATAAGTCCGGTAGTCTAGCAGACTATCCACTAGACCACTGAAGTGGTTGTGAGAGAAGCGTGTGGATCATAATGATTCGAGATCCCATGACCGACTCTATAAGATGCACTTGGTCTCAAGTCAAAAGTCAAGTCAAAAGGCTAGACTTTCCCTTGTTTCCCAATCAGTCTATTGTACATTTCAAAAGCCTGATATTTAATCAAAGCTTTTAGCACTCTTTGCACCTGTGTGGGAATGATTTTGGTGGAGAAAATTGCGCGTCGAACGTTGCTCATCTCAACAGCTTGCGTCAATCTTGGCGCATTGTTGCTGTTCGTGATTTCAGCTGAGTTGACGGTTAGTCAAAAGAACCACAAAAGAGCCACAAAATACCTCTTTATCATTCACATCTTATCATCCTCTTTTACAATTCTTTCAGCCCATCTACCAATCAGCAAACATTGGTTGTATTGTGGCTGTGATGATGCACGGTGGGAGTTACAGTGTTGGCCTGGGTCCAATTGCTTGGTTTCTCATCTCTGAATTGATGCCATTAAGGGTAAGTTGAGAAGAAAACTTAAAACCCCAGTGCTCTACATTCAACCTCATTATTATATTCTGAGGTTCTCTCTTGATATTAAACTTGTTCTAGGTTCGCGCCATCGCTCAATCCCTTGCATTGGCCACAAATCAAACAATTGCTCTTCTCTTGGTGGCAATCACTTTACCCCTTTATGATCAAATTGGTAAAAATTCTTTGGGTTTTTGAAGTAGAAAGCTGTATTTTTATTTATTTCATCAAATCCTAATAGAATTTCACAGTTTTAACATCACAATTTTGAAACAAAGTAAAAAAAATCAACGTGTGCAGTGCGTGAGAGGGTACCGATGGGGCAATGATTATTTGATATTTATTCCGAATATAATACAATTACTAATCTCGTGAGAAAATAAAATAAAATAGAATCAATCGTTGGTTCAGTTGTTTCAAAGTGTTTCAAAGCCAAAGAAAAGCAATCCAAAGAGCAATCCAAAGCAATCCTCCGCACATCCGCGCGAAATGGTGTTCTCTATCAGAAATTCTCTATCAGAATTTCACGTTTGAATATCCATTCGACGCAGAAAATTGTGCTGAATCGAATGGTGAAGAACGAATTATCGAAATCCGTCTGACTCGATTTTTTTAAAATACCTTTTATCGAAAAAAAAACCGCACCGCACACAACTCGCTCGCCGCCACCAACTTTCGGTGGCTCGTTCTAAGCGTGGTCGAAAAATTGTGCCCTCAAAATCGATAACTTTTATGTGGACGTGTGCAAAGATCATTTTGATACCAAAAAAATAAAAATTAATCAACTCTGCGAAGACTTGATGTCTTTTTGGTTAAATGGGCGAATCTGGGACACGCTCAAAATGCGGTTTCTTTGCTTTGTGTGATCAAAGGGATCAAAGCTCCATCCATTTTTATCACACAAAACTATTTTTAGAGAAAGGACAGGAGAATCAGAGATATTCAAAATCGAAACATTAAATAAGATTTCACAGAAAAGAGCTACTTTTCTGTACACCAAAGTAGCCATTTCGACAAACTAGTCTTTTCACTTTTTTCACGTCAGAAAAAAAAACTCAAAAACTGGGAGTGGGACAAATGCGACCTTTTTTTTGCGCACCCGGACATTTGCGCACCTTTTTTTCCGCACCTGGCCCATTAGCGCACCTTTTTTCGCGTTTTAAAAAAGCTCTAAAAGGCTAATATTAACCAATTTCTATTCCAAAAGTTGTTTTTCTAGGTAATTTGAGGGTGTAGAATTCAAATTTTGACATATCAGAGCTTGTGGAATCAATTTGAAAGACCAATTTGAAAGACAAAACGGGTAGGTCAAATTACAGAAAATTGTCGATTTTTCTCTTTGTATAACTCCGTCCGTTCGCTTCCACAAGCTCTGATATGTCAAAATTTCGATTCTACGCCTGAAATTATCTAGAAAAACAACTTTTGGAATAGAAATTGGTTAATATTAGCCTTTTAGAGCTTTTTTAAAACGCGAAAAAAGGTGCGCTAATGGGTCAGGTGCGGAAAAAAAGGTGCGCAAATGTCCGGGTACGCAAAAAAAAGGTCGCATTTGTCCCACTCCCCAAAAACTAAACATTTTCAGAATAATTGAAATAAATTCAACGTTCTTTTATAGAAAAGAGAAAGAGAAAGAGAAAAAAAGAGGAATTTTATCGAAAAATCTTTCTGAAGAAACAAATAAATTCATCTTTTCTAAAGAGAAATATTGAATGAAAAGACTTTCTTGTTAATCTAATAACTATGAAAAAGTGGAGATATCGATTCCACAATTTAACTATTAATTAAATAAATTTTTCTATTTCTAAGACAAATCAAAATCTAATCAAAAATTCTTAGGTGCTTGGACGATTCTGATTCTTTTTGTGTTCCCAGGAGTTCTCTGCTTTTTCATCATTTGGCGTCATCTTCCTGAAACGAGAGCTCGATCAATTGATGAGGTTATTCAATCGTTGAAGGTAATGTTGAATATTTTTTGTATTCTCAAATAGATCCTCAAATAGGATCAGTTAAATACTGAGATAATCTCAAAGAACCTTTATCTTTATCTTTATCTTTGTCTTTGTCTTTGTCTTTGTCTTTATCTTTGTCTTTGTCTTTGTCTTTGTCTTGGTCTTTGTCTTTATCTTTGTCTTTGTCTTTATCTTTGTCTTTGTCTTTATCTTTGTCTTATCTTTATCTTTATCTTTATCTTATCTTTAACTTTATCTTAAGAAACTCAAAATATAAAAACACGTACTCAAATCTTCATTTCCTTCTGATTTTTCTAAAAAATAAAGAATTGAGTCTACTAGAAAAGGTGTATTTCTATCTTTAGGCTACACTTGAGAAGACATTTAATGATAAAACAATTCAGGGAGCACCACGAGATTTTGTCGCCGTTGAATTGGCATCACCGAGAAAACAATAAGAAAGCTTTTTTTTTCAACTTATCGTTCATTTTATTCACCACGTACTTTAGGAATCATTAAACCTTTAAAATATCAATAAATCTTGGTTACTTGAATAACAAAAAAACACATTGACGAGCTTTTTTTTGATTTTTGCGTAACTGATTTCCCATCCAGCTTATCTAAAGTTCACAAGCAGATTTATTGAAGTTAGAGGTTAAAAATGAAAAGAAATGTCTGAGGATCATTTATCTAAAAACATATTAAAGAAATATTGACTTTGAAGAAAGTTCAGAATGTTTTCAGCATGAGAAATTTGATACCTAGTGAATGATCAGTGTCGATTTGAAATGCATTGTTGTCAATGACCCTTCTCTTTCCATAAACATTTCTATAGCATCTTGATCGCAAAAATATTGATCATATTTAATATTAGAGCTAAATTGCTTATATTAAATGGCTTAAATTAGTTTAAAGAAATGAAAGCAGCGCTCACATAGGTTTTTAAAAATAAAAAGATTGCAAGTCTCAGCCAAAGTTTTCTAGGTGTTGTATACTCTTCCAAAAGCCCTGAATCTCCTCTACAAATTAAGCTAAAAAGATTTTGAATTGAATTGATTGTTGGGGACAAAAATGACAGAAATTTCACTCGTTTTAATCGTTTCTTTGACTGATTCAAGGGTTTTTGGTTCCTTATCTCTCTGAATTTGGTTCCTTATCTCTTCAAGATTGGATCCTTATCTCTCTGAATTTGGTTCCTTATCTCTCTACATTCGGTTACCTATCTCTCTATATTTGGTTCCTTATCCCTCTAAATTCGGTTCCTTATCTCCCTAAATTCGGTTCCTTATCTCTACAAGTGGGGTTTTTGTTTATTTCTTTCATAGGTCATAAGCTTGTTTTACTTTTGAGCTCAAAACTGTTTCTATCTTGGGAAGAATTCAAGATTTTCAATATCTACACCAATAAAAGAAATTGGGAAGCTCAAAAGCACAATGATTTGCAAGAGATGATTTTGTTTTAGCTAGCAGCTGGTGGCTCTGCACTAATCAGTTCTTTTCTTTGTCTCTCCATCTTTAAATGGCCATCGATCTTCTACTTCTTTGGTAATTTATTCGTATGACATCATGATTCCAAAATCTTCCATTCCAAGACATTCCAAGACATCAATATTCTTCAGTTTCTACTAGCCAAAGAGTTTCTACAGTACTACAGTACTAAGTTCTTCAGTACTAACTTCTACAGTACTACAGTATTAACTTCTACAGTACTACATTATTAAGTTCTACAGTACTACAGTACTACAGTACTACGTATCCGCGCGTAGTTCTTTTTTTTGTTTATTGTGAATATAAGGATTTATCTTTTTGTCCCCAACAATCAATTCAATTCAAAATCTTTTTGCCTTAATTTGTAGAGGAGATTCAGGGCTTTTGGAAGAGTATACAACACCTAGAAAACTTTGGCTGAGACTTGCAATCTTTTTATTTTTAAAAACCTATGTGAGCGCTGCTTTCATTTCCATCAACCCTAATACGTATTTAAACTAATTTAAGCAAGCTATTTATGCAGAAATTTCACTCGTTTTAATCGTTTCTTTGACTGATTCAAGATCATTTTTATAGGGTTTTTGTTTATTTCTTTCATAGGTGATAAATTTGTTTTACTTTTGAACTCAAAACTGTTTGGATCTTGAGAAGAATTCAAGATTTACAATATCTACACCAATCGACACATTTCAATTCTCATTTCATGACAAAAGCTGTTTTTTGTTGTGCTTTGTATTTGTGGTTCCTCTGTGATCTCTCCTCTCACTAAACTCTTCATTCTTTTCACTCGCTCAATTCAGACATCCAGCATGAACACCCTTTTCTTTCCATAACACTCCTCGCATTCATTGCTCAAATATTTGACACGATTTCTAATGATGCCTTTCAATTTTTCAATACTTCCATATTGTTTGAAAGAAGAAATCTTAAAATCGATTCCATTAAATATGATTAAAAATGTTATGCAAACGACTAAAATGAAGCGAGAAATTCTTTGCAAAATTGGATTTCGAAGAAAATTCTACAAGATTGAATGTGAATTGAGCCTTCTGGAGCAGAAATATTTAGCGGAGGACGATAAAAGAGAGTCGCCTATCAACTATCGAATCGAATCACCCGACGGACCGTTTGATTTCATTGTCTCTGATAAAATTTCTGCATACGGTGACTCGATATCGATTCCATTAGATTTCTTCTGGAAAGCCTTCAATGAAATGAATCTAGTGAAAGCGATTCGTTTTCGTCTTTCTCATCGATCTAAACAGGTGCCAACAGAAGGAAATCTTCAGGAGATTGCGAAACTCAAATTGCTCTCAAGAATTAGAGCTCTTGATCGATTAATCGTCGACATTCCGATAAAGTTAGCGAAAGCTCTTTTAAAACACTTTCATCCCAAAGCTCTCAATGTGGTTTCATTTCAAAATTACGAATTTGATGACTCGAATGATGTCAGTGAGTATGTCATGAGCCTATTAAACAAAACCAAAAAAAACCAGAGAATTTGAAAAGAAGATTTAAAGATATTTAAAGGTAATTATTTGGAAAATAGACAAAGCGCTCATACAGCAAACGCTTCAAATAATTGTGGGCTTTCTGAATGAGTCAAGTATTGTAGAGAAATGTTCTGTACTCGTCTTTCATTTCCCGAGACATATAGCCTCGGGGATCACCAAAAGCATCACTCACGGCATTGCAAGGAGAGCGTTTCGTAATTTAACTAATGACTGATTGAAACGCTATTTCCACTGATGAACTATTAATGGAAGAGGAGTTTTGGAGGCAATTCGAAGATGCCTCAAGAAGTGAGACCGATTTTTTTCTTTCAAACCGAAGCTGCTATGATTTTGGAGGATTGATGAAGAGAGAACTCTAATTCATGGATATCAGCTAAATCTTGATGGCCCTTGGACGGCAACCATCTCCGTTTGCCATCAAATCTTGTCATCATGCTCAAAACGAATGACCTTCTGCCTAATCATCTCTATTATTTTATATTAGAATCGTCTCAATAAACCGTATCGTTTAGTATTTTCTATTTTAATATGCACAGATATTTCAGCATCTCAGCTTTGGTTTCACAATTTAGAAGCAACACCGTATCGTAGAAATCTTCAGAGTATTACAGGAGTTATTCGCTTTTAAGTCTTAGCACCACTAACTATAGACAAGCAGAAAAGCAAAACACAAAGAATTTCACTTTGAACAATGGATGTGATATCATCCTTTTCCTAAAATATCTCATAACCTTTAATGGTTTTAAAACTTAACTCTAGTCAGAAGGTCACCTAAAAAACTCTTTGAAAAATGTTAAAGAGAAGATCAATTTTCAAAAAAACTACTAAAAAAGGTTTCTTTTTGTGATTTGAAATTTGCTAGAAAATCAATAGGAAATCAATTGTTTGGAGATTGAAAGCCTTCATTTAAGGCTTTCATCTAAAGCCTTCATTTAAGGCTTTCATCTAAAGCCTTCATCTAAAGCCTTCATCTAAAGCCTTCATCTAAAGCCTTCATCTAAAGCCTTCATCTAAAGCCTTCATCTAAAGCCTTCATCTAAAGCCTTCATCTAAAGCCTTCATTTAAGGCTTTCATCTAAAGCCTTCATCTAAAGCCTTCAATTCCTTAAAGCCTAAAAAACAATAAAGAAAAGCTTAACTTTTGTGAGTATATCTATTTGTGGGTATCAAAAGTTTAAATTAAGAAGTGTTACGGTAAACAAAATGAATTGGGGATGTCTGACTACTCAAAAATAGAAAAATCTTATTCAAAATAAAAATCAAAATACAAAGAATGAATCTAGCTAACTGCAAGCATTATATTTTGTTTAAAAAGTCTTTAAAAATCAATTTCATATGAACTTTTTCACTGATATCATCTTTGTTATCATGGATCGGAAAAAGAGTAACCAGTTTGAGATCTCAAAAAGTCTGAAAAGGTTTGTTATAGTCTATAAAGAAATATTGGAGAAATGATGGACGAATTGAGCTCTCAATTTTCTTCTTTATTTGAAAACATTTCAATTTAATTTCTAATATTTCCATGAGAATTTGGCTATTGTAAAAAGAAATGTCAAATTGTGAATATCCATTGTTTTCGCTAAAAACTTTTCGTTTTATCTTTGGAATGTTGTTGAGTTATGGATTGTGGGCGACATGGTCGATGAGACTCAATCTCAATATGGCCATTCCATGTATGGTTAGTCATTTGAAAGGATTTATAGAAGCTAGAGAATATGATGGATCTGGTTATTTGATGTTTGATGGTTTGATAGTTTGATGGATTTGTCTTTTAGTTCTTTTTAGTCTAATATGACTGTAAGATCTTCAGTGAACGCTGGCTGAATCTCTTGCACAAATTCGAAATGATTGTCTTTCGAAATTCTAGATCATCAAACTAATAGAAAAAGTGAGGCCAGATTTTACTGGGGAGCTGGGAAGCTCAAAAGCACAAGGATTTGCAAGAGATCAGTTTTCTTCTTTAGCTTACAGTTCTCTAATTGCAATTGACTAGTTGCAATTTATAAAAGAACCTAGTAATCTTTTAATAATTTCTAGGTGAAAAGAAATACGATGAGCCTTAAATCTTCAAATCAATCGTTTCTTTCTGTCTCTATTTCAAACGATTCTCAAGAAACGATCGAAACGGATTTGGGATACAGTGTGGGTTCTAAACCCCTGGTTTTTATCTATTTTACATGAAATTTCAAGAAATTACATGAAATTTCAAGAACTTGCTAAGTTTGTTTGCTTACAAATATAAATATCGAATCATCTCAGGGAACTTTGGACTGGAATGCATCGATGCAATCGATCTTGTTCTCTGCCAGTTTCTTCACTACATGTCTTACTGTTGTTTTTGCCGGATATTTAACAGATCGATTTGGACCGAAGATCACGTTTCTAGGTGGGTTTTGAAGATTTCAAGAATAGTATTAAGATTAGATTAAGATTGGATTAAGATTAGATTAAGATTGGATTAAGATTGGATTAAGATTAGATTAAGATTAGATTTAGATTAGATTTAGATTAGATTTAGATTAGATTTAGATTAGATTTAGATTAGATTTAGATTAGATTTAGATTAGATTTAGATTAGATTTAGATTAGATTTAGATTAGATTTAGATTTGATTTAGATTAGATTTAGATTAGATTTAGATTAGATTTAGATTTGATTTAGATTAGATTTAGATTTGATTAAGGTTAGATTAAGAATAGATTTAGATTGGATTAAGATTGGATTAAGGTTAAGACCACTTCAGGTGCCACTATTCTTTTTGTTTTTGTTTCGCTCCTCTCTCCGATCACTGCCAATCAATCTTTTTACGGTTTCTTCATATTGAGACTTTTGATGGGTTTATGTGATGTAAGTTATCGATTTTTTCAAAGATTTCAAAGATTTCATCGATTTGAGGGTTTCCTTCTTCCATGCATCAATAGTTTTGTGACAAGATGGTATCCGTTGAATGAGAAGTCGACAATGGTTGCTGTCACTTCGTCAGGAACTCAAGTATTGGGATTTAAACGTGAAAAGCTTAGAGTCAGTCTGATTTAAGTGCAAATTTCAGTTCAAGATCTACTGAATATAAAGGGAGTAATATAGACGAATATAGACGTCTGTCTGTTTTGTCTGCTATTCCTCAGCCCTCAGAGGACCATTTCAAATGTTTTATAGTTAGTTTAGCTTAGAATTTCATGTAGTTGTGCAAAATGTTTGCAAATTTTTAAAGAATCAAAAGTGCCGGCACGGGCAGGAGTCGAACCCGGGTCGTATGGGCTAGAGACAAGTGCGATCACACTGCACCAGAACATGGCCGAGTGGTTAACACGCGCGTCTTTCAAACGAACAGAAGATAGAGGTCGCAGGTTCGACTCCTCTTGCCGCTAATTCTTTTGTTTTTTTGCAGCGAAGCTTTTGATAATGCCAATAAATCTCCCTTCTTTATCAGAAAACAAGTAGCTAAGAGATCATCAAAGATCATCAAACTAAAACTAATAGAAAAAGTGAAGCCAGATTTTATAAAAGAAACTGAGAAGCTCAAAAGCACAATGATTTGCAAGAGGTGATTTTGTTTTAGCTAGCAGCTGGTGGCTCTGCACTAATCAGCTCTTTTCTTTGTCTCTCCATCTTTAAATGGCCATCGATCTTCTACTTCTTTGGTAATTTATTCGTATGACATCATGATTCCAAAATTTTCCATTCCAAGACATTCCAAGACATCAAGATTCTTCAGTTTCTACTAGCCAAAGAGCTTCTACAGTACTAACTTCTACAGTACTACAGTACGAAGTATCCGCGCGTAGTTCTTTTTTTTTGTTTATTGAGAATGCTATAAGGATTTATCATTTACAAAATAACCCAAAAATGGCAAATTTTCTGTAATCTCCGAAAATCATTATAATTTTATGAAAAATTGCTTAGTTCTATAGTTAGGATCCTTTTTTTTGTCGCCGCATAAACCATTCGACGTTGAATTTCACGCTGAACCCGAATCTGATTTTCATTTATGCAACGCAACACTCTGTCACAAGTTATACGTTTTAAAAGTTTTGTATAGCATCGCAGAAAACTGACTCTGACGTTTATAAGTTGACTTACCAGAGGGGAAAAGATGGTGGTCGAGTGGCAGTAGGCTTGAATAAGAGGCAAGGATTCTAGGGTTCAAGTCCGGCCTTTGACTTTTGTTTTTTTGTCAAGACTCAGTCAAGAGTCAAGACCTCAATGTCAAGACAAACAAGGGAAGGTCAACTGGCCAGTCTAGATAATGAAATCTGGCCAAACGCTGGCCAAATGACATCAGCCATAAACCTATCGACGAAGTATTTCACGCTGAATCCGAATCTGCTTTCCGTTTTTGCAACACAGCACTCTGTCAAACGTTATAAGCGATCAAAGTTTTGTATGGAATTTTAAGAATCATCCAAGAGTTTACGAGCAGATTTCCAAGAGGGATTGGAAAGCAATGGTGGCCGAGTGGTAGTCGGCTAGAATACAAGGCCAACACGACACCTTTTCCTCCCTAATAAGTCAACGACAACAGTCAATAAGTCAACTCAGCATCTATTTTCCACACAAAACTTTGAGCGCTTATAACTTTTGACAGAGTTCTATGTTGCATAAATGAAAATCAGATTCGGGTTCAGCGTGAAATTCTTCGTCGAATGGTTTATGGCTGATGTCATTTGGTCAGCATTTGGCCAGCATTTGGCCAGATTTCATTATCTAGGCTGGCCAGTTGACCTTCCCTTGTTTGTCTTGACATTGAGGTCTTGACTCTTGACAAAAAACAAAAATCAAACGCCGAATTTGAACCCTAGAATCCTTGCCTCTTATTCAAGCCTACTGCCACTCGATCACCATCTTTTCCCCTCTGGTAAGTCAACTTATAAACATCAGAGTCTGTTTTCTGTGATTCTTTGCAAAACTTTTAAAGTGTATAACTTGTGACAAAGTGCTGCGTTGCATAAATGAAAATCAGATTCGGGTTCAGCGTGAAATTCTTCGTCGAATGGTTTATGCGGCGACAAAAAAAAAGGATCCTAACTAGAGAACTAAGCAATTTTTCATAAAATTATAATGATTTTCGGAGATTACAGAAAATTTGCCTTTTTTGGGTTATTTTGTAAATGATAAATCCTTATAGCATTCTCAATAAACAAAAAAAAAGAACTACGCGCGGATACTTCGTACTGTAGTACTGTAGAAGTTAGTACTGTAGTACTGTAGAAGTTTGATCGCTTATAACGTTTGACAGAGTGCTGTGTTGCAAAAACGGAAAGCAGATTCGGATTCAGCGTGAAATACTTCGTCGATAGGTTTATGGCTGATGTCATTTGGCCAGCATTTGGCGAGATTTCATTATCTAGACTGGCCAGTTGGCCTTCCCTTGTTAGTAGCCATCCTGTATTGTAGAAAGAAACGAAAAAAATCCTCTTTCAAATCTTTAACCAAATCTTTAACCAAATCTTTAGCGATCAATGGTTGTATCTGGTGCTTTATTTCCTATTTTCTTGTCACCGACTCTCCTCAAGAAAATCGTTTGATGAGTCGAGGAGAGAAAGACTACCTCCTGAAAGAGGTTTCGACAGTAAAAAACATATCGGTAAACAAATATCTATACTAGATAACTAGATAACGATTAGGTTGATCCATAAGTCTTGGTAACACTTTGTTCTACAATCGTTTTATAAATGACAAATTTCTCAATTGACATCCAAAAGGCTCCATTAGAAAAGCCTATTATTTTTCTACAAAATAACGTTCGGATCTTATGAAAATGTTTTGTCGATGGTTTTTTATGGAGGCGCAAAGGCGGATAATGAAACAAGGCGACAATCCGAAGACATAATTTAGACGTTTTGGTCTACAGAAACCTATGTTCTGAACAATAGATAGGGCACAAAAAAGTTAGGTATATGCTTTAGATGACCGACTTCAAAAATCAAGTTCGCGTCTGCCTACTTCACGGCTTCAAACTGGGCAAAAAAGCCGCGAAATCCCATCGAGATTTGGTCGAAGCATTTGGGAATGATGTATTGTCCGAAAGCCTATACCGAGCCTGGTTCCAACGCTTTCGGAATTGTTCCAACGGTTCCAACGCCTGGTTCCAACGCTTTCGGAATGGTTCCAACGGTTCCAACGCTTTCGGAATGGTTCCAACGGTTCCAACGCCTGGTTCCAACGCTTTCGGAATGGTTCCAACGGTTCCAACGCTTTCGGAATGGTTCCAACGGTTCCAACGCCTGGTTCCAACGCTTTCGGAATGGTTCCAACGGTTCCAACGCCTGGTTCCAACGCTTTCGGAATGGTTCCAACGGTTCCAACGCCTGGTTCCAACGCTTTCGGAATGGTTCCAACGGTTCCAACGCTTTCGGAATGGTTCCAACGGTTCCAACGCTTTCGGAATGGTTCCAACGGTTCCAACGCCTGGTTCCAACGCTTTCGGAATGGTTCCAACGGTTCCAACGCTTTCGGAATGGTTCCAACGGTTCCAACGCCTGGTTCCAACGCTTTCGGAATGGTTCCAACGGTTCCAACGCCTGGTTCCAACGCTTTCGGAACAGATTATCCTGAATTTTCAAGATAACCCTATTCAGCCTTTGTAGCTTTTTTATCGTATTTTATGAAAAACGAGTTTTTGCACTTGAAAACAGACCAAAATCGGCTTGAAATGATAGAAAAATGAAGGAAAAACATCTTTTGTTTCGAGCAAATCAAAAGGTCATTTATAAAATCTAGTAGAACAATGTGTTACCAAGACTTATAAGCCAACCTAATAGATCTTTATGCTAGAAAAACTTTAGAAGCACCACTCTGTGCCATGGAAGGAAATCTCTTGGTCAAGACCTGTCTTAGCGTGCAACATTTGCTCGATGACATCCAATTTTATTCAAAATTTGAATCAATCCTTTCTGCCAACATATTTCAAAGAAGTTTTATTATTATCAATGAAGAAGGTATCGTAATCTTTCGTCGTAAAGTTGGATATCATTTTGTAGAATGGTTTTATCACGATGATCCCGTTTTTTGCGGAATTAACCTCAAAAATCTCGATGGGAATTCTCTCGGATTATTTGAAAAGAGAGAAAGAAATCAATGCAACAAAGCTATCAAAAATCTTTCAGACAATCAGTTTGTTAATGATAATTTGTGATGAAATTTCTTGTCTTTAGGCTCATTTGGTTCAGCGATCGGTGTGCTGTTGTTGGCCACAATTCCTACTTCTGAGAAACCCTACCTCTCAATTCCTTTTCTTTTAATGACTGGTGAGTGAAGAATTTGGACAACGAGGGTCGACTAGTCGATTAGATTCGATCAATTTAATTTAATTCGTCATTTTTAATGCATCGAGGAAAAGGCTTGTCAAGTGGACTTCCGTTTCAGCTATTTTAGGTATTTTAGGTACTACACTGGTCCTTGCAGGTATTGTAGGTACTACACTGGTCCTTACAGGTATTGTAGGTACTACACAGGTATTGTAGGTACTACACTGGTCCTTGCAGGTATTGTAGGTACTACACTGGTCCTTACAGGTATTGTAGGTACCTACTGTAAGTCTAAATCTCTTATCCAACCTTGAGATTGATTAAGTAGACTTGCTTGCTTAGATTCAGTAGATCCAGTAGACTTCCTATGTTCTAGTCTAAGGCTATTTATCTATTAGACTGTCCAGAGAGTCTGTTCGTTCAACTAAAAATCGAAATGAATCAAAGAAACTTCAATTTAGCTAAATAAGTAGGCTCCATTTTATTGGAGTTACTTCGTAAAAGAAAGGCTGTGGATGTGTTGCTGTGTACTTCGTACACAGCAACACATCCACAGCCATCTCTTGAAACTTTGCCACAATTTCTTTGACAATCTTTGACAAAGCAAAGGGATTTTTGGAATCTGTAGATCCACAGTCCGCTGAAGATGACGAATGTCGACGTCTGAAGAGAGAAATAGAGAGAAAGATTGCATAGATTTGTATTAATTTGGTATTAAAAACTCAAATCGGTGATCCGTGGCCAAACGTTGGCAAAATTTCAACATTTAAATGTTGAATGTCACCTCTCAGACATAATTCACAACAATTCTTTCAGGTTTTTGTTTCTCGTGTCAAACCCCGGGTTACGTCGTCTCACAAGTGACAATCGCTCCTCCTTACACTGGCATTATTACCGCTAAAAGTTAGAGATCAAGTCAAAATTCTTTACTTCTTTTTTTTGGAGTTATTCTTATTATTTAATCAAGAATTCTAGGTCAAATCATGGGAAATTTGGGAAATCTTGGAGCCCCATTACTTTTGACTTTTCTCAATCATTTTGTGAATTTTCCTTTTTCGAATCATTAATAGTCATTTTTCTCAGGAAATCTCAAACAAATGGTTGATCGTTTTTGGTGTCTCAGCTCTTTTACAAATCATTGGTGGATGTGTTTTTCTCTTTTGGGGTTCTGGTGGGTTAAAATCTTTCTATCATTCATTTTGCAGTTCAGCTGAAGTACTGCTTTGGGCAATGGATATGAAAGTGAAAGACGAGACGGGCGGGAAGACTAGAGAAATGAGAAACGAGACAAAAATGCCTATTTCTAATGAATAAACAATAAACTCTAATCGATTGATTTTTTGAAGATTTCTTTAGGATTGCAGGAAAACGACAGAAAACTGGCACCCACACAAAGCATTAAATAGCTGGATCTAATGGTGTCCTCTTGCTCGTCCTCTTTTAGAATATCCCGCTGAGCAAGAATCTAGAGTCAAAGATTTGAAACGTCTCGGGAAATCAGAGACCTAGAGAACTCGATCGGCAAGTTTTTTTTAGTAAGACCATGGCTGAGTCTTTTTATCAAGCATGCACAGAGAAGTTGAAACCACCATAAAACTAACAGAAAGGGAATTCCACCTGCAGCCGCGAAGCCGACTTGCTAGAATAGAACTTCTTGCACGACTCAGCACCACTCTCAAATCTTACGCTGTCACCGAGTTTAACAATAACTTGCGATGCTTTGAAGCTTGGGGAGCAACCTCTAACGGAGTGAGTGACTGACGAGGAGCTAAAGGCCTGTCTTCCATCTGATCACATCGTCCTTGAACTGGAGGCTGCCTTTCTAGAACTGTGCACCTTTGCAGAGATACATGCAGAGATACTCTCGAGTGTACATGCATTACTTTAACTAGATAATCCAACTAATTCACTAAAGTTACGTCTCAAAATGAAGAGAAATCTTTGAGGATCTGAAAACAGATTAAAAAATCTTTAGTTTAACGAAAATTAAAAATTTTTTGATTTAAATGACATGAAAAATTTCATATACCGTATTCTCTCTAATAGTTGCCTAAATTGCTTGAAATCTCGATAATCACTTATCAGAACCTATCGATGTGGGGTCGGAAAATGTAGCTGACGATGAGATCTAGCCGGGGATTTGAGTATTGAGCTTCTGCGAAGAGTTGGAAACTGTAAAATCGTCATCAAACTCGGCTCGGTCGGGTGCTAGAGAGAATACAGTAATACATCATAATGAAATATTATATTGGGTTGATGCATAATTATCCGGACTTCTTTTTGCGTGCTTGTATCTTTTTTGTTTTGAAAGCTTTTTGTCTATTTCTTTTTTTTAAATATTCGTTATTCTTTAGTGAACAAAATGCGTGTCGACAATCATATCCATCTTCGCCATATCATGCTCTACCACTTCGAAAAGGGATGGTCTGCCGCAGAGTCGTTTCGCGATCTCAAAGAACTGGAGAAGCCCCAACGGACTACCACGTCAATCGATCGCTCAAAAATTGGCAAACAAATAAGATCTACAACGATTTGGATGACTTGATAGACGATGTTAAAGCGTGGATTGCCTCCAAAGATCGTTTATTCTTCGCTCGTGGAATCGATCGTCTTCCAAGCAAATGGCAATCAGTTATTGATGTAGGCGGTGAATATGCTCCAGAATAATCAATTAAACATATTTTTCTAACTATTTATGTTATTTTTTGTTAAATAAAATCATTTATAAAAGAAGTCCGGATAATTATGCATCAACCCAATATTTAGAATCGAAATTGTGAAATTTCTTGTACACTGGAGAAAAAGAAATTGCAAAATTTATCTAGTATAGAGTATTTGCTTTATCTTTTGTTCAATGACCGTTTCATAGGTCACAAATCAGACAAAACTCCTTTTTTCTTGGTGGCGATCATTCTGCCGTCTTCTGATCGATTTGGGAATCTTCGAAATGCAATAAAATACAAAGATTCCGAAAAGTAGACGTTTTTTTTTTCTTCAGATAAATTCAATTCTTTATCACAATGTTACAGTGTTGATATGGTTTGTAACGCGAAAAAAACATCTTGCCAAAACAGAGCCAACAATTTTACCATAGATGAATAGCCGAAATAGATTTCCCGATCCCGTAAACCCTCGGCTTTTCATTTAAGCTCAATCTCTTCATTTAAGGCAATCTAAAAAACAGAAAACAAAAGAAAATCCCTATATAAAAGGGCATCGAGGTGTACTTTGTGCAGTGTAATCGCTTACGTTCTGCCTAACCGGTATAAGGTGCTTTCCTTTTTGAATCTTTAAAGGAAAGGGACGCTGAGCGAGTGAGCCGATTTCCGTCTGTTTTCGGCGTTTTTTCCAAATTCCTGGGACAAATTTTTGTCCTAAATTTGGCTGTATTCTTGGTACAAATTCTAAATCCTGTGAAACCATTTTGTCACTTGAAAATAAATCAAACGAGAGAACAATTTGAATTAACTTGGCTATAGTTAACTTGGTGAGCAACGTCGGCGCGGGTTAGTCGTGGGTTCGACTCCCATGGGTTCCCCTCCGAGCGCCCCAGCCCGGCCATCGGAGTATCATCGGCTACGACAACTACACTTCTGCCTCAGTAAATGTGGAAGCGGGTTGTGATCTGCGCTAAGTGCGAAGACAGATCAAATCATTATATTATTATTATATTTATATAGTTAACTTGGTTGTATTGCATATTGCATAGTTTAAAGATTTTCAAATGATGATCAATATCAGTAAGGTTTTAGCTTTGGATTCAATCTCGAATCTTGCAAAAAAGAAATCTATTCTTGATGCAATCCTGGAAAACCTTTGTGCCAGTAGCAGTACAAGAAGAGTGGAAAAGCGGAAAGTGTGTTTCGAAAGCTTTTCTCAAAAATAGCTGAGTGCCAAGTGACGAGAAGGACTGATAAGATCAATGAGGGGAAACTTTATAAGCTGCACGGGGATTCTCCGTGATGCAAAAATTGCTTTGGCTTAAACTCTTCTCTATGCTTTTGAAATTTGCATTTGTGTTTAGAGGTTTGAAATTTCGAAAAGTCAATCAATCTTTTAAGCCATTTTCTCAACTCTTTCAAGTGCTTTTCCGATTTTCGAGCGATTTTCGTTTTCCTTTTCTCAATTCGAATTTCATTTCTCGAAATATTTAGCTTCATAGCTTCAAATTTCGAAATTTCCTTCAGCATTTTCTTTGCGTTTTCTAAAACGTGTCCATTTTTCTAAACTACCGTAATCTTGGCTTTAATTATTACCGTAAATACTGTAATAGTACCCCACCGCCCATAATGACGGTGCGGAGCGTTGTGTAGTCTAGCTTTGAACGAGTTTTTCTCGACACTGGTTTATGCTACAATGCGCGTTTAGGTATCAAAAAATAGCCCTGAATTTCAGCTATTTTTTGATACCAAAGACGCATTTTTTGAAAGTACGGGTGCTTTGCAAAAAATAAAATACTAAAAAACGTTTGCGACTACGCGACTGTACGAGGGCGGTGGGGTACTATTACAGTATTTACGGTAGGTCTAATACTCAGGTTATTGAAAGATACAAAAGTAGACAGATTTGATTAAACTAAAGACAAGGTTACGGTAGTTTTCAAGAAGTTTCCACGTTTTAGTAAACTCACCAACGGCGAAATCAGCTAAAAAGTGACAAAGTAAAGCTCTAAAGATTCACGTTGTGTACTTTTATGTCCAAATTTGGAAACACAAGCCTTCTGGTGCACAAAAACCTTATCGTTTCTTGTTGCAACAGTTGTAATGCACGAGAAAAATCGAGACTTACTAGAGAAAGGCAAGTACTTAGCGTGACTTTTTGAAACGAGATCAAATCGATCTTATACAAGGTGGCACACAATTACCCGCACTCCAGCTCCAGCTCCAGCTCCAGCACGATTCTCCAGCTTAGCCAAGAGTCAATCAATCGATCTAATTCTTTTTTATTATCAAATTGAATATTTCTCCTGTAATGTGTTTTCTGAATTTGATCAGAAAAGTTTCTAAACTTCGCTAAAGCGCTGCAAAGTTGCGACACGCATTTCCTACCGCGGAATCGCGATTTTCTGGTTTTTGTAACTAGTTTCAATGGCTCAAAATCAACGAAAACCAGCTTCATTTGCTCATTTTTACTTATTATTTCCAAAATCTAGCTCACTTTTACTAGAAAATAATGAATTTAGTTTAGGGATCAAAGTTCAAAATGTGAATTTGAAATGAGTGCGAGTAATGCGAGTAATTGTGCGCCACCCTGTAGAATCGGTCACGCTGCTTTCGAATCTGCTTTTAGTTTTTCCCCCTCAAGACTTGTAACGCAAGATATCTGACTTACAAGTTTTGGTTGCATTTTTGATCTCTATTTGACGCCTCCACGCCATCCTTTGAAATGAGGTTGCGTGGCTGAGAGGATAGTGCTCTGTAGACGAGAGTTTTTTTTTTGCCTTCCTTCAATTCCCCACATCTCAACCTCTTTTCCTTTTTCTTTTTATATTAATCAAATGTTTTTGATAATTAAAAGCGACTTTTTATGACATTTTATCCCATTCTTTTAAGCATTTAAACGATAAGAAATTAAGGAAAATTTCAAAAAGATGTCTAAAAATTGAATCTCGTTTAGTCGAGTTGCATATGGTTCCAATACGGTTCCAATGCGGTTCCAATGCGGTTCCAATACGGTTCCAATACGGTTCCAATACGGTTCCAATGCGGTTCCAATACGGTTCGAATACGGTTCTTTTTTTGAACTAATACGGTTCCAGTACGGTGGCATATTTCACAAAGTTTGGTGAGTTGCGCAAAAAAAAAATTGCGGAAATTAGCCTACCCCGACTTTTTAGTTGAAAAAAACGCAAAATGAGATGAAAATGAAATTTCGCGCAAATTGGAGGGGTACGGTAGTTTTACCACGCTTTAAAGCACGAACCTCGTTCAAAAGGTCACGCCAAGTGGCATTTTATCCTGGTTGTTTCGAGTTTATCCATTTTTACACCTGGTTTTTTAGATTTGTGATCTTTCCCTAGTTAGTGCGCTTGAAAGGGTCAGTTTACAGAGTTTTTGCGCACAAAGTACACCTAGTTGTTTCGATTTGTGATCAATTCGAAAACACAAACCTCAATAAGCAAATTCCCTACGCACCTGCTCAAAGTTGATTAACGAATTCCCGAATCAGAAATCAGAAGAAGACATTTTTGCACAGCTGTTTTTTGGCATTTTGATAAAAGATGAAAAAAAAAGAATTTTTTTTGAGGCTTGTCCGGGAGATCAAAAGAATTCGATAAGAATTCGAAGAGAATTTTCTTGAGTTCTTGAGCTCTTGAGTTGATAAGCAGAAACAATGGAAGGGAGAATTTCGGTTCAGTTCATTTCTTAACTTTAAATCTGATTTGATTTGCTGAAAACTTGAGAAATTCGAAAATTTCTTTGAATTTTAGTTACTTATTTGATTGTTTTTTTAAGAAAACAAAATCTAGAACAACTTTGAATTTCTAAAGGGAATTAAGCATTAAAATTCGTTAGACAAAATCTTTTTATCACTTTTTCCACACAATTTTACTTGCAATCACTGTACTGTAATAGTACATAAGTAAATACTGTAATAGTACCCCACCTCCCTCGTACAGCCGCGTAGTCGCAAAAGTTTTTTAGTATTTGATTTTTTGCAAAGCACTCGTACTTTCAAAAAATGCGTCTTTGGTATCAAAAAATAGCCCTGAATTTCAGCTATTTTTTGATAACTAAGTGTGCATTGTAGCGTAAACCAGTGTCGAGAAAAACACGTTCAAAGCTAGACCATGCAACACTCCGCACCGTCATTATGGGGGTGGGGTACTATTACAGTATTTACGGTAATAATTAAAGTGGAAACTTCTCTAAAACTACCGTAACCTTGTCTTTAGTTTAATCAAATCTGTCTACTTTTGTATCTTTCAATAACCTGAGAATTAGACCTACCGTAACTACTGTAATAGTACCCCACCCCGCCTCGTACAGTCGCGTAGTCGCAAAAGTTTTTTAGTATTTCATTTTTTTCAAAGCACTCGTACTTTCAAAAAATGCGTCTTTGGTATCAAAAAATAGCTGAAATTCAGGGCTATTTTTTGAAATTTAAACGAGCATTGTAGCATAAACCAGTGTCGAGAAAAACTCGTTTAAAGTTAGACTACGCAACACTCCGCACCGTCATTATGGGGCTGGGGTACTATTACAGTATTTATGGTAAATTTAAGTAAAAAAATCAATAACTTTTACGTTTTAAAACATAAATTTGTTAGGCAAAATCTTTTTATCACTTTTTCCACACAATTTTACGTGCAATACTTGTACTGAACTTTTAAAAATATATTTTTATTTAATATTTAACTATTTTGAAACTATTAGGTTTATTTATTTTTTTTTTTTTTTTTTTTTAAATACCGACTGGGGCTACCAGTGGTGAATTTATCGCATACACGAAATATATCAATCACAATACAACGACACACACAATACTAGGCTATATCTTAACTTAACCCACGTCATGACAGACGGCTCCCTAACCCTAAGCTCAATGGGGAACTAAATAGCTTTTTTGGTGGTGAAGGGAAGATGACGATGAAGGAGTGGCTTGTCACTTTAAAGAACTGGGGCCACAACCACCAGACTGCCCTCCAGAAAACCTCTCAACCCGAAGGGAAAGGAAATCCGAAGGGGGTGACCATGTCGCATGTGGGGTTCGAACCCTCGACCTTCCGATTAAGATAAAAGACACTTAACCAGTCAGCCACACGTGCTCACGTTTATTTTAGGTTTTTAAACTTTTGATTTTGATATTTATTTTGAAATTCTCAAAAATGGAATTCATAAAAAGGATAAAATTGTGACCCTTTTCCGAGAAAACCCTCGGTTGGCGCTTTAAAGTGTGGCAAAACTACCGTACCCCTCCTAATTAGCGTGAAATTTAATTTCTTTTCATTTTTGTTCATTTCATTTATTCTTTTTGCGTTTTTCTGATGTGCTTGCGTTTGTTTTTGCAGGAAACAAAGAGGATAAAGCTACCGTAAATACTGTAATAGTACCCCACTCCCCCTCGTACAGTCGCGTAGTCGCAAAAGTTTTTTAGTATTTCATTGTTTTTTAAAGCGCCCGTACTTTCAAAAAATGTGTCTTTGGTATCAAAAAATAGCTGAAATTCAGGGCTATTTTTTGAAATTTAAGCGCGCATTGTAGCATAAACCGGTGTCGAGAAACACTCGTCCAAAGCTAGACTACGCAACGCTCCGCACTGTCATTATGGGCGGTGGGGTACTATTACAGTATTTATGGTAAGTTTAAGTAAAAATCAATAACTTTTATGTTTTAAAACGTTGTCTTTTCGAAATTTCACTGTCTTTTTGTATTTTCGTTAATTTGGATTTAAAGATACTAATATTCAATTGATTATTTTAGAAATTTCTTCAATAAACAATTCGAATTGCACTCTCAATTGAACGACGATGCGAAACGGCAAATCACCCCCAGAAAAGTCGCCCGATTTAGCAAGTCAAATGTGAGTTTGAAAATAAATAAAATAGTAAAATCTTTAACTGAATAACACAAAAAATGTTCAAAGTTTATTAAATTCTTGTTGCTAAAAAGAGAATTTGTATTTCAAAGGGGTTTAATTCTTTTCTTTTGATCATTTTTGATCACCCATGATCTCAAGATCGTTTTAAACTTGAATTTGTATTGCAAAAGCGAATTTTTTTAAACTTTTTTGTGTTTTAACGAACTTTTGTTCAATATTTTTATAAAAACAAGCAAAGTAAACTGTTTTTTTAAAAATTTTTAAAGTTTCGACAAAAGTTGAATCCAAATTTCCCCAATTCTGCCCGCCTTTTACTTTTAGTGATTACCGTATTTACTCTATTAGTGGGGTCCTCTCTAATAGTGGGTTGAAAAGGGGTTGAAAAAATAGTGGGGTCCTCTCGAATTGGAAGAAGATATTGGTAACGAAAGTGATACATCAATTGTTGATCTCTTGGATTAGTTCTTTTACTGTTTGTTAATGTTTTGTTACGGTTAAAGCTAAATAAAATATGAAGCCAAACTTGTTTTGTCAAGAATTTCGGAGAAAAATTGATAAAATTGATCTTTTCAATTTAAAACTTTGGCTTTATGTTCTTTTAAATTTCTCTAATAGTGGGGTCCTCTCTAATAGTGGCGTCGTCTGGAAGGGGATTGAAAAAATAGTGGGGGACCCCACTAATAGAGTAAATACGGTAGCTTTTTATCGGGGTTCACAGGGGAAATTCTGATTTATGACTTCAAGAAAGAGAATGAAAGACAGAAATTAGCAGAGAATTCTGAAGCAAAACGAAGAAAAACACAATTGAAATGTGTTAAAGTACATTGAACAGTAATTTTTTTTTCAACTTTTCAACGCTTTTTCAACTAAAAAGTCGGGGTAGGCTAATTTCCGCAATTTTTTTTTGCGCAACTCGCCATAACTTTCTTCTAAGTGAACCAATCTTTATGATGTTGGTTTCATTTTGTTGCACTTATTGAGATCTACAAAATGACACTAAAAACATAAAGAATGGCTCACTTAGAAGAAAGTTATGGCGAGTTGCGCATTCTGATTTATGACTTCAAGAAAGAGAATGAAAAACAGAAATTAGCAGAGAATTCTGAAACAAAACGAAGAAAAAAACATAATTTAAATGTGTTAAAGTACATTGAACAGTAATTTGAACACACACAAAACTGTCTGGCAAACTAAATTTCTAATTTCTAACTAATTTCTAACTAATTTCTAACTAGTTTCTAACTAGTTTCTAATAGTTTCTTATAGTTTATGCTCAAAAATGTAAACACCTCCCTTCTGATGCACTGGAAAAGCACAAAGTACACCAAGAAAGCAAAAGCAAATAAGTTAAACACGTAATCATGTGCTGCCTGGTAAATTTCTAGTTGTTGGATGTTTCACTTCACTAGTTACACTTTATTCTTATACTTTATGCTTAAAAATGTAAACACACCCCTTCTGATGCACTGAATTCTTTATTTTTCTTGCGATAGTAGACATTTTTGAAAGAAAAATGCAAGAATTTAGTGCACCAGAAAGGTGCATTTGCACTTTTTGAGCTAGAGGAAAAGGGAACGGAAAACAGAACGGAATGGGCTCTTTTAAACCTATTTATTTACCGCAAATGACCTCAATTTTTAATAGTACAAAATTTACATATTGTCTAGTGTAAAAAATTTTGAATTGTTTATATTTTTCTAGAGAATTTCAACAAAAATAAAAATAATACGCAACTTAACGCTTTTCCGCAGTTTTTGCCTTTTAGCCCAAATTTGACGTGTCAGCGAGGTCTGATTTGTCGAAATTCGGAATCTACGCATACGATTCCCTTATATGAAAACATTTTCGAAGCTCTACGACCTTTCCTAAGGCCTTTTCCAGCAAAAAAAAGGTGCGCAAAAAAAGGTCGCATTTTGGGCTCTTTTGAACCTATTTATTTACCGCAAATAACCTCAATTTTTAATAGTAAAAAATTTACATATTGTCTAGTATAGAAAATTTTGAATTGTTTATCTTTTTTCTAGAGAATTTCAACAAAAATAAAAGCTGAAAGGGAAAAGCTCGAAGCTCGAGTGTTTTTTCATTTCAAAACTGATAACTGAGTTGATTTTGAATTGATTCTTGGATCAGCTGATCTTGCAAAATCTTTTAATTTACTAAAGAAATGAAGAAAACAAGTCAACATGTTTGCATGAGATTGATTTGAGATTGCTTTTTGAAGAGCTCAAAGAATTGACTAGACTTATAGCTGCCGTAATACCTGCAATATTCGGCTTTGCAGAAAGTCTTTTCGTTCCTTTTCATACTTTAATTGAAAAATAACAAATCCAGTACAATTAAGCTATTGTTTCCTCTAAATAAAAAGTATTTATTGGTCAATTTCGATCTTTTTAAGTTAATTTCGATCTTTTTAAGTCAATTTCGATTTACTTACAGCGCAAATTCGAGAATCAAAACGTGTTTTTATCTATTAAAAGCCTCGACGAAGAGATTGGGTGAATGAATTTCTCTGAAATTTTAGCTATACACCTATGGTTTACTCTAAATAATGTTTATTATTCAATTTTCTATCTTTTTAAGTCAATTTTGGTTCATTTTCAAGCAAATTTCATAGTGAAAACACGTGTTTTTCGTTAAAATCTAGAAAAACCTCTACGAAGAAATTGGCTCAATGAATTTCTCTCAAAATTTCGCTGTAGATCTAGCTTTTTATGCTCTATCTTTTATCTATTCACACGAAAAGGTTTCCTTAGGTTTCCTTAGCTAAAGTGTCCAGCATCATCGAGCCGTCCTTTTTAGACTACCTCACTTCACCCTCACAAAAAAACACCCAGACATAAGACATTTGAAACCCGTTTTAATGTTATTTTGCAGAAAAATAAGTGGCCTTTCTAATGAAATAAAGCGTAGTTCAATTAATGCATTGTTGGTTTTAAAGGAAAATACGAAAAGGAACGGAAAGACTTATTCACCAACCTAATAAGTCTAAGATTTATGACCACCAAACTGGTCCATGAGAT
Source organism: Mesorhabditis belari (assembly GCA_958450365.1). Taxonomy (NCBI): domain Eukaryota; kingdom Metazoa; phylum Nematoda; class Chromadorea; order Rhabditida; family Rhabditidae; genus Mesorhabditis; species Mesorhabditis belari. The sequence continues at coordinate 3,334,141 of CAUEEP010000737.1, read as the reverse complement.
ATCGTCAGGTTTAGGCTAACCCGACCCGGATCCGTTTCCCAATCTGAACTGGCCTGAGCTAATCTCTAATACTTTAGATATTAAGGTAGATAAACTTTAGAAAATAACTGCAGAAGTGCTGGACTTTTTGAAAAAATGACTGGTGCCAGATTTTGAGTTATCTTTTGAATCCTGTGGGCAAATCTATTGCGCCTGTTTGTAGCTAATTTCTTGCTTGGTCATTGTTGACGCTTTGAGCTATTTTTTGAGTTTCCTGTAATTTTGGAAACAATTTTCAAACGGTAACGTTGGAAACGGTTGGCTACTTCGTCAATTCATTTCACTAGACAGTCCTAGTTTCGAAACGTTGACGAAAAAAGGGAAAGAGGACTGGGGAACGCCCCTTTCCCTCCCCTCCTCTGTCCATCAATGATCTCATCTCGAATTTCTTTTTTGTGTATTTAGACGAATCATCTCCTAATCACAAAGCTTTATCAAAAACTTTATATATAAAACAACAAAAGTTGTTTCCCAGAACTTTCTGCATTCTCTTTTTTTTCTATTTTCATTTTTATAACTTTACAAAGAAGAGTCTTTAATCAAAATAGTCAAAATATAGCTGCTATAGTTGAAATTTTAATTTAAATATATTCTAGATATGTTTTTTTACTTTAAACTTTCCTTGTTTTGTTAGTTTTGAAATTATCAGCACGGTATGAGATTAGAAAACGAAAAAAAAACGAAAACAAAGCAACAAAGCAAACGAAAAATGAAGCTTCATTTGTCTTTTTGTTAATTTGCAAAAATAGAATTCTAGTGAGTTAGTGAGCTGAGTCCTTTTCGAGCATTCTACTCATTTCTTTTTTGTTCATTGATCTCCCTTTTCGGGGAAACCCCTTCAACCACTCTCCATCTCTATATTCTGTTTCATTCACCCTCAAAATTCTCCATTTCTCTCCATTTCCCACAGAATTTCTTCTCTTTTTTCCCAAAAAAGGACCTAGCCTCATTTTTTTTTGCTTTTTTTCTCCACATCGTCACCTAAAAAGCTACCACAATTCCCCTCCTTTTTTTCTATTTTCTATTTTCTTTCTATTTTCTTTTTTCTATTTTCTTTCGTTTTTCTATTTTCTTTCTTTTTTCTATTACGCAAGCGATTAAATGACTTACAAATTCAAATTTGAATCAAATCTTCAAATTCAAATTCAAATTCAATTCAAATCAAATCAAATTTGAATCAAATCCCCATTTTTAAGCAATTAAGTTATTTACAAATTCTTAAAATTTAAATTTAACTCATTTTTTAGTCTTTTTTTGAGTATTTTTCAATCCAATTCGTTTTTAAAAGCTAACTTTTTTTTGATGAAATTTAATGAATAACCTAATAGATGAGACTTTTCTAATCCCTAATACTTTAGGCATTAAGGTAGATAAACTTTAGAAAGTAACTCTAGATAGAAGCAAGGCTTCTTGAAAACACGACTGATTTAAGATTTTGAGTTATCTTTTAAATTCTGAGGGCTATTGCGTCTGTTTGTCGCCAATTTCTTGTTAGTTGATCATTGTTGCCACTTTGAGCTATTGAGTTTCCTGTAATTTGGAAACGGTTTTCAAACGGTAACGTTGGAAACGGGTTTAGGTTTAGGCTAACCCGATCCGGATCCGTTTCCCAATCTGAACTGGCCTGATCTAATCCCTAATACTTTAGGCATTAAGGTTGATTAACTTTAGAAACTAACTCCAGATAGAAGCAAGGCTTCTTGAAAAGATGACTGATGTAAGATTTTGAGTTATCTTTTAAATTCTGAGGGCAAATCTATTGCGTCTGTTTGTAGCTAATCTCTTGCTTGATCATTGTTGCTGCTTTGAGCTATTTTTTGGTTCAATTGGTGCATTTGTTAGTTTTAAATGGAAGTACGAAAACGAATGAAAAGACTTTCTGAATAGCCTAATAGATGAGACTTCTAATCCCTAATACTTTAGGCATTAAGATAGATAAACTTTAGAAAATAACTCTAGAAGAAGCTGAACTTTTTGGAAAGATGACTGATGTAAGATTTTGAGTTATCTTTTGAATCCTGTGGGCAAATCTATTGCACCTGTTTGTAGCCAATTTCTTGTTAGTTGATCATTGTTGCCGCTTTGAGCTATTTTTTGAGTTTCCTGTAATTTTGGGAACGATTTTCAACTAGCTACTTAGTCTTTTCCAATGTTAATTAAATTCTTTTTTTTTTTTCGTTCCTTTTTCTTTTTCTATTTTTACATTAATTTTGAAACGTTTCCTGATTAAATGAATTAATTTGACAAACTTTACAATTTCTTTTCAAAGCAATTCCTCACAAAAACGACTAGAATTCCCCATGGTAACCCCCTTTTATCTTCTGACTTTTCGCTTTGCTTTTAAAACAATTTACTTTAGTTCATTACTCTAACCTTTTTACATATTATATTTTTGTGCAAAAAAAAGAAAACTTTAAAAAGGAAATTTTTGATTGTAATATGGGCTTGAAACGGAAACCGAAAAACCCGAATGATCCCTCGTCGCCGCTGTTGCAACGAAAGAACAAAAAGGGTTATAGGTGAGGGGAAAAAACGATCAATCAATTTTTTTCAATCAAAAAAAGGTAAAATGTATTTGCCGTATTTCTTCGAATAGATGACCGGGTAAAGAGTATGATCGCGTACTCCTGCGTAGCAGCCCTTTTTAAAATTTCTTTTTGCATAAAAGCTTTCAATCAAGTGCTATAGAGCTGGAAAATGACTCAAAAATACCACATGAGCTAACAGATTTTTGAGCCATTTTCCAGCTCTATAGCACTTCATAAAAATAAAAAAAATGATAATGATTTGATCTGTCTTCGCACTTAGCGCAGATCACAACCCGCTTCCACATTTACTGAGGCAGAAGTGTAGTTGTCGTAGCCGATGATACTCCGATGGCCGGGCTGGGGCGCTCGGAGGGGAACCCATGGGAGTCGAACCCACGACTAACCCGCGCCGACGTTGCTCAACTTGGCAGATCGGACGGGGTCGACCACAGACCCTTCCCTTTCTGGGCCCCCATAGCACTTCGTTGAAAGCTTTTATGCAGAAAAGAAATTTTAAAAAGGGCTGCTACGCAGGATTACGCGATGATACTCTTTACCCGGTCTTCTATTCGAAGAAATAAGGTAATTTCAAAAAAATATCACTAATCATTGTTTCATTTTACAGGAATTTAAACCTAAAAGATAACCGATTTCTAAAAGATAACCGATTTCCTCTTTCTTGATTTCTTTGATGCTTGGCTCGTCAAATTACATTCAATTGTGCACAAAATTTGCACAAAATTGTGAAATAGTCAAGTTTATTTGCGGTGCGTCATTGTGCTGGGGAGGAAATGGGGTTGAAAAGGGTTGAAAAGGGAAAAAAGAAAGATAAAGAAAGAAGAAAGAAGAAAAGAGAAGATTTTCTGATTTGTGACCTGATACTTTGTGCCCAAAAGACTTTCCAATCACTTTTTTTTTGAGAGAAAAACGATAAACCTCAGAAATATTAAAGTTAAAAGAAAAAAACAATTCAAAAATATGCATATAAAATAAGCTTTACAAGTCTTATACAATGTACTCGAGAAATAAAGCTTGATTTGAAGATAGGTTGCTGAAAAATGATCCCTGAAAAATGATCTCTGAAAAATGAAAATGGTTAAGCATAAGTGTTTGGTTAAGCAAAAGAAAGGCCCAATTATTCAGAGGATTCAAGGATAATATGTTGTTAAAGAATAAGATTTTGCAAATTTTAGCAGCGCCGAGAAAGTCGCAGAGTCGCCGGATCTTGACGCAAAGAGAGCCTCGCTTGGACAATTGGTTCATTCATTTTATTGATAAATAGAGTCATGAATAGAGACCGGCTAGGGCCAGGTCTACAAAGTCTACAAAATTTAAGTATCAGTTAGAACAGGTCTATAAAATTTAGGCCATTTAGACCGAAGACATAAATAGTCTGATCATAAGCATTGCCTGATCTGGCCTAGAATTTAGACCTGATTGCCTGGCACGGTCTGATTGCATTGCCTGATCTGGCCTAGAATTTAGACCTGGTTGCCTTGCATTGCCTGATTGCATTGCCTGATCTGGCCTAGAATTTAGACCTGATCGCCTTGCCTTGCCTGGTTGCATTGCCTGATCTGGCCTAGAATTTAGACCTAGAACCAGCCGTGATCATAGATATGTTCTCGTTTAACTCAGAGATTTCAAGTGCAATGTTTAGTATCGATATGCGGGTCCACTTGACCTCTTCATGGTGATCTTTGGTTGTTTAGTGGCTATCATTACTGGTCTCGGATTCCCGTTTCTCTCGATCATTATTGGGTAATGTTGAAGATATTATAAAAGCTAAATCCATCATCCTAGCTACAGTAAAGCTTAAAAAGCTAATCTTTAAAAGAATCGTTAACTCAAAAAGATACAAAATCATAAACCTACTCATTTTTTTTATTTAGAAATGTCTCTCAAACTTTCATCGTTTTGGAAAACGCAAGATGTGAGTAAAACTAGAAAAATTGGTTTCTAAAAATCATCTTTAGTGCAACAGGAGCGGAATTTGACGGACGAAATGAGTTACGATGATGCAAGAGACACTTTCAAACATGATGTCATTCAAGTAAGCGACAAAACCCTAACAGCTTTATAGAAGATTATCAAAAAAAAACATAAGAAATCTATCAAAACTGCTAGATTTCTATCTAAACTGCCAGCTTTCTATTCAGAAATCTATCAAAACTGCCTTCTCGAATTTCAGGCTTGCATCAAGTACGCGGTGATTGGCGGTGTCATGATGCTCTCGTCGTTTATTCAGGTAAAAATTCGATTCAAATTCAATGATGGTCAGTCAGATAGTCAGTTGCTAAAAGATGGTCAGTCAGATAGCGATCGTTATCAACAGTTTTCTAAATTGAGCACTTTTTTGAAAATGCATTATATCCTTCTTTTTCTTCTTTGTCTTTCCTATTTCTTCTTGGGGAAAAAAGGCGCTGATAGCTCAGTAGTAGAGCTGATAGCTCAGTAGTAGAGCTGATAGCTCAGTAGTAGAGCTGATAGCTCAGTAGTAGAGCTGATAGCTCAGTAGTAGAGCTGATAGCTCAGTAGTAGAGGATCTCAGTAATAGCTGATAGCTCAGCTGGAGGTCGAGGGTTCAATTCCCCTTCGGCCCCTTCTTTGCCATTCATTTCTTTGCTTTAATACACTCTTTCCATTTTTCATTCACAGACTCCATCTACTTTTTTTCAGGTCACTTGTTTTATGCTCAGCTGTGAAAATATCACAAACCGAATGAGGAGAGCGTTTTTCAAGGTAACTTCAAAAAATCCTCAATGCTTTATCTTCAATTTCAGCTAAAGAAAGAGCTAAAATTTTTCAGGCTATCATGCGTCAAGACATTTCTTGGTTTGATCGAAATCACTCGGGCACCTTAGCGACAAAGCTTTTCGAGTGAGTTGGGGAAGATTTAAAATAAAATAATATATAATCTATAATCTTTTTAGTTCAATGGAACGAGTCCGTGAGGGTCTCGGTGACAAAATGGGTTTGATGGTTCAGTTCACGGCACAGGTGAGAGAACTCATTCATTTCTTTTATCTAGAATGATCAGCTTTTAAGCAATATCAAGTTTTAGGTCATTTAAATATTCATTAATTCTTCAATTCCAGTTCTTTGGCGGCTTAGCGGTGGCGATGAGTTACGACTGGAAATTGACGTTGATCATGATGTCTCTTTCGCCCGTTTTGATCATTTGTGGCGGTTTTATGGCAAGAGTAAGTCTTCAGTTGGCTTAAAATTCAACAAAATACTAACAAAATTATGTTTTCGAAAACATATTACTTGTGAAGAATCCAGCTACGAATATAAAAGTATATAAAGCCCGGTTTTCAAACTCTACAACCTAGTTTCCTTATTCAGTTTAATTGTAAAGTTTAAACCAATATTTCAGCTAATGGCGTCAGCAACAGCCGCCGAAATCAAGAAATACTCGGTGGCTGGTCAAATCGCCGAAGAAGTTCTCACCTCAATTCGCACTGTTTTCGCGTTCAATGGCCAAGAAGGAGAATGCAGGAGATATGATAATGCGCTAGAAGCGGGCAAATTAGATGGATACAAGAAATCCGTATACATCGGAGTGGGGCTTGCATCGACTTTTATCGTCATTTTCTCCTCGTATTGCTTGGCTTTCTGGGTGGGAACGGATTATATTTACTGGAAGATGGCGACGTCATCGAAAGTGCTCACGGTGAGTTGAAAATTCAAATCAAATCTTCAGCTGTGACTTTAGATTCACTAGATTTAACCCTAAATAGATTTCGATTTAAATCTTGATCTACTGATCTTAAAACAAACAAATCCTAGGTCTTCTTCTCGGTGATGATGGGCTCAATGGCGATGGGACAAGGTGAGTTAACACACATTTACCGTCCTCCTTAATAGGATTGCACTCTGAGCGTCACCTAAATTCCTCGAAATCTCGAAAACCGCTTATCAGAACCTATCGATGTGGGATCGGAAAATGTAGCTGACAATGAGATCTTGCGGGGGATTTGAGTGTTGAGTCTCTGCCAAGAGTTGGAAACTGTAAAATAGTCGAGTCACCAACTGCAATCCGCTGAGTTGGTGACTCGGCGGGTTGCAGGGTGCAATACTATTAGGGAGAATACGGTAATGCATCTTGTACCGTTATTTTCAGCCGGACAACAGTTCGCCGTCTTTGGTACAGCGCTTGGGGCTGCCGGCGTTGTGCTGCAGGTTATCGATCGGGTAAGTGAAAGAGTTATGTTAGAGCTAAAATCGAGATTTCATCCTGTTCTAATCGATTGGGATTGTTTCTAAAAGCTATCCAAGCTACGCTAGGCGATGGAAATCTACAAAAATCATTTTTTAATAAATTTCTTTCAATAAAAGCTATTTAGGAACCCGAAATCGACTCTTATGCAACCACGGGCAAGAAGCTGGATCACGTGAAGGGTGAGGTGAAAGTCGACAATCTTTACTTCCACTATCCAACAAGGAAAGATGTCCCAATCTTGAAGGTAAAAGAAGAAGATAAACTACCGTAAATACTGTAATAGTACCCCTCCCACCCTCGTACAGTCGCGTAGTCACAAAAGTTTTTTAGTATTTGATTTTTTTCAAAGCGCCCGTACTTTCAAAAAATGCGTCTTTGGTATCAAAAAATAGCCCTGAAATTTAGGGCTATTTTTTGATACCTAAGCGCGCATTGTAGCATAAACCAGTGTCGAGAAAAACTCGTTCAAAGCTAGACTACGCAACACTCCGCACCGTCATTATGGGCGGTGGGGTACTATTACAGTATTTACGGTATGTCTAAATAGTATCAAATTCTATTATAAATCTAATATTTTTAGGGAATCTCGCTAACGTGTCGACCTGGTGAAACGGTGGCCCTTGTGGGATCATCCGGATGCGGAAAGTCAACAATCGTTCAACTCCTGCTCAGATATTACAATCCGATTAGTGGAATGGTAAAAATTAAGAATAATATAAAAATATACCATTGTAGTCATTCTAATGAGCAGATATAAACTAAAAAAAAGCTTAATGACGTGAAGATTAGTTGAAAATCTGTTAAAACTCACCGATTATTAACTCTTGAAAGCTCTGGGGTACTGTAGCCTGGATAAGAAATAGTATTTTGAGCAATTCTTAGAATAATTATGGTATTTGATATTAATACAAAACTTTTGTTAGATCACAATTGACGGAGTTCCCCTCGAAGAGTTGAACATCGAGTTCACAAGGAGAATGATCGGTGTGGTGAGTCAAGAGCCGGCTCTCTTCAATGCTACAATCATTGAGGTAAAAGATTAAAGCTAATATTTCTCTTAACTCAATATCTTATTTTGAACCTAGAAAAGTTATCTCATTTTTTTTTAGAATCTCCGTTACGGTAATCCGAATGCAACCGACGGTGAGATTCAGGCAGCACTCCGAAAAGCGAACGCGCAAAATTTCATCAACTCTTTCCCGCAGGTATTTGAAAATTTGAGATTTAGTAGATTTTATATATGTCGTAGCCGTTAATGAATGATTCGTTAGCGGATGGATTTCGTAAACAGCCGGCCGTTAGCGAATGATTCGTTAGCAGCTGAATTTCGTAAACAGCTACGACATATATATTCTATAAATACGATATATATACGACTATACGACACATACGACTAGATAAAACTATTCAAGTAGATAAAAATCGATTTACTTTATACAATAAACTAACTGTCAGCTAAAAATGGAGATTGGAGAAAGTGTTTGTGGGATTAGAGTTGAAAAAGCAAAGCAGGACAAAGTTTCCACGCTGATCATTTAGCATAAAGATCTGAATAGCTTTTTTTACGGTTAGATTATTGTAGCCAGGTTACTGTAGACAGATCACAGTCTAAATTAGAGTACTGTAATATTATAGTGGGCAATTGCAACCATTTTTTGCAAATCAGGACAAAAGCGCAACTTTTTCAATATTTTTGTTTCATTTTTGTTTAAAACGTCGATTTCCTGCGTAATTTTGGGGCGTAGAATCCGAAAATCGACATTTCAAAGCGTTTAGAAGCGATCTGACATCGTGATTGGAGTTTAGCGTCTTCCTAACAAACATACTCCCTTACCCATTCACCAGATCACTCGGAAATGTCGATCTTCGGGTTCACTACACCCCAAAATTACATAGAAAATCAACTCTTCTAAAACCGAAATGCTCAATATTTAGGTTTTTAGGAGGTTTTTCTCCAAAAAAAGTTGCGCTTTTGACATAATTGCGCAAAAATTGCATTATAGCCGTCCATTTCTTAGTAGCAAAATGACTGTAAATTTTAGATATTCAAAAAGATACTTTACTCTAATAAAAAGTGATTCTACTAGTTGAATAGATTTCAAAATTTTGACTCTTGAATTCTTTGTTTTCATTTCAAAATAAACTTTCGAATTATTAGCAATAAAATTTTGCTTTTTTCAGGGTTTAAACACAATTGTCGGTGATCGAGGCGCACAAATGTCTGGCGGTCAAAAGCAGCGAATCGCCATTGCTCGAGCTCTCCTCAGAGATCCGAGAATTCTTCTCCTTGATGAAGCGACTTCAGCTCTTGATGCGGAAAGTGAAAGTGTTGTGCAAGCGGCTTTGGAGAATGCGTCAGTTGGAAGGACAACGATTGTGATCGCTCACCGATTGTCGACCATTCGAAATGCTGACAAAATTGTGGCCATGAAAGATGGGAGAGTGGTCGAAGTGGGCACACACGATGAGCTGCTGGCGAAGAAAGGGTTGTACCACGAATTGGTGAATGCTCAAGTGTTTGCTGATGTTGAGGCTAAAGGTGAGGGGAGTGCTTGAGTGAATTTCTTTCAGCAGCTCACAATCAATTTGGGATTTTATAGAACTTGTAAAGTTAGTCAGCTAAATCTCTTCTAATCAATTTGGAGGACTTATAGAGTATTGTAGGCTCTATTGTACTGTAGGCCATAAATTGTAGGCGATAAGAGAGTACTGTAGGCTTTAAAACAGATAGCTTTTGACTTTGAACAGATAAAGGACTCAATTCTGAGAAAATGTCACACTTTCTATGAGTTGAATAGAGTCCAACCCCTGCAGAGGAATATAAAATTCATTTCAGGCGGAAAAGTGTCAACTCCAGGCCGACGAACATCTCGTCAAATCTCTCGTCAACAATCTCACGGATCAACTGCTCGAAGTGACCTCGTAGATCTCGTTGAAACCGACGAAGATCCGAAAAAGGCAGAGAAAGTCGAGTCAGACATTGAACGATTAAAGAGAGAAGCTGAAGAGGAAGGAGTTGAAGAACAGAGTCTTTTCAAAATTCTGAAATACGCGAGACCGGAGTGGTGGTTGTTGTTGATTGGCACGATCGCTTGCCTCATTCAAGGAGCCGTTTTCCCTGTCTTTTCGCTCTTTTTCACGCAAATCATGCAAGTGTTCGCGGAACCTGACCCGGAAACGATGAGACACGGTAATTTATTTGACTTTTTATCAGACTTTTTATCATTTAGCAGTTATATTAAGCATTAAGTTACAAATTGTAAGCTAGTTAGATCGTAAGAAATTAATCCTCAAGTCTACAAAGTACAAACCATGTGAAAAATCTTTTTTGTCTTTCAATCTTTCTTTTTAGATGGACACATGTGGGCGTTGATGTTCCTCGTTTTGGCTGGTGTTCAGGTAAAGAAGATACGAGAATTGTAAAAATGAGAAATCAGTAAAGAAATGAATTTGTTAGTTAAAGAGTTGATTCGTGAAAGATCAAAAGAGTTTTGTAAACTGTCGTAAACTGTCGTAAACTATCGTAAACTGATCACACAAGTTCTTTTTGATAAGAAACACCGATCAACTTATAAGGAGTTCATTGATAAGAGAAAAGCGAAAGTTTTGAGGAGTTTTTAAAATGAGATAACTTAAGGGGGACTTTGCAAAGAAAATTATAAAAACTTTTTACATTGAAATTCGAAAAATCTCTTTACAAACGATTTTTGGAGGTTTAGTTTTTGATTTGACACTAAGATTTGAACTAAACTAAGATCTACAATTAATTAATTACTAGTTACTAATTACTAATTACTAATTATTAATTACCAAGACGAGTTACCAGAAATTCGTTTTTAAATAAATAATAAATAAATTTGAAATATTTGCTTAATCAAATTATCAGCCATGCAGCTATAGCTAATGAAATTGATCCGAATTAAACTTTGATATTGGAATTGGCATCGGTAAATGTAAGCTAATGAAGCTAATGAAACTGAGCTGACGGGAAAAATTTGCTTATTAGCATGCATACTAGTTTAGCGGTTTAAAACGTAAACTGAATTGTTTGTTGCTAGAGTTAGATCCCCATTGCATTATTTCCCTCAAATTGATTGATTTACTATTTTAAATGCAGACTTTCGAAGCTATAATTAACTTATGCTTTCCAATCCTAATTTTACGAAATGTAAATTTGGGAATTTTGAGATTTGCAATTTGCAATTTGCAGGAAATTTGCAAAACTCAACCCTGCTTTCAGGGCACCACAATGCTTATCCAATCGACGTTCTATGGAATCGCGGCTGAGCGTCTTACAATGCGACTTCGATCGAAAGTTTTCCGGAATGTACTCCGTCAAGATGGCGCCTATTTCGATCATCCGTCACATGCCGCTGGAAAGATCTCCACTCGTTTGGCCACCGATGCGCCGAATATAAAAGCGGCTATCGATTACCGTTTGGGATCCGTGTTCAACGCGGCTGTGGCGCTGACGGCGGGAATTGGTATCGCTTTCTACTATGGATGGCAAATGGCTCTATTGAGTGAGTTTGATGAATAAAATTGCAAAATTTATAAAGAAAAACAATGAAAAAAAGCTAGTATCAAATGTTGTTGAAACAGCTCTGAATGTGAACAAGTTTCACATATACAGTTGTTATAAAGTAAAAAAAACGAATGGCAAAGAGTTTGAAGCGAGAGGGGATTGAATCCTCGACCTTTAGCTGAGATGGCTCTACCACTGAGCTCTACCACTGAGCTCTCCCGCCGAGCTCTACCACTGAGCTCTACCACTGAGCTCTACCACTGAGCTATTCTCACTTTCTTTTCCCAAAAAGAAATAGGAAAGACAAGGAAGAAGGAAGAAAGAGAGGGAAACTTATTATTAGTTTTTAAAAGCTGTACTATCTACCGTATTAAGGTTAAGTTGGACAATAAGAGTCCAAGTAGAACCAGGTTGAAATCTTGCCAAAAAGTAGCATAAAAGCTAGTGAATGAAATGAACCTTCTTCAAGATTAGCTCCACTGCAATATATTTCTAATTTCTACCTTTCAGTGCTTGCTTTGATGCCCCTTCTTGGTTTCGCTCAATCTCTCCGCATCCGCATCTTTCAAGGCCAACGAAACAACACCGACGCCAAGGATCTCGAGACTTCTGGAAAGGTTTGTGAAAAAATTGAATTAAGTTGCATTTGATTTCTAGATCGCCATGGAAGCTGTGGAGAATATCCGCACGGTGCAAGCGCTCACTTTGGAGAAAGTTTTGCATAAAAAGTTCTGTGAGCATCTCGATGGACCGCATCGATCAAGCACCAATAAGGCTATTGTACAGGTACTTCAAGTGTTAGGATAGGTGTTCAAAAAGGCATACCAATTAGAGTACGAATTTTTGATCCTTAATTTAGGGTGTGGCTTATTCGGTGGCCAATTCGATGATGTTTTTCATGTTCGCTGCCGAGTTTCGCTTTGGTGGATGGTTGATTATGGAGAATCATGTGTCGAATCCGATCAACGTTATGAGGTTTAAATGATGCCAATTTCGAAGCTTAGAACTTTTAAAGTGACCAAGTTTGGCGCTACGGTGAGATTGAAATATCTTACCGTAGCGCTGATGAGATTGAAACGCTAACTAATTTACAAACAGTGGGCTCAAGAAGCTATTCAACTTGTATTCGAAATTTCTAGAAACCTTATCTATATTGAATTCGAATTTGATTTCAGAGTGATGATGGCCATTCAATTCTCTTCAACCTCTCTCGGTTTCGCTTCCGCCTATTTCCCCGAGTACGCGAAAGCAAAATTCGCGGCCGGATTAATCTTCAAGATGTTAGCAGAAACTCCAAAGATCGACAATCTCAGCAGAGGAGGGAAATTGACAGTAATTTTAAGGAGAAAGAAGTAAAAATATGCAAATATTCAGCCAATCAATGGAGCCGTCGTTTTAAAGAACGTGCACTTCAGTTATCCGGAGAGAGCGGAGGTTCAAGTGTTGAAAGGTTTGAAAAGGAAAAGACTTTCAAGTTTAGAACAAAAATTTCTAGGATTATCTCTAAAAGTGAATCCGGGTGAAACGCTGGCTTTGGTTGGATCGTCGGGATGTGGAAAGAGTACGGTGGTTTCGCTGCTCGAGCGTTTCTACGATCCAAGCATTGGATCATTGGTGAGTAAGAGTCATTGATCCAAGCATTGGATCATTGATGAGTAAAACTCTACTATAAGGTACCAGTTTTATCGTTAGTACGGTAAAAGATAGTCTGGCATACTGAAATACCCAGTATACTGTAGTGAAATTGGTTACTGTAAGTTTACAGTACTTCGCAGATTTTTACTGTCATTTTATTCCCCTTTGAGAGCAAAAAAAATTCTTTAGGAGGTCGATGGTGAGGATATCCGTCAATTGAATCTCCTTCATCTCCGAAAACACATCGCTCTTGTCTCCCAAGAACCAATTCTTTTCGACTCGTCGATTAAGGTTTAAAAGTTACAATAACTCAATACAATAAAATAAATAACTAGCAATACTAGAAAAAAATACTCAACAGTAAATCAATCAGTAAACTCAAAGCAAGTTTACCAATCTCAAATTCTAGGAAAACATCGTTTACGGTCTCCCAGAAGGATCAGTCACTGACTCAGAAGTTGTTGAAGCTGCTCGAAAAGCCAATATTCACAAGTAAAAAAAGTAAAAGTTTCACAAATCTAATGATATTTTAGGTTTATCAGTGAATTGCCCGATGGATACGATACAAGAGTTGGTGACAAGGGGACACAGTTGTCTGGAGGTTAGAAACACTTTCCAGTTGACTATAGAAAATTGTCTTTACTCATAGTCAGATACAGAACTAGATAAATCAATATTAAGATTAGAAGTTAAATATGTAGATAAAGTTGATCACAATCTTTTCTAGGACAAAAGCAACGCGTCGCCATCGCAAGAGCTCTCATCAGAAATCCGAAGATCTTGCTTCTCGATGAAGCAACAAGTGCCCTCGATACAGAAAGTGAAAAGGTGAGTCCAAAAACGGACAAAATTTATATGAAAACGATTCTAGTTGGTGCAAGAAGCTTTGGACAAAGCTTCTGAAGGCCGTACTTGTATTGTGATCGCTCATCGACTGTCGACTGTCGTAAAAGCGAACACAATTCTTGTCTGCAGTGGAGGGCAAGTCGTGGAACAAGGTAAGATATAGCTTAAATCCAATGGCTTAAAACTATCAAAATTACGAGAAAGAAGATAAAATAACCTCATTTCAGGAACACATGAAGAGTTGATGGCCCAACGAGGTGCCTACTTTGAACTAACTCTCAAGCAACAAACTAAACATAATGTTGAGGTCGCGCCTCAATAATTTTCTTTAAATTATACGGACTTTAAATTATCCCGGGTCTTAAATATTGTTTACATATTGTCTTACATATTGTTTTTCGATTGCTTTCCCTAGATTTTCAAATTTTATTAGAGCATCGATGATCTCGTAATGATTTTTATGCGAATTTGTGCTGTATTTGTGTAACTTTATTCGTCATTTGTTAATAAATATTCAAAAATATGAATGTAACAACATACAGAGAACAAACGGAGATCAAAATCGAGAGTCGTCTTTTGGGTAGGCTTTGATGATTCGGACGGCAGCCAAAGGACGATCACCATTATCCGTATCGACACGACCCATATTTTGCACAACCTAAAGGAAAAATATAAAACTTTAATTATGAATGGCTTTTAAAATGCTTTCCTGCTATCTAGAACCATTCTAAAGCAATGGTCTTCAAAATCAATCTTTGCATTAGAAAAGTGATCAAATAGGGAAGTATTTTAAATGCAAAAAAAGTATCTTCACTGCATTAATTGCAACTTCACCAACTTTGAAAACAAGGATTTTTGCTTGTCTTTTTTCGCTTCATTAATACTTCCCACTCTAAACACATAAGATCATACCTTCATTCCAGCCGCCACTCGTCCAAAAATCGTATGTTTCCCGTCGAGATGCTGTGTTGGGGCGAGAGTGATGAAAAATTGTGAACCATTTGTGTTCGGACCCGAATTCGCCATTGACAAAATGCCTAAAATGTTACTCTTTGAAAAAACTTTTTAAAATATTACCTGCTCCAGTGTGCTTCAAACGTTCATCGAGTTCATCGGCAAATTTGTCACCATAAATTGATGCTCCACCTCTCCCTAAAACCAAAAATTTAGATAAATTTGTATAATCAACCATTAGAAATTTACTGCTAATTAACTTTTACAAATGGACATCATAATTCTAGTTTGTATGCTTACTAAACAGAAAAAACTGCATAGCAAATTTACAGAAAACTACATTTTATACAACAAAGTAGAATTTTTCAATCCCGATTTCGTTCAATCAAAATTCTTCTAAAATGCAAACTGACCAGTTCCAGTTGGATCTCCTCCTTGTATCATAAAATCGGAGATTATTCTGTGGAAAATCGTGTTGTTGTAGTACCCTCTTCGAGCCTAAACAAAACATTGCAAATAGATAAATCTTTCGAAGCTCTAATGAAAGAGAATCATTACTAGTTCTGCAAAGTTTCGACACGTCTTCGGTGCGTGCTTCCAGTAGAGTTCCACGGCTACCTTTCCCATGCTAAAGTTAAACTTTCATAAAAAATATTTCGAAATATTCACCTTGTTTCCAAAACCACAAATGGTGCCGCCTCTTCAGAAGACCCTTGCTGCAACATTTCGAACTCTTAATTTATCTGATAAACAACTTGAAATTTGAACAAAGTGGAAAGTAAAAGAAAAAACAGCCGCGTTGCACGTTTTAAAACAAATCATCAATAATTTCAGTAACAACAAATGATCAACTGGGTGCCCAAAAATTAGATAGAAAGAGTACTCTTTCAGCATCAAAAGAAAGACAATTTTAGGCTCATTTTTACGTTTAATGATGCTCAAAGAGTGACAAGAACAAAGTGGGAAAAAAAACTACTAACGCCCGTTTAATTCCTCCGTTCGAAGCGATTCTCGTCATCCAATCTTCGTTTCCTCCAACCACCCTGATCATCTCGATTTCCTTGATTGCCTCTCCAATTGCCTCGATTTCCTTGATTGCCTCTCCATTGATTGTTTCCTCCTCTCCAATTGCCCCGATTTCCTCCTCGATTCCCTTGAAATCCTCCTCCTCCACCACCACCACCACCTCTGTTGATAGGCCATTGATATTGACAAATTGGTGGATCAAAGCCCTGCTCGGTTTTCGCGTAATCTGGATCCGCCGAGGTGTATCGACTCAGGAAGAGACTCTCGTAGTCGATTTGCGGCTTTTCATCAACTTTCTCATCGCTTGTCGAAGAAATTACTTTCTCTTCGTTCGTTGCTCCTGGAGACTTTTCTGGACTTGACATACCTGAAATAAAAAAAAATTAGAAAGATTTAAACTGAAAGCAACAAAATTCGACAAATCAGTAAAAAATAAGCATGTAAAATTTTGATAAAATCTAACTTAACGATGTAATTCTAACAACAGGGTTGTAATTCTATCCATTAAAAATCAAGTTGCCTTTTCTTAAAAAACAGAGTCAAAAAAGATTGCAACCACCAAAATTTACCAAGCTTAAACCCTGGCAATGACTAGAAGTACAATAATTGAGTGCAAAGTGCCACAGGCGACAATTAAAAAGAAAATGAAAAGAAAATTAATCTGCGCAGAAGTTTAAATCTTTATATTGCCTTTTCAATTCGAAAAGATATTTCGTTTTTGAATTCAAGTTTGCTAAAGTTCGCCTTTTCAACGACGACGCCATTTTCCTAAACACGTCGCGCCCTTGTGCCACCTGTAAAGGTTATTTGGGGTAGTTTTGTGGTAAATGGCATAATCTTTGCATTTTCCGTTAAGTTTTCCGTTTCTTTTCCAAATCTTTTACTTATACTAATTGTTTTCATTTCAGAAACAAGCTTGAGGATGCTCCGAGCTGGAACAACCAAATTGGCCCAGGCGGCTCAATTGCCCGTGTGTGAGCAACAGCGAGGAATGGCTACCCTGAAGGACATCTCAATCCGTCTCAAGTCCGTCAAGAACATCCAGAAGATCACCAAATCGATGAAGATGGTTGCCGCCGCGAAATACGCGAAAGCCGAACGAGATCTCAAGGGAGCCAGAGTGTACGGAGTTGGTTCGACGGCGTTTTTCGACAACATCGACGGGAAAAAGGAGGAGTCCACCGAGCAAAAGAAGAAGCAATTGCTCGTTTTGATGACCTCCGATCGTGGCCTTTGCGGAGCCGTGCACTCTTCGATTGCCAGGGAGGCAAAGAGCATCTTGAACAACAAACCGGCCGATGTTGACTACAAACTCGTGTGCATTGGTGACAAGTCGCGTGCCGCTTTGCAACGCCTTTTCGCAAAGCACATCGTCTTGAGCGGCAGTGAGATCGGTCGTGCGCCACCAACTTTCGAGGATGCGGCCATTGCTGCTGATGCCATTCTCAACTCGGGGCTTGACTTCGAGGAAGGAAACATTGTTTTCAACAAGTTCAAGTCGGTCGTCTCCTACCAAACATCAAAGCTTCCAATTCTTCCCTTGGAGGCCGTGAAAGCTAAGGAGGCGCTCAACTCTTACGACTCCGTTGATGATGACGTCTTGCAATCGTACACCGAGTACGCTCTGGCTCAGCTTATTTATTATGCGATGAAGGAGAATGCCACCTCGGAGCAGAGCTCTCGGATGACTGCCATGGATGGTGCATCAAAGAACGCCGGAGAGATGATTAGCAAATTGACTCTGGCTTTCAACCGAACGCGTCAAGCTGTGATTACCCGTGAATTGATTGAAATTATTTCCGGAGCCGCCGCTGTTTGAAAATGTTAAGATCTTTCTGTGTGTGATTTTCAGCTCGTGAGAAATGTCAACAAAAATTTTGCTTGTTTTATAGATAGAAATGTTATCTTCGAGTTTTTCTTATTGTAGTTCATAATTCTTCCTTTATCTATGTTTATCTATGACAATTTCAAATAAATTTTTTAGAAACAACAATCTCACGATGGTTCGGCCAGAGGGGGAGAGGCAGTCGACCTCTCATGAGGCTACAAGGTAAACAAATAAGTTTTCTTTTAAATCAAGTAGTTTTTTAAAGTAAAGCAAGCAAGTTTTGAATGATTTTAAACGTTTAACGAGTGTAAAACGGTTTTACTTGAAGGCTTTTGTTATCTTTTTGGTTTAGAGAGCAACTCGACTCGCAGGATGGGAAAACTGGAAAAGAAAGAAATCAGCTCAAGGTACGATAATTCTTCTTGCTTAATTAATCTTTTTTAGGACAGCCTCACCGCCCACTTCACACCAGCACACAGCCGACGTCGACCGAGGCCTAGTGAAGCTGACAAAACGGTAAGTTATAGCTTCTCATTGAGTCGGTATGATGTTTCATTAGGAGCCGTTGAGTATCGTCATCACTGAGGATTCGAAAGGGGCAAGCAAAAGTTCAGGTATTAATGCAGTTTAATGATTCTTAAAAAATCAATGTTTAGATGATCAACATTCTTCGCCATCCAGAAGGCCCACCGCAACAGATAAAGTATGACCTTGGATTCCTTATTAAAATGATCAGTTTTAGTTAAAAGACGCGCTTTCGCCGAATTTTATTACGTCATCAGAGAAGAGACGTTGTGTGCAACCCGGCGAGTTTAGCCGTCTTCTACATGGACGATCGCCTTCAAATAAGCCGTCAACTAGCAGTAGGTTTCGGAAAATCATAAGCCAATTAAGAAGTAAAACAACAAAAAACATTTAGTGATCAGTCCCGGATCTCACTCAGTTGTCAGTGACTCATCTTTCGCTTCAGAAATTATAGAAGGTAAGTAAAAAAAAAAATAGAAAAATCAACCTTTTCCAATATTTCAGCTGCCACAGAGGCGGGAAGTGAGCGGGCGTCGTCGTTAATTGAGACTGTTCGCGGACCGTCACCTTCAAAACATTTGACTGGCACTCAAAATGAAACGAGCGAAACACCGATTCTAAAAAATCCTAGAGTAGGTTTAATGATCATCCCACCCCTTTCTGTGGCTAAAACTTTCCGAACGGCTTCAAATGCTAACCGTCTTCCGTAACTGATAGCACACTTGTTGAGAATCTGGTCCTGTTTTGGGAAGCTACTGATTTTGAGCTAACCTGTGTTGCTCTTTAGAAACAACGATCCGCCGACTCGAGCGGTGTCGATTCGGCACAAAAAGTTCGATCACCAGGCCGCAGAAAAGGGCGATCGTCGACAAAAGAAGCTGAATGGCAGTCAATGGTAAAGCATTTTAAGAATATCTTTCAATTCCTCCGCTCAAAAATCATTAACCTTTGTGTTTGTCACGCACCAATTTGTCTACTGGACGGCTTTATCGATAAGTCTATGCAAAATAGAAAGTAACTACCGGTAGCAAATTTCAGAATATAAAATCTATTTGTCTTTGCATAAATTTGTCGATAGCCAAGCACTGTAATAAGATTCGTCAACGGTTTATTTGTAGGGTGTTGGCTTACGCGTCACACAGAACAGTGCTTCAGCAGCCTTGTTTGGAGGACCGTCGATTAGTACCTCAAAAAATAAAGATGAGGTTCTTAAGAAAAAACTAACATTTTAAATTCATTTACAGGGCGACGGTGAAACATCAGCGCCGCCATCGGGTAAACGTACACGAACGCCCAAGTTGATGCATTCACCCGAAGCTCAAGTCAGGTAAGATATCTAATAATAGAAAAATCTTTGGCAAGAGTTATGAAATTATCGGTACTGCATGATCTGGAAAGTACCGTAATACTTCTAGAAATGTAAAGAAAAAGTATTTTGTTTAGACGACGTCGATCAGTGGTGCTTGCAGCGAGTAGCTCAAGTGGAGATGATGGAACCACAACGCCGACTCCTTCAACTGCACCGAAATCAGGGGTTAGTGGAAATAGAAAGATTGACGCTAATGTATTTAATTTAAGATTTAAAAGTGATTCTGGACTACCGTATCTCGAGGGGGATACTGTAGTTATTTTAGTTGAAGTTCTGGCTTATTTTTTATTTTGGATTCGTATATAAAAGATTGTACAAAGATTAAGCTCAAACTTTATTCAAATTACAAAAAAAGCTGCAAATTTAGAATAGTCACGCATCGAGGAAAGGACGATCAAAGAGAGGCATGGATAAAAAGTGAGTGAAACCAAAACTGAGGACTCTATTGATGCCTGAGATAGGTGAATTCGTGATGGGGTTCATGGTGATCATGATGATCAGGCTCATAGTGATTGTAGTGGTGATCATGGTGATGATCATCGTAACCGTGGTAGGAGTAGGGGCTAAGAATTTTCTTTTACTTGAAAGTTTCTTCAATTTCCTTTCCCTATCTCTTTAAATCTTTCAAATTGTACTCCGAAATTGAATTCTTAGCATTTCCCAACATTTCCCCTTAGCTCAATACTTTCAACGGGATATTCTGAGAAATCTTGGAATACTTAATTCTCAAATTTTTCGCTTAAAAACCTAGTATACTTGCTTTATTCTTTGTTTCTTTAAGCAATTCTTTTCTTTTTTTTCTTACCTGTATGAGTTATAATGTGGCTCGTAGTGTCCATATCCGTACGAGTAAGGAGTGTAACCGTATGACTTCTCGTGGTGAAACTCGGCTCCATAACTGTGTGGCTCATAGTGCAAGTAGTAGGGAGAATAGTGATCGTAATGATCTAAATTCCCTAACAATACTATAGTGAAAGTTTTCTGTTAAAAGATCATCTTTTAAAGCACTCCTTTTTTTTCCGGTGAACAAGTGCAAAATAGGAAATGAAACAAGATGCTGCTAGCCTTTGGTGGATTCGATTTTGCGCTAATTCTACAAAAAGCAAGCCCAAAAAGAGGTGTTTCTCTTCTCAAAATCGCTGACCATCGTTGTGTGGAGCATAATAGTGATGATCGTTGTGTGCATAGTCTTTACCGTATTTCCCTCCTTTTGCATAGTAGCCTAGAATATTGTAAAATAGAACTTAAAGTCTTTTGCATTGAACTATTTCCTGGACTATTAAACTACTATTTAAAGCACACTGACCTTTTCCATCATATTTGAAGGTTCCGTACTCTTTGTGATCTCCATTCTCATAGCCTTTCTCATAACCCTCTTTGTAGGAGTCACCGTAATGGCTCTCGTGGCCGTAAGGAGCTGAAAAACGGTACTAATTTTTATCTAATTGGATAGTAGTGTACTGTATTAGCTATAGGCTTTTAAGTGTCAAACCGAGCCTTCTATTGGATCTTTATAAGCGTTCTGTGATGTACTGTACTTATTGTAGTCTTTCAAATTCAATATTTAACTCGTTACTTTACTTTCCTAGCTAGAAAGCTAGATAAAACTTTTGCCAATCACTTACAGTACGAATCGTGATGGTATGGTGCAGCGAGAGCACCAGTAAGTAAAATGAATGTAGCGGTGACTCGTTGAATTGCCATTTTCACAATCGATCAAAGAGATGCTTTTCCTGAAACTCTTCGAAGTTTTATACTCACAAAAATAGGTCATCTTCTCTCATTCTCATTCTTCTCTCAGCCTTTGTCCTTTCAATTTTCTCAAGTAAAATGATTGAAGAATTTCTATGAATTGACGAATAACAAGGAAAAATTGACTGCTTTGATTTGATAATTTTGAAAGATTTTTAGTGAAAGTTTCTCGAAAAGTGAAGAAAAAGAAGAAGTGGATGATTTGGATGAAACCTATGAAATCGATCCGGAAAACGAGGCACTCTTCGCGAAGATCACGAGGCAAAATCAAGAGGTAGTATAAAAGCTAACATTTTTTCAAGCAGGAGCTAGGCTAGCAACTAAAAAGCTTTCAATTTTAACCATAAAATTGAAAATTCTGCTCGTTCTTTTTTTAGCACATCTCTCTTCAGATATTTGATCTAGAGCTAAAAAGACTCGAGCTTTCCTATGAGTCTTAACCGAGAAAGATGGGTTGTTAGTTTAACAACAAAATATGTTATTTAACCTGGGAATAATGAAAAAATAATGTTCTGTTCTGAAAGCAACACTTTTGAAAGCCCCAGTTACAAATTTTGAGCACTTTTGAGCACCATAGTTATCATAGCAAAAAAAATGGCTCGTCGTCGGCTGTAAAGTAGCTTTCGAGCATTTCAAAAAAAATAGCACCTTGGCAAGTCTGGTTTTTGGTGAGAAACCCGTGAAAATAATGATCTATGAAATTTCCAGAAATAATACTTTGATACCAATCAAGAAACAAAATTAACTAGCTTGTCAAGTTTGAGTTTTTCATTTTTCCATTTCACTTGAGCTCTAGACTTATATGTAGTCATATACAGGTGGTTTTAAAATAACACAAGTCTACTATTCCAAGGACACAAATCCTTGAAGACTTGAAGATTTGGTTTATCATCAACTACTTGCTAATAACAATTGCAATTTCTAGGAGATCGATGCGGCGATGAAAGAAATGCAAATGGAGATGAAGAGTCCGAAAGACGCGCCGCGAATACCGAAAGCGATTCGAATCGGTGAGTATTGTATCGAACTAGTGAATCGTTCACTATTATAGTGATATAGTGAACGAATAGTGAACGATTCACTAGTGAACTAGTGAATCGAAGCATTGGACTTGAAAAGAAGTACTTACCGAGATTTACAAGATACAACAGATATAGTGTTGTGCTCTACAAAAGGATGATTTTGGGGTAGACTAATTTCCGCAATTTTTTTTTGCGCAACTCGCCATAACTTTCTTCTAAGTGGACCAATCTTTATAATGTTGATTTCATTTTGTTGCACTTATTGAGATCTACGAAATGAAAACAAAATAATAAAGATTGGTCCACTTAGAAGAAAGTTATGGCAAGTTGCGCAAACGACCCTGTTGCGCAAAAAAAAAATTGCGGAAATTAGCCTACCCCATGATTTTCTCAAAAACCAAAAGAGCTGACAATCTTTTTCGTTTAGATATTTCAAATTTACGGACAGTTTTTCACTAGATTCATGATTTTGTCTAAAAATTTAAAACCATTCTTTTCATTTAAACTTTAAAAATGATCGCTGCTGAAAAATGAAATAGGAAATGTCAATGTTCAGTGTCCATTTTTGTTAACCAAAAAATTTGACGATTTATTGGATTATTGATTTATCCATATCATTCGGTTCATTTCACAAAGTTTTAAACATTAAATTGAATTTTTCAGGTCGTTACGAGGTGGAAACCTGGTACAGTTCACCGTATCCATCCGAATACGCACATGTGCCTGTGTTGTTCATTTGCGAATTTTGCATGAAATACCTTCGTTCAAAGGATTTACTCTCTCAACACGCGCTCAAATGCTCTCTTCGACATCCACCAGGAAGGGAAATCTATCGAAAGAATAATGTTTCTGTCTATGAAGTGAGGATTTTATTCAATAATGCTATTGAAGTCCAATGGAGTACAATGGAACCCAATGGAGTACAATGGAGTTCAATGGAGTCCAATGGAGTCCAATGGAGTCCAATGGAGTCCAATGAAATCCAATGGAGTTCAATGGAGTCCAATGGAGTACAATAGAGTCCAATGGAGTTCAATGGAGTCCAATGGAGTACAATAGAGTCCAATGGAGTTCAATGGAGTCCAATGGAGTACAATAGTATTCACAGTTTTGAGTGAAAACCACTTTATTCTATAGTAATGCTAATAGTAAGCGAAGAATAAAACTTATCGCATTTCAATCATGTTTTACTTATAGTAAACGAATAGCATTCGATCTTATCGAAAATCAAAACCAAATCTTTAGGTGGACGGTGTCCTCTCGAAAACCTATTGCCAAAACCTTTGCCTCTTGGCGAAACTCTTCCTCGATCACAAAACTCTCTACTACGATGTAGAGCCATTTCTTTTCTATGTATCAACAAAAAACGATGAATACGGACATCACTTTGTCGGCTATTTCTCAAAGGTTTCATTTCTTAAAGAATTCTATTTATTTTGTTTCAGGAAAAGTATTGCCATCAACAGTGGAACTTGTCGTGTATCGTGACATTGCCTTGCTATCAGGGACAGGGTTTCGGACGATTCTTGATCGATTTCAGTAAGTTATTTTCGTGTTTTAGACAAACAGCCAACGAAACTTATGTAAATTTAATCCTAAACTTTTCCAGGTTTTCTTTTGTCACGCAAAGAGGGAATGAGGGGATCTCCTGAAAAGCCGCTCTCTCATTTGGGTCTTCTCGCGTATGCTTCCTATTGGCGATCAGCGATTCTTGAATGGGTGAAAGCGAGGAGAAAAAAGGATATGACAAAGAAATTCGATTTTGATGGTGAGTTGAGTGGAGAACTAAGTTATCATCACTAAGTTGAACGGTTTGAGAGTTGAAAAACTGGATTTTATTCTGAATCTTTCAAATTTCTAAAGTATTTTTGCTTCTTGTTAATGTTTATTATCTAAAATTTCAGAACTTTGCCGAGAGACAGGAATCAGAGTGCATGATGTTGTCAACACAATGGAGCATATGGGATGGTTTTCGAACAGTGATGGATCAAGGTAAGGAAAGACTAGATGGTCTTTGATTTGTCTTTCATTTGTCTTTGATTTAAAGACAATTTTAGTTCCGATCAACCGCTAACGATTAACATCAACTGGCCAGAGATTGAAGAACATTGGAACAAGGAGAAGAAGAATAAAGGAAGGATTTGGATTGACGAAAGCGCTTTGCAGGTAAACAGCTACCGTCAATACTGTAATAGTACCCCAGCCCCATAATGACGGTGCAGAGCGTTTCGTAGTCTAGCTTTGAACGAGTTTTTCTCGACACTGGTTTATGCTACAATGCGCGTTTAGGTATGAAAAAATAGCCCTGAATTTCAGCTATTTTTTTGATACCAAAGATGCATTTTTTGAAAGTACGGGTGCTTTGCAAAAAATGAAATACTAAAAAACTTTTGCGACTACGCGACTGTACGAGGGAGGTGGGGTAATATTACAGTATTTACGTAGGTATTTAAGCTAGGGTACTTGTAAGTTGTTAATCAAGAAGTAAAAAGTAATCAAAAATTCAAGTACAGTAAGCAAGTACAAAATAAAACTAGTACAGTCGGTTTGGACAGAGATAATTCAAGCCACCAGCTAAAGCCAGAGTCATGCGGGAAACCAGATAGCCTAGAGTTGGACACGTTGATGGGTTGGGGCTTGGTCGGACCTGGGATTCGAACCCGCGACCTATCGCTTATCGGGCAAACAGCTACACCAACACGTTGCCACCAGGGTAGGGCTTTATGCTTTACTTCAAAGACTTTTGTGGGCTAAGACTGTAACGACACCAGACCGGGGAAAGCCAAGCTAGGCTTTGCTTTGGCTTCTGATAGTCAATAGTACCACTATTTAGAGGTTAATGGTGCTGGAACTGTTGCCATAAAGCCAAATCTAACCAATATTTCTGATTTAAAGTAAACATACGGATTTTCCAGTGGACTCCATCAACGTACACTCCATCTCGTCACACGATTCGCACCCCACGCAAGTCGATCAGTCGAAGCCCTCTGGGGTTGGTGAATACTCCGAAAAAGAGAAAACTATAGAAATTTAAAGTTTTTTTGACTTTTAAAATCTTCTAGAACTTGTGATACTTTAAATTTCTATTCTTCTAGTGTTTTTTTGCTCTTCACACATTGAAACTTTGGTTCTTAATGAGTCAATTTATCTAGTTGAACTTTTGGGGTACTTAATCCATACTGTAACTATTCATTTTTGATATGTTAACTTCTAAAGGCTTTAATTGACTTTAATTTAATGGCTGTTGACTTCTAAAGGCTTTAATTGACTTTTTTTAAACTTTCTTTGCTGACATTTGAGTATTTATCAGAATAAATTGATGTTTTGTCAAAAGACTAAAATTAGAATCAAATTCTAGAAGTCCCCGACGATCCACATCACTCCAGAAAATTGGTGGCACTGGTTCGACTCCAAACGGGAAAAGCATAGCCGCCATTGGGGCGACGATCAAAAAAGGGCTTGGGAGAGGCTCGCGGAGACCGAATCCAAAAAAGGTGTGTGTGCAGAGTAAAGTAGCAATTCTTGAATACATAACAAACTCAATTCTTAGCAAACAATTTCTAGGAGACGAAAAAAAAAGACGAGTTCACTGAGGAGAGCACTGAAGAGGATGAGGAGATGAAGAAATTGCCGAAGAAAGGCGGACGACCTTGTCAACCAAGTATGTTGTGATGGTGGAAAGAAAGATTGGCTTTGATTCAAAGATTAACTATTAGGCAGAACTGGGATTCAACTCACTTTTTAGGGTTTTCGGTTGTTTTAAGGGAACTTCCCTGGCTAGCTAGGCCGGCCAGAAGCTCTTGACCTTCTCTTTCTTTCTTTCTTTCTTCTTTCTCTTGGCAAGTTAAGATACTGGATAGCTGAGTGATTAGAGCAATTGCTCAGTAATCCTGTTCAATCGATCCCGTTCAATCAATCCCGTTCAATCGATAGTTCAATCCCCTCTCTGCAAATCTACTTTTCTTGCCAATTCCATTACAGACAGATCGTAAATTGAATTTCTTTCTACCTAGTTTTCTGAATTTGTTTTGATAGAGCTTGAAAAGTTAAAATCGTATAATTTAAATTCATATAATCAATTTTAGCTATAAACTTTCGACCGAGAGATCATTCGACAGATGATGAAGGCGATAAGAGTCCCCCAAAACCTTCTGGAGCTTTAAAATCGAACGGTACTGGAGTTGCAGCAAAGAAAAGTAAGTCGAGAAAGAGTTAGGGTTTAAAAATTTGATCGATTATCTCAGAAATATTTCTAAAAATCTTTTAGCAAGATCTGGTGATAAACAGATGAAGAAAGGCGGAAGTCGAGGAGGAACGGGGAGAAAGAAAGCGAATTATGAAGACTCGCCTGATACCTCGAGTTCTGCAACACTTTCTAGTGGTGAGTTTAGGCAAAAAAAAATCGACTAGAAAGTTTGAATATTCAATTCAATTCAATTCCAGACTCTGAAGATGAGTCGTTCACCCCAGGAAAAGGCGCAAGAAAGGGATCCTCGCAAAAAGTTGTCAATCCAACGACATCAACGTCAAGTCGAGGAAAAGCGCCGAGAAAACCGCCGCCGAGAAGCTATCCGAGGAACAAGAATCCCCCAAAAAGTCCTGGAAAGGTAAATTGTGACCCAAAATGAACAACACCCTTTCTAGGTTTTCCCACAAAACTATGGAACAAGGAGAGCTTCGACTTCGCCACCAAAAAGTCCGACAAGTATCCCGGAGTGTTTGAGTGTGGCCACGAGTGTTGGAACGGAGGGAACGGTTCGTTTTAAATGATTAAAATGTTACTGTTACAATGTACAATGTTCAAATTATGCTTTTCTAGATTTTTCCATAAAACTGGAAAGTTTTCTTGCTTATATTCAAAAGAAACAAAATCTAAAATCTATAAAAACCTGTTACTCAAAAGCAAATAGCTTTGAGCTTTTAATTCTAGTTTCTAGATGTACTTCTAGATGTACTTCTTGATGTACTTCTAGATGTACTTCTTGATGTACTACTAGATGTACTTCTTGATGTACTTCTAGATGTACTTCTAAAGATGTACTTCTTGATGTACTTCAAGTTGTACAAAGATGTACTTCTAGATGTACAAAGATGTACTTCTTGATGTACTTCTTGATGTACTTCTAGATGTACTTCTTGATGTACTTCTTGATGTACTTCTTGATGTACTTCTTGATTTACTTCTAGATGTACAAAGAGGCATTTTGCAATTTAAATAACAATTTAGATGTTTAGACTTAATTTTAAAAGTTACAGGTACCAATGAGATTAGACGGCGCACCTGGGTCGCCTGGAGGTGGTCGCTCGATGGCCGACGTTGGCGACGAGGCTGACGATGGAGTGGGTTTAGAAAAGATTCAGATTTCAACTTTAAAAGTAGATTATTAAAACTAGATCCTAAACAAAGCTACTTTCTCATGAAATTCATGAAATGATTTCAGGGCTGTCCCCCCTTACCCGGTTCTTTACCACGGCCACCGCCGAATCCACCCGAAAGCGACTCGAGGAAAGCCTCATCTCGCGGCTCTACAATAAACGCTGGTGTCTCTGGGTCAAGAGCTGAGTCTCGTCACTCGGCGAAGTCACCTCAGCCACCGGTGCATGGAATGGCGTCGACAACAGCCAGTTCCGCGGAAAGCAGCAGTGACGACAGTGAAGCCGGGCCGGTTAGGTGAGAATCAACCTTATAAAGATTAACAGCTAGATTTCTTATACAAAAATTAATTTAGAATTGTTGTGATAAAAGATAAAAAGATATAAAGTTAGATAGTGAATGTAAGAAGTAAAGTCCTTTTTTTTGCGGCTATGAATGCCAAAATTGTGTTCTTTGTTTCAAACTTGATTCGAATTTGATCGGAATGAATACAATTCGCTTTGAAAGTGATTTGAAAGTGATTGAAAGTATTCAAAAGTGTTCAAAAGTTTTCAGAAGTGTTCAAAAGTGTTCAAAAGTGTTCAAGAGTGTTCAAGAGTGTTCAAGAGTGTTCAAAAGTGTTCAAAAGTGTTCAAAAGTGTTCAAAAGCAACGAAAACTTTATCAAAACAGATTTAGTGATAGAAAATGATTTTGAAAGTGAGGGAAAATGACGAAAAATCGTCTTATAAAGGCAAAATTTACAGTAATCCGACGAAAGAGTTACGATTTAGAAGAACAGAACAGATTTAGATTTAGATTTAGATCTAGATTTAGATTTAGATTTAGAAAGCAGAAGATTTAGAAGAAACAAATTTCAGAAAACGTTTTCATCATTCAAGTTGAACATAAATGAAATAACATAAACATTCTAGTGAATATAAATATGAATTAGAAGTTAGCATTTCTTGGGTAAGCCAAATGGACGGGGGTGGGACAAATGCGACCTTTTTTTGCTGGAAAACGCCTTAGGAAAGGTCGTAGAGCTTCGAAAATATTTCCATACAAGGGGATTGTATGCGTAGATTCCGAATTTCGACAAATCAGACCTCGCTGACACGTCAAATTTGGGCTAAAAGGCAAAAACTACGCAACTTAACGCTTTTCCGCAGTTTTTGCCTTTTAGCCCAAATTTGACGTGTCAGCGAGGTCTGATTTGTCGAAATTCAGAATCTACGCATACGATTCCCTTATGGAAAGATTTTCGAAGCTCTACGGCCTTGCCTAAGGCCTTTTTCAGCAAAAAAAAAAGGTGGTCGGATTTGTCCCACCCCCAGATGGACAACAGATTTCAATAGGAACTTGGACAAGTCGAGTTTTTAGGGAATAACAATTCCTACGATTAGTTTAGATAGAAATTCTGTTGGTAGGCGGCATTATTTTTTAAAAACGTTTGGAAAAGAATTGTAAAAACTTGGACCAACTTGGACCAACTGGGACCAAAAACTTGGACCAACTTGGACCAAAGACTTGGACCGACTTTTGTATCGAGTTGAGGCGAGTAGGGAAGGCGAGTAGGCCTCTCAAAACTGTAGGGAATAGCAATTCAGTAAACTTCAATAATCTAAACAACGATAACTTCATGTTAACAGTTATTCAGATATTCAGCTATTGTTTTAGTCATGCAATCTCTCCATCACCCTCATCCTCATCATGCAGTGAATGGAGAGAAAGCCCGCGTCCGCTAGGCGACCTTTTCCCCACTCAACAAGGACCAAACAATGATATGATTAATATGGGCGGAATACCGGATGCTGGAGAACTGGCTGAAGCTACAGTGTGAGTTGATATTCAATTTACTAATGAAATATTAGAGTTAGAGTTAAGTTAGAGTTGTTATCTCGCCAAAAAAGGAGTTTCTCCGTTTCCTAATCAGCTTTGAAACTCACTAGTTTGTTGTTGCCTTGTTTCTACTTTAGCAAAGCTCGTAATTCTTCTAATAATTCTTATTTTAGCGATACTATTTCCAATTACGAAGCTCCACCAATACTAGCACCCGAGCAATCGAATGTGGTCGAGTGTGAGCCAGTCGGAGGACTTCCACCAGTCGA
The DNA here is from genome assembly GCA_958450365.1 of Mesorhabditis belari. Taxonomy (NCBI): domain Eukaryota; kingdom Metazoa; phylum Nematoda; class Chromadorea; order Rhabditida; family Rhabditidae; genus Mesorhabditis; species Mesorhabditis belari. The sequence goes on along the minus strand of CAUEEP010000737.1, from coordinate 3,304,404 downwards.
AACACTTCAGCTAACATCTTCAGAATCAAGTAAAAAAATTAGAAAACTAATCTTAGGTTGAGTATTTCTATAAATCTCTGTTTTCTGTCTTTTGTTTTCTGTTTTCTGTCTTCTTTCTAGTGTCTAATGTTTTAGGAAACTTAATCGGAATGGCTCCTCAATTCGGTCCAGATGAGGACGATGATGCGCCGCCGAATCTTTCTCCAAACTATTCGGTTTGTGCTTTTTTCCTATCGATTTTTAAAAAAGATATTCAATTTTTGCAAAATTCTGCAAAATATCGAACTTATTATACCAAGAAAATATAAGTTTAACATGAGATTTTTAGGACATAAAAGAGGACATAATTCCCGAGGCTGTTGCCGTGGAAGCCGTTGTGACTGAGGTGTGTTTGGTAAGATTCTAAATAAATCAATCGAATGCTTCACTTACCATTCTTAGAAATATTCTAGTCTAGAATACAAATTTAGCAATTATTAGGCAAATCGTCAAGTTCTAGAGTGCCATGGATCGTCCACCGAAAGCCCCAGCAATGTTGGATCATCCAGTCGAAGATGACCGGGTTGAGGTTGGGAAATACCTTGATATTTTAACGTTTAATATAGCTAGGATAATATTTAAGTATAAAGCAATATTTTAGGATCATCATATTGAGATGACAACGAGTGTCCCGTTGAATCCCGTTCAAACAGCGGCCATGCAACTCACTCCACAACAAACCCTACAGTATCCGGGGTTAGTTAGAAGCTGTAGATCTACAGTAGCTCTATAGCTCTATAGCTTCTAATACTCCCAAAAACAAGAAGAATTTTAGAAGCGCTGGCCCAATGCTTGGCCAAGGCACTCCGGGCAGTGTTGGAATGTGTGGAGGAGCGCCGGGAAGTGTCCATCAAACAACTCCTGAAATGCAACAATTCATGAGCCCTCCACAGATGCAGGTTCGTATTAGAATTATACTTTTATTGACCAAAGCTATGATACAAGAGATGTTTTAAAGTGGATATGGACACTAGAAACTCTAAAAGCTTGTAGCTTGCTTCAAAATCTACCGGATTGACATGATCTATAGCTTAAAAGATAGAGAATTTCAAGAACTTTCGAATGAATAGAACAGTAGAACATTGGAACACTGTAGAACAGTAGAAAATTGATTCTAAAGAAAGTTACAGTGGTTTATAGCCGTCGACTACACGTGAGTACAATCTGTCAGACTAAAAACCGCTGTAATTTTCTTTAGCAGTGATATTTTTCGGTGTTTTCTTTAGCCCATTCTTTTACTTTAGTCACCAAAAGATAGAGAATTTCAAGAACTTTCGAATGGACTAAAGTACACTGAAGAACATCAATTCTAAAGAAAGTTACAGTGGTTTATAGCCGTCGGTTTATAGGTTTAGAGCGAGTACAATCCGTCGGGCTACAAATACGTCGGGCGTCGGTTTGTAGCCCGACGGATTGTACTCGCTATAAACCTATAAACCAACGGCTATAAATCACTGTAGCTTTCTTTAGAATTGATGTTCTTCAGTGTACTTTAGTCCATTCGAAAGCTCTTGAAATTCTCTATCTTTTAAGCTATAGATCATGACAATCCGGCAGATTTAAAGCAAGCTACAAGCGTTTGTAGTGTAACAGGTTGTCATTTTTGTAGTTTATAGTGCCGATGACTATTTTAAAGTCATTTTGGGCTGAATCAGTTCAGGATCAGACCCGTCTTAGTCAAGCTTCTGGTCCTTGATCAAAACAAACCGTATCAAGCCAGAAGTCAGGCAAATCGAGACTATTGGCCACTAAGCCAAGCCCGAGTCGGACTTCTGACGAGCCCAAGACTTTGTTCAAGTCCTTAGATAAAGACAGTCCTTGTCCAAGTTCAAGGTTGGAAGCTAGGCCAGCTCTTATTCAGCTTATTGGTTTAAGAAATCTCTAGCAAGTCCCGTAAAGCATTTTACCACAGAACAAGTAACCCAAGCTTTCAATCACCTCTCTTTTCAGTGCATGCAACCGGGCTCCGTTGGTTCATCCGTGCATTCAGTGGGTCCCCAACTAAACACTTCGGGGCACGATCTATCGGGCAGCTATCCATCCGCAAACATCGCCTCCAATCCAGCCACTCCTCTACGACATCAAGCGACGCCAACTCTGCAGCAACAACCACCACCCGTCCAAGCAACCACCCCAATGTCGGCACCTCCCGCAAGCGAGTATGTGGTTTCTAATGGGATATTAAAGAAATGAAAGTTCTAATGGAGTTCTAACAAGTCTAACAATCTCTTGAACAAGAGATTGTTAGACTAACTTAACAACAACAGATTCTAACAAGTCTAACAATCTCTTGACCTAAGCCTCTATAGAATAGTAATTTCATTTTAGTGGGTACAAGTCCGTATGGAATGCCGCTACCAGGCCCATCACCTTTATGCAATCTCCCGTCGCAAGGCACTCCTCCAATTGCTCAACCGATCGTCCCATCACAGCCACCGCCACAAACACAAGCTACACAGCCAGTTAAACGAGAGAAAAAGGTGAGCAGAAGAAAGGAGGAAAGGAGAAACTTTGAGATAAACAACTCTCACAAATAGTTTATCTTAATCTTAATCTTAATTAGAGTAAAATCACGAGCGTCGCCTTATATACGACTTCTTTTAAAGATATTCAGCTTTTGATTTGGTTGTTGATGATCTTGATGTTGTTTAATTGTATTTTAAAATAAAACCAACCCTAGTGACATTGAGATGGCGATAGTAGCTGGTGTTGGTTGCTTATTAAGAGATCGTTAACGAGAGGCCGAGAATTCCGGCACAAATATTTTGTATCAGAAAGGATTTGCACAACTAATGCACAAATGAAAATCCCCCTCTCAGAAAGCCTCAAATCGCTCCTCGCACACCACCCAAGCGTCCACATCCGCCGCTCCATCAACCGCTACATTCGCTCCACTCCCCTCTGGCTCTGGCTCTTTCAACTTCAACAATCCTTTGATGACTCCAAGCATGTTCCCATATCCGATGTCTGGATATCAACCTCAATACGGCTTCCCGCAATTTGATCCAACTTTCGCGGTATGGGAAATAGCAAGCAATAGGAAATAGCAAGAAAAAAAAAATTTTCAGAATCACTATGGACCTTTCTATCAGAATCCTTATCATCAAATGGGCCAAATGGGTGGACGGGGCGCGAGTGCTGGTCGGTTTTTTGGAATTTAAAAAAGAGAAATGTTTAGCTCACGTTTTGAGAAAACTTAACTTTCATGACTTTCAAAATTTGTAAGATTTTACGAAAAGTTTTCAAGATTTAGCTCAAATGATGAACTTTGGACAATACGGAGCCTATGGGCATTCGTCGATGAACACTGGACGGGGAACGGGCACAGCGAGAGCGATAAACAATCAACAAGCGGCCGGCTCCTCTCAAATGTGGCCACAGGGTGGTGGAGGGTTTGCACCGGCTCCTCAACCACCGTCGTCTTTCCATCCGGATTTGATTTGGAATCAAAATCCATATTTCATGCCGAATCCCCACAATATGGGCGGTGGCGGGGGGAGTGCAGGGGGAAGTGCCGGGAAATGACTAGAAGTACATGTTCACTGAGTTTACCGACTATTTTCGGTGAGTTGTCATTCCTGAACATCGACTTGGGTAGATGTTATCTCGGCTATTACATCCTGTAACCCATTTACCGTAGTCCAAGAGCTACCGTAGTCCAAGAGTTAGCTACCGTAGCCGATACTTAGCAGCTATCGTAGTCGGTACCTAGCAGTTATCGTAGTCGATACCAGCAACTACCGTAGCCTACTTAGCAGCTGCCGTAGCCCATACTTAGCAGCTACCGTACCCCGTAACCCAATAGCTTTTACAAACGATAAGCTACCGGTACTCAGCTTACAGTACTAATTAGCTACTGTAATCCATAGGTTAGCTACCGTACTCACAGTCCGTTACCGAAGCAGTAAGGCAAGTAGTTGATACCGTAAGATTTCATCGTGGTTCATCAACTAACTTGGAGTTGGCTCTACAAATATCAAATGTCTATTGTAGAGATTTAAGCCCGGGTTACAGTAGCTGATATATCCTTTAGCATCTACACAAGTCGGTCGGAAAAGCTTTAAGATTACTGTAAAGATTACTGTAAAGATTACTGTAAGATTACTGTAAAGATTACTGTAAAGATTACTGTAAAGACTACTGTAAGATTACTGTAAGATTATTGTAAGATTACTGTAAGATAGAGAACGATAGACTGCATGACCCACTCCCCTCATCCCATTCAATGTATTTAAACCCTTCTTCCTAACTTATTGCCTCATTTTTGGTTTCTATTTTTTTTTGCTTTCGATCCTCAGCATTTTCATTTCTCTTTTCACAAACGAGTACTTTTATCGGAAGAGACTCAGGCATTCTTTCAGGTTTCTTTCTTTCTTTCTTTTTTACTTTCTTTATGCCCCTTTTTTTCGCTTCAAGTGCATATCTAGATTCATAAAAAACCTACTAATCGATGAATTTCTATCTAGCTAACCGAAAAGATCCGACTCTCGGTCACGGGAATGACGACAAGAACGGAAAGAGCGGAAACAATCATCGCTACTCTAAAGAGATACACTACTGGACAATGAAATATCATACTTAAAAAACGATCGTCACTTTCGCGCGTCTGTAACTCCCTTGTCTTTACCGTATTTCTAAATATTAATATTACCATTGTGTAGCCCTTGAAAAGAGCTTTCAGAAAATGTATAACACTAATAGTTTCAACTTAAAGACAATGGAGTTACAGACGTGCGAAAGTGACGATCTTTTTTCAAATATTGATATTTCATTGTCCAGTACTGTATGCAATTAAAAGAATCTTTGACTCAAATTCTTTAAAACTTACAGTAATCGTTGATGAGCTACCGTAATCCATAGGTTACCTATCGTACTCACAATCCGTTACCGAACCAGTAAGGCAAGTAGTTTTTTCAATCAAAACTTACTCTCATTGATGCAAAATTTCATTAAGCTTCGAAAAAAAGTGTTCAAGATTTACGGGAAAGCATTCGATCTTTACGTTTTTACGAATCTAGCCTACAGTATGCTTAATTTTACTTTAAAAAATGATCATTAAAGATCAGCTGATCATTAAAGATCAGCTGATACTCTTTTTCTTCAATCATTACAATATGCAAATTGCCGGCACTTCAAATTTTGATCTCTTCACCAAAAAAAAAGAGCAAAACGATCTTCTTTGCTCTTTGCAAAACGATCTATGATTTTCTTTGCATTTCATTTGTTCTTTGCATATTCGTTTTCCCCAAAAATTCACTTCTATACTCGAATTTTGTGAACTATTTCCATTTTGTTTCTCAATCTCTTTTGTGATCTTCAAACATTCACCCTTTGAACGCATATTTGTCTAGATTTATCGCCTTTTTTTTGTTTTTTTTGCTTTTTATTTACTTTTTCGTTGTATTTTTATCCCGGTATTTACTAAGATAAAGTATTTTTTTAATAAAATGATAAAATTGATAAAATCTCCAATACAAAACACAAATTTTCGTTATTCCAAATGCGATTTGTTGACTTTGACACGCCCGAAATCGCCCCTGTAAACGTCTTGTCGCTCGGCGATCAGATGAGAGAAAGTCTTCGCTTCTTCGCTTTGCTGCAACGTGAATTATTCAAATTATAGATAAATTATAGATAAATTATACATAAATTATTACATACCGTAAATACTGTAATAGTACCCCAGCCCCATAATAACGGAGTGTTGCGTAGGTCTGTCTGCTAGTTTGCTAGTTTTTGACGATGACACTGGTTTATGCTACAATGCGCGCTTTGGTATCAAAAAATAGCCCTGAAATTCAGGGCTATTTTTTGATACCAAAACGAATATTTTAGCATAAACCAGTGTCGAGAAAAACTCGTCCAAAGCTAGACTACGCTAGCTAGACTAAAACTAGACTACGCAACACTCCGTCATTATGGGGCTGGGGTACTATTACAGTATTTACGGTATATTCGTTCTCGAGCTTGACTGTTTGCAAAAATTGTACTAGCTTTTGTACTTCTTTCTACTCTAACAAGCAACGATTTCTGATTCAACTCACAACCATCATTTCCTTACTCAGCCACATCAACGCGTCCAAAGCTAGACTACGCAACGCTCCGCACCGTCATTATGGGCGGTGGGATACTAGTACAGTATTTATCATCAACTATACAACATCAACTATCATTTATTCTTATTTGTTTTTTTTTTTGTTAAACTTTCTAAAGTCACTTCTCTATATCCTTTTAAACATTATCTTTTTGAAAAGCTTAACATAAACTTTCATTTTTAAATAGAAAACTGTTTAATAAGCTGTCAAATGAACTACTGAATTTCCTTACAGCTTTACAGCTTCCGGTACTCTTTTTCAATCGTTTACTTGCCTTTAAATTCTCTTACAAAACAAAAAGTGATCTAAAAAGGATTTCTTTCCATTTCTGTGTAGTTTAAAACTGTAAAATGTTGATAAAATCACCGGCTCTCCAGTTTCTCCAGTACCACGAGAGCGAGTTCTTGAGCGCTTCTGAAAAGTACATATTAGATTGTACATATTAGATTGTACAGATTAGATTGTACATATTAGATTGTACAGATTAGATTGTACATATTAGATTGTACAGATTAGATTGTACATATTAGATTGTACAGATTAGATTGTAGATATTAGATTGTAGATATTAGATTGTAGATATTAGATTGTGCATATTAGATTGTACAGATTAGATTGTACATATTAGATTGTACATATTAGATTGTACAGATTAGATTGTACATATTAGATTGTAGATATTAGATTGTAGATATTAGATTCAATGTTCAGTATTGTACATATTAGATTGTATTGTACACATTGTACATATTAGATTCAATGTCCAATAATATTCAAACCATCAATAATAGTTTGAATATGAAAATTTTCATTAAATTCTACCGAAATCGGAGCAATTTTCTTCGTCTGATAGACGCCGGTGAGCCACTCTTCGCAACGAGTGGCAAAAGAGAAAATCGAGCCCTCAATAGCCACATATGTGCAACGATTGAGTACCTAGAAAGATTTTTTTTTATACTTAAGAACGAGAATTGCAAGAATAAGAGTACAAATCGATTTGTGAAGCATTGAAATGACTTACTCTTGAAGGCATGAGGAAGAAGAAATGAACGAATTTCCATGTTGGATCTCGCTGAAATCATTGACTCATGGAAATCTTTGAATCTACTTTTAAAAAACTTTAATTGATCTATTTTAAACTTTGCTTTCTCTACGTTGGAAAACCCTACCATGCAAATTGCACCCATAGCAAAGTGGATAGCGCGCTCGCATCACGCGCATATTCTCCGAGTTTGACCCCCGCCACTCACCACCTCACTTGTCTTTGTTAAAAGGCTACATAAAATTTCATCAGACACGTGTTTTAGCGTTTTTTTTTTAAATACTCAAAGGGAAAGCCCGTAGTGCGCGCACGGACAGAGATTATTTATTATTTTTTATCTATTGGGTTGGTGAATTGAAAAATGCGGGACTTTGAACTAAAATTTATTCAACATAAAACCATGAATTCATTCCAAATAATTTCCATTATTATTGACGACTTCTGCCCATTTTACAGGCAATTTGCGGATTCCTCTTTCGTAGTTGGATTTTGGTTTGTGTGTGAGACAAGTGTGAGACTCAAAAATCGAGGACTGGAGATGTCAGCTGTCAGTCCAGTTTGGGCACTTTCTTCAAAAGAAACCCATTTTGGTGTCAATAGAAAAGTTGTAGAGAATCAAAAATTAGGCTTATAGCCAAATTTCCAAAAAGATACACTTAGTAGTTTCGCTTAAAATGCAAGTTTCGTGAAAAGTCGTAAATCTCGCCTTTCTTGAAAACCAGTTTTTGTATCATTCTGAAAATTTAGATATAAGCTTGATTTTTGATTCTCTACAACTTTTCCATTGACACCAAAATGGTTTTCTTTTGAAGAAAGTGCTCAAACTGTCACATATGACAATAGCCCACAGTTTTCAATTCATCAACCCAATAGTTCATAGTTCATAAGAATATCAATCGATAAATCAATTCCTAATTGCTAATTGCTATCTTCTCCATCTTCTAGAATATCCATTGTCTAGGATCAATCCAAGGCTATACAAAATTTTCAGGTGACTCGAGCTTCGATGGTGGGTCGAGGCGAGAGTCGTGAAAACCCAATATATAGTAGATAGTAGAGAATTTATAGAGAAAGCCTTTCTAATGATATTACTATTTGATAAAGACTACTCAATGTTATTGAAGTTTTTTTGAAAATCGTCGCCATTACATACTATCCAATAGAATTCAATAGAATTCAATAGAATCCAATTGAATAGAATCTGATTACCGTGGCATACGTGGGAACCATGTCTCCCATTCCAATGGTGGTCGCGGTAAGGTATGAGAGATAGAATGATCCCCAGAAAGAGATACCATCAGGTCCCCAAAGTCCATCATAGAAATAAATGAATGCCGCTCCAAGGCACCAAGTGCCTGAAAATAAACGAGATTCGATTAGATATTAGATTAGAAATTAGAATAAACGAAATTTCCGTTTTAGAAAATCTTGATCTTGATCGTAAGAGTGATCTTGATAGTTTGCATTTTTCAAAGAATTTTCTAATTGATGTATCAGAACTTTTTTGTATTATGGTTGATCATTGATCTCTTGAAGCCTATAAAATGAATATCCAAACACTAACACATCATGTGAATGAACGAGAGTGAAACGGGAAACTCGATCTCTTCATCTTCCGGTGTCTCGACTCCTTTTGCTTTTCTGAGGAAAACCTTTTTTTTTTTTGATGAAAAACCCAATAAAACCTCCATCGAATCAACAAAAAAGCGTAGATTTTTGTGCAAATTGTGAGTTGCCATTGACCGAGATCTCTCATCACAACAACGGCCAACGGGATTGCGATTAGACCATACACCATCAAGACTCCACGACCCAAATTACTGTAGAAGGGAACAACACCTGGAATTGAGCTTTACGATGAGGCGATTTCTTCTTTCTTCTTTCTTTGATTGTTTTTCCTTACCGTATGACACTGTCATGAAGATATCAGTTGTCGCGAACACTCCACACCACCAACTCCACCAGCGATTCTTCGCAAAATCGTCTTTTTTGTGATAAGCTGAGAGAGTGTAACGATTTTCGCCCACAAGTAGCTCTTTGTAAGCTCGCTGGAAATGAACTAGACTAAAAGAGATCAATAATTACAATATTTCTGTTAGTTAAAGGTTTAATTACAGGTTTGTAAAGGTGATCAGAAAGAAGATGCTCAATCGTGTTCTAAAGCTAAACCACTTCCAGATTCAGCAGCGAAGTCCAGATCTAGCTTATGCCAAGTTCAAGGACTTTGTGGAGTCCAGTCCAGAGTTCTGGACTTCTGGACTCTGCCAAGTTCGGGGACTTTGTGGAGTCCAGTCCAGAGTTCTGGACTTCTTCTGGACTCTGCCAAGTTCGGGGACTCTATGGAGTCCAGTCCAGAGTTCTGAACCTCTTCTGGACTCTGCCAAGTTCGGGGACTTTGTGGAGTCCAGTCCAGAGTTCTGGACCTCTTCTGGACTCTGCCAAGTTCGGGGACTTTGTGGAGTCCAGTCCAGAGTTCTGGACTTCTTCTGGACTCTGCCAAGTTCGGGGACTCTATGGAGTCCAGTCCAGAGTTCTGAACCTCTTCTGGACTCTGCCAAGTTCGGGGACTTTGTGGAGTCCAGTCCAGAGTTCTGGACCTCTTCTGGACTCTGCCAAGTTCAGGAACTCTGTGGAGTCCGGTCCAGAGTTCTGGACTTCTTCTGGACTCTGACTTGATCCTGGTCTTGTCTAGAAACCGAAAAAGCCAAAAGTTCAACTAGTACAACAATCGTTTTCATCTTATAATTCTTATCGAAAGCTACGAAAGCTCAAAAATCACCCTTAAATATCCTCTAACAAGTTCCTCATCAATGAGCGTGTTGTTCTCGGAATTTCTCTGTGCCATCATCTCCGCCGAGATTGTCTCCAATTTCCCTCTCATCACGGCAAGTTTTGTATCAAGATCCTAAAAGAAAAATGGGTTTCCTTTGAAAAGATTCTCGTTTAAACCAATTTTTCGGCATCTTTCTCAATCGTATAAAACATCGCTCCACCGGCCATTGTGAGCAAGGCAAGCGCGAGAATCATCATCAAATGGCGGAATCCGAAAAGGGAATGACTGTGCACAAGCCAGTAGACTGAATCGAGGAAACCTAAAGGATAAGCAATATTGCAATATTGTCAAGGCTTCAAAGGCAAAGCCAAGCTCTTCTCCGCTTGCCTAGACTGAATTGGCTTGAAAGATATTCAGTAAACGGGCTAAATGCTCTACCCGATCGGCATCAATCGGCAATACAAAAGGTAATTGGCTCTATTGTCTACTTAACCCACAAAAGATTCCTTCGTCCGTTTTAGTTACTCTAGAATCCTTAACGTTTGCTGATTGCTATGTCCTCTTTGAAAACCAAAAAAACCAACGATTTTCATTTGCTCCAGGAATTGGCAGTGTCGACTTGGTGCTTCTTCTCGATACAGTCGATTTCTCGGCCATTGATGCGGCTCTTAAAGGAAAAGTCGATAACATATCAGAAAATAGACTTTCTAGGCCCTAGACATGGGAAAATACCAAGCCGAACCTAATTCCACTGCCCTTTTCTCAGCTGTTTCTTTGCTGATTGCTCTGAAATTTTGTCTACAAGCGAAAATGTCGTAGACAAAATTTCAGATCGGCTAAAATCGGCCAAAATTGACCAAGGTGAAATTAGGTTTGGCTTGGAATTTCCCTATGTTTAGTAAGCCTTTGGTAAACTTTATAAGAAACTATTCTTAGAGTTGTTTCTTCCTCGAACATTTGTCAACTTTGAAGTGCTCAGATTTGCTTAAACGCATTCTTTCTAGAATACTCAAGTATTTTTATACATTCTTTCAAACGCATTCTTTCTAGAACACTCAAGTATTTGAGGATTACAGGAAGAATGAGTGCATTAGAAAGGATTTGTTTTGACATTTTGCGAGCACAAATGCGAGCACAATTCCTTTAACAGTGAAATAAAGGGGATAAAGTTAATAAAGTGATGCAAATTCGATATAAATCTTTTTCTTTGTGGAGTCTAGTCCAGAGTTCTGGGCTTCTTCTAGACTCTGCCAAGTTCGGGGACTCTGTGGAGTCCAGTCCAGAGTTCTGGACTTCTTCTGGACTCTGACTTGATCCTGGTCTGTCTAGAAACCGAAAAAGCCAAAAGTTCAACTAGTACAACAATCATTTTCATCTTATAATTCCTATCGAAAGCTACAAAAGCTCAAAAATCACCCTTAAATATCCTCTAACAAGTTCCTCATCAATGATGTTTTTTCTATTCCACAAACCTTCTCAACCTGTGCCCATCAACGATTCTCTGAAAATTCTTCGGTATATGATTGAGGGTGTCCTCATTTTTCGCGTATCTCCCGCTAATCGTGTAGTGATTGTTATCATAATATTTATCAATTGCTCTAAAGTTTTCTTTAATTTAAAAGATTAAAATTTTCAATTTTTCACTTTTGATCTTCATTTGTCGGCTTTCGGCGGGGTTTTGCTAAAATTTTAGAGAAATTAAAACAATCTTCTTTAACCAACACAAATCGTCGCCTCCATTTCGAGTCTCATCAATCGATACTTCTCTTTTGATACCGTTCTAAAGTTTAAAAAACTCATCTAGATCTAGATCTAGATGTTAGTGGATAAATTCGATAAAGATATAGACGAGATTACGATAGAAAGAGATAGGGGACATCTAGATGGATTACTTAAACATTTCGATGACAGATTTAAGTTCTGCTTCTACACTGAAATACCGATTTCCCCAAATGTTTAGCATTAAACTTCTAAAGAACTAAAATTAAAACTTCTAGCCTTGTGGAATTTGATACTTTTTTTTGTTGGTGATTGAGTTGAATTCGAATAAAGCTTGAATTGAATTTGAACTTCAATTTTCAAACGACTATACTATGTACTCTTTTATTTTAGATAATAAGAAAGATAATAAGGAAATAATAAGAATTGGCAAGTTATAAACGATCGTTTTTTTAGTAATGTGTTTTCTGAAAAAACGGCTTATCCAATCAGAAAACGGTTTGCTTCATTCAAAAGCCCTATCCTTAATCTACAAAATGGCTTTTTTTGAATTTTTGAAAAATGTTTTATTTTAGAACTTTTTTCAGGCATTTTGTAATGTAAGAGTTGAAAATCCTGGTTTCTAGCATTCATGAGCTAATATATTTTTGAGCCATTTTTGAGTGATTGCATACTTTTTAAAATAAATAATAAAATTTGTGCTAATTTAATCCTCAACTGGGAATTCGTTTCTTTTAATGAAGTAAGTCATTTTAAAATATTACCGTAAATACTGTAATTGGACCCGCCTCGTACAGTCGCGTAGTCGCAAAAGTTTTTTAGTATTTCATTTTTTTCAAAGCGCCCGTACTTTCAAAAAATGCGTCTTTGGTATCAAAAAATAGCCCTGAATTTCAGCTATTTTTTGATACCTAAGCGCACATTGTAGCATAAACCAGTGTCGAGAAAAACCCGTCCAAAGCTAGACTACGACTAGACTTAAAATAAAACGCTTCATCGATTACATAGTTTCCCAAAATTTCAGAACAATTCAATCTTGGGAATGTTGATTTTCAAATTAGGCTCAAAATGCACTTTTGTGCTAATTTAATCCATTTTCGTTTGAATTTAAGCAAGATTAAAAAAAAAAGATTAAAAGAAAGAGAACGGTTCGATCGATTGGATTGTATTTACGTATTCCAATTACAATATTTATGGTAATATTTTAAAATGACTTACTTCATTAAAAGAAACGAATTTCCAGTTGAGGATTAAATTAGCACAAAAGTGCATTTTGAGCCTAATTTGAAAATCAACCTTCCGAAGATTGAATTGTTCTGAAATTTTGGGAAACTATGTAATCGATGAAGGGTTTTATTTTAAGTCTAGTCTAGCTTTGGACGAGTTTTTCTCGACACTGGTTTATGCTACAATGTGCGCTTAGGTATCAAAAAATAGCCCAATTTGAAAGCCTAATTTGAAGGCTTTGAATCTGAGCCTAATTTGAAAATCAACCTTCCAAAGATTGAATTGTTCTGAAATTTTGGGAAACTATGTAATCGATGAAGGGTTTTATTTTAAGTCTAGTCTAGCTTTGGACGAGTTTTTCTCGACACTGGTTTATGCTACAATGTGCGCTTAGGTATCAAAAAATAGCCCAATTTGAAAGCCTAATTTGAAGGCTTTGAATCTGAGCCTAATTTGAAAATCAACCTTCCAAAGATTGAATTGTTCTGAAATTTTGGGAAACTATGTAATCGATGAAGGGTTTTATTTTAAAAACTATGCAATCACTCAAAAATATAATAGATAGAAATAAAATCGATTTTTTAGATAATAAGAAAATCAAAAACCAAACGAAACCTCTTTTCCATTTCCATTGTCGATCGCTTGATTCTCAGAGTTTGTTTCCTCGAAAATCGTCGATGGATGACTGGGAGGCATTCGATCCTGCAATTTCAAATGAAATTTTTAATGAAATTTTTAATGTTAATGAAATTCTTCTTTTTTTGAATTGAAATTGAAAAATGAATTGAATTCTTTCTTTTTTTTTTGCGAAAACTTTGGGAAATTCTATAAAATTAGAGTTTTTGAGTGTGAACAAGCCTAGCTTTCTAGCTACTCAATTTCATTATTTTTTGCAGCAACTTTTTTCTAGGGCATGTCAAAAGCTAAACTAAAGCCATGTCCTGGCCTAATTTCTATCATGATTGGTCAGTCTTTACTTGATTTACAAACAGGATTGGTAAAAAAATTCAAAAGACAAAGCTAGCCACACAAAACTGGCAGCTTTCAATGGCTTTCATTGATCTGAAATCTCAATCTTTGGGCTAAAAACTTGAAAAACGCTGGCTTTGGCTTGTTCTAGCCTTGATCTAGCCTTGATTTTGACTCTTTTGACAACCCTACAGCTGATCTAGCCTTGATTTTGACTCTTTTGACAACCCTACAGCTTTAGGGCGAGAAATTCCGGGTTAGAAATCCCGGATTAGAAAGGCTGCGTTCTTCTTTACAGTACAAAACAATATGAACAAAACTTACCACTGAAAGGAGTTGCGGGCTACCGGGAGTCGGATTCGCCATCATTCAATTCAAAGTTGTTTTAGAAGAATAAATGACAGATTTTCTAGAGATGATGGTATTTTTGTGAGTGTTTTGTCGAAGAGTTCTCAAATGATTTCTCTCTTTTTTTCCCATTTCATGATCCTATTTTTCTCGGCGTAAAACGAGACCGTTTTATGGGGGAAATCGGGGATTTACTTTTGCCTGTTTTGTGATCAATGACGTGAGAAAAAGAAAGGAAAAGAAAAGAAAAGAAAGAAGAAATGAAAGAAGAAATGAAAAGAAAATGATGAGTGCAATTGGACATTTACAAGGCAGACCTTCATCTGATCAAGGACAAATAAAAGCGTCATGTTCAAATGAAAAGCCAAAAGTCAATGGTGAGTTTAGTGCTTTGAGAAATTGGCTCAACGAGGAGCTCAAGGATGAATGAGGAGCTCAAGAATGAATGAGAATACGAATTTTACAACTATTGGATTGGAATGGAGCCGAAAATCAAAGAAATTTAAAACTAGCAAACTAGCAAACTTTAAAACTAGCAAACTTTGTTAAAGGTTAAATAATTCTTTATAAAATGGTATTTAAAAGAGAACTCAAAAGGTTCAACAGCTCAATAAAAAGCCATTTTTTTTACACAAAATCTGTGCCAATTATTCACCAGATTTAAATTTGGGATCTAAACAATCAATTGCCTTTTTTTATTGCCGATTGATGCCGATCGTGTAGAGCATTTAGCCCGTTTATTGAATATCTTTCACGTTGTTTCATCTATGTTTGTTGCCAGTGTAAGCGTGTAAACTTCTGGCAGTCGTCCAATTGATGAGTTATCCACTTCTCCAGTTTCTTTAACCTTTACAACATCCTTCAAGTGATCACTTATAGTCGAAATCCCTGCGATAAAGTGTTTTGCTAATTCTGGCTCAATAGTCAGCGGATTGGCTTTGATTGTAATTGTATTGTATTGTCAAATTGTATTGTAATTGTATTGTCAAATTATCATTGAATTGATTGAAAAATTGACAATTTTATTAGGTTCATGCAAAAGTCTTTTTCATTTTTCTCGTACTTCTTTTGAAAAATAACAAAGTCATCAATTAACCCATGGTTTGCTCTAAATGAAAAGTGTTTATTGTTCAATTTCCCATCTTTTCAAGTCAATTTGGGTTCACTTTCAAGCAAATTCGAGAGTGAAAACGGGTTTTTCATAAAAATCTATAAAAACCTCTATAAAGAAATTGGCTGAATCAATTTCTCTGAAAGTCTGAAAAAATATCGAACTTTTTGTGCTCTATCTTTTATTTATTAAAATCAAGATTGGTTTCCTTAGCTAAAGCGTCTAAAATGCATCAAACGTCTAAAACCGTCTAAAACCTCGAGCCTTTTTTGACTACCCGACTTCAGGCTCTCAAAGAAATCTAGACATAAGACATTTTAAACTCGTTTTAATGTCATTTTGCAGAAAAATAATTGGCCTTTCGAATGCAATAAACCGTTGTTCAATTTGTTGCATTTGTTACTTTTTAACGGAAGTACGAAAAAAATGAAAAAGACTTTTGCATCAACCTAATACAATCAAATAATCGAGAACAAATCAAACAAATAATAAGCAATCAAATTTTACAAAAAATGTTAAGTAAGTTAAGTAATAATTAGTTAAGTGTTTGTTGCTAGAATTTCCCCTCTCTTTTTTCATTCACACAAAGGAGATACAATTCTTGTAAATCGAATAAAACTATTGTTTTCAAATTGATTGGTCAGATTGCATGTCAATTTGAGAAAAAGTTTGTCGATTGAAATCAGATATTACTGGCGAATAGCCAAGAAAAAGCTACCTAACTCTGACAGCCTAAAAATTGGAAAAGTATTGCGGAAAACCGTGCGCCTTCATTCTATTGGGTTGATGCATAATTATCCGGACTTCTTTTATAAATGATTTTATTTAACAAAAAATAACATAAATAGTTAGAAAAATATGTTTAATTGATTATTCTGGAGCATATTCACCGCCTACATCAATAACTGATTGCCATTTGCTTGGAAGACGATCGATTCCACGAGCGAAGAATAAACGATCTTTGGAGGCAATCCACGCTTTAACATCGTCTATCAAGTCATCCAAATCGTTGTAGATCTTATTTGTTTGCCAATTTTTGAGCGATCGATTGACGTGGTAGTCCGTTGGGGCTTCTCCAGTTCTTTGAGATCGCGAAACGACTCTGCGGCAGACCATCCCTTTTCGAAGTGGTAGAGCATGATATGGCGAAGATGGATATGATTGTCGACACGCATTTTGTTCACTAAAGAATAACGAATATTTTAAAAAAAGAAATAGACAAAAAGCTTTCAAAACAAAAAAGATACAAGCACGCAAAAAGAAGTCCGGATAATTATGCATCAACCCAATATTTCGCGCCATTTATTCGCTTTGTAGCTTGTTAGCTGAATATCTTGTGTTAAAAGGCAACTGTTGTTCATTTGATGTGATTTTACTTTCTTCTGTTTTCTTTTCATCGTGTGAGAGTTGTGTCCTAATTAGGAGTGTGTCCTAATTCCTACCAAGCACGCAAAGAATATATTCTTTGCATGGCTAATGATATACAGTGGCCCACAAAAGTATTGTCCCATTGCCATCCAAAAGTTCCTTTCGTACGAAAATCTTGCAACAAAATCAACAAATCGCAATATTTTTTCTGTTTTTATCGTCGCTTTTAATTCAATTGTTGATTTTGTGTGAAAATTGCTCAAGTGAGAGCCGAAAAATCTCCGAGTCAGTCGAATAAAGTTGAAGAAAGTTGAAGAAAGTTGAATTGAATGAAAAATGAATAAAGTTCAAGTGAGATCAAGTGAGTTCAGATATCTCGAAACAAGAAATAACGTGTGAAGAGTGAAGAGTACCAAGCACGCAAAGAATACAATACAATACAATACTCTTTACAATCACGATCAATGAAAGAGAAAGCATCTCAAAGATTGGATTCAGTTCAAAGATTTGAGTTCAAAGCTTTGAGTTCAAGGCTTTGAGTTCAAGGCTTTGAGTTCAAGGCTTTGAGTTCAAGGCTTTGAGTTCAAGGCTTTGAGTTCAAAGCTTTGAGTTCAAAGCTTTGAGTTTAAAGCCGATTTCAAAGATTTCAGAGAAAACAACCCTCGTACAAACCAATTTTATTCATTATAAAAACCTATAAACTATGATCGAGAGAAAACGTTTGAAGGGGATATTTCTGTAAAAGTCTGTAAAGTTTGACAACTTTTGTGATTGAGTATACTCTATCTTTCTTTAATATCTATCTCTATCATTAATGGAGATTTATGTGAAAGAAACTGTTCAAATGACTAGCTGCCATTTTGATTAGCTTTGTTTTGAAGTCTCTCTGAAACTTTAGAACTCTAATTTTTCCTTTTTTCTTTGTTTTATCGAGAAATTGAGATAAAAGCCATATTTTGCTTAAATCAAATGTTAAATTGATCGATTTATTTGCGTAGAAAATCTCCAAGCAATCTACTGGAAACGATTTGGTTCAGAGAGGCGATGAGTATGGTTTAGAGAGACAATGAGTAATGTAAAATAAGCAAGTCTAAAGCAAAGAAATTTCAAAATCACAGCAAAATAGAATGCAAAAAGTAAAACTAGATTTTTCTTTAAAAGTTCAGAGATCAAAATATCTTTGGACTCTCGTTTATCCCATTTTACTCATCACGACTCTCACCTCGACCCACCATCGAAGCTCGAGTCACCTGAAAATTTTGTGTAGCCTTGGATTGATCCTAGAGAATTGATATTCTAGAAGATAGCAATTAGCAATTGATAATTGATTGATAATAGATTGATAATAGATTGATAATCTATTGATTTATCGATTGATAGTCGATTGATAGTCGATTAATAATCGATTGATTTATCGATTGATAATCGATTGCTAATCGATTGCTAATCGATTGATAATCGATTAATAATCGATTGATGTATCGATTGCTAATCGATTAATAATCGATTAATAATCGATTGATTTACCGATTGATTTATCGATAAATAACTATGAACTAGATTGTGATTATATAAAATACAAAATAAGCATTTAATTTATTCTCTATCCTAAAATATTTCTTTACCTTAACACGTCCATATCCTCCTCCATACGCGTCGGCATGAGATTTCATGAAAGTGGCAATAGAGCGAACGGTGAAATTGTTGACCATCTCTTGGATTTGATCTTTCTCTTCCTAAAACCTCAATTACTCAGGTAGATTAGTTGGGTGCACTAGAAGGACTGTGTTCTCATCTTTGATCCCAAAGTACATGCAGAATTTTGTTCTAGACTTGGATTCATGAGCTGTTCACGTGGATTCCGGTGCTTGTTTGGTGCAAGAAAGTTCAGTGATCCCCGAGACAATAAAATCTATTTTTTTCCTTTCTCCTTTCTCATCACATCATTCCCAAAATTTCCAGGAAAGTTCACTCAGAGGATTGGAGAAGGAGAAGAAGGAAAAAGAAAAGAAAAGACAACAAAGAAATCGTAAAATTTGTTATTTTTATGGTTTTAAAGAAAAGATGAAGAAACTTGACTGTTAAAATTGCCCAAATCAAGTCAAAAGTCAAAGTTTTAAAATAAGAAAAAGATAATTTGATACGAGATTTCGAAAAATAAAAGAGCTGTACCAAAGATTCTAGTCAAAATGATCTAGAAGCTTATCTAGAAGCTCTGGTATCTGGTTTAGATGGTTTAGATGTTTAGATGGTTTTGCTGTGGTTTTGTAAAGTTCTGTTTTGTTTTAAGCTTAAATCGAAAAAAGCTGATAGTTGCTAAGAATTTGTCTTTTTATTTCACCAACCTCTGCATTCAATGCGGCGAAATGTTGAACGTCTTGCTGTTGTTGCTGTTGAGAGGTTTTTTGAGGTGCGTATTTCTCGAGAGCAGCAGTGTCGAGCTGAAAAGTTTGACATTGAAAAAGTTTATTCAGTATTTTGTGCTAAAACTTCAACTTTTGAAGTACTCAAATACTTTTGAAGTGCCACAAATCACTGAAAACACTTCTAAATTGTATGCAAGAGTACTGTGGATGAGATTTGGCTAGAATGCTCTAGAAGCTTTAGAGTGCTAGCTTTAGAATGTTAGAATGACGTTAGAATGCTTTAGAGGCTTTAGAATGCTAGCTTTAGAATGTTAGAATGGCGTTAGAATGCTTTAGAGGCTTTCTGTAAACCCCATAGCTGAATGACTTTAAAAAGAAGATCAATAAAAAGCTAGCAATGAATCAATCAATCAATCAGTTCAATCAATCAATCAATCAATTCAATCAAAAGCTATGAATATTTCCAAAATCTTACATCAGTGATCCCATCTAAGTGAGCCAATTTGTGCTTGAAAACGGATAAAGTGCCGAGGATACCGTTTTCCATAGCGATGTATAAGATTCGAAAACCCATCTGGAACAATTAAATGAATCTCTTTTAATACTATTACGATTTAAATGCAGATTACAATAGGGTATAACCTTTGAAAAGCCTCCAAACTCAACTCAAACCTTATAGATTGGCAATCCGATCACATTCCAAAAGGCTATCAGTGGAGAGGTCTAAAAGTTGAAGTCTCTAAAAACTTATTGCCTGGATTTGTTTACCGTAACATTTTTCGGCATCTCGTCACTCATGCCAATTGAGGTCAATGTAATATACGTGAAATACATTGAGCCATAGTAGGAGATCCCGGAATCGACCTCGTAATTGTGAGAGTCGTAGATCCACGTGAGGAATGAGACAGCCAACCAATTCACTGAATTCAATCAGATCAATCAATTTCTTTGATAGCTAGATCCTGATTTTGAATTTCCTGCAATCACTCACCGACCCAAATCACCAATGTGAGCTTGTAAGGAAGGGAGATGTCCTCGTCGGGTTCCGTCAAAATACCGTGGTCTTTTCTAAAAGTACAGACAAGATTAGACAAGACAAGACAAGATTAAGTCTTTCTTAATAGTCTTAAGTCACACTTTTCAATGCATAATCATGCGTTGAAGGACCGTAAAGTTATTTAGAAATAATGTTAACTTTTGAGATCGTTTTATAGAGGATAGAGGCTTTCAAATGACAATAGAATTCAATTGAATCACATCCTCAAATCAAGAGACAAAACCCTCAACTCAGAGCTCAACTAGTCTCAATTAAGCTAACAATTAATTCGAGCTATTCATTTCATCGAGTTTATGCTAAAATTCGATCAAAGTTCACAGATCATGCACAGAGTTCTAGCTATCAAAGAAATCCTAAACACCCAGCTTATATAAAGGACTAAAATATTATCCTGTATTAAAGAGTTTACTTAGTTTTACTTTGAAAATTCATTTCTTCATTGGTTCTCACCTCCAATTAATCAAAAATCTCGCATAACACTTGGTGCAACCGACGAGAATCCACTGTGAAAGATCACGAATCACGACAAAAGAGAAGGGTATCGAAATGAAACCGAAAATGATCGTCAAGACTTTCGTGAGACTTGTGAAGCCTTGGATTGATCCTAGAGAATGGAGATTCTAGAAGATAAAAGAAAACTACCGTATCCGACAGTCATGTAGATATTCGATGCATAGAAGGTAGCAGACCAGAAGTTCCAAGTCATGAAATCGGCTCCTTGCTCTTTGTAAAAAGAGGAACCCGTCCATAAAGCTTCCTCTTTTAGCATCGATTTGTAGGAATTCTGGAAAGCGATTGTTATCAACAGGGATATCCAGCAGGGTTAAATCTGTAAGTTAAGCCTAGCCAGGCTAGAGCTAAAGTCTAACGAGTCCATAACTACTTGGGGGCTCTACTAGAATCGGGCCCAAATTTTATGGGTTATTAGAAAAGGTTCTGAACAGAATTTTTGGAAAAATTCAACTCTAAAGCTTTAGATCTCATAAAGTTATAATGTAATTTTCAATATAAATTTTGATTTTGAAATGAGGAGAATTTTAAAAGAACAAAGAGATCAAAGCCTCTTTCTGTCATGATGAAACCCATGGTCGAGTGGTGTAGTGGATAGAGAGTTGGTATACAAAACTGCTGATCTTCTTTATATTCAATTTCTGGATGACAAATTGATGCGTCTAGAGGCTAGATCTAGACCAGGGTTTGGTTTGGCCCAGCCAGGCTCACAAAGCCATCCAGGCACAGCTAGCCAGCCAGGCTCACAAAAGTATCAAGCAAGAACTGTAAGCAAAGTTAAAGTAAGCTCAGAAGCCAGGACTTGGCAAAAATAGTCTTTGGAACAACATGTTCTCAAGTTATATTAATCTAACAAAGGCTAACTTCAAGACTTTACAGTTCTCCGATTAAAAAGTAAGAGACGTAAATGTAACTTATAAAGCTAACTACTAGATCGAAAAAGCTTTGATCAATCAACCTTTATATAATCTTGTATGTCTGATGCATTTCGGAAAGCCGACTCATTGTTCTTCATGATCTCAACAAATTTCGCTGACAGCTCCATATTTTTTGCCTCCACCGAGGCGAAGCTAGACTCCATTGCCTAGAAAATATGATGAATTTGATTTCCATTTTCCAATCACCTGTTCCTCAGCTGGACCCTCAGTCAACCAAAACAAATATCCTCCACCCAATGAACAGGCCATCATTAGAATGCAAATTGTAAGATGTCTCGTGCATAGAAGTCGATACAAAAAGAGGAAACCGTATTTGCGGGGTGGTCGAGTTGGTCGAGGTGGTTTTGCTGTGGAGACACTGGAATGTGGATATGTTACGTCCGAAGCTGAGGAGACGTCCATCTCCGATCCGGACGTCCGAATCTGAGGAGATTCATTCTCCTCCGAAACGGACGTCCGACTCTGAGTAACAGATACACTCGATGTCAAAAATGGTTTCCAGATTCAGATCTCTATGGTTATCATGGTTGATAAAAGCCGTGTATCTTAGTCGGAAGGTCAAGGGTTCAATCCCGCCGGCTAGATTGCTAGTTTCTTTTCTCTATATGGGTTTTCACTAAATTTAGAGTTTAAGGGTTTTGCTTGTTCGTATGAATAAATTTGAATAAATAAATAACTAAAACCAAATGATTTGTGTGAATAAGTGTATTTTAAAATCTGTTTTTCTACCTCCTTTGCATTGAATCTGCTTCGGTCATTTCCTGTGATTGTTCACGGCGTTTCTCTTCGACAGCTTTTGCGAAAGCTTTCTCGAAAACTGAACTGAGAAATGGAAAAAGCTTTTCGAAATCATAATCAAATCATTTTCCAAATGTTTTACCGTTACTTTGTTCACCAGAAATACTCGAATCAGCGGTGAGTGGTGGCTGATGACCCTAAAATCGTGGAATTCATTAAAACATCGATATTTCATCTAAAATGTAACTTTTCTGTAATCAAATCTAACCAAATCTAAAAATCTTAATAGTTTGAATATTCAATTTCTGGATGACAAATTGATGAGCCTAGAGGCTAGATCTAGACCAGGGCTTTGTTTGGCCCAACCAGGCTCACAAAGCCAGCCAGGCACAGCCAGCCAGCCAGCCAGCCAGTCAGCCACAAAGCCAGCCAGCCAGCCAGGCACAGCCAGCCAGCCAGCCAGCCAGCCAGCCAGCCAGCCACAAAGCCAGCCAGCCAGCCACAAAGCCAGCCGCCACAAACCAGCCAGCCAGCCAGGACGCCAGCCAGCCAGCCAGCCAGCCAGCCAGCCAGCCACAAAGCCAGCCAGCCAGCCACAAAGCCAGCCAGCCACAAAGCCAGCCAGCCAGCCAGGCACAGCCAGCCAGCCAGCCAGCCACTAAGCCAGCCAGGCTCACAAAAGTATCAAGCAAGAACTGTAAGCAAAGCTAAAGCAAGCTCAGAAGCCAGGACTTGGCAAAAATAGCTCTTGGAACAACATGTTCTCAAGTTATATTAATCTAACAAAGGCTAACTTCAAGACTTTAAAGTTCTCTGATTACAAATTATAATCTTAAAAATTACAGAATACAAATCATAACTTTACAGTTCTCCGATTACAGTAAAATTGTGGAATTCATTAAAAAATCGTTTATTTCATCTAAAACGCAACTTTTCTTTAACCAAATCGAACCAAATCCTTCTCTTTCTTTATTCTAGAAAAGGGGTTTAAAGAAAATTAAAAACCAAGTGCTCCAGAGAGGATGGATTTACACATTTAAAAGAGCTCAAAGTACAGCAAACAGTGCTCAAACTATGCTCTAGAAAGCTCGAAAGAAAAGTTGATTTTAAATCAAATAAAGGATTCAATATGAATGTTATCAAGTTCAGAACATTCACCAAAACCAACCATGTTCATTGCGGGATTCGTTGTCGACAAGATTTTGCGAGAGGCAGTTAAATTGAGTCAAAATCTTAAGAAAGTTGAGTTTTTCGGGGAAATTTAATAAAATTCTTTCAACAAAAGGTCAAATTTCCCTTCTCGTTTTCTCTATTTTCTTTCTTTTTCTTCCTCCCACCAAAAACATTTTTTATTCGTTTTCTCAAGGCTTTCCCGTTTCGTTTGCGAAAAAGATCCATGAAATTTTGGGTGAGTCGAGAAATCAGAGGATTATCGACGGATCAGCGAAACTCTTTTTCTTTTTGATTCTTTGAGAGATTTCTCTCGGAACATTTATGGGTAATGGTCCCGTTGTGCACAGTGACGTCATCGAAAGTGATGTCAGTTAAATGAAAACTGAAATTTGAAATGTAATCAAGAAATCGAGATTTGAAAATCGTAAAATTTGCCCTTAGTAAAAGATTAAACATAAAAAAAGGAACATAAAATTTAGAGAGATTCATCATTTCTTTAGGGTTACGGTAGAAACTTGAGAATATTTTTGAGGGTAAAAATAGAAATACAAATTTTGAAAGACTAGTTGGTTGACTTCATCTCTAAATTTGGTTCCTGATCTCTCTAGATTGGTTCCTGATCTCTCTAGATTGGTTCCTGATCTCTCTAGATTGGTTCCTGATCTCTCTATATTTGGTTCGTGATCTCTCTATATTTGGTTCGTGATCTCTCTATATTTGGTTCGTGATGACTATATGAAGAAATGATAGTTTTTAGTTGTAAAGTAGGAAAGAAAGTAAGAAGTAAAGTAAAGTAGTAAAGTAAAGTAGTAAAGAAGTAAAGTTGTTTTTAGTTGTAAAGTTGTAAAGAATAAAAAGTTTTATCAAATTTGAAAGCTTTAGAATGCTTACTAAAGATATTCAAATCAATTTGCTTTTATAAATTAGAACCAGATTTAAAAAGAGATTTAAATCCTCTCTCGGCTCTCTCTCAAAGTCCATTTCGTTGTCCCGACATTAACCACAATTTCCAACGACAAAAAGTTTACTTAATATTAGGTTGGCAAGTTATAAACGATCGTTTTTTGGGTAATGTGTTTTCTGAAAAAACGACTTATCCAATCAGAAAACGGTTTGCTTCATTCAAAAGCCCTATCCTTAATCTACAAAATGGCTTTTTTGAATTCTTGAAAAATGTTTTATTTTAGAACTTTTTTCAGGCATTTTGTAATGTAAGAGTTCAAAATCCTGGTTTCTAGCATTCATGAGCTAATATATTTTTGAGCCATTTTTGAGTGATTGCATACTTTTTAAAATCAAACGCTTCATCGATTACATAGTTTCCCAAACTTTCAGAAAAATTCAATCTTGGGAAGGTTGATTTTCAAATTAGGCTCAGATTCAAAGCCTTCAAATTAGGCTTTCAACTTGGGCTATTTTTTGATACCTAAGCGCGCATTGTAGCATAAACCAGTGTCGAGAAAAACTCATCCAAAGCTAGACTAGACTTAAAATAAAACGCTTCATCGATTACATAGTTTCCCAAAATTTGAGAACAATTCAATCTTCGGAAGGTTGATTTTCAAATTAGGCTCAAAATGCACTTTTGTGCTAATTTAATCCTGAACTGGAAATTCGTTTCTTTTAATGAAGTAAGTCATTTTAAAATATTACCATAAATATTGTAATTGGAATACGTAAATACAATCCAATCGATCGAACCGTTCTCTTTCTTTTAATCTTTTTTTTTTAATCTTGCTTAAATTCAAACGAAAATGGATTAAATTAGCACAAAAGTGCATTTTGAGCCTAATTTGAAAATCAACATTCCCAAGATTGAATTGTTCTGAAATTTTGGGAAACTATGTAATCGATGAAGCGTTTTATTTTAAGTCTAGTCTAGCTTTGGACGAGTTTTTCTCGACACTGGTTTATGCTACAATGTGCGCTTAGGTATCAAAAATTAGCTGAAATTCAGGGCTATTTTTTGATACCAAAGCGCGCATTTTTTGAAAGTACGAGCGCTTTGAAAAAAATGAAATACTAAAAAACTTTTGCGACTACGCGACTGTACGAGGGGGTCCAATTACAGTATTTACGGTAATATTTTAAAATGACTTACTTCATTAAAAGAAACGAATTTCCAGTTGAGGTTAGGGTCAAATTTGAAGCTAGACTCTAGCCTGACCCGGAGAAATATTACATAAGTAAAATTCTAATAATAGAATACCGTATTTATCTAATACCTAATATCTAATACGGATCTAATACCGCATTTATTCTAATTGAAGAACCTGTCTCCTCTGACTTTTCAGAACTTCTTTTTAACTAAAGCTATAGATATGGCTTCAGATAGATGTATTTTAGCTTTGGCATTAAAATTGGAAACATAGTTTTTTCCTAAAAATTCGAAAAAAATTTCATGTAGTCCCCTACATGGACTTTTTTGGTCGATTGTAGATTTTCTATGGTGTCTAGTTAGGGAAATATTTGATTTTTCAACACGTTTTTTTGACATCTTTTGAGCCAAAGGCCAAAGCCAAAGCCAAAGGTCAAAGCCAAAGGTCAAAGGTCAAAGCTAAAGGTCAAAGCCAAAGGTCAAAGCCAAAGCCAACGGTCAAAGCCAGAGGTCAAAGCCAAAGGTCAAAGCCAAAGGTCAAAGCCAAAGGTCAAAGCCAAAGGTCAAAGCCAAAGGCTAAAAGCGTTTTTAACAATTAAAAACTTTGTTATGATTTCTCATACATCCCCATGTATTCTGAGCTACTTTTTCGATCGACCGATTTTGGAAAGCTTGAAAAATAGAAGACCATAGTTTTCTATTAGGATAAATAGGGGAAATGAAAGAAAACTTTTGCACAAAGAGGTTCTGGGGGCACAAAGAGGGGATTAAAGTCAGGTCAGGCGAGGCCAGGGTCGAGTTTAAAGCCAGACTCCAGAGAAACGGCTTTTGAAGCAGGCTTTAGATGTTATGAAGATTATTTGTTAAACTTTTTTTGAGAAATATCTTTGATGATACTCTTTGTACAGTTGAGAGGTTGTAAAAGTTGGCTTGTTTTAAGTTTAGGGCTTAGGCTTAGGCTTATGCTTAGGCTTAGGCTCAGGTTTGGTTGTAAATTGAAAGTAAATTGTAAATTGAATTGCATTGCATTGTGAAAGAGAGTAAATAGACTGTTAGAGAGTACTGAATTACTGAAGAGTACAAAGAAAAGACGAAACCGATAAACTTTTTGGAATATTATGATCAAAAACGATATCTCCATTTGCTTTTATCTTCTTTTCACCGACTCTCTGCTATCTCTTTCAATTTTCGATCGACAATCGTCACTTTCAGTCATTCACAGATCATAAAATGATCAATTTGTCAATATTTATCTCGCTGTCAATATTTATTTTCTAAATTGTGCCTTCACTCTTCCCAACCCTGCCTGCAATGTCTTATAATTGATGGCCAAGCAGAAATATCTTTGGAAATAATATTGAATTGTATAGATGAATGGGAGAGGATTTTCATCGTCCATGATTAAATAGCAATCATCGTCGATTGGTTCCTGAAAAGATTCAATTATAATTATCATTTAAATTATCTTTTATTTCCTTCATTTACCATGTAATCGTACCACTGAAGCTCAACCGGATCACCCTCAATGTAGAATGTAAGTGAAGGCATTTTGGCGGTTTGTGAGCAAGGGAAGCAGTACTGGAAAAGAGTTTTGGTAATGCTATATGCCAAGAAGTAATTTGATATTCAAGTATTCAACTGAAAGCACCAAACTTATAGAAACTCTCATTGACTCTTAGATACTATCTTAGTTTCAAATGCATAAATGAAGATCTATTCTGTACTCTGTTTTCCCTAATAGTAGTGCCTCCAAAGCTTTGTCTAAACTCCTCGAAATCTCGAGAACCGCTTCTCAGAACCCATCGATGTGGGGTCAAAAAATTTTTTTTTTGATCTGTCTTCGCATTCAGGTGTTCCTATTTGCGCAGCCTGCTTCCACATTTCTCCTGCTTCCACATTTCTCTATCCCTTGCTATTGCCATCCATGCTATGCTATGCTATGCTATCTTGATTGTTGTCCATATGGCATCCTGATGTCCCGTGATTAGATCGCCTCTCGGCCTTGCTTGATCCCTCGATGCCGGAAGAGAGCAGGGAGGCCGTGCGGGGTACTGAGGCAGAAGTGTAGTTTAGTGTTTAGTGTAAGTGTGTCGTAGCCGATGATACTCCGATGGCCGGGCTGGGGCGCTCGCAGGGGAACCCACAAAAGTCGAACCCACGACGACGTCTATCCCGCGTCTATCCCGCGCCGACGTTGCTTAACTTGGCAGATCGGACGGGATAGACCGCAGGCCCTTCCTCTTCTAGGCCCCTGGGGTCGGAAAATGTAGCTGACAATGAGATCTTGCCGGGGATTAGAGTGTTGAGCTTCTGTGAAAGCTTAGAAACGGTAAAATAGTCATCAAACTCGGCTCGGTCGGGTGCTACTATTGGGGAAAATATGGTAGATTTGTTAGTTATGGTAGAAAATATGGGAGATTTGTTTCGAATGCATAAATGAATATCTATTCTGCACTTGTTGATGCACTGGACACCAGCTGAGATTCCCTGCAGCAACAAGAGCTTGAAGTACAGCGGTTGGAGCGTTGTGAGTTCCATCTGTCAAGTACAGTGCACCATAACCGGCTTGATTGATCGTCTTGTTGCCGACTTTGGCTCTGAAAACAATTAAGTAGAATCTTTTGAAGTCTTTCTAAGAAAATGAAGTTGTGTTTCTGTTTTTGAAGTTTCCTAGAATATAGAATTGTTTTAAATGCTTAAAGAATACCCGGTAAAGTGCACGTTCCAAAAGGATCCGCCTCCATACGTTTGATACCATTTATAGTTTTCACAGTGTTCCGAATCGATGGCTCCGAGAGTCATTTGGCCCATCACATCGTCTCCAGTACTAGAGAAAGCTTTGAATGAAGACATTAGCAACTTACAAGTTCTGTATGTAGTAGGTGAGAATCGGCTCATCAAGGTACTTTTGCAACTCTCGCACTGGGTCCACCATTGTTCCCTGTAAAGGAAAACAGGTTGGAGAACTTTCGCTAAAGCTTTTATCAAAGCCAAGCCTGGCAAAGTTAGTACTAGAAACAAGTTACCGTAATACTAGAACGCCATAATGATAGGTGTACAGTCAGGCCTAACTTTGAACGGGTCGTTCTCCGTGCTGCTTTATGCTACAGTGTTGGCTTGAGTGCCAAACGATAGCTCTTGAAATCTAGTATTTTTTTGGTGCCAAAAGTGCAGTTGGGAAAATCTAGGGACTGAGCAAAAAAATGGCTAAAAAGAAGCTAGAAGTGGTTGTAGGGGGAGTTCGATTAGAGTATTTACGGTATGCTTAGACCTAGGCTCACATTTGTATTCCTTCCCATGAAGAGATTGCAATTTCCCCAGAACATTCTCTTCTTGATGAAATCGGATTGTGGTCCGTTGAAAACTTGGAACTCATAGTTTGGCATCGGCACATTTGCAATGTAAACGGTGTCTCTGGGAAATTCAAAACTAATAGTATAAGGTCTCAAAAGTATCCGGACAACTTTTTGGAAAACTTGTTTTCCCCCCTTTAATTCCCAAAATGTCAAGGTTTTTGTAGAGTGTTGCCCTTTCTTGGCTACATTTCTCTACTAAAAACTTCCCAATCAGGTGTGTACAGCTCATTTCACAAGTCCTTGAATGAGCACTAGTCTCACCGCGCAGCATAAGGATCGACTACTCATTCAAGGACTTGTGAAATGAGCTGTACACACCTGATTGGCAAGTTTTTAGTAGAGAAATGTAGCCAATATTAAGGGCTACAATCCTCTACATAACACTTGACATTTTGAAATAAATTAAGCGTGCGAAAACAAGTTTTCCAAAAAGTTGTCCGGATACTTTTGCGACACTCTGTAGTAACTGAAGGAAGTAGACAAGGTTGATTGATTTCGATATTGCATAGTCTTTTTTTATTTATATTAGGTTGATGCATAAGTGTTTTTGTTCCTTTTCGTCTGCCGTTTCAAGCCAACAAATGCACGAATTAAACTACGGTTGATTTCATTAGAAAAAGCAATTATTTTTCTGCAAAATGACATTAAAACGGGTTTAAAAATATTTAATGCCTGGATTTTCTTGAGAGTATGAAGTCGGGTAGTCAAAAAGGGCTAACTCGATGATGCGGTTTAGACACCTTAGCTAAAGAAAACCTATCTTCGTGTCAATAGATAAAAGATAGAGAAAAAAAAAACGTTTGATATTTCGCCAAAATTTCAGAGAAATTCATTCAGCCAATTTTTCCGTAGAGTTTTTTATAGATTTTTACGAAAAAGGCGTTTTTCACTCTCGAATTTGCTTGAAAGTGAACCGAAATTCATTTAAAAAGATGCAAATTGAACAAAAAAACACTTTTTTTATAGAGCAAACTATAGATTAATTCGTGAATTTGTTACTTTTTAACAGAAGTACGAAAAAAACGAAAACACTTATGTATCAACCTATTAGTTGTTAATCCAATTGCTAATTCCTATTCCAAGTTGAAGTTCCTACCTGAAAATTGTAAATTCTTGATCCGAAGTCACGGAGATATTCTTGGCCGTAATGGATTTTCTAAAAATGACATTAACTCAATTTTCAGAGCCGAGAAAATTACGAGGGATTGTATCCATCAATGATGATCATTCCATAGTAATCAACATCCAGATAATTGCAGTAAACCGTTTGAGCTGAATGTAGAAAAATCGAAAAAAAGCAGGTTTATGTTCTTGTTCTTGTCCTCAGAAATAGGAAACGCACCCTTTCTGGCGCACCTACTTGTTTGCCAGGATCTACTCGAAATAGAAACATCTCCTTTCTGGTTTACTCATTTGTAGCCTGTTTCTCGTAACACTAAACTTAAGTGCGCCAGAAATATAGTGTTTTCAAAAGTTGACTTTTTAAGCACAAAGTATACTTGGAAGAAAAGTGTAAACTAAGCAGCACTTCTTGTAAATGTAAATCAAATGATAAGTGCGCCAGAATGAGTGTGTTTCCGTTTTTCGGAACATAAAGTACAGCAAGCTCTCACTCGGTGAGCCGATTTTCACGATAATCGCCGGATCGCGAGTTGCATTGTAGATGGGAGTCGTGTAAACACTGAATGTTCAGCAATTTGTTCAAACAATTTTTGAAATCATTTCTTCAACTCACTAAGCAAACGATTTTCCAAGAAGAAATGCGAAAAGAAATACAAATATAGCTTGCATGGTTGTTTTAAAAAACAAAAAAACAAAAAAACGTTTCCTTTGATTGTGGTTCGATTTTTTTGATTTCCACTCGTTATCACAATGACCATTAGACACTTTTAATAACCTCAAAGAGCAAATTTTCGGAATGGAAAAGGGAAACTTCAGAAATCTTGGACAAATTCTAGGTTTAGGAAATAAAGTGACTTGCAATGCTAAAGATAAACTTCAAACTTAATTAAATCGTTGACAAACTTCACTTTCACTTTTTTGGAATGTCTCTTTTTCACCGATCGACTATCCTCTTTCAGAACTGGCTTATCAGAACCGGCTTTCCCCCAAGCAACCATCATCAGCCAAATTTTAGCGAGATCTTCCACGGCTGGTTGGTCTAGTGGCATGATTCTCGCTTTGGGTGCGAGAGGTCCCGGGTTCAATCCCCGGACTAGCCCATAGTTTTGTTTTTCTTAAGAAATTTAAAATTTTACTGAAATCAATTAGACCCTACTGGGCTGAAGGACCAGCCTAGTCTCGCCTTTTTCTTTGATTCCATTTTGAAAACTTGAAAAAAGGCAATTGGGTGACGGAAAGGTTTTGAGTATAAAGTTTGATCTTCAAGATTCATCTTCAAGGTTGATACTAAACATAAATTCGCTGAGTTTTTGACGTATTCAATCGGGTTTGTAAATTTGCTCAAAGTGAACTCTAACAATAACGCTCAAAGTCTTTTCTTCCAACCGTGCCTTTTTATGTAATGTCTCTCTTTCTTCGATCGACAAACCCTTCACATCAAAACCGGCTTTTAGCCGCAGGCAATGCGAAGCGCTCAAAACATTACCCCAATCTTAGTCACTCCTCTCACGGCCAGTTGGTCTAGTGGTATGATTCTCGCTTAGGGTGCGAGAGGTCCCGGGTTCAATCCCCGGACTGGCCCGACTTTTTGCTTTTTTGGGAAAATTTCTTTTAAAGTATGAAACTCCTTTGATTCCCGGACCAGCCCAAAGTGTGAGTTTTGGGGAATTTTAAATCCGATTTTCATCACCACCTTCATCGCGAATCCCGGGTCTTTAAAGAACAACGTTTTCAGGTCCAACTCAGCGCCGATCAGCGAAGCCAATTAGATTTTCCATCTTTTTTAACTTTCAACCACTCGATCTTTCATCTTTTCATAACAACTAAAGCTATACAAAGCACAAAACCCCGAAAAATTTAGAACAAAGGTTTATTCGACAAGGCAGAATGTAGAGGACACAAATATCGAGCACATTTTTGGTGAAGTCATTGCATTGAATGACTACGTGACGACAGAGAAGAGACATCAAAAGGCGAGAGTCCTTCGAAAAGCTACAAAAACCGGACATCGCTTCTCGAAAATCTAAAGTTAGAAATGTAGAACTTGAAATAGATTATATAAGCTAAAGACTTGTTTAAAAGGAAGGTACTTGTCAATTAAATAAAATTTCGTTGAAATACGCTGTAATTAATCAATTTTCGGGAATTTACTTGACAAACACTATAAAAAGTAATGCTCACCTTGTGTGATGAATAGATGACCGCGAAGGCAATAATCTAGACCTGGCGAGATGAACGGCGGTGGGATGAACGACGTGACGACTTCGACGATTGTCTTGCAGATGGGGAAGACTCGGGTGGAGACGATCCAGCGTAAGATTGAGAACGAGCACGCTCTTGGAGTCTAAAAATGGGTAAATTGAAAAAGAATGATTATATTGTGTTACTCTAGGCAAATAATAAAACCTCCCTTAGACAGATTCTCTTTTCTTATCTAAACAAAAATGTACCTCTTCTCTTGTGAGCCAGCACTGATTCACGCAGTTGCTCCATTTCCTTTTCCTTCTTTTGCATCATCATCAGAGTAAAAAGGTGAGCTTAAACAATGATACAGATGTAAAGTGCTCACCAATAAATCATGATAATGCAGCCGACGCAAATGCCAAACATACTGCACGCGATCATCATGAACTTGATGGCTAAAGTTAATAAATTTAGATACAGGAGCACGAAAAAACCCACCAAGTAAAACTGCGAAAACTTTCCAGGAGAGCCAAACTTTGACCGCTTCAGATTACTCCTTTTCGGGGATAGATCCACCACCGAGTGGTTCGTTTCTCCTCAATTGTAGAGAGAGCACCTCAAAAAAAATTTAAGATGATTGTAACAGTTAAACCCTCACAAGTAAATAATGAACCCAAAAACTTTGCAACAATCAAACAACTCACTTGTCCCCAGAATCTCTTGTTGTATGAGCCCTTTTGAATGATGGAGGGAAGCACAAATTCGGTCACATTGTGGATTTGTTGACCAGTCGTGGCAAGAGTTCGTCGTGTTTCCTAAAAAAGCAAAATTTAGAAGCGTTTCCCAGCTGATGGAACAAAATTTTTAAGAAAAAACTAGCTTTTACACTTAGCAAGTTCTAAAAAGACTAAATAAAATGCAAGTGTCCGCAAGTTTTGTTGCACAGCTATTTGACAAGCTTTTATTAGCTTGGCTATTTTGCAGATTTTTTAAGGTGTAAACGTGAACAGTCAAAAGCGTCTTTTTCCAAGTGTAATTCGGCCTAAAGCCGGTCCTTTTTAGGCACTTTGCCAGCAACAACGTTTCTTGGTGTCAAAGCCAAAAAGATAAATCACCTCTGTTCCATACAGGGTGTTCAAAAAAGTCCCCCATTTCAACTCAAATTTCTGAAAAAGCCTAAGTGGGTCAAGGTGGTGGTATTGGTGTCAAAGTCGTTTTTTGGCGTCACAACTTTTTGACTTCTTTGGAGATTTTTCTGATTACATGACCCCGTAAATGAAAAATTCATCACGATAAAAATGAAACCAAGCTTTAAGATATTTCACATTTTCAAGTCCTTTTGTGCATCCCCTAGCGGGGACGCGTTCCAAAATTTTTTCGAGACACTGTTGGAAGGTCTCGGGGTTAATGCTAACCTCAAACTTGGGTAATTAAACCGAAGACTGAGGTCTCTGTCGCGCTATGTGGACGAGCTGTGTGCCAGATGCCACTTTTCTCTACGAGACACACGAATGGTACACACAGTCGTGTCGTCTCGCGTCTCTGCGAGGGCTAATGCTCTCTCGTGTTCGCGGCCGCCTATTTCAGCCGTCTCTCACCACAGCACAATCGCTTACGACCATACCACGGTTTTGTCGTTTTCAAATGAGAGAAATTTGTGAATCTCGAGTAGTTGGTTTTGGAATCTCGGAGAAATTTTTCTGACTCTTGCGAATGGAAGCATTACATCGTTGTCACTGTTGGATTTTGAGCAAGAAAAGGGACGAGACAATCATTCGGAGCATTGTTATAATCTTGGCTGTAATTCAAATCGACCACACCCTGGGAAGAAAAACCGGCTCAAACCAAAGTTACCTCCTTTGTGCAAAAATTGATTCCGCCTCCGATCCAAAAAAATGCAAAAAGCTTACGGCACTCGGGATTCCCAAGCCGTCTCCGATCCAAGTACTAACCGAGCCCAACGTTGCTTAACTTGGCAGATCGGACGGGATGCCGTGTTTTCAACGTGGTATGGTCGTAAGCGAGTGTGCTGCTGTGAGAGACGGCTGAAATAGAAGGTCGCGAACACGAGAGAGCATCAGCCCTCGCAGAGACGCGAGACGACACGACTGTGTGTACCATTCGTGTGTCTCGTCGAGAAAAGTGGCATCTGGCACACAGCTCGTCCACATAGCGCGACAGAGGCCTCAGTCTTCGGTTTAATTACCCAAGTTTGAGGTTAGCATTAACCCCGAGACCTTCCAACGGTGTCTCGAAAAAATTTTGGAACGCGTCCCCGCTAGGGGATGCACAACTGAACTTGAAAATGTGAAATCAGGTGAAGCTTTGATGCTTAATTTCATTTTTATCGTGATTTATCAAGGGATTTGTTAACTTTTCACTTACGTTGAGCGAAACGGTTTGTCATTATAAGGATTGAAGTCTATATCGTGGATAAAAATATTTGATTGGCTAAAGTCAAATTGATACAAAGTCCTCCCGCACGCGTCGACAACAGAAAAACAAAAACAAATCGTTGTTAAAAGAATTGATCCTACCCTGCCTAAATAGAAACATTCAAACTCTTTTACTAATATTTGAACGAACCTTTCCATAACTGGGGTGCTTCCATCCATTCGGCAAAATGAATGACCTCGAACCCGTAAGTAAACCTCCAAAATGTCAAGCATTTGAGTAAACTGCGAAAAAATCAAGACTTTATCGCCCTAAATAATTAAAGCCATAAAGTCATGAAGCCAAAACAATAAAAACCTTTGTTTTGATTAGGGGCAGCCTTTGATCCAAGAATTTACACTTTCCACTTTCGATTGCTACACTATCATCGATGCAAAATTTTGAAGTTGATGGAAACTAAAAAATGGATATGTGAGAAGACAAAATTGACAAAACCTTTTTGCAGATCTTATGTATTTGATAGTCCGACAGGCAAAGAAGATCTTCGGCGACATGTTCAGCTCGTTTCTTCGCATATTCTTTCTCCTGAAACCATGGTACAAGCAAGTATTGGTATACGTCATCCACCTGTCGAACTAATTTTTTGGCAACTTCGGTGCAAGTGTCATCATCAGCAGTGGATGATTTGCAGCCTAAATTTCCTGGTTTGATAATGTATACAAGAAAATATACTTGACGTAAACGGATAACGCTTGACGACGCGGTTGAAGAACTATCACCAGCCATTTGAAGCAACTAAAAAAGATAAATCTGAAATTTGGGCATCAATACCTCTAATTGATAATCATAGATATCCGCCTGTTCTGCTTCCATGTTTATTGTAGCAACTTCTTCAGTCTTCTTTGGCAATTGATTCAAAACCTGCATAAATATTGCCTAACACCAATAAATGGAAGCAGACTTGGTGCTTTAGACGACGCAAAATATAAAGCTCGAGAATTGCTTTCGCCTGTTCAATACGATCTTGTTGATAGAGAGCTTGCGTGCCTTCGATAGCGCTTCCTTTTTGCTGAAAATACATAATCAATTTGAGGTCCTTCCCAAATATTACAAGTTATCTAATTTGCCAATAATATGTAAAATGTCCTACCGGCTTAAAATGAGAAAGCAGCTGTGCCATGTTGTCACAATAACGATCAAAGATTTTCCTCATCACAAAATACATCAGCGAGATCAGTTCAGTCAAGTTATTTTGGAGTGGTGTTCCAGTAAGTAGAATCTTCCGGCTACTCTGAAAACGAATTTAAGTAAAGGGGAAGAAGCCTCACTTTGATTTTCATCAAAGACTTGTAGCGTTCAGTCGAACAATTTTTCAGCATGTGCCCCTCATCATAAACGACGTAATTGATCTAAACTGACACATAAATATAAAAGACAAGAAGTCTAACAACCTTGAAGTTTTTGAAAAAGTTCTTGTCGTCCGATTTGGATACAACCATGCTATATGTTGAAAGCAGAACATCAACCTAAAAGAATGATTAAATAAAGAGCTAGATGACCAAACATTCGTTTTCTTCTTCCTGGCCATGTGACGAATGCTACGGCGTTCCTCTTGCGATCCGTAATAGGTAATCATCTGACAAAAGTTAGATTGTCTAAAGCAAGTTCTTACTTTGATGCCAGGACACCATTTGCTCATTTCATTCATCCAGTTTTCAATAGTTGATGCTGGAACGATAATAAGGTGCGGACCGGGAACTTTCTTCTCTTTGAGCCAAGCAAGAAATGCAACGATTTGAATTGTTTTTCCAAGACCCTAAAATATAGTCGAAGATTCTGAAAAATGCAGACTAAAGGACCATTTCGTCTCCGAGAATGCAGTTCAACTTTTTCTCGCAAGATCACCAGCCAATTCAAGCCCTCTTTCTGGTAAGTGTGTAGGGACATACTAAATACAGCAATTAAATATCTAGATACCATAAGAATGAACACCTCTTGTTGAGCAAATCAGGAACATTTTGACTATCTCGATAATATTCAAACTCCGCAGCAACCTCAAAAAAAATTAAATTCTGCAGTTAATTTAGACTTAATTACCGTAGCCGAATCTCCTTTACAGTCGTCAAGAATGAGATTCAAAACATCACGATTCTCCAGATACTCCATGTAAAACTCAAGCAATAGCTTTCTACCCCTCTGCGATGGGAGTTTCTTCCTAAAAGTTGAAATTAATCCTAGTTTGTTTACATAAAACTAACCAATTCTCGGAAAGTATCAAAAGATCGATTTGCCAAAAGAACTTAAGCCAGCTTCCCGTTGATCCGCAGTGTTAGCAACAGCTCATCATGCGATGCCGTGCCGAAAAAGCGAACGCGCTCTTGATTCATTCGGTTTTCAGATCGTTTTTGTTTTTTTATTGAACAAATTTTGGTTATTGTAAGGCAAACTTCCAAACTGTGTGCGGCTGTGAGAGACGGTCGAAATAGGCGGTCGCCAGGAGAGAGCATCAGCCCCCGCAGAGACGCGAGACGACATGACTGTGTGTACCATTCGTGTGTCTCGTAGGAAAAAGCGGCATCT
This sequence comes from Mesorhabditis belari, assembly GCA_958450365.1. Lineage (NCBI taxonomy): Eukaryota > Metazoa > Nematoda > Chromadorea > Rhabditida > Rhabditidae > Mesorhabditis > Mesorhabditis belari. Next base: position 3,267,197 of record CAUEEP010000737.1, on the reverse strand, counting down.
GGCACACGGCTCGTCCACATAGCGCGACAGAGACCCCAGTCTTCGGTTTAATTACCCAAGTTTGAGGTTAGCATTAACCCCGAGACCTTCCAACAGTGTCTTGAAAAAATTTTGGAACGCGTCCCCGTTAGGGGATGCACAAATGAACTTGAAAATATGAAATGAGGTGAAGCTTTGATGCTGATGCTTTATTTCATCATTTATCAAGAAGTGTGACAACTCTTCACTTCACTTTCAATGAAACGGTGGCGCGGAACCACATGAGAGATTGTTCACTATATGGAGGAGCAAGTTTTGTAAAATACGGGTTCTCCTAGTGCTGAAAATTCAATCCCAGCATCGTTTTGTCGTTTTCAAATGAGTGAGATTTGTGAGATTTTGAGTAGTTGGTTTTGGAATTACGGAGAAATTTATCACGATAAAAAATAAATCACGAAGAAAATGAATTTATCATATTTTTATATTTAATTAATCATATTTTTATCCACGATATCGACTTCAATCCTTATAATGACAAACCGTTTCGCTCAACGTGAGGTGAAGAGTTGACAAATTTCTTGATAAATCACGATAAAAATGAAATTAAGCATCAAATTTTCAACTGATTTCACATTTCATTTGTGCATCCCCTAGCGGGGACGCATTTCCGCTTTTTGTTTTTCTGTTGTGGACGCGTGCGGGAGGACTTGGTATCAATTTGACTTTAGCCAATCATATTTTTATCCACGATATCGACTTCAATCCTTATAATGACAAACCGTTTCACTCAACGTGAAGTGAAAAGTTGGCAAATTCCTTGATAAATCACGATAAAAATGAATCAAAGCATGAAAGCTTCAATTCATTTCAAATTTTTAAGTTTATTTGTGCATCCCCTGGCGGGGGCGCGTTCCAAAATTTCTTCAAGACACTGTTGGAAGGTCTCGGGGTTAATGCTAACCTCAAACTTGGGTAATTAAACCAAAGACTGAGGCCTCTGTCGCGCTATGAGGACGAGCTGTGTGCCAGATGCCACTTTTCTCTACGAGACACACGAATGGTACACACAGTCGTGTCGTCTCGCGTCTCTGCGAGGGCTAATGCTCTCTCGTGTTCGCGGCCGCCTATTTCAGCCGTCTCTCACCACAGCACGATCGCTTACGACCATACCACGTTGAAAACACGGCATCCCGTCCGATCTGCCAAGTTAAGCAACGTTGGGCTCGGTTAGTACTTGGATCGGAGACGGCTTGGGAATCCCGAGTGCCGTAAGCTTTTTGCATTTTGTGGATCGGTTTTTCAATTTTTGCACAAATTAACGGAGTGGATCGATTAATTTTTTTTGAATTTTCAACTTGAGTTTCTTCATTCTCGGAGTTTACAATATAAGATCAACACGTTGGCTTTTGCGGGATTCTTTTGGATTAGAGTAAAAGGATGCAAAGTGATTGCTATCTATGAAATTAGTAGACTTCCCAAAAGAGAAATCCTTTCTAAAATTTCTCGAGACAAGTTATGTCAGCCGTGCGGCTAATACTAACCTTTAACGTGGGTAATACTAACCCTAAACCGACCCTGAACGTCTCCTTCTCGGTATCTATCCGCCCCGCGTGCCAGGAGGCGAGCGATTGTGAGTCCCCCAAAGTACAACTCTCACAGTCAGATTTGACTGTCAATTGCCAAGAAAAATCCAGCAGCTGGGGAACACTTCGAAATTTTGCTTTGTTAGGAAACACGAACTCTTGCCACCGTTTGACTCGTCAACAAATCTACAAATGTGACAGAACGTGTGCTTTCCTCCATCATTCAAAATGGTGCGGCTGTGACATACGGCTGAAATAGGCGGTGACCATCGAACACTAGGGAACATCAGCCCTCGCAGAGACACGAGACGACACGACTGTGTGTACTTTTTGGGTGTCTCGTAAGAAAAAGCGGGATCTGGCACACGGCTCGTCCAGATAGCACCACAGGGACCACAGTCTTCGGTTTAATTACCCAAGTTTGAGGTTAGCATTAACCCCGAGACCTCCCAACAGTGTCTCGAAAAAATTTTGGAACGCGTCCTCGCTAGAGGATGCACAAATAAACTTAAAAATGTGAAATGTCTTAAAGCTCGATTTCATTTTTATCGCGATGAATTTTTCATTTACGGGGTCATGTAATCAGAAAAATCCACAATGTGACCGAATTTGTGCTTTCCTCCATCATTCAAAAGGGCTACAAAGAGAAATTCTGGGGAAAAGTGAGCTGTTGGATTGTTGCAAACTAATTCCCCTTGATTTCAGAGTGTAACGAATGTGAAAGGTATTGTTTGCAAGTGTTTGCAAGTATGACATCTTCCTATTTATTGGGCAAAGCATGTAATTTATCATCCAAACGAAAGCTGACTGGACTTTGACTGACTTAGACTGTTGAAGTAAACGAGGAAAAGAAAGGGATCAAGACTTTATCATAGATAAATTCAATAGATAAATTCAAAAATCATTTTCATAAGAGCATTTTATGACTTTTCGACGAAAGAATTTATGATTTATTGAGAGAGAACTTTTCTTTGATTAGTGATTGCAAATTGATCGACTCTTGAAAGAAGAGTGAAAGCTTTCTTTGGAAGCTCTCTTTGAGATCAATAAACAAAATATTAATTGAACTTTTGATATTTTAAACACTTTGAATGCTATTCAAAGTGTTTCATTGTGTTGTTTTCTCTATTTTTCTTCGGCTAAACTGTTAGTTTATAGAAAAATTTGCAGCTTTTTCACAATTCAAAATGATTGAAGACATCGCAGTAACGAAATTCCGTGAATATCTTCGAATCAAGACTGTTCAACCGAATCCAGACTACGGTAAGATATAAACAAAGTATAATAAAAAGAAAAAGGGTCCGATTTTACAGTATCAATTTAGAATCTTGTACGAAATTTCTATTTGGATTAGCCGATGAGCTGGGCATTGAGCGGTTGAGATATGATGTAAGTGGATCACAGATTTAGATGGGGTAGGCTACTTTTCGCCAAATTTTTTGCACAACTGGGCCCTTTGCGCAACTGGGTCCTTTACGCAACTGGGCCGCTTGCGCAACTGGTTCCTTTACGCAACTGGGTCCTTTGCGCAACTGGGCCGCTTGCGCAACTTGCCATAACTTTCTTCAAAGTGGGTCAATCTTTATGATTTTGTTGTCATTTTGTAGATCTCAATGAGTGCAACAAAATGACACCAAAATCATAAAGATTAGCTGACTTAGAAGCAAGTTATGGAGAGTTGCGCAAAAAAAATTGCGGAAATTAGCCTACCCCGTTTATATAGCTTAAAGAATGACTTTCTTTTTAGCTTCACATTTAATTTTATCGTTTATCACTTAGATTTAGATAGTGTTTAGTTTTGATTTAATTGATTTAGACGAACCCTGGCTATCCATTTGTCGTGATGACAATCCCAGGCTCTCAACCAGATCTCTCATCCATCATGCTCTACTCGCACACCGATGTTGTCCCTGTGTTTGAGGTTAATGCAAAAATATATTTAATAGATAAACGATAAATTTGATTTGTACAATATTAAGATTGTTTAATTATTAAAAATATTTAATAATTTAGAAACATTTAGATTCAAAACAATTAGAACGATTGAGATTTAGAAACATTGGAAACACGATCCGTTTTCAGCGCACAAGGATGAGAAAGGAGATATTTATGCGAGAGGTGGGATTGGTTTAGAAAGTTATTTCCTTTTTCTCTTTCTTTCTTTCTTTCTTTCTTACTGTCTTTCTTCCTTTCTTCTTCCCCTGTCTTTCCTTTTTTCTCCTGGCAAGTTAAGGCACCAGATAGCCTAGTGGCTAGAGCAATTGTAAAGCAAAAGATCGAGGGTACAACCCTCTCCAGAAATCTGCTTTTTCTTGTCAACTCTATCACTATTTTATTATAGCTAAAGTTATTAAGACAATGAAATAAGACAAATTTAGGCGCTCAAGATATGAAATGCGTGGGAAGTCAATATTTCGAGGCAATACGAAGACATTTTCTACGGGGAAAGAAACAATTTCGGAGAACAGTGCATATCGTTTGGGGACCTGGTAAGTTCAAAGTGTTGATTGAACGATGTATTTCGGGAAGAGATGTTCCAACCGTTCAGGTTATCCAGTCCAGGTCCAGGAAATGTCAAAGTCCAGGCTTAGCTTCCTTTCCAGGCCAGGATCTGACCGTTGTTAAAAAGTTACCGTTGGAACAAATCTGGCTTAAAGCATTCATCTCGATAAGTAATCTTTAGATTTTAGCTAGATCATTAAATTTTATATAATTTCATAAAATTTGCTAGATGAAGAAATCGGTGGACCAAATGGGATCAAGGCTTTCGTGGAGAGCTCAGTTTTCAAGGTGGATCTCTTGATAGTTTTGCGTAAAGTTCTATTAGATTTTTATTAAATATTAATAAATATTTAATTAGATTAACCACACAAAAAAACGAATAAATTGTTTTCGTTTTCGTCAAAATTCTCTTGAACTCAATTTTAGAGTCTAAATGTGGCTTTTACTCTTGATGAGGGAATTGCTTCTGAAACGGAAGTTTACAAAACTTTTTACGCGGAAAGATGTGGATGGTGTAAGTGAAATGATATCAAAAAGCATAAAAGAAGTTTTTTATAACCTATTGGCATCTTATTTTCAGGGATTCGTGTGACATTTCCTGGACAACCTGGTCATGGATCGAAATTCATTGAGGACACAGCTGCCGAGAAAATGGTGGATCATTGAATAGTATTACCGTAATCAAATGCATAGAATACAGTAATCTAGATCAATGATTTTATGTCTTTATATTCAGCAATCCTTTATCAACAGCAATCCTTTACATTCAGCAATCCTTTACCAACAGCAATGCTTTATCAACAGCAATCCTTTATATTCAGCAATCCTTTATCAACAGCAATCCTTTACAGCAATCCTTTATCAACAGCAATCCTTTACAGCAATCCTTTATCAACAGCAATCCTTTACCAACAGCAATCCTTTATATTCAGCAATCCTTTATCAACACCAATCCTTTACATTCAGCAATCCTTTATCAACAACGCTCTCACTTTTCGAGCCGAACAAAAATCATTATTGCAATCGGATTCATCGAAAACTTTGGGTGATGTCACATCGTTGAATCTCACAATTGTTAGGGTAAGTGGTGGATTGTGAAAGAGATCAAAATTCAAGAGTTAATTCAATTTTGAAAGCCTATCGAGTTTCCTATTCATTCCATTTCAGGGCGGAGTCCAAACGAATGTTTTACCAGAGAAATTCGAGTGTGGTGCGTGTTTTGAATAAAGTAGCTAATTTTAAGTTTCTTTTAGCATAAATTTGGTTAAGAAAAAATAGCTTCAATCGATTCGCCTTCTCTGAAAACCCCCTGGTACAAATTTACAGCTCAAAAGCTTCTTTTTGTGCCATCTACAAAGCAAAAGAGAAATCCTTGTGTAAATTATTGGGGAAGTGTTCATTGTGCGGCCGCGTAATCGTTCGCGATCTGGCAAACGGTCTCAGTATAGAGTGCTTTCCTTTTAAAGTAAAGTTTTTGCGCTTATTTTTGTCGTCAAATTTTGGCGCCAAATTCTCGGAACGAATTTTTGCAGTAGAGCTGGGTCTGGCTCTTTGACACAACTCCTAGCCAAGTCCAACTGATCGAATCGTTGATTTGAGTAGATTTCTAAAATTTGTGTCTTTTAGAAAACAAATTTTTTAACTTTTTAAGCAATCATTGGGTATTTTAAAGCATTTTTATAAGTGAATTTTGTTAATTTTCAATCCAGCTTTGAAGAATTTCTTGAAATTCTTGAAATTCCTGAAAATTTCCCTTTCAGAGCTCGACATTCGTCTCCCACCCACTGTCGATTATGAAGGATTCGAGAAAAAGCTCAACGAATGGGCTGGAAATGGGACAAAGATCGAGTACACTATGGTAATAATAGAAAATTGATGATTTTTAGGGATTTTTATTTAGAAAACAATATTCAAAAACATGACCCCAACCACAATGGAGGATCCTTTTTGGGCCGCGTTTGAGGGCACACTCAAATTCGAGTCAGCTTTTTTTATTCAGTATTCAGTTAAAAGCTGAACATTTAAAAGCAATTTTGATAAATTTAGAGGCTGCAAATTTACAAAGGAGATTTTCCCGGCGAGCACTGATTCGAGTTACATTCGAGCGGTGGGTTGTAAGAAAAAAGCGTCATTGGCTTTGGGTCCTGGATATGATAGCTTTTTCCGAGAAGAAATCAGGTTCCTAAGAAGAAATCAAATTCCTTATGGTCAATAGCTACCTTCAAATCACTGCTTTTTCGATCAATTCTTCATTTTCTGCCAAAATTTTTGGCTAGATTATCAGAAATAGATCAGAAAAAATCAAAATTCCTTAAAAATAGCCAGATTTTTTGGTTCAGTTAGCAATTGAGTTTGCTTCTAGCTTTTGGTCGGATCTGATCCTGAGAGTTTAGGTTCTGGAACATTTTACTTCCTCATGTTCGTGATATTCCCACCTTGGCTAGATTTAAAGCCGCAATTTCGGCAATTGATTTGACTGCTCTGTGATTCTTTCTTGAGGTATCTATTTATCTTTTGGGTGTGTTTTGAGTGGTGTCCCGGGTAATTATTCTGATTTTGTTTTGTCGCTATTCAACTGAATAATATATTCTCTGGTTCATTTAGCAATTGGGTTTGCTTCTAGCTTTTGGTCCGGTCTGATCATGAGAATTTCGGTTTAAATCAGCATTTCCTGAGGTCCATGGCTTACAAATGTAATATTAAAGTATAGAATTTATAAAGTAGAGTATAAACTTGATAAAGAGAAGGTGTACGAAAAAATGTTTAGCAAGGAATTCGCTCGATCGGCTTTTCCCCAATGATCAACACTCCCTCGCTTCTGCACGATCACAACGAGTTTCTCAATGAAAAGGTAAAGGATTTTAGGTCAAAAATCTATTATATAAATGAAAATATATCTTTATTTAAAATATAATTTTCAAATTGATACTATTAGGTTGGTGAATTGAAAACTGCCGGACTTTGAACTAAAATTTATTCAAAATAAAACCATGAATTCATTCCAAAATAATTTCCATTATTATTGACGACTTCTGCCCATTTTACAGGCAATTTACGGATTCCTCTTTCGTGGTAGGATTTTGGTTTGTGTGTGAGACAAGTGTGAGACTCAAAAATGGAGGACTGGAGATATCAGCTGTCAGCCCAGTTTGAGCACTTTCTTCAAAAGAAACCCATTTTGGTGTCAATAGAAAAGTTGTAGAGAATCAAAAATGAGGCTTATAGCCAAATTTCCAAAAAGATACACTTAGTAGTTTCGCTTAAAATGCAAGTTTTGTTGCAAGTTTTGTGAAAATTCGTAAATTTCGCATTTCTTGAAAGCCAGTTTTTGAATCGTTCTGAAAATTTGGATATAAGCTTGATTTTTGATTCTCTACAACTTTTCCATTCACACCAAAATGGGTTTCTTTTAAAGAAAGTGCTCAAACTGTCACATATGACAATAGCTCGCAGTTTTCAATTCACCAACCCAATATATCTCAATGTTCTTTAAAGGTTTTCCTTCGTGGTGTCGAAATCTACGAGAAACTCATCGAGGCGCTCGCAAATGTGCCAAAAGAATAAAATATAATTAGATTTATCTATTAGAAAGTTTTGGCATAAATCTTATTGCATTAGTTTTCTGAAATATCACAGGAATCACAATGAAACTATACACTTAAGGCATCAATGACTACAATCACAGAGAGTTCATCACACAAAGAAATAACATAAACCCAAGAAAATTATGTAAAAACGGTACTTTCCGCCAAGAAAAGGGATAAATTTGTCTAAAAGACTTGTCATTTACAAGTACAATACTTTTTTCGTTTTTCGTATAATACATTTAGTGAGACTATGTAAATTATGTGATAGAAGAAGGAAACAGAGAAGGAAATGAAGGAGAAACGGAGATGGAGATGAAGGAGAAATGAAGGAGAAATGAAGGAGAAATGAAGAAGGAAACGGAGGAGAAACGAAAAATCTAGAAATCTAGAAGTCTAGAAATCTAGAAATCTAGAAATCTAGAAGTCTAGAAGTCTAGAAATCTGGAAATCTAGAAATCTAGAGGTCTAGAAGTCTAGAAGTCTAGAAATCTAGAAGTCTAGAAATCTAGAAATCTAGAAATCTAGAAATCTAGAAATCTAGAAATCTAGAAATCTAGAAATCTAGAAGTCTAGAAGTCTAGAAATCTAGAAGTCTAGAAATCTGGAAATCTAGAAATCTAGAAATCTAGAAATCTAGAAATCTGGAAATCTAGAAATCTAGAAACTCAAATTTTCAATTCCTCTAAACTTTTCTCATCAAATAACTTTTCTGAATCAAAGCTGGGTGAAAGAACGTGGATTTTCGGAGATCTTGGTGATGGATGTGGGGGTTCGGATGTCGAGTTTGTGAGTTTACGGTGAGTACCTCAAAAGATTCATTCAAATTAAACTCTTTATATAAAACTTCATTTTAACTATCACCAAAACGTAATTAGAGTTGTTTTTTTTGTATACTACCATCACCGGATTTTCTCTGACAACGTTCAAAAGGCATGCAAACAAATCGTGTCATACAAACAGACATTTACTAAAAATGAAACTCTCCAGAAAGGCTTTCTTTTTTTTCTTTTCGTATTTCCGGTGAAAAAAATAACAAATAAACAGTAGTTCAATTGGTGTATTTGTTGCTTTTAAATGGAATTGCGAAAAGGAACAAAAAGACTTTCTGCACAGGGTGACCGCGACATTATGACGACAACTTTTTTCGGGAAAAGTTGCTAGCCTAGACTTATTACCAAAATGCCAAGTGTTATATAGAAAAATAAGCCCTTTATCTTGGCATCATTTATCTACAAAGAAAATTTAAGTTTGGAATTATATAGCTCACTTTAAAAGCTCTCGAATGGGCTCAAGTCGGCCTCTCTCCGGCGATTTGTCTGTTTTGACACTTTTTGATCCACTTTTTTTGACCATAATTCGCGCTCACCCTGTATTGAATCAGATCTATTCAATTCAAAGCATTTTATCAGCTCAATTCGGTTTCCTCTGATCCGATGAAAAGTTCACCCATTACCAAGTGCACACAGTAATCCCTACCGTCAAATTACTAATAGAACTTCACTCTCGTTGTCACGCGACAGCATTTTAGTAAAGCTTTTTACGATTTACATATAAAAATTCTACGAGTTTATCTATTACCAGATGATGGAGAAGTGGAGTGGATTGACTGGGAAACCCTCGGGAAAAGTCGGTCCAATGGCGGTGGATCGAATGGATCACCCAATGCTCCTCCTCCACCGCCGACTATCATATCCATGCTTCGAGTTTGACCCTGAAAACAAGAACATTCTAAAATCGGGGTTGTTGTTTCAAAGACAGATAAATGGGGCAGGGTTTTAGAAGCCGCATCACCGTTTTCCAAAGATCTAGTTCGTTAACTGCCGTTCGTCTTCTTCAACTACCTTCAACTTCAACTTCAACGTATCTGTTCTTTGATCTAGTTCTGACTCGTAATCAGATCAAGCTTCCCTGGTCTCATTTTACTGCAAGTTTGCAAGAATTTTTGGTGGTACAAAAGACTTTACTGGCTTGGGACTTTACTAAGTAATAGTTGTTAAGGCTGAAAATTCAGTAATAGTTGCTCAAGCTCAACCTTTAGCCCCTTGA